>CM031239.1:479202345-480402345 GCA_018340775.1 Taxus wallichiana var. yunnanensis
GTTGTACTTCGTTCAGTTACGTATTGCTACTTGCCAATACTCAAAATATCCTCCACCTTACTTCGGGGATGTAAGCAAACTATACGCTGATTCCCAGCAATATAAGCCAAAACTTAGCAAAAAAGCCTATCCATCTTCTCATACGGTGGAAGTTTATTGAAACCCATAAAAAGAATACAACCAAATTCTACATACCATGGAAGAGTCCTACCACAGAAGGCCACAAGGATTCTCCATATAGATATCCCTCTTGCAGGATCACAGGTTTAGGAAGACATTCTTCACGACCATTTGAAGTATACTTGCCACCTTTTGATGTGATGTAATAAGGGAGAGAAGCAAGAGGAATTAGAATCCATCTTTACACGACAAGAGTAAAAAGTCTTAGAGTAATCCACCCTTTGACTTATGAGAACACCTTTTCTATAAGGCGAGCGTGTGCTTATTAATAGAACCATCTACTACATATTTGGTCTTATAGACCCATTTACAATGCAAAAGTTTTCTTCCCTTAGAAATGTGCACTAAATCCCATGTGTTATTCTTCATGAGCGATTAATACTCATCTTTGCATATGACTTCCCCCTTGAGGTTTGCGTCACCTCGAAAAAATAATACTAGATCGATAGAAATTGCTAGGCTGCGTAAGAGTGATACTTTAGAAGTCTCGAATTTGGTGTGATAAGAATCAAAAGGATCACTGGGTAACGATCCATCTACTTACAAAGTAGTTTATTCCCACTTGGGTAAGTTTTGTAAAGGAGGTGGCGGAGCATGATCATTAAGTGTGGCATCATCGATATCGCTCGAAGTATCACCCTCATACTTAGGAGGCGAAGCAGGTGAAATTCATTGATGGAGAATGATACAGATGAAGTGATATTATCATTAAATCTAACATTTTGTTGAAAGCAATACCTCATGTGATAGAGATTGAAGAGAAATTGAAATGTAAGCTTCTGAATCTCAAAATGACAATGTTTTAGCTTTTGGCTCTTTTTCTCCATAGACATGTCATAATCATCAAAAACATACTGAAAACTCCTTATACGAAGACACACATGATCTAGAAAGACCGGGTTTCTCCACACGGCCCGATAGCTTCTTTAGTAGTTTTTATCTACTTTGCATGACTTTGTGGGAATGTGGTTCTAGATATAATTTGCACAGTTCACTTCTTTAGCCCAAAAGCGCTTGAGTTGAAAGTCTCAGATTTATATCATGCTATGTAGAAAACTATATTATAGTGCTCACATTACTAATGTTCGAGTAAATATTATTAATGTATATGTGAGGCTTATATTGATAAGGTTATAACTATGCGTAAAGTTGTTTAGGTTGTTTAAGCAACTTCTTCAAGATAGATTTTAGGAGGTTTAGGAGATATTCGTGGGAGATGTAGTTATACACTACATCCTAAATTATAGGAATGATATTCCAATATAATTGCCAATGTATTGTGTTGAATAATGGAGGCGAAATAGAATATCTTTTTGGTTATTTTTCTACTATGTTGATTGATTTCCTTCTAACTGCATAAACTTTGACCAAATTCTAGAGTTTGGTCTCCAGGAAGCATTTCGTAATGGTCGTGTGTATGTGAAAAATAGAATCAGCTTTTCTCGATAATATTTCATTTGTGCACTGATCCTACTCGCCTACGCCTGCGTCTCTTACTCCCCGAGTCTAATTTACTGCGCATGTACTAATGCTTTATTCACTTTTCTGATCATCACCGTTTAGATCACGGTTTCCATCGAAATATGCATTGTATAGTATTGTATTGTAGCTCGATCTTGGGTCGATATGATGTTTTGATGATTTTCATTGATGTGTCTTGTTTTTTGCATTAGGTGTTCCCTTGGAGGATTTACGTTGATCGTGGTTTTGACCTGACGTACTTTTTACTAGATTCCTCCCATTCGATTACACCCTCTGCGTCATGCAAATTATAGAAGTCCCCTCGAGCGATTGTTATGTGCATTCGACTTATTTTGGAATTAAGTTGGATGAATTTTCATTCCATTCGGAGCTTTGAGATATACTTAGCTTAAATCTTGAATGTCTTGAGTATGTTTTACGCATTCTTGGACCCGTTTGTGGCGGGTTATTTTCTAACTAACAAATGGGAATCGGCTTGACATATACAAGCTTTTCATGCTGACAAAACATAGTCGATTGTTGTTACTTTATTAAGAGTAAGTCAAATTTTTTGAGTGTATTGTTGTTCCCTACACCCATTAGCATCATTTTGGTGCTTATCAAATCTTAGTTCATTCTATTCTACGCATCTAAGTACTTGGACTCTTCTATGTGGTTCTACCCACCATCAAAACTTCGAAGACATTGAGTACTTACCCACCTGCACCCACTTTGGTTGTTTTCCAAACATCTCTCCTATTTGATAGCGGAGTTAGATCAATGAGGAAACACCAAGGAGAAGGAGTTTCTTAGCGGAATCCACTTTATCGGATCCAACTAAATACATAGTTAGATGAATGTGATCTTCCATTAACACATGCATGCATATCTAGACTTGTTTTGACATCTATACGCCACTTGACTTGAGTCTTGGAGATCCTTTGGAGACTATATATAAGGGGAAACCCGAGCACAAATGTAGAATCATATGTAGATTAGATTTCATTATTTGGTTGTAATAATATGAGTCTTGTTTAAAAGTGATTATTTATAAAATGGGTATTTGATTCATTATTTACTGATGTCATCATAAGTTTAGTTTTTCCTTTGTTTAAATCACGAGTCAGAGTTTAATGTTTAGATACGAGTTAAAGTAAAGTCAAGTCAGTCACTTGCTAGATAAAATTCTAAAATGCAGAGTATCATATGAATCAAAATTTAAGGAATTATTATTGAGTAACAAATTTGTGTTTAGGTAGGTCCTAGAATTGTTCTCTAGTTAATACTGTTATCACGGTAAAAAATCGAAGGGTGGATTTATCAATATTTGCCTCTTTATTGTCATCACGAGTGTTGTGAAAAATCATGTCATAATGTTGAGTATGAAGTCAAAGTTGTTATGTCATGAGTGTAATTTGTAGAAGTATTATGTCATCAAAATTAGTCTTGAGTGTCCAATTTCATAAAGTCATTTCTAGTCGAGTCCTCTTTATCCGAGTGTTAGCCTTCGTTTTCAAATTTGTGAGTTATCATCAAGGAAATATTGTGTCATTGTAATAAATAGTCCATAAAAATAATTTTTTGTTTGCTTCATGGACTCATTTTGAGTATTACCGATGTCGAGGAAATTAGATAAACTGCACATTATAGGAGGGAAGAAAAGAATAAGCTCAATGTGGAGACATGATGTACTTCATGTTGCGCGATACCGCTAGGGTGGCAAACACAAATATTTGGAGGATGGAAACCACTTGAGGATGGAGAAAAGCAACGTCACTTTTGCAGTACATGCAATGATAGAGAGCATGCCAAAATGAGTTTGTGGCATTTTGTTTTCTAGCGTGTCTTTTCGGTTGCAGTGTACTTACCTTTTATTCGATTTTGATAGGTATCTTCTTGTTGTAATAAAGTGAGTAGTTGTTTTTATGTCAATTCACTGATCTTGAACATATTATGGAAAGATGAAAGCACTGAAAGGAAAAAACAACACCATATTTCTTGAAGAGAGAATGAGTAGAGGCTCATTACTTTTTGAGTGGACCTTAAGTCCATTTTTTCGAATAGGGGAGTTAAATGCAGTGAGCACGAGAGGTTCATAGCAGATGAACATGGGCTCATCTCTTTGAGGAGTTGTTGGTCCCAACCTTTTTCAAAACCCATTGAGTGAGCCCAGAGATCATGAGCACCACCACGAGCGCCTTGAGCTACGAGAGGAAATGCGGTGCGCCTCTCAGCATGTGCACACTAAAGGGGAATGTTAGGAAAACTAAATTATAGTGCTCACATTATAATGTTTGAGTAAATGTAATATTAATGTATATGTGAGCTTATATTGATAAGGTTATAACTATGTGTAAGATTGTTTAGGTTGTTTAAAGCAACTTACTAAGATGAATTTTAGGAGGTTTGGAGATATTAGTGGGATGTGTAGTTATACCTACATCTAAATTATAGGAATGATATTCCTATATAATTGTAATGAATTGTGTTCGATAATGGAGTAGAATAGAATATCTTTTGGTTATTTTCTCTATGTTGATTCGATTACACTGCTGCATAAACTTTGACCAAATTCTAGACATCTGCGGTGCGTCATCTCCTTGAGTGTTATTTTCCGTCCATATACTCCATTTTGTTGATGGGAAGGTGTAGGTACATATGTATTGATGCATAATACCACGACGATATAAAAATCCACGAAAACATTACTCATATATTGCCCCCGTCACTCCATTGTATGTGTGGAGATTTATTACTAAATGTCCCTGGTGCTTCTCAGCAAAGCCTTCAAGCCCTTGGGAGTTCTCAAACACTTCACTTTTAAATTCTAAAAATACCCCAGAAGTCGTCAGAGTGAAATTATTAATGAAAGTTAGTACATATTTTGCACTTTAAAAAAGCGGCACAGTCCAAAAATTCATCAAATCAATATGTATTAATTCAAGTGGTGCCTTGCTCTTGAAGAAACTTGTCCGTTTGGAAGGATCTTAGTGTTGTTTACGAAACATGCATCCTATGAAAACACCATCACAAGCTGGAGACCTTTGGAAGTCCTTTCACCATTTATGTGATCTTATGATTGTAGATATTTGTAATTGAAGTGACCCAGAAGTGTTTGTGCCATAATTTTATCACTATGTTAGCATGAATATTAATAAGTGAAGACCTTAGAGAGGAGGTATAAGAATTATCAAATAAATAAAGGTGTGAATGATGGTCCACCACACCTACAACTACAACATCTCATGGATTAGATAATTATGTGATTACAACACTCTATGGAGTAGGCTCCACAATTTCCCCAAGGAACAAAATTACAAAAATTATAAATTGATAATAATTTAGATGAAATTGTAGAGTGTACCAAGAATACATCATTGATGCACCCATTGCACATTTGCATTGAACTAGAACCCAAAATGTCAAATTTTGAAGAGTTTCCCATGATTATCTAAGAAGTGTTGCAATGCGAAAGAGAACTTAACAAACCACATGAGTGAGGATTAGATGATGAGAAGCACTAGGATTTAAAAATCCATCTATTTGATGTAGAAGAATAAGTCCTAGCGAAAATAGCTTTTCCTTTCCCTATATTTATGGAGGAGGGAACATCACTTTAATCTTTACTTTTATTTTCCTTCAACGCTTCTATTCTCTTATAACATTTGTAATTAGGATAATTATTTATTCCACAATATAGGAAAGAATCATAAGCCTTCTTTCTCATGAAAAACTTTTGAGATTTTCCAAAAGTTTAAGGAATAAAGTTCTTTGTGGTGGTTGTAGAAGGTTTTTGACTCTGCTTTTGCACTGAGAGTGTTGATTTTGGTTATGGATTCCATTTTTCTTTAAAAGATTTTGCTACCACTAGCTCTTGACTTGAGCTAGGTAAGGAATCCAAAGCTCACGATTTTGTTTGTTCCATAAGTAAGCCTTTCACAAAATATCTCTCAAAAGTGGGCATTTTGAAATTCTAAAACATCTATTATGGAGTAATACATGGGATTGAAACACAACTTTATAATTTCCTTTGATTTAGATAAAATCAAAAAATTATACATTCATCATCCTTTTTATATACAACCAACTTTTAATTGTGATATAAGTGACTTAAATTTTAGAAAAAAATCGTCAATATACAAAATTAGAGGACAAACAAAATTCAATTTTTGTATCTATTTGAAGTATCCTAAATTCATTTACTTTACCAAAAAACTTTTCAAATATTTCCCATACATGTTTTGGAGTTTTGGTTTCCTCTATGTGAAACTTTAAAATCGCATACACATTCAAACCCAATCAATTCAACATTCGTCCACCTTGCACATGTAGTTGTAAGTATCATTCTACGAGGTGAATGCAAAAATATTTTTCTCAAAACACTCTATAGACCTCTAGATAGGAGCAAGCTTGTCATCATCTTCACTTTTCAAACATGATAATTAAATGAGTTTGCAAAGGATTCAAACAACTGCTATCCATTATAGATGAGGAAACTAAAGAAGTTGCAGAAGAGAAGAAGGTCTAGAAATCACAATCGACAATAAAAACCTTCCTCATAAAATAGATATCATCTTCAAAATAAAATAAATATGATAATGCCCCACTTTTACACAAAGATCTTTGTTTTGTAAAATACCCTCCTTTTTAAGCACAAATTTCTATAGGAAAGAATTTGATCCCTTCACTATTTGAAGTTCAATGCCTTATCATACCCATAGCGCCATGTATAACTTTATCAATTTGTTTTAAGATGTGGTTTCGCTCTTTCTAAAAGCAAACGGCTAAACAAGGAATCTTGAACCCGCAATTTTCATCCACCCTTTGCGGTTTTTGTGATTTGGCTTGGCAAAAAAATTGACTTCGTGAGCAACAAGCTAAAACTCACTCACCTACGAGGGAAAATTTCTCACATCCAAATATAAGGAAGAGTCTTCAGAGTCGTTCTGAATGAGTAGCTCAGGAGCGTGCAGCAGAGGATATTTCAGCAACTGGCGGGCTGAGAAAACAATCTCTAATCAGCCAGATTGGGCTTCTTCTTCCTTTCCAATGCTCTCAAACCATTTGAAAACGAGGAGGATGATTCAGGCAGGATGATGTGGAGGTTTAAGCCTTAATGAGAAAAAAAGCCTTCCAACAATCTCACAAACACACACCCAACAAATTATTATTTCATTCTCTGCAATCCGACTTCTGATTATTACAAGAATGCCTATTAAATAGGCTTTACGAATTGTTATATTTCTCCAACTTCACACTGGTCTAAACTAAATTAGGGGCGCACCAATTTTTGTTTAATGAAGTGAAAAAGTTTGTTGCACACTAACAAGTAACTCCCTAAATTGAGCTAACCAAGTTTAAACACGAATAAGTTCAAGATATAAAACTACTCAAACTGTTTCTTAATGTATTGTTAGTATGAACATAGATTTAACATCTTTAAATTGATAAAGTTGTGTGCATCTTGAATTCATCAATATCACCATATTTTGGATTCTTATGTAACCTTCCATTTTAAAGGAGTTTGAGGAGTGCTAATCTTGTGTAACAAAATATAGTAATAGATGGTGTTCTTCTTTTTTTCTTGTTGATGCTCCTTTTTTTCTTATATCTTCCTCTAATTCACTCATCATTCCATTTTTATCGAAATTAAAAAAATTATGAGCATTCATGTCCTTGAGAATATTTACTATCATGGTGATAAAATAGTCTCTTTATTCTCTTCTCTTATTGTTGGGCTCTGCGATTTTCCTAGTGGTTGGAAATTAAAAGCATTTGAAAGATCCCTATTCCTTTCCTCCTAAAGTTTTGATCTTGAAATTTATCACATGTAGATATTATTCTCTAGATATATTGTTAACATGCATATCCTCATGGTTATTATTGATCTACCTGAGAACCACAATGCCATGATACTGGTTTCTTATTGAACCAACAGCAATCTGCAGTATGACGCCTAAACACACCCAACTTCTTGTTGATATTGCATATGCTAATATGTTGAGAATTTAGTGTCCTTAAGATTTCACTCTGAAATCTATGGGATTACCCCTTTTAAAAAATTCGTTCTTTTGAATAACGGGTTGTGTTTGTTGTTTGTTTTCCTGGTGGTGTATGCATTGCTCACAAAAGTATCCACTCGAGAGTCATAAGGCAATTTCGACCAAACAACAACATGTTGAAGCTCACTCTATCCCTTCACGGTTTTGTCACAAAGCGTTTTATTTATTAAAAAAATAAAGGATTGTCTTTGAGTTAAACCCCATCGTGGATTTCCACACCAGTATTACTTCATCTCTGAGTGGAACATTCCACGTTGGGGAAGAAGATTTCTGAATCATTAATTAGAGAAGGTTATTTTGAGCAATTATGCGCAGACTTTTGGCGGTGTTTTTCGTTTTTATTTATTTCTTTTGTGTTTGGTTTTGGTTTTTCTAATGTCTGTTTGGTAGTTCCTCTTGATCTTTACTTTAGTTACCTTAACTTGTCAAGCAACTAGAGTTTTAGAAGTCATCCATGGCCTCAAACAAAGTTAAATATATTGTAAAGTGTTGGTTTTCAACTTGCTTGACTTGGAAGAAAGTCACTTTCTAGAAATGGGTGATTTCTTTGTGCAAAGTCATAAATGCAATTGCCCCAAATTTGGGAAGTCAATTTCAAGTGCAAGTCACACTTTTTGGGGCTGCTTGGAAGGTTGAGATTTAACACAAATCACTTAAGTGGAAAGTGTGAATTTTGGGGCTTCCTGGAAGGGTGAAAATTAACACTTCCTTGCCCTCATGATTTTCACACAAAAGAGAATTAATTCACCCATGCAAGTCACACTTTTTGGGGCTGCTTGGAAGGTTGGAAATTAACACAAATCACTTAAATGAAAAGTGTGAATTTTGGGGCTGCTTGGAAGGGTGAAAATTCACACTTCCTTGCCCTCATGATTTTCACACAAAAGAGAATTAATTCACCCATGCAAGTCACACTTTTTGGGGCTGCTTGGAAGGTTGAGATTTAACACAAATCACTTAAGTGAAAAGTGTGAATTTTGGGGCTTCCTAGAAGGTTGAAAATTCACACTTCCTTGCCCTCATGTTTTTCACACAATTCCTAGCCAAAAAGTGTGACCCACTTTGGCATAGTTACATGCTTTAAAAGGGATTTGTTTTAATTATTTCTATGATTTGGCGCCAAAGTTAAGGAGAAAGTCAAAGCAAAAAGGCATGATAAAAATAAGACAAAGAAGCTTGCTAAAAATAGAAAAGAGTTGCAAAGAAAAGCATGCTAAAAGCAAGCTAAAATTAGGCAAACTTGGGTGCCCAAAGAAGGAGAAAAAGCACAACTTATTATTAGAAATTGTTAAAAATAAGAAGAAGAAATTGGTAAAAATAGCATGCAGTTGCCTACATAAGAAGTGGACGCCATAAGTAAAGGGCAATTAATTATTTTGTGTAGAGCATGCTTTACTACAGGAGGATATTGACACCAAAGGTTGAAGTTGTGAGCATATTTTTAATTGCTAGGAAGCATCCCGTTTTGGTGCCTAAGGTTGGAAGTCCTTTCTTTTTATTATTTTGTCTATCTGCACGTTGATGTGACTTACACAGTGAATAAAATAAATTTTTAGGTTGCTTTCAAGGCATGCAGCGAATTAAAAATATAGGACAGCATACTTTATAATCATATTTTCGTGAAGGAATTAGGTATTCATGCCATAAACTTCATGTTTGTTTGAATTATTTGTGAAAAGGGATACTTTACTTATACCCATATTGGTGAGAAAAAGGCAAAGTCAATGTCGATGCATTGAATACATCTTGAGTCGGGAGGAGCAATTACGGTATTCTGCACTAATAGATCTAGCTTTCATAATTGCAAAGGGTTTATGGTATAAATAAAAAAAGATCTCGAGGCGAAAGTGGATTCGAGGCATGATGCGGGGTGATGACAAAGATGATCAGCGAGAGTTATGCATAGTGTCAGGACTTGCTAGGATCAATGATAAAATATAGAGTCTGAATCTATCAGCTGATTTGATTGTGAGATCTAAAGCCACCGGCGAGTCATCCCTCATGTGGGAAATGGAGAGTAGTGGAATTATCGAAGATGCGAAATTTCTAAGCCTTCTGACCCAGATTGCTTGGATTTATTCTAGAGTGTGCACGAAGTTCTATCATCCTCTATCCAGGACGAGTTAGGGATGTAGCAGGAAAGACAATAATCGGCCGGATGCACAATTCATTGATTATTGCCTCAAGATTCCGGCACGACCCATAGTAATTGCAATTGGCATGTAGGAAGCTTGTGATAGATGGGAAAATAACAAAGCAAACTGCGTGGGTATAATGAAAAATATATATGAAGAAGCCCTGGAACACCATCAAAATTTCCAAGGACTCTTTCATGGTCGAATTTGGTGTAGGAAGTTGATGATATCACCTAGTTGCTTTGCAGGGACATAAATGGGGAAGCTAATGCCAATAACTTCCACTCATAGATGTATGCCTTCATCAGAACAATTGAGATCAACAGATCTGATTCACTAATCAATTGGGTAGAGATCATTAGTAACAACATCAGTGAGTAGCTCAAAAGTGTGAGGCGGACATTCAGTTTCAAAATGACTTCATATCTTGTGTATGTCGCTTGACCTCATAGGGGATATTCTCAAAGCCCCAGGATAGAGCGAGGCATACTTTGAAGGATCCTATTTATAAGTGCTACTCACATGGCTAGTGATTCCCTAAATTCTACTGAAGGATTACATGGTAGTGAGCGGTGGCTTCTTATGGATTCATTTGAAGCTAAATGGTGATCTAAAGGCCCGTGAAAGTGAGAAAGACAACTTGAAAAGTTATCTCCTAGCACGACAACCGTTGTATCTTCATTCCGATTTGTTGACTTCACGTATCTCAGGGTTAGTGGTTTCTCAAGAGAACTAGTCAATTTTTGAGATACCCAAATGATAAGTGGATTATCATGGAGTTATGCAGGAAGCTCGTAGAGTTACAAGACTTACAATCAAAATGGCATAGATCTACAGTCATCTTCCCAGTCATAGTGGGCCATTATAGTTGTCAAAGCATCCACAAAGCTAGAGGAGTTGAAGCGAAAAAGTTTTCTTGCTACGAGGCACGAGTTCTTCCTAGCAAAAATGAATTTTTATCCCTATGGGATAACGAAGAAGAAAGTTTCACATGAATACTCATGCATCCCTTCGTTGGAGGAATTTTGGATGAAGTGCGTGAGTGAATATGAAGTCGAGAAAAGAAGATTTCAACGAGGTTATCAACTCAGCGGGTTTTTGACTTTGGTCGGCAATGATACTTGCAAATCTTCCGAGATGATGGGCATGTGGTACTTGACACATATTTTCAAATGGGAGGAGATAGAGTTGCTCTTCAAGCGAATGTAGGTGGTAGTCAAAGCGATTGAGGAGAGGTCTTCTACGGTCTGGTTAACACCTAAAATTGTTTGTTAACAAAGGGATATTGAACTAGGCTTTGATGAACCAAATCACAAGGAATTTCAGCACATGAGATCTCAGCAAAAGAAAACATGAGGGTGAGGCAAAGCACATAGAAAAAGATAAATGTACAAAAAAGTCTCGAGAGCATTGGAGCAAGGAAAATCTTCATCTATTACACCCGATGTTACTTCTGACGAATCTTCTCTGCATTAACACACATCACTTTAGCGATTCTGACATCCGAGGAGTTGCGATTATTCCACACAAATTTGCCGACATCATTCACGTACACTCCTCTTTCGTTACTTAGTTCTCCACTTCCTCCTCTTCCTATAGAAGAATTGAAGGCAAAACTGGTAGAATTCGAAAGAGTATTTTCCTTAGATGGCACGAAAGAAGGAAGTCATAATACCACGGTGAATTTAGATGCAATAGGACTTGAGTAAGCGGTAATACACTGCAGGCTTCTCACTCCCCAGGAGTAATTTTGCATCTTGGTTAGCTTTGCAAATAGTCCCAGAGGCTAGGCAAGAAATCAACTTGGAAGAAGAAGACTTGTAGTTGCTCACGAGCCTAGGAAAATACAAAAGGTCTAAAGGTACAGCTAAAAGTTACTTCAAGTGGTTATCGAAGAAACATGGAATTTTTGTTGAATTATTAGTTCAATAAAAGGAAGAAAAAGGAAAAATAACGGCAACAGACATATCAATAACCAAAGTGCCACTGGGGAAAATCACCATAAAGGTTTGAAGTAGGATACTTTAGACATTGATAGATACTTTATTCTCGAAGCTTGATGGGGAGAAAGATGAAAAAGCCAAACTTCAGATGCAGATCTCCTAGTTATGTGAGATTATCACTAAGGTTTCCAAATCTTCCTCTCAGCCAGTGTTAGTACAAGAACAAGTGAGTTGCCATTTGATTGAAGAGATTGAGGATGCAGGTAATCAAGTCAAAGCTATTGCTGAATGGAAAGGAAAAATCATCCACCAAGCTTCAGATCGGTTCAAGTAAGTACCAGTAGCTTAGAGAGCATGCACGGGCCTTATATCAGTGATGTAACTAATGACAAGTATAGAAGATGAGAATATAGTTTTTGAGAGCCAACTTGGATACCTTGGCCAAGATAAATGCATTGTCGGAGAATGTATTAATTGTAGAGAAGATTGTACCTGATGGATTGATAGAAAGGGCAAGGAGTTGGAGATAGTAGTGTCTTTCCACATGGATATTCTCAAGCTTATGCTAAATAGAATGCAGTTGTTGGAAGACAAGATGAGAGAAGTGCCAGAGAACATAGTTTCTTTCACTAGGGGAGGACGTTGAGGGCATGCATTACTATACGAGATACATTCCAGACAAGTTGTTTGCTTCTCTTGAGGAATTTCTTCCGGTTGTCCATAAGAAGATTGATGAATCCATCATGCCTTTCACGTTGGATTTGATTGGAAAACTAGTGAGACTTCATGTAGATATCAAAGGATTTGGGCCTAGTTTGGAGAAGCGCGGCAATGATACTCTATCGAGGATTGTTGCGGTTGAATTGATAAAGAAGTTGTTAAAGCGAGATGAGAAGACACTTTGAATCACATGTTTGGCAGGTACATTTAGTATCGAGATCAAAGGGAAAACATGAAGTGTAGTAGCTGGCATATTTTCTTTCTTCTCCTCTTTCCTCTCTTCTTTCTTATTTTCTTGGAAAAATTGTAGAACTAAAGTAATTGGTTAAAAACCATTACTTTAAGTTGTTTGAAAAGGTCCTTTAATTAAGAATAGGTGGCAAACATGTACAACTTTGATTTAGTCTTCAGATGCATGTCACGTAGAGAGGAATTACATGGGAAAGATTGCAGGATGTTCCTTTGTAGCTTCCAGCATGTGTAAGTTCATTGTTAGTTTCCTATTTATAATTTCCCTCATGCCTTTATAAACGGAGGAAGAGCCTACTGAAGTTAAGGGATCACAATTTTGCTAGAGCATTCTTGAGTTTTCAGACTTTGTGTTGTAACCCTTGATGTTATTTCTGTGAAAGCTAGGGAATTGAATAAAAGGTAGATTTCCGGAGAACTTTGTGTCTACTGGTGCTTTGCTTCTTGCTTCTATTTGAATTTTTAGATAAACTTTGTGTTATCTAAGATTTAGGTTAGAAGTTATTCCTTTCCTTTACTTTTGAATATTGTGAGATCTATTTGTTTATTTAATCTATGTGTATGAGACCAACTCTGAAAACTATTGGTTGAATCACATATATTCCTTTCTTCTTTCCCAGATTCTATTATTTTCCCTTATACCTTAAATACTTCATAACTGACTACTTGTTCTGAAATTGCTAATCTATGGTTCATGAGCTTTGTAATTAAAGTAACCCCCAGTTAGAATTTATATTTACTAGATCGATAAACATCTTACCACGGAGCCTCAGCAGTAAATGAGGGAGATTTATCTCATAATTGCATAGGTTTTTAGATGTGAAAAAATCTAGCCAACAAAATTATATTAAACTACTTACCATATTTCAAATAACTTCAATTTTTTTGAAAGGATAGTTAATCTAAACCATGTGACAAGTAGGGTCTAGCATCGAGCATGAATTTTCCAAGGTAGTCTATTTCATTACCACTGTAAATTTCATGCTTCATGTCAAACCTTTACATCAAATTAAGCCACCTTGACCGAGTTCTTTCATTTCTCATGCCATTCGATGTTGTGTTAGACTTATTTCAATTCCTTGTGCATCATGTGCAGAACTTATGGAATTCCATTCAAGTATAGATTTAATAAATGTGTTGTTTGAGAGAACACCAAACCGTTGAACAATTGATATATTGTATAGATGAAGTATGGGCACATTGATTAGGTGCCTAGTATATTTATGTATGTACTGAGTCATATATAGTGAAGGAGTCTTGAATAAGTGAGAATTGTTTTAATAGCCACAAACTAAGAAGAGTTTAGAACAATACGGTGTCGACTCTCTTAAGAGCCATAAAATTCTCAAGTTTGTAAATAACCGAGGTAAAGCTAAACAAGATTAAGGAATATTTTACGTAAATGGACAAGAGGAAGCTTAGAAGTTGAGGTGATGGTAAAAGGGCAAAGGAAAGGATCTTTAGGAAGCTTAGAGTGAAAAGAATCCTAAAAAGAGCCGAGGGGCTTGTTAGTAAAACAAGAATAAGAACAAGGACTAAGGAAACTAAGGTTGAAATCGGGTGTAAACAATGATGAAAAAGAAGGAAAAAAACATTGGGAATAATGTAAGGAAGGATGTTAGAAGCGGAACAAGGTGTTATCAATGTTAGAAAGTAAGAAGCTTGAACTCGTAAGTAGGTGTTGGAAACCTAGGTAACCTTAAGAGTGTCAAAAGTGGAAAAATGATAAGAATCAAGGTGAGAGTAAAGGAGATTTTAGAAGATTTTGAAAAATTCAAAGACAATTGAATAAAGAAGTTGGGATGGTTGAAAATAGTGGAAATTTATAAAACACTTTGGTGTGACCTAATAAGAGATCTAAAGAAGAGAAAGTGTAGATGGGAAGTTTGTGCTTTGAGTTGTCTCATCAAATTCATCTAAAAAGAAAAAATGAGAAAATGGGTGTCAGATTGTATTTTAATTTTTCATGAAATTTCATAGTTTTCTCGAGAACTTAGGCATTTACTGAGGAACAGGGGCTAATTGAGTGACTTGGCAAAAATGGTAGGAGAGGAATAACTTTTTAGGTGTGGGGCTGGGATTTAAATTTTTGTAGGCTTCATATTAGGTTAAGTGGGTCCTCGAAAAAGTTTACCGGTGCGTCATAAAACAAATAAATGTGGATTTTATGCTAAAAATGTACTTTTACGGGGCTAGTAAACGAAGAATGAAGAGCTTGAGTGAGTTGGAGTGAAGATGAAGTGTTAGAAAATTTTCAAGCATGTAAACATTGTTAATAGGTGTAAAGTTTTTTCAAGCTTTGAATAATTGTATATAGCAAATTTGGGTAAAAGAGCAAGTTTTGGCAATAGAGAAAAAGTGAAAAATTAGATGGATTTTGAATGTTGTTTTGCGAATGAGTGTTCTAACAATGTGATTAGTTGTTGTTTGACAATATCCTTTGCATCATTTGGTATTAGAGTAGAGAAAAAAATGGAAGAAATAGAGAAATTGATAAAGAAGATGAGAGAGGAAAAAGAGAGGAAGAGAAAAGAAGAAAAGAAGAGAGAGTTAGCAAGGAAACAAGAGTTGTGGGTTGAACAAGAGCTCAAGGAGCTTAGGAAAGATGTGGAGAAGATGGAGAAGTTTATAAAAGCTCTGAGCATGGTGAGAGAGAAGAGCATACTTAGTTTTGTGATGAGAAGAGGAGTCAGTGGCCTATCGATCTACTCATAGAGAAGAGACAAAAAAGCAGCTAAGAGAAATGATAAGAAAAGAAGAGGATATATGAAGAAGATAGAGAAGAGGATGAGACAAAAGAGAAAGAAGATCTTAAATAAGTGGTAGATGAGGAATTTCAGATATTGAATGAAGAATAAGTAATTACAAGCTTCTTAGCTTATCTAGAAAAAAAACAAGAAAGTGAATAAGTGGAGCAAAAAGTGAAGGAAAAGAGCTCATTGATGGAGCTTCTCAATGGGCTAAAATGCATCCAAGTTTTAAATTTAATAGCGTATTTGTGTGTGCAAATGGAGGAAACCAAGTGAAGAAGAAAAGGAAATAAATGATGCCTTGAATGAAGAGATAGAGAACAAGAATGAAAAAAGCAAAAAGAAGTTTGTAAGAAAGTGAAAGCTCACTTTATGGATCGGTTAAGGGTCAAAATGTAGTTGTTAGTGTGATGAAGAGGATCATGGAGAGATTTCATAAGCATGTGGAGATGGTTAAGTGGAGAATATGAGGTCAAAGCTAAGGAAAATGCTAGAAAAAAATGGAAAATGAATAAGACAATCAAGATGAAAGTGTGATGAAGACTCAAGAGGAAGAAACAAGTTAAGAAGCTGATAATATGCAGACAAGATACAATCTTTAGCGGAGAGGTAGAGAAAATTTTTTTGAAGACAAGTTGTGACAAAGATAATACAAGGAAGGGACTAGATGTCCTCTATTTTTTTCATTCGAAGGTGGATTTTAGCTTTGTTTGTGTAGGTATAGACCAAGATAAGAATGAGAAAGATGAAGGAAAGAATGACATGGATGAGGAAAAACAAGTGAACCATGAAGAAGAAGAAGAAAAATATGAAGAAAGAGAAAGAATGAAATAATAAGATGACAAATGAAGAAAAAAGGAACCAAGCAAGCAAGCAAGGATAAGGAAAACAAAATTTAAATAACGTGAAGATGACCTCAGAACAACATAAAAGGAATAAATTCAAAGAGACAAAAAGAATTGGAAGAAGAGAATAAAAACAAAATTGAGCTCAAATATCTCCTCTTGGGGAGTATGATACATGAGAATCATTGTGTATAAGCAATTTTGGTTTATTTAGGTTAATTAGGTGTGTGTTGAGTTCATTTGGAGGTTTTGTAATGTATTTAGTCCATTTGGACTCATTTGGTTTGTAATAAGAGGTTTCCCTCTAAAACCTCAATTTGAATTTTCAAAATTTCTTATTAGTGATTCTTGGGCCTAAAGGCTAGAAAAATATGCTAAATAGTGTTAGTGGGTCTTGATACTTGTTTTTCTTCCATATCATGATCTAATCAACCTACCTAGGCCCTAACTCAACATGAGTGGTCATCTCATGGGTTAGTGAAGAGAGTTAGAACCCTAACTAACTTATCTTCTATATTTTGTAAGAGGTGGATTCAAATGGGGAGGTTGGTGTGATAATCTAGAGAGTGAAGAAGATGGAAACATATCTGGAGGAGACCTATGAAACTCAAGGAGCTATGTAACTAATGCATCTTTAATGAAAATAAATATTTCTTGAGCATCTTTACTATTTTCATGGAATGCATGTATTGTATTGTGTATGAATATGATTCATAATGGAGTTTAAGTGATTGTTGAATGTTGTTCTTTGTGGAAGAATTCCTATGCGAGGTTATATGACTATGAAGGGATGATTAACAAGAAGCGTAAAACATCGAAGTCTAGCATTGATGAGCGAATACGTTGATTGAATTATGGAGGTAAGAAATAAAGTTTTATGGATTGAGACTTAATGTAAGATTATGTGTTTGTCGATAAATCCGTGATCTTATTAAGGGATTTAGATACTATAGGTGTTATATTAAGTTCGAAAAAAGATAGTTTTAAGCCAAGAAAAGAGAACAAGGGCTTGGATTAAAGAAAACCATAATGATACAATTTACATTTTGAATCGGTGATGATGATAAGATTTAACCTTTGTCGAGAGATAAGAAAGAATAAAAGGTTTCGGGAGTTGTGAGAAGTATTAAGACACCTATTGAGTGTGTGAAGGTCATTAAATCTGCTGATTAGACAAGAAAAATGATCATTGAGCTGTGATACCTTGTTTTAGAAGGGTAAGAGCCTATAAGCCCTAATTCATAATTGATACATTCATGATTGTAGGTATAAGTAGTATTCTTGGTTGGGGTTAAGGTGTAAATTTAGGCCCTAAGAAGAATTAAGACTTGGAGGATTAAGTTTTTGAATCAAAAGGTACAAAATCAAAGTAATAGAGATCATGCACAATTTAAGGATCCAGTCATAAGCATTTGTAGAGTCTTGGGAAGATAAGAATGGGTAGTGAAGAAGTGTATAAAGTGTCTTAAAATTAATCTTAAGTATTGTAACAATTAATGAGAGAGAGAGTTTATGATAAACTTGGTTAAACACATTATAGGTTGGATGTGAATAGTATCGAGGAGAAAGAGAGCGAGAATCTTGAATAGTAACAAAACTTGAACCAAGTCATGAGAGTATTAGGAAGTCTTGATAGGGAAGAAAGTATAAAAATGTTTCTAGACTAGGGAAATGAATATAAGGTGTAAAATGTGTGTAGAGTCCTATATATGAGAGGTCTTGTGAAAATCCTAAAGCATTAAGGAAAATGGTTACATGAAAATGAAAATTATCGAGGAATTTGTTAGTTTAATGTGAAAGGGAAGTGATATTGCTTATGGAGGAGTCTTGAATAAGTGAGAAGTGTCTTAATAGCCATAAAATAAGAAGAGGTCGAAATAGTACGGTGTCGACCCTCTTAAGAGCCATAAAATTCTCAAGTGTGTAAATGACCAAGGAAAAGGTAAACACGATTAAGGAATATTTGGCATAAATGGACAAGAGGAAGTTTAAAAGTTGAGGTGATGGTAAAGGGGCGGAGAGAAAGGATATTTAGGAAGCTTAGTGTGAAAATATGCCTAAAGCAAAGCTAGGGGTTGTTAGTAAAACAAGAACACGAACAAAGACTAAGGAAATAATGTTGAAATTAGTGTAAACAATGATGACAAAAAAGGAATAAGCGTTGGGAATAATGTAAGTAAGGATGTTAGAAGTGGATGAAGGTGTTATCAAGGTTAGAGAAAGTAAGAGGCTTTAAATCCCTAAGTATGTGTTGGAAATCCTAAGTAACTTTAAGTGTTTCAAGAAGTGGAAAAGTGGTAAGAATCAAGGTACACAAGTAAAGGAGGTGTTATAAGACTTTAAACAAGTCAAACATAGGTGAATAAAGAAATTATAATGGTTGAAAATAGTGGAAATTGATAAAACCCTAGGTTTTAGCTAAAAACCCTAGGTGTGACCTAATAAGAGACCTAAAGAAGAAAAAAGTGGAGCTGGGGAGTTTGTGCTTTGAGTTGTCTCATAAAATTCATCTAAAATCAAGAATGAGGAAATGAGTGTCTAGATTGTGTTTTACATTTTCATGGAAGTTCATAGTTTTCTCGTAATGGGAGGTTTGTAAGAAATCAGGGGCTAATTGGGTTACTTGGGAAAAAATGGTAGGAGAGGAATAAATTTGCTTAGGAGTAGGATTGAGAATTGAAACTTTGTAGGTTTGAAAATGCGATAAATGGGTCCTTAAAAGTTTTCTAGTGAGTCATGAAATAGAGAAATGTGGAATTTATGCTCAAAATGCACTTTTGTAGGGATAATAACAGAATGAAGTGATTGAGTGAGTTGGAGTGAAGATGAAGTGTTATAATCTTTTGAAGCATGTAAACATTTTTGATAGGTGAAATATAACAGGTGTAAAGTGTTTTCAAGATTTGAATAATTGTATATAGCAAAATTGGGTAAAAGATCAAGTTTTGGCAATAGAGAACAAGTGAAAAATCGGATGGATTTTGAATGTTGTTTTACGAATGATTGTTCCTCTGCATCATAGGTGCATATTGTTTTCTTTCTTCTCCACTAGTGATGGTCAAATATCTATAACTTTTACATCATAATTTTTAGTGAAGTCTTCTTTTTGGACATTCTTGTAACTACCCCACTTCTATAAGTAACCCCTATTTCTTATTTTTTGGGGTTCCCATTTACTTTATGAGGTAGTGGTTTTCAAGCCTAACATGGAAGAACCTTTTGTAATAATCTAGGGAATATTTTCAGAGTTTGTTTCTACATGTGGTGTGATGTATTGAAAATTTGAACATGGTGAAGGATTCCAACATTTACTCTCCCATGGAGGTGTTTGGGTACTTTTGGTTTGCGATTTAGGTTGATGGCCAAAGTATCTCTCATGGTGCTTTCTGAAATATCCCCTCATGAACTAAAATCCCTTATTTTTATGGGGTTTTTTTCATTCCTCTTTTAGAGATCTAGCCTCTGAGGCCTATAATAGAAGGTCATTTTTCCATAGCTAGATTCCTCTCCATGGTACATGAGGCTCTCTCTTGCGGTGGTGATGCTCGTGAATTTCATCCCCCTTCTTTGGGTCATATATTGGTCTATCTCCCTCACCCCAACTCTTATGGCGGGTGTAGTAAATAGGGGAATACTTTTTCCCTCCTCCTGCATTCATGGATGGCGTATGTCTTCTTTAGATTTGAATGCCTTAGGAGGAGGTCTTCTCGATTAGATATTTTCAAAGTTTTTTCTTGTTGTTCTCTATTTTTTATATGAGTACTAGTTACTCATTTGGTTGAAGAAGCAAAGATGAGTACTTTTTCCTTCTCATTTTCTGTTATCCTTGAGCTCATAGGTATATTTTATTTCTCATGGGGATTTTTTTATTTTTGTTCTAAGCTTGTTGATTATCAGAAATTGTACATCTCTCATTGATATCTCCACCTTGAAACAAACTTCCCTTGATTTCTTTTATGTGCATATTATGCTTGTTTCATTCTTCTTTCCCATTTTCTTTCCTTCCTTGCCTTTGTATTGTCAATTTGAATTCATGTGTGAGCACCCTAATATGAATCCCTCACTTTATTTATAAAAACAAGTGAGTTTGGCTCAATGTTTTTTTGGTCTTATGGTTTGGTGCTGATCATGATAGTGCTTGAAACCAATATGTCTAAGGTAGGAGAGCCATTTGGGTAGTGAGAGTGATGCCAAGTCTAGAAATATTTAATCTGAGAGTAAAGTTGAGAATCGTTGTGTCTGTCTCCATGAAAAGAGTTGTAATTTTTAATGTGTTTTCGCGAGAAATGGTGTAATATTTTTCCTTTTTGGTTAAGCTGTAGAGAATTTGGTAGGTTTTGGATTGTGGAAACAACGTGTGCATTATTATAAGACTACTTATATGTGGAAGTGTAACACAAGGCATGATTTTATAAAGAATTACATTTGTTCCAAAATTCATGGGAATAATAGTACGAAAGTGTGGAGGTAACGTTTCTCCAAACTATCATGGCTCATAGATCAAATATTTAGTTTCGCACAAAAATATATATTCTATGTAAAGATGTTAGAGAACCAAAAGGATAATTACAATGGTCATTTCTCCCAATAACACCATAAGGATGAATATCCCAATTATATTCAACAACATAACCTCATATCATTTCTTCAAATATATTTTGAGTTTGAGTGCTTGGTGAATCACCAAAAATACTCAAGTGATGTGTTGTAGAGCATGATGTGGAAGCATTGTTTTCATTTAGTATAAACAAGATGTCTACACAACGTTTTATGACTATGTTGGAATACATGTATCTATATCCAAGTTGTGTAGTATAATTTTTACCTTGAGAAGATTGACAAACCCTTGGCCATATTTTCTCCAAACCTTGACATTAATTTCTTATTTTATTTAGTAGCTTGGAACTTGATGCAAAAATTTCCAATGTGTACCATAAATTTGCATCAACAAAAAAACTAGTTCACATTCTTATATGTACTTGTGCACGTGTATTTGTGTTTGTGTTTATCTAATTTGTCAAATTTGGAAAAAATGTTGCGTACATAGAGGAAGGTTAAAATTAAATTTTAAACATCACCAAAAGATCAAAATGATAAGAAATGGAGGAAAGTTTTGTTTTAATAATTTCCTAGTGGTCAAGTGACCGCTTTTTTGGAGAGTGATTAAACTTCCACTTTACACAAATGATGGATATGAAATTGTTGTGGTGGTTTCATAATTTCCACTTTGTGTAAAGTGGTGCTTATGTACCCATATGTATTCCTTTACCAATGTTATTTCCCACAATGCCATAATACAAAGAATAAGTCTTCAATCCACAACTTTTGAAAAATGGTCCATTTTAAAAAAAAAAAAGAGATTTCAAGAGATGTAAGTGATTAATTTCAGGGATTGACGATTCAAAGTCAAAGGAAGTGGAGTAATTGGGTTTAGTTGTGTAAGAAGGGAGTTAATGAAAATAATCTCTGAATCTACAAAGAGATAATCCATACGAGATATGAAAGGAGAAAGCCAAATGTTTATCTCAAAGAGTGAGAGAATTTGAACAAAGAGCTAACAAGTGCAATGTGTATGCATTGTAACCAGGCATCGAGACTATGTTTATGTCTTCTTTGTAGTCTATTAGGGAAAGGAAAATATGAGAGTATGTGAATCTCTATATTGTTTTTAAATTTTAATAAAGAGAGTGTTTTATTCCACATTGTGTCCATTTGAGTGTGGGTGTGAGTATACAGATGGGGGAGTAAGGTAGCCATTCAATTGTCCCACTCATTCTTTTCTTCATCAATTGTTATTAGAAAAAAGTGTAACTTGTTAGATATGTGTGTGAGGCTCCTTTTGAGTCAATTGGAGGCTATGAAAGATAATCTCAATTTTTGAGAAGATATGACTCACATGGGATTAATTCTTAGAGGAACTAGATCACCCATATTTGTAGGCATGGAAAAATATATTGAGAGAAATCAAAGTGATGTTGGAAGGATTATAGAATACACAATGTAGAGGAATCAATGTTGTTGTAGATGTGAGTGAAGGTGAATAAGATGGAGTATCATAAATTTAGTTGAAGAGAGGATATGGTTGCATACTATTCCTCAAATGGGAAGAAAAATAAGGTTGGTCAACTGCTTTAGCTATTTAGGGATTTTTTATCTTAAAGATATAACTTGATTGGATCATGGTTATGGTATTTTTATATGGGTTAATAGAAGATTGCAAAACAAGTTTGTGTTGCATAAAGTTAAAGGGACATGCATCCTTATTATGGGATCATGTATATGTGGAAAGTAAGCGAAGAAAAACAGAAAAAATCAAGACTTGGGGAAGGATGGTTGCAAAGTTGATAATTAAGGTTTTACTTTCTAGTTATCAACTTGATGTGTTTAAGAAGATATTAAATTTAAGGATAGGAGATAGGAGTAAAATAGATTACGTAGAGTAGTTTTCAAATCTCACCATTAAGGTTGTTCATGTTGAAGATGATATGGATAAGATATAAAGGTATGTAAATGACTTCATTTTGACTATAAAATATGATTTTGGTATGATTAAGTTATAGTTAGTAGGGGAAGCCTTCCATTCATAATAATTGAAGGTGAAAGAGCGATAGTCAAGAAGGAATTTTAAAAAAATCAAAAATATGAGAAACATGATATAGGATAGAGACATGCATGAACAAGAAAATTGTTCTCCATATAGAGAAAATGAAGGGTGAACTTGATTGTGAAGAGAGAAATGAAGAAAAAGGATCCTTGGCAAAGGAGTCGTATTGTCAAAATAGTGTTTAAAATGAGAGTTGAGTGGGAGTGGTTATAATTTAGGGTCCATTGAAGTCATAAAGAAGTTTAAATTGATGTGTATACCCCTCTACAAACCATATAGGGTGTTTTTTATTAGAAGGGCATAAAATTACAATATTCGAATATTGTGCGGTTGGTATGAAAATAAGTTCATATCATGATATAGTTTTATGTAATATATTTCCATTAGATGCATGTCATATTGTGTTGGGAGACCATGGAACTTATGCTAAATATAATATAAGAAACAATTTAGTTTTAGTTGAGAATAATGGAGAGAGGTGGCGGTAAGTGCACGAGTTAGGAGGCGAAAAGGGGGTCTTAAGTTGATGCATTTTTACGAAAAGTAAAAACATCAACTTGTATGAGTTTTTTTGAAATAGTTCCACTCAAAATTGGAAGATGTTGTCTGAGCATGAATCGTAGCATTTTTAGTCTAGTTTCTAAGCTACTATATTTTATTGAAAATAGTTAAGTTTAAGTGGGTCAAATAACTAAAATACCAACATGTGCTCCTATTTTTTTTAGAATTTCATGCCCCCACCAATTTTTGAGAACCATTTAGTATTTTGAAAACCATTTGATAGAAATATAGCTAGGAGCATCTAGTTTGTGCTAGAATTTGTTTTAGATTTTTTTAGAAAGTATTTATTTTTTAATGATTTTTATAGTACATAAATTTTATGTTTTGAAAAATAACGGAGCTCAGTATGCCCCCCTAACTACCTAAAAATAATCAAAAATTAGATTTTTTATTTTTGAATATGTATAGAATTAGGCCTAGTTTGTCTTCAATATATTTTTTTCCCAATTTCGATGAGCCAAAAAACAAGATACACGATAAAAGATAGACATATTTAAACTTCAAAAATAGCTATAAAAAGGCATAATTAGAAAATAAATAATATGGAAACCTTATATTAGTCAAAAAATTTGAAAAATTATATTTTTAGAAAGAAGAAATTCTACTCTACGTCGTGGTATAATTGTTTAAAAATGAATCAATTGTTTTATGTCGATTTATCATTGAGGAAGGGGCATTTTACATTTTTCGTAAAAACATGTTGTTTGTTGTGTTTGTGCGGAGTCCATGCCTCGGGCTTAGGGATCAGGCAGATCCCGAGCCTTGTGGCATGGCTTGGAAAAAGTGAAAATGCAAAATGCATATGCGTTATAATGTGTACACACTATAACGCGTACACATTCTTCATAGTATAAACATTATATGTGCTTTTGACATGCTTATGAAAAACTTATAATTTAAATTTATTTTTGTAAATATAATAAATTAGGGTCACTTTGCACTTTATGGAACTAGTCTCACGACTCCATGAGTAACGATTTAGGAGATGTTTTTATATTATAATGCAGTCGGACATATGTAATTTTTAGGATTTCAACATTTAACCTAAATATTTTAGCATTTAAATTCTACTGATCGAAACCTTAAACCTTGAACCATGACCCTAGACCTGAAACCTAAACCTTATAAATTCGGCTCTTACACCCATGAGCCCTAAACCTTAAGACTTAAGCCCTAAACACCGAGCCCTAAACCCTAAACCCTAAATCATGAACCATGAGCCCTAAATGCTAAACCCTAAAACCTAAACCGTAAAAAATAAATCATAAACCTAAACCTTGATCCCCAAACCCTAAACCCTAAACCTTAAACACTTGAATCCTAAACCCTAAACCCTAAACCCTAAGGCTTGAACTCTACACCCTTATCCCCAGAGCCTAAAATATAACCCTAAACCCTAAACCATATACACTAATCCCTAAACCCTAAACCTTAAGCTCTAAACGGTAAATCCTAAACCCTAAACTATAAACCATAAACCCCGAACCCTAAACCCTCAAACCCTAAACCCTTAACCTTGATCCAGTAAACCCTAACCATAAACACTAAAACCTATCCCCTAAACCCTAAATCCTAAACCATAATGCTGAACCTTGAACCCTGAACCCTAAACCTTAAACCCTAAACTATGAGCCCTAAACCCTAAACCTTGAACCACGAACTATATTTCATCAATATTTCCTAGTCTTGTGCCTAGAACCATCATTGAGTAAGCTTGTACAACTAGCTTGTTTATGAGAGGTGGGACAAAGTAACTAAATTGATATATGACATCTACCTTGTGCCTTAATGCATATTACACATCTCTTTCAAACATGTTTCTCCCCACACATAATTGCACTCTTGAATGTAAATTTCTTCACACTCTGATTTTTTTTTCACATTTCTCATATTTCCATGTATGGTATTATGCAAGCTATGATGACCCATCGGAAGCTAAAGAAATAACGATCACAACACAAAAATTAATCTTAAAGGAAATAGAAGAAACATAAAGAATATACCAATGTGGAGGTGTAGGATCATAACTGAATTTATAAGAACACAAAACCCTAAGCCTTAACCCTAAGCCCTAAACCCTAAACCTTGAGGGATAAACCTAAACCCTAAACCTTGAACCCTAAACCCTAAGCCCTAAACCCTAAATATTAAACCTAAACTATAAACCATCAAGCATAAACCTTGAGCCCTAAACCCTAAACCTTAAACCCTAAACCCCAAACCTTGAGCCCTAAACCCTAAATCCTAAGTCCTAAACCTTAAGCCTTAAGCCAAAACCCTAAACCCTTGAACATGAACCCTCAACCCTAAACCATAAACACTAAACCCTAAACCCCGAGCCCTAAATGCTTTGAACCACGAACCCTAAACCCTTAACCATGAGCCCTAAACCCTAAACCCTAAACACTGAGCCCTAAACCCTAAACCATACGAACCATGAGCTCGAACCTAAAGCCCAAACCTTGAGCCCTAAACCCTAAACCATGAACCATGAGCTCTGAACCCTAAACCCCAAACCTTGAGCCCAAAAACCTAAACCCTAAACACTAAATCCTAAGGTATTTTTAATGATTGTTTTGATGAATCATGATATACGAGAAGTAAGAGTATTGCGAAAGATGATGGTAACAAGGAGATGAGCATGCAAGAATAATGAAGATACCAAGTAGGACAAGGTAATCTCATGTTTCATGCCTATAGTGGATAGATGAGAGAAAACATTGTGATAGTGGTATAGAGCTAACACTGTTATTGAAGTGTATAAGAGTTGAAGTTGGAGATAAGGTCCTCATTTGTAGGGGATTGGGATGAGAACCACTAAAAGTCTAAGTGTTCATACAAGGGTTTTATTCTTGAGGTAAGTATCCATCATTAAGATTAGTAGGGAGAAAAAATTATGTAGAACCCCTGCACCACCTAAATTGTAAACCCTAAATATTGAATCCGAAACCATAAACCCTAAGTCAGAAGACCTAAACCTAAAACATAAACCTTAAACCATTAACCCCGATCCCTAAACACTAAATCCTAAACCACGAACTCTGCGACCTAAACCTTAAACCCTTAACCCTCATCCCTAAACCCTAAACCCTAAAACCAAAATAATAAACCTTAAATAATGAACACTAAATCCTGAACCCTAAATCCTAAACCCTTAACCCTTAACCGAAAGGCTAAACCCTAAACCCTAAACCTTAAACCCCAAACCTTGAACCTTGAGCCCTGAGCCCTAAACCATAAACCATAAATCTAAAGTCTTGAGCTCTAAACCTTAAACCCATAACTTTGAACCCCAAACCATGAGCCATAAACCTTGAACCATGAACCCTAAAACCTAAGCCTTAAACCTAAACCCTAAACCCTAAGCCTTGAACCCCACACCCCTAATTCTTATACCCTAAACCCTGAACCATTTACCCTAAACCCTAAACCCTGAACCTTTAGCCCTAAACTCTAAACCCTAAACCCTAAACCCTAAACCCTAAACTCTAACAATAAATCCTAAACCCTAAACCCTAACCCTAAACCTAAACCCTAAATCCTAAAACATTAACCTTAAACCTCACCACTCTGAACCCTACACCCTAAACCATAAACCATAAACCCTAAACCTTAAACCCTAAAGCATGAGCCCTAAACCCTAAACCCTAAACCTTGAACCCTGAGCCCAAAAAACCTAAACCTTAAACCCTAAACACTAAATCCTAAACCCTAAACCCTCATCATCTATGTCATGTGTGAAGTATTAAGGAATTTTCTATCTCCATGAGATACATATGAGAAAATACATGTATGAGAATCTTGAATTTTATTCCATGAAAGGATGATTTTAGAGCTAGGAAAGGTGAAGGGATGATCTTCATATGGAGCATCATGTTTCTAAGAATGAGAAATCATCTGAGTTCACTTGATGCAATTCACTTGGTACTATTCATAAAAACTCATTCAACACCTAGTAGTGTGATCACACCTTAAGGAGGAGGCACATTACAATCACCTCATTTTTTCCATAGGACAAGAATCCCATTCAGGGAGCAATCCTCTATCTAGAAAGTGAGGATATTATTTTAGTAAGAAGTAGAAAAACATCATAGAGTTGATTCGTGGTCACTAAAGTGAATTATGGACCAAATTTTAAAATTGGTACCAATTCAAGTAGTGGTAGTGCCAAAATCCAATCCAGAAGGTCAAAAACCTACAAAATGACTATATGTTTTCCCAAAACAAAGACTGACTACAATATATATGGCTTGAAAGTTTTAGGTCATTGCTTGAAATCCTGAAAATGAATAAGTACTGACCAGATTAGATTTTGAAAAACTATCTTCTAGATTATAACTGCCAAAGCTACGGACCACTTCCATTAGGTGCAGAGTGACCCTAACATCTTATATTTACTAAAATAAATTTAAAGTATAAGATTTTGTACTTAACATTTATTTTACTAAATATGGCTCCTTCCATCCCTTACAAACTTCATATAGAAAAAACGTGTACGCGTTTTTATGATCATAGAAACACATACACGTTATAACATGATCGCGTTATAACACATACATGTTTTAGGTTTGTGAATTACTGAGCCTAAGAAAACATAACGTGATCGCGATATTGCAAAACTTCATCACATTTCATTAATTTTTGGGTTTTTCCACTTTTTACCCCCCAACTTGGTGCACTTACCCTGTTGTTTACTTATATTGAAGGAAGAGTGTGAAGTCAAGAAACACAAAATTAATTCAATTTTTCTAAATA
This sequence comes from Taxus wallichiana var. yunnanensis, assembly GCA_018340775.1. Classification (NCBI taxonomy): domain Eukaryota; kingdom Viridiplantae; phylum Streptophyta; class Pinopsida; order Cupressales; family Taxaceae; genus Taxus; species Taxus wallichiana. The sequence goes on from CM031239.1 coordinate 479,230,611, forward strand.
CAAGAAAATAAGATTTAACAAAGGATTAGAATGATTGTGCATTTGCAGAGAATGTGTTATGTGCATATGGAGATGAAACTCTAATGCATATAGTTTGATGGAAATTCTAGCATATAGCACACATTCTCTTAGTTATAGGTTTATAATATATGGGGTCATACATGTAACTTTTAGAATTAGATATAATGGGTATAATAAATTGGCGTACATATAGACTAGGTGTTACCCATACAATAAGAGTAATGTATACCTATATAAAGTATATGAATACTATGAATTATGTCTTTTAATTGTAGAGTATTCTACTTAGTAAGAGGATATTAGAGATGCCCCTCAAGTGGAATTTTCACATTGGGATATATTGTAGACTCATTCCTTCCTTAAGGAGTATGGTACAACATTTATCTACCTTAAGGGTATTATTATGAATATATTGAATATTAGGGTATGGTGGCCCACCAATGTCTCTTGTGTTGTGTTTATTTAAATTTATTTGTCATATTTTATGAATGATCGATGTGAAGATCTTAACAAGTAGTATCGAGATCATAATATTGCATAAAATTTGGATTAAAACCCTAATTTTGAATGTTATCTTATATTTCACAATTTATTGTATTTTTCTTAAGTTTTGAAATCATTCCAAGAATATAATACCAAAATTTAAATTTTTTTGATTTGTTTTGAAGAAATTACAATGTTAGGGTTTTTCACGAATTCTCTTAACAAACCACGATTTTTGAAATTTTTCTTATTTCTAGGGTGAGATTAATGCTAGAGAATGGTAGATCCAATTTAAGGATACCTATTTTTCACCAAAAATGTCATGGTTATTACTTTCACTTCTCCTTTTTGGTCTAACACAAAGTTGGTTCTCTCAATTGAAAAATGAGAGGTCAAATTTGTCTGGAAAGGAAGTGGGACTAAATTTCTTGATTGGATGGGACACACAGAATAAGTGAAATCTAATGATTATATTTAAGAAGAGGCTTAAAATGAGGATGAATAAAAATTAAAATAGGAACATATTGATGATTTGATGTAGAAGGAAAGGTAGATTATCATGATAAAATAATGAAGGATATGTGTTTATATAGTTTATCTCTAAATAGAGAAGAATTAATATTTCAATTTCATGGATGTATTCAAAGGAAGAAGGTAATTGTATCCATAAACCCTAACAACAAGTATAAATTCATCAAGATCGATGCGCTTCAACATCTGCATGTTCAAGAAAGGAAAATCAAGCAAGCACAAGTGGATGGTGAACATATTCAAGTTTTGAGGATTTAAAGCTTGCTATGGAAAAATATGTCTTTCATTTATATTTTTATGCTATTTTTATCGATGGTTTGGATATTGTTCTTGGATATCATTAGTTATATACATCGAGAACAATAAATATTAATGTGAAATAAAAGCTCATAAATATTTGGTACATGAGATAAAATGGAACTTTCTAGGATATCATACATAGAAAAGAACAAAGAAAGGTCGAGCTAGAGCATAAGGATGAATCTAAAGATAGTGAATAAGAGAGAAACTATGAACATATGAAGAGAAAATAGAATATGAAAAAAATATATCTATTCAATAGGCAAAGGCATTAGAAATTTAAAATTTGGAAGAAAAGTTAGAGAAAGAGGAAGAAACATTTAAGGACAATAATATTGTAACATATAGACACCCACATCTTTGAGAAAGGAAAACATGATGAAGTCATGTAAGGAAATATTAAAGAAACAATCGATATGAATATACAAGGAATTGGAGGAACAATCACTATGGTTATACATGGAATCAATGGAACAAAAATCATGGAACATTGATTCATGAGAAGTAATCGTTATGGCTACACGTGGAAATCGACGAGGAAAACCCATGGTAATTGATGGAATCGAATATTACAATCGATTATGTAACTAAGTTTAAATATGTATCACCCAAAAAGATCACATAGGTGTGGTTGTATAATCAAGCATGTCCATAAACGTGCAATAAGTTTAAGCACACTCATTACATGGTTTCTTCTCATATTTCATGGAAAAAATATGTCAAGGAGGGGTGGAATATTATGTATATATGGAGATTATATTATAATTCATATGGGCTGATAGAGATACTAACATGTTGCACACATTTCCCTTAGTTATATGTGTATACTATATGGGGTCATATGTAGTAACTTGTGGAATTAATTGTATTGGGTAATGATTCATCCTACTTTGGGATTATGTGTTATCCATTTAATAAGAGTAATGCATTCCTATATAAAGGAGATGAATTTCATTATGATGCATGTCAAAGTTTTGAAGTGTATTCTACTCAAGAATAGGATATTGGAGATGTCCCCCTTGAAGTAGAATTATCATATTGGGATATCTTGTGGATTTATTCACTCCTTATAAATTATTGTATGGTTTATCCATATCTTAAGGGAATTATTATGAATATAATGAATATTAGGAATCTTGGTCCACCAATAGATCTTGTGTTGTGTTTATCTAAATTTATTCTACATAATTTTTGAATTATTATATGTGAAGAATGTAACATCACGATGTATTTCAATGTTTGTATGAGGTGTCGATGGTGTTTGGGTGGAGCAGTTAAGTCGGATGGTTGTTTCTAGCTCCACCCAGGTTCAAATCCCACTAAGGCACAATCCTCGTTTGGGGTGGTAATGTCTAAGGTGGCACAATTGGCAGGATAGTTTTCATTGAGGTAGTTTCTGGATTGAGAAGACCTACACTAGATGTGTGTTCAAGCATGAAAAATCATGGTTTTCTTGTGGCATGTGCATGCATTGTAGCTTGTGATTCATTAGATGTGTATTCAAGTGTGGCGGATCATGGTTCATTTGTGGTGTGTGCATGCATAGCGGATTATGATTTGCTAGACGCGTGTTCATGTGTGATGGCTCGTGGTTCACTAATTGTTGAGATTAATTGATATATCTTGGTTGATTGTACTCTGGTTCATAGATACGGTCAAAATGATTTATCTGATTCATAACTTTGGTCAAAAGTGTTCATGTATCCAAAAATATTATGAGGTTGCAAAGAGATTGATGATATGTTTTAAAATCCTTAGAGACACTTGAATATATACATATGATATAGTAAAACATTCATATTTTTTTTTAGATTCAAAGATAATTTGGATAAGTGAAGAGGAAGATGGGAACTCACACAACATTGAGGCAAAGAAGGAGATAGAGATTGTGGATTGTGGATATGTTTCTATGAAAAACATTGAAAGATGGACAAGGTAGTGCATTTATGGGAACAAATCACATAGGTGCTAAATAATATATTCTTATAAGTAAAGAGATGTATTGCTTTCATATGGCCAAAGGGTGATAAGTTATTTACGTGCTACACACTTGTGATATGTAAGAGCATGAAGAAAGGAAGTATAAATCAACTTGCAATTGAGGTAGAAGATATATATTGGAAAAATAAAAGTAAATAAGATAATGAGATGGAGGAGATGATGTTGTTATCAACCCAAGAATGTGTATAAAATGATGAATTTTGGTGGTGGTGGTGCTGGTTGGGATAGTGCCCATGAGATTTACTAATTCTCAAAATTCTTGGTTTGTTAATTTTGTTATAGGTATGAATAATTGCATAAGGGATGAAGAGAATGTTGCGAAGAAGAGTCTAGATAAATGGGCCCTTGAAGGAAAAAAAGGGATATGGTTGCAAATATGAGGTGGAGTGTATATGATATATTATTTGATAATAAATCCTTGAAAGAAGAGGGGAAGAATAAATAGAGGATGATACATACTCTTGGGCTAAATGAGTATGTAGTTGGAACAAAGAATGGTGAGAGATAGAGAGGAAGGAAAGAAAGATTTGCATAATTCTAGTGGATAAGTATATATAAAGTGTACAAATGAGAGAGATGTTGATCTTAGAAGGAGTTAGTTCAAAATCAATGAATTATAGAGGGGTTGATTTATTGTTTAAATTTGGTGGTAATGGAAAATAACATTGGGTCAAATTGCACAAGATGATGTAAGTTGAGAAAGAAAGACTTGGAGGAGGTGGATAGACTATACCATAACCATGGGAAAAATAAATAAAAAGGTGACAAAATACAGGTAGAATAGGATGGTTTATGGAACAATATGTTTCTAGAAAGAGAGAAAGATTTTTTTTTGAAAAAAACATAGTAACTAACAAGGTTGAACAGACACCATGGTCATAAAAATTACCAAAAGAGTGGTTATCTTTGCACACTATACCTTCCTACTTAAAAAAATTGTACTTTAGATGTCTAATGTAAGATAATATAAGATTTATTGACAAATCTTGAATCAAGAAAAACATGGATTTGGGTTATTGTACATGTTTGTACCCATATGTTTTTATTTCTGCAAATTGTCATTTTTTTAAAAACATTACTCATTTGGAGTAAGATTAACAATTATTTTGAAGTACCGCATAAATCCCACCATGACAAAAAGCCACATAGAGTGGAGGAAAATATGGCTTAAACCATTTTGAATTGTTTGCATTGTTGCTGACTACAATAAAGAATATTATTGAAATGTGATATGAAATATGTTGAGGCTAGTTTATCATTTCGGTGATCAACAACTGTGTAAGGGAATGGACTATTATAACATAGGTGGATCAATTGATTTTCAATTATTTGGTATAATGATTGAGATAAAAACATATGGCATAATGCATACATGTATTGTAAACCAATTACAATAGGGATCTACATCTAAGCGAAAAAAGCTGTATATCCATTTTTTTGGATTTGTATTATTGAGCTTAAAAGATCATTTCATATTTTTGATCCAAGAGCATCATCTTGTATATTGAGCTAGTGGGGATTTATCTTCTACAAGTGACATTATAATGGAAAATATGGCCCATATCCTAATATCATGGGTTTCATATAGCCATAGGGCGACCCCATCATGAATCCTCTATTTTGGATGAAATATCCCTAAAAATAACAAAACAAAATGTTGATATTATGGGTATGTGTGGCTAAAAACCTATTTTATTCCAAGTTCATGAATATGCATAAATATTAGTGTTCATATCATGTGTGAATTTGGCTCTTGAATACTGGATTGTTACTAATCCATCAATTATCGTATAAGAATTTTAATGGATATCATACATTTATATGGTTTAAAACCTTGTGATATTATGATCCACTATTGTATTGATGATCAATGACATGCAAAAATTTCTAAAGGATATATTTTCACACTTCATTTACCTAAACATGAGTGAGAAAGATCACTCAAAATGTCTATAAAAATAATTAACGAGCTTACACATCGTTTATCTAGAAACAATTTGACAATAGTATCATATAATTGATCAAATTATCACAATTAAGATTATTATTGAGACTAAAGTGAAAATAAATATTTCTTGTCCATACTAATTCACACCTTGAAACTCAACATGATGATGTAATAGATAAACTTGTAAAATGGATATAAAACTAAGAGTTATAGAAATTGCATAGGAAAAATATTATGATATTAAGAAAACGCATTCAAATGTGAAAAATATTTGTAGAAATATGAAAATATTATTTAATGAAAAATATTAGGGTAGAGTAAAATCAATTATATATGATGTTCAAGAATAATGAGAATAATGACTCCTAGGGGGAAAGAAAAAAATCAACTAATTCACATAGATTGGAATGATATTAAAATGATAAACCAATTTTAGATACTCGGATTTGTGTGCAACATTTCTTGCAAAATTCACAACTGCGTAAGCCTCCTTATCTATTTAGAAGAATTTTTGTTTCGATATCTTTAGAGTCTTATGATACAAAAAAACTCATTTCTTACATATTTCTCAATACTTTCCACCATTTACAAAATCTCTTGACATCTTGTGCATTAATTCTCATATACCCATGCATGTTGCAATCTAGTTTAGTATTTATCATAGCTTTTACAATATCATAGTTGAATATCAAATTATTCAAAACTTTTACAATGTCACTCAACACCTAGTAGATTTGTGCAACATATCACAACCACGCAACACAAGCACATGTTGACACCTCTCTTCTAAAAAAGTTGCGTGTCTTTTGAGTTCTACAAATTATTTCTATGAATTTTCTCCACTTTCCACCATCTTGTTTCCCTAATAATTCCTTGTGATACAATCTACACTTGTGCACAATGTCATAGAATATTGTTAGCATTCCCTGCATCAAATAACATGTTAGTTGATTAGGGAAGATAAAGCATATTGCAACCATCTCTCCTAATTTTTTTAGCATTTTAAACCACGTCCTTGGTAATCATAAATTAATGTTCACGTGTGATCACACTCAAAAATATATCATGCATTCATCTACACATGCATAAAGCCATTAAAATGCACACACATGCTAGATATGAGACAATTAACATACCATTTGTATCAAACATTCAAACGAACATATACCTCTACAATTTTCATTTGTATATACAAATAAGTAATGAATATTCATCCATTTTGATCATAGGGGCTTATACCTCATGTCTTACTAAACATCAGACACATCAATAATTTCCTCTATTTTTCATATTGAATATAAATTATATTTCTTGTAATTAGTATTTTTATTTTCTCGAATGTGTTTTTAATACCAATATATATATATATATATATATATATATATATATATATATAGTATTTCCTAGTAGTATACACTTTACAACTTATCTCTAACCATGAAATATTCCATTATACATGATCACATGCCACATAATATAGATAATTGGTATTAGTGCACAAATCTTTCATATGCATGTAAACACATTAGTGAAATGAGAGAAAAAAATAATAAGTTTTGTTTTTTTCAATCTGCCTAGAATAATTTCTTAGCAAGATAAAAATGGATAACACCTAGAAACAACATGAGGAAACACTAAACATCCAAAATATTATCAAGGATTCCTTAGAAACACAATGTAGTGAAATATTTGGGTGACATGTAAGTTAATGATTTAAATCTACAATTGATCATGTAATCATACCTAAGACGGTTATAGAGATTATAGTGATACAAAATCTTGATTTCTCATACTAATTTTCACCATGAGACCTATGATTCCGATGTAATGGACAACCTTATAACATGGCTAGTAAAATAGGTATTGGAGAACATGCAAAGGAAAAATATTACAATATTAACACAAAACACTAGAATGAAGAATATATTTATAAAATTGTGTAACTATTGTTTAATGAGAAATGATGGGGTAGAGTTCAATCATGTATAATGCTCAACAAATTCGAGAATGGGGAATCATGTAATCATAAAAGTGGGAAGAATATTCATAAATTATTTTCCTAGATTGGCATGTGATTACAACGATAAAATATGTTATGTATTAAATTTGTGTGAAACATGTATCAAAGTGGATGATTTAGCAAAAATAGAATTTTGTAAAACCCTAATTACAAAGTGACATAGGATAAATAAATGCTAAAGAATAGATTTGACACAAGAAATAAGAAAATTTATATTAAAACCCTAAGTGCAAGAGAGGGAATAGAAGACTTAGCTGATTTTGCAATAAATCCCAAAGTGTTATGGATTGGAGAACTAAATAGGAGGAGTAGACAATCATGTAATCGAACAAAAAAATGGAATTTCTAGATGAGCCAGAATATGGCATCCGGATCGGGGCAAGGGCACATAGGCATTAGAGACCTTTGATAGGAACTTGTGACTATGTAGAACCTCATATAATTATTATTCTTGAGTTGCAAGGTGGTCACTAAGCTTCATTGTTGGTCACCTGTATGTCGCACTATGTTTGAAAATTTTTCTTGTGACCTACAAAGAGAAAGATGACCCGTAGAACCCAAAAACACATCAAATCCTAAAAATAAAATATGAAAATGGGAATTTTGACTAACCCCGATGGTCACCTAACATAGTGAACTTACAATCGAGTAATGCACTACATCTCAGACTCCATGTAGTTTATGTGTGTGTGTAGAAATTGTGCCCTAGGAAGCTTTTGTGCAAGATGCACTTGATAACGATCAATAACTAGATGTACCAATGTAGATAAATGTGTGGATGGAAATTAACTTCCCTCTTATGAAGTGTATGTAGAAAATGTAGTCCCTTAAGTGAATGCTAGATGGATGCCTCAAGCTCTTAAAATGCCTTTGGATGCAATCTTAGGTGGTGATAATATATGCTTAGAGATTTGTCCCTTATTATGATTACATTTATTTGTATTTATATGATTCCCTCATTTGAATTTCGTAATTGACACTAAAAGGTGGACCTATAAGAAAACAAGATGCCCAAAAGATAAAAGAGGCCCAAAAGAGGTGATTAAGATACAAAGAGTTCGGGGGCACCCAGAGGGGATGAGGGTGCCAAGGTGTTAGCATCCTGGTTGGGTACTAATGTCTAGAGTTAAGAAAAATAAAGAAATCAATATGAGAGTGGTCTATAGGGTGCAAAAGATAAGAAAGAAAACATGAAAGACAAGAAAGAGGCTACAAATAGTAGTCAATTACTAGTTTTCTTTCTTAGGAATCATATGAATAGTAGTATGTGATTAAGACCTAGAAATGTACCCAAGTGCATGATTTTTACTTACATTTTCCCCAACTTTATGTTGTTGAGTGAATATTTGTTAACATAAAGTAGATAGAAGATGTGTACCTGATAACCATGTAGATCAATGGTGAAAGTGTGCCGAAGAGACAAGAAAAAGCATGGGGTGATAAAAAATGAAGTGTGGAAGCTAAAGAAGAGGAAGTGACCCTAGGGGTGAAGCGTATATGTCATACCATGTTGTACCTTTTGTTTTTGTCACTTGTGCTTGCTAATGTGGGGTTGTTTCTTGTTTCATTTTAAGGACGGACTTGTAAAAGAAGAGTGGAAAAATATTCAAAGTCATGTATTATAAAACTTTGTAAAACAAAACATGTAAACATATGTAAAAATGTGATAAAGAAATAAAAAGGAACATGTGCACATGACCCGTGAAATTTAAAGTGTCCTGAAAATGTTGTAGAAGAGTGAGTTTTTTGGGCGATCTCACACCAAGAGATTTTTTTTGGGTGATCTCATGCCAGGAAAATTTTATTAGGCGATCTCACACTAAGGTAGAAGAGTGTTGGGGAGAAAGATATAGTGTTATTATCCATCCCTGACTACTTCCCGAATTTATACACCAATGCAGATGGTGTGATCCTTCTTTGTTCCATGTTCGATCCAAGTAGAAAAAGTAAATACAATGAATTTTTCTTCTTTGGAGGACTATGCATTTATTGTGCAAACTACTCATGAAATGCTAAAAACTACACTGATATGATAAAGTAACTATAATCTTTGCCCCTAGTCATAGGCACCCAAGAAAGGTAAAAAGTGCATAGGCACTAATGTTTATATCTAGGTGCTGGTTTTTGTGCTAAATTAAGGACCCAAGTCAAATTATGGGTAATTTTTGAAACTCAGAGACTTTTATATTCATGTACTATACATGCCTCGTGATCAAGCTCTCGAGATGCTATGTGGGGTGGCCGATTCACCCAATGTATGCCCTCCCTCATTTGGGGTGTATGCAATGTCGTTAGGAGGATGTGGCCAAAAGAGAGGAATAGTTGATGAAATGAAATTGATACCCTATAGGGGGAAGGAATGTGTATGGTAGAAACCAAGGCACATGCAAACAAAGTGGCTAGAAACATGTTTTAGTACAAACAAAACAAGTATGCATATAGAATAAAAAGTGTAATCTAGCAAGAAAGAAGACAATATATATCATGAAAAGTGGGGTTTAAACATGGGACATTGCTCACAATTTCGTAAGACAACAAGGGTTGAAGTGGCCAAGAGCATACAAATAATGACCAAAAAGAAATAGGGCATAGCCCACAAAAATAGCATACAATGGAAAACAATGGCAAGAAATAACAAGAAAAGTATCAAACAACCATGGTGGCAAATAGTTCCTGCAAGAAAATGTTGCACATGAAGTACCCATTAACATGTTAGAAATAAAAAGTATGTCAAAGCATGTATGTACTAATAGAGTAGTGTGCTAAAGGATATGAAATAGTAAATAACAAAACAATAACACTTGTGATGTATTAAAGTAGAAATGTAGATGCCCCTAGGAGCCTCGGTGGACCGGTAAGAGGTATAATGCCAAGAATCATTGTTGCATGTTAAGATCGTATAAAGTTTTCATTCACAACTAGAGAGAAAGTAAACGCACATGTGTATATATAGAAAGATAATGACATATGAAGTATATGTCTAACATAGTAAGCAAATTGGAACATGTAAGCATAAGTAAGAAAGAATAAATGCAACCAAGATATGTAATATGTTGTGAATGTGTCGAGATGGAATGATATGCGGTGTGAATTTTATAGAGCAATGTGCCCCCCCGAGTGGATGTGAATGAGAATGGGATAAGGTTCATTTATAAAAGAACCCTCAATAATCAAGAATGAGCCATAGAACAAGAGTGCGTCATTGAGAAATGGTTTGATAATGTGCACTAGAAAGATAGATCATAAAGAATATAGAGTGTGAAGAGTGAATGATGTGAGGTTTAATTTAGATTTGTACCTCGTGAGTCGATTATGAACTCGTAGAACTAGAGTGCATCTAAGGTAATGGGTTTGAAATTGTTGGCTAGAAAGATAGATTGTGAAGCATAGAGGATGAAAGAAGAATGTGGTGAGGTTCATTTCAACATTATACCCTCAGCAGTTGAGTATGAACGATGGAACTAGATTACATCATAGGGTAGTATGATGTATGAGAATAAAATTCTATAAATATGTATCATGAAGTGTAGAGCATGAAATGTGTAGTGTGTGAGGTTCATGGATGTAGTAGTCCCTCAACAGTCAAGTGTGGACCTTAGCACAAGAGTGCATCATAGAGTAATGTTGATACAAAGTGTATCAAGTTGTGTAAGGATGTTTAGAAATATGAAGTATGAAGCACAAAGCATAATAATAGAGATGATATGCACTTAATAATACTAGTAAGGGGTGAAGAGTAAGCATGATGCCCACCAACCTGTGTTGATCTAGTTGATGTTGCTAAGGGGATAAATGTAAGGATTAGTTTCCTTCACAAAAATGATTGGTTGTATCTTATGTGGAATTGATAATGTTGCAGAATACTTGAGAGGATGAGGCATTTTTCCAATTTTTAGAGGAGGTTGCTTAATTAGAGTATGCACTATTGTAGAAGACTTAGTAGGAGAAAACGATGGAGTAGATAATTTTGAATATGGTCTAAAATTGGATTGGATAGGTGATGATTGAATTATGGAATAAGGAACATTAGAAGTGATGTCATGATGCTCAATTTTCATAGAAGGAGCATATTTAGGAGCATATTTGGGATGTAGCCATTGGATATGAACATGTAGCAAGATTATGTGTAGAAAATGAGATAAAACCATAATGCTTATGGTGGCCAATTCATTGCTTAAAATAATAGCAATCATTGTCATTATGTTGATTGATTTGATGATAATTGCAATATGGATGACCTTGATATTTTGCAAGTCGATAAGGAGGATAACAATGAGTAGATGACAAGATGATCAATTCATGAGTGAGGAGCTATAGAAGAATATCTTGTTTCTTAGTATTGAGATCAAACTTGAGAGGTGCTGATAATGGTAAGAATTGAGGTTCACTAATATGAGAACATGTAGAAGACATAGAATGAAGATGAGGAGTAGAAGAAGAAATACCATGATCCCGAAAAGCGTCTATAGACACCATTTTTCCGTATTGTTTCTCCCCTTCATCCCATGTTTCCTCCATTTTCATCATGGTTACCTATTCGAATTTTGTTTCTGATTTTAGATTCAATTTATCCCATTAATTCCCATTTCCCACCTTTAATTTTGCATTATCCATTTTATTATGCAAATTATCATTAATTAGCTCTAATCCTCATATCATTATTTTACCTAATTTTTCTCTCATCCATAAATCTCTCCGTCACCATCCCTAAATATTCCAATTCACTATCCCTAGGCCATTATTTAATAATTTTACCCATCTATGGCCTTTATTTACTCATTTTAACCACCCACCTACCCATTTCTCTTCCCTATGCAACCCTAACCCTCCATAGCCCCCAAAACCCTAATCTACCCTCTTTAGGCCCTTTGTGCCTCGAGTTGGGCATGATTCCACTTGCCTAAATGGATGACTCCCCACAATCAAGTGGTGGCCCATCTAATTCGTCAATGACCCTATAAATGCGCCCTAACCCCTCCTTGCAAATGGATGTAATTTTGGAATCCTTGAGCTATCTTGCAATCTTTTCTTCATCTCTGAGTGTTTTTGTAGCTATCACATCCATTTTAGAGTCTCCTAGGAGCTTTGGAGTATCAAATTTGGTGATTTAGAGAGGATAATTTCATGTCAGTAATATCTTTGATTTCATTGCTATATTGTTACCACTAACATATTGTGCGGAGTTCGTATATTTAAAGATTATGCATCAATCTGTTTCATCCTTCTATTTTGTTTGCATGTCTCCATTTAAGTCCTCAAAATTTTGTCCATACCCTAACCGATCCTAGGTCTCTCCTAATTCAGCTAAAGCATTTTCAATCTAGCCTTCATTCTGTCTATTTTTACCTTATGGGTCTTTAATCATCTCTGTTTTTAGTTTCACAGTCCTTCTAGCACCTAGCTTATATCATTTCCTTTTGTGAGGATTTATGCGGGAGCGTGAGCCACTACAAAGGGATTTGATCTTGCTCCTTGAATGGTTTCCTCATCAAACTCCCGAGAAGGCCTCTATCCCTTCAAGATCCTTGCTAAAATGAGTTGTTGTAGGTTCTACTTTGTCGACATGAGGAATGTGAATGCAGATCAAGGTATCTGTCCAACCATCAACCACACTATTGATGTCTTTGCACTTCCCAAACCATGATGAATGTTTCTTTGCGATAAGTGCAATAGAGGCCTGAATCTCTGAGAGGAAGTTGAGGGTCCCCTTAATGAAGGAAAACAATTTTCCTACCTCTTTCTTGATATGTTATTCAAATGGAAGCATCGTATTGATAGCGTTGGGAAGGTTGCTCGAAGCGAAGGAGATTGTGCATCAGGAAGGTGAAGAAAAATTTGACTGATCATCGGAAGTTTCTGAAGAACTGGTGTACTGATAGGCAAGTAAAATTCCATTAGATTTTCTTGTGAAAGTACTATTGTAACTTACAAGTTTTGACTAGTGGAACGGTTCGACCACGAACCCGGAGACGTAGGCAATTACCGAACTCCGTAATCAATCTTGGTGCAATTGTCTTTATTGTCTTGCATTATTTTAAATTGATTACTTAAAAGGAGCAAATTGTCGGAAAATATTTAAAGCCTATAAGGGTCCGAGATCAGATAGTAATAACTTGATTATTTTCAGATCAAGGGATAGTCACAAGGTTTGGTGTCCCTGCTACTATCATATCAAATAATGCATTGGCATTTATTGGCACAAATATCACTAAATGGGCTATCAAGAATGTTGTATACCTCAACACCTCTTCAAACTATTATCCTCAGGGTAATGGCCAAGCAGAGTCAACAAACAAAAACCTATTAAGAATTATCATAAGGACTCTTAATGAGAATCAGATAACTTGGCACACAAAGCTCAAATTAGCTCTATGGGTTGATAGGATCACACCCAAGAGGTCTACAAGCAGATCTCCATTCAAGCTCATATATGGGAAGGAAGTAGTATTTTCTATATCACTTGATTTGCCAACATTAGAACTCATGAAACAATTAGAACTAGCTGAGTTTGAGCCTATGGAAATCAGGTATGTAGAGCTGATAGAATTAGAAGAAGCAAGAGAACATGTAGTGCAGACCATGGAGAAAGATCAAGCACCGATCAAGAAGATATTTGAAAAGAAGGCTAAGGCTAGGACATTCTGATTTGGAGACTTGGTACTAAAGTGGGATGTTGATAGTGTAAATCCAGAAAACATTCCAAGTTTGACACCATATGGAGTGGTCTATATATGATCACCGAATGAAAAGGTAAAGAACGCCTTTCGTTGACTAAGTTGGATGGTGAAGAATTACATATTCCAGTCAATGGAATCTATCTCAAACATTGCTACTAAAAGGAGAATTTCTCACCCTTGTACATATTAGTCTAGAATTTCCAATTCCTCGAAGTTCTTTTGCACATTGTTTTTGTTGTTAGGATAGGTTTCATTTCCTAAGTGCTAGTGCACACGTCCTATTAATTTGAGTGTATGCTTGTATATAGTTCATTTCACTCCCTAAGGAATTTTCAGCCATAGGATAATCAAATCAACAATATTTCAATGATGCAAGGATACAGTATTCAAACTTCGGACCATATTTGAAATTACTGTGATAGACCCCATGCCTAATGGATTACTACAGGCAGCTGGTCATACTTCATATAAGTAGGCGAGTTGACCCTCTTGAGTCACCAAATTGTTATCCAAAATTCACCCCCAAGGTAAATTTTGATAACTTGCACAATTTCTTTAGGCTTGAGCAGTAGAATTTGGTTCAAGGCCCAAAAATTAGGTTTTGGGGGTCCCCTTTGGCTCTCCTCTAACTCCCCTGTCCAAGAAAAATCCAAGGAGTTAGTAAAAACATGCAAAAATACAAAAATGGAGTCATAGGCCTATTTTAATCCAAATCTAGGCCTAAAATGCTAAGGAGATAGTGTATTGCGGGAAATGCGGATATTTTTGTCCCAGGTAGTCCGCGGGACATCGAGACATGCATCACTTGAAATCGCTGTAGGTAAAGGAAATAAGAAAAAGTAGAATTTTTCATCCCCATGCGGTCCACGGACATCTAGGACATAGGTATGTGTGGGACATGAAAAGCTGATTTTTCTACAAATCGCATTGCGGTGGCGCGCGGAGAAATGTGTTTGGGACGGCTGGGACATCGATATGTGTGGGACGTAAAAAGGTGAAAATGCCACATAAGGGGCCGATGGGTCGAGAGTGGTGCAGATGAAGTGGAGATTTCTGGCCCAAGTCACACAAGGGACATCCAGGACACCGAACCCAATTTTTCTGAAATACCCGCAATACAAAGAAAAAGTCAACATTTGACTCCCAAACTTCAAATGGCCATAACTTTTGACCCCGAGCTCTAATTTTCACAAAATTTGACTTTTTAGAATAGGCACAACATCCTCTACCTCACAAAAATTGGATTTATTATTTTTAATGAGGGTAGATATATAAAAATAAAGGAAACATATTCATCTCTAATGAAGTAAATGTTCAGTCCCATTAAATGATAGAAATGCCTGACAAACCCAAAATAGTTGCCCACACTCATAAAGCCATAACTTTTGCATTTAATAACAAAAACACATAAAATTTGTACCATTGGAATCTTGTTTCTGATTTTAATGCATAGAAATTAATAAATCCATAATTCCATGAGGAATTGATGGATAGTTTTAAAAACATGGCTAGGTTCAAAAATGATGTAATTGGTAGTTGAGAGGACATTAATGAAGCATGGGCTGACATTTCTCACTGCTACAAGTTATGGGACAGTATGGGGAGCCTTGTGCAAGTAATATACCATCATTTCAATTCATTTAATACCTTTTAAAAGTGGTTGAAGGAAAAAAATCAGGAATTTCATTTTCCCTCTTTCTCTCTCTCTTCTAAAATTTCTATAAATTGGAGTGTTGGGATCATTATAAAAATGAGATAGTTCTAAGTAGAAAAACTCACAAAATTGTTTTGTGAAGCCAATTTACTACATTCCCTTGTAGTGGACTCCTTACATGGTGATCCGGCCCTTATCTTGTAATATATTGGATTTTTGTACTCATGAAGCAATAGATGCAAGTTTGTGGATGTATCTTCCCCTGTTGTGTTTGTTGCATTCCTCTTGCCCTTTCAATCTCATCACATATATATTGTGTATATCTTATGTTATTGTAGGGATCCATCATCATTGTGTGTGTATGAAATATTATTGTGAATGCATTTGCTAGATTGTGGAGAAACTGTTATCACCCCTTCTAGTTTGCATTTTGCTTCTACTTTTCACACATTAGAAGACTATTCTCACTCTCCTTTTCTGGTGTATCACCACTTTAGTGTAGTATTTTTTTCATGAAATCTCTCTCTTGGTCCCTTGGAAATTTATATTAGGATAGATAGTTTTTCTTGCATTAGAGTAGATTGTGGAAGGTAGTTTAGGAGCAAGAACTAGCTTTCTCTAGAGGTCTATCTCAAGAATCAAGTCCCACAACTTGGAGATAGTACCCATGTTATCTAATCACACTTTGAGATCAAATACACACTTTTGTAAACTAGAGGGTGCTGTGATTTAGAGACAACACCTAATATGTAAGTTTGAGATATATAAGGGTTACTTGTTATTTGGTTTGAGGATTGGATCTCGATAAGGTAAAAACAAATTGAATTAGGAAATAGGTTTGTGGAGGCAAGATCCTCGTATATGTTATATTAGGAATCTGCATCATTGTCTGAATGAGATGAATCATCCTCACATTCAGAATAGGTGGCATCGATCTCAAAAGGGGGATTGTCATAAGGCCTGATTCCTAAGCCATGTTTGTTGGATTTAAAATGAGGAATAAGAATGGGTTCTAACCTTCCTTGTGCATTTATACCACATCCAAACCCATTATATCCCATGACATACATCATGTGATGGCCTTTGATATATTATGGAGCTTGATGACATGATGTCATAGTACCTTTAGGTACCCTCTTGATGGGATCTTCTAACATATTTTCCTCAGATAGGAGACCACTAGGAATGAAATTATCTAATGGTTTAGGGAATTTATCCCAAGTGCTCTTGAATTGAAAGTAGGTTTTACCATGTTTCCTAGGAAAAATGATAGATCTGATATTAATAAGGCCTATTGAAGAGTGAATTGTTCACTTGGGCCATACTTTGCAGACGTTTCCTCCCATGATGTGAAAGGGTTGACCAACGAAGGAAATTTTTTATTACAAGGAGTGAGTGAATCTGGATCCACACATTCCTTGATAGATTCTGTTTGTAAAGGAACAACAATATCTATAGAAGGGAATTCATAAGATGCATGAGAAAAATTGTGCAATTCCCTACAATGTGTGAATGGTTCTAGATCACCCTGAATGGTGACTATCTGTCCTTCATGGCACATCTTAATACATTGATGAAATGTTGAAGGAATGGCCTGCATGGCATGGATCCATGGGTGCCCTAGGAGCATGTTGTAAGGAAGATCCAAGTCAAGGACATGGAACATCGTATCATGACAAGTCAGCCCTACTTCCATTGGAACTACTATAGTACCTGCTGACTCACGCTCCTCATTATCATAAGTTGTGATTGTAATAGTTTTAGCCCCTAGATCCATTTTTGAATGGCCTAGCTACTTAACCAACTTCAAAGTGAAAATATTTAGACCGGATCCACCATCTATAAGTACTCTCTTGATCTTACGATGGGTAACAAATACTTCTAGGTATAGGGGTAAGTTTTTCTCTACGTCATTACATAATATTACGAGTGTGATTAAAAGTGTTATGATCATTTGAATCAAGGTGTGCAATAATTGCTTACTGTGTGGATCTATATCTGTGGAGACTCTGAACTCAAGCATTTTATACAATATGTTCTTATGAGTAGTAGATATTTTAAGGAGATATAAAATCGATATCCTAGCAGTGTCTTCTCTAACTATTATATTAAATTGTACTAACCTTCCTAAGGGACATGTAGGGGTTATGGTATGATCAAACGAGTACGTCGTGTCCCTCACTCTAAATTTTTTTGATATGATCCTAATAGTATTAACTTATTCATTCAATGAATGGATACATCCTATAAGGGAATCAAAGGGACTATCATTAGTTGGATAAACATAAGCAACAATCCTATAGTCATTGGAAGTTTGTCTGTGATCTGGCTTCTTGTTCTTCTTATCTACATGGTTAGGAAAGGGATCTTTGAATATACCCATTTTCTCATTGGGACCCTATCCTAAGTTAGGGGGAATCTACAATGATTTTTCCCTCTTTGATGAGGTCTTGTATATAATGTCATAGTCTCAAGAACCTATCTATTTTGTGTCCTTTAACACGATGGAAATCACAATACTCATGCTCTTTGAACCAACTGGGTTTTGGAGCATCCTTTGGATATGGTACTATCGTGGTTGGGTATTGCACCATGTTTACCGCATCTAACTATTTAAGTATGGAAGATAGTGATTCTGTTAGTGGCGTAAACATACGTTTTGTGGGTGCCTTTGGGCGAGGTCCTTGTGAGAGATTTAAAAGCGGAGACTAGTCTATACGGTTTGGAATCTTTTGGAGTCTCGTAATGCCATCACCAATGACATGTTTATTTTTGTTGAAGAATTTTGGTTTATCTGAGGGTTTTGTTTCATGTTTTTCCTTGATGACCAGTTTAAGTGTACCCTTTGCGATGAGAGCCTTTTTATTTGACTACCCTTCTCTATAACTTCTTCAAAGTTAGAGCCGTAGTGCATTTGTAAATGAAAGGCTATCTCTAGGTTTAGGTTAGGAATGAATATGCTTACTAGCTATTTTTCTGCAAGGCACAAGGGAAATGGCTTGCCAATCCATGCCATCATTGTAAGAAGCCCACAAAGGTCTCATTGGGCTTTTGTTTTGCATTGCAAAGGTTGTTCATCATGATATCATTCTCCATATTGAAGGAATAATGTTGCACAAATTTTTCCGCTAGTGCGGCCATGTTGTAATGGATCCCTTGGGTATACTAAAGAACCATTCTAATGTCAGTGCTCCTAGGCTGCGAGGGAATAGTCGTATTAAGAAATTATCATTGTATGCGACCTCTTGACAAGCCATGTAAAAGTCCTTGATGTGATCATGAGGATCACCTTTTCTTATCGAACTTAGGAATAGAAAAATATTTTGGAAATGGCTATCACAACATGTCCTTATCAAAAGGGTAAGGAGATAGTTCTTCATACAATTACTTCCTATCGCACTATGTTACCTTCATGTAACATAGTAAGTGTGTTATTTATTGATTGTAAATCTTGTTGAATGAGTTTATATTCTTTAGGTGATGTTGGTCTATTTACCTTAGTAACTTTAAAAGTTGTGCCATCATATAGATCAAATTAAAAATCACTAGATTCAAACTCAAAGAACCTCTAGGCAAGAATATGTAGAAATGGTGTATTCCATAGTGTAACTAGCTAGTACTCCTCTCCACCAATGATCTACAAAGCATGGGTCCATGTCGATCTCAGATCTTGCAACCTCTGGTAGTCTTCTTCATTCCATATCCACGATCCATAATGCCAACTTGATCTAGAGTTATATGGATGGCTTTCATGGTGTAGAAGTTCTCTTCTACCCATATACGTGTATTAAACTCGGTTGAATGTTGAATCTATGAGAAAATTCATCCTCTGTGTTCTTAAACCATGATTCAACATTTTCCAATGTTAACCGATCCGTCATTACTCTTTACACAGATCATGATGCATGTTATATCCCACTACAACTTTGAAAAGAGGTCCCAACAACAAAACCAAGATGTAGTCATTTTTACTCCTATCACAAAAGGAAGAACCCCATGCATGTCAGCCTATCACCCAACAGAAGTTGAGCACTCACCCGAGGCATGCGTGAGTGCCGAGTCTCTCTTTTATGTGAGTCTAGTGGGAAGAATTATCTATGATTGTAAGAGTATTTAGGAAGGAAGTTGAGACATACAAGAACAATAGGGCTCTTAAACGGCCTCCGGATCCTTATAAAGTCACTTCTGACTCGAGTTCTTTAACAAATTTCAAAACATATACTATAAAAGAAAGAAAGATACAACCATTCATTCATATCACGAAAGGAAAGAGAACTCATATGAACTAAATATGCATTAAACCCATTGATATTCATATCTATTTATAACAGTAACATTAATATATTTGTTGATTCATTACGTAGTGTCACATGTGTAGATAGTAGTCATTCACATCACTTTGGATGTATGTAGCTAAAGCTAAAAAAAAAAAAAAATAACTCCATGCTTAGTACATCCTTTCCCGAACCGTAATATCCACTCGCGGTAATTCTACGAGCTTCACTCATTCTCTAACCCGCTATGCCCCACGTATATCTCCCCCATGTGTGTGTATATCTCTCTCTCTATATCTATTCCCGTGCCAGAACTTGTATTTATCACTTTCTCGGACTTTCAACTCGCCTTGCCACGCCCTCGCATCCATTGCCAAGTGTCGAATGTGGTCCTCCAAGCAAACATGTTCCTTTAGGCCTGAGCTCTCCATTCCATCTCATGATGATATTATAGAAGATTCCGTCCAGGCATGCTCT
Organism: Taxus wallichiana var. yunnanensis; assembly: GCA_018340775.1. Lineage (NCBI taxonomy): Eukaryota > Viridiplantae > Streptophyta > Pinopsida > Cupressales > Taxaceae > Taxus > Taxus wallichiana. The sequence continues at coordinate 479,250,997 of CM031239.1, forward strand.
TCCTTGGGCCAACTCGTTGTAAGGCTAGCATCTTATCCACATGTAATCAATCACACTTTTCATGTGTTCTAGCCTTGGGTGCTCAAATTGGCTAAGTCCCGAACCTCCTTTCACGCGTCACGCACACTATAGGCATTTCACTTGCACGATTTTTCCTTGCACACCATCCAGTAACTAGGATCCCATGTGCCTAAGTGCCTTCATACTTGGTCAATATTCTAGGGGCCGAACATCACCCCATAGTATTCCTGTTCTTTGTCCTCATAAACATCTTACTTGACCAAGATGTGAGCTGTTTTAAAGGAACCCAAATGTAGACTTATACTTTACAAAAATGAATAAGGAATGAAAGAATAGGGGAAAGAATGAAGAAATGGGGGGAAGGGCATCAATTCAAAAGGCTGGGAAAGTCCTTTCATAGATCTGCCTCTAGCTTGTTCCACACTTTGACCTCATCCTTCGCCTTCTGGCATAGGTCGCCCACCAGGGTGCTTACTTCATCGAAGCTTAGGCCAATTCCTTAGGCATCCAAAGTGTCCACAATTTTCTCCAACTCCTTACCCAGGTCTGCGAGCTTATCCATTCTTCTAGTAATTTGGGATATAGTTCCTTCCAGGGCCTTAATTGAGCTCCTTAAAGCCTCAATTGCCTCTAATTTCTTTTCTACCTCAGCCAGAACCTTGTCCCTCTCTACCCTGTTCCCTTTATTCTTTTCTTGGAAATCTTTCAATTCTACTTCAAGCGTGGCAACCAAGGATCTCGCCACCTTATCTCTATCCGCGCATGTGTCATATGCGGCTTTTGTAGACTGGGTAGTGACCTTAATCTCCATGAGTACTTGGCTATACTCAGCAAAAATTTCTACTACCTTCAATCGGTCTTCCTCTTTCAACCGCGCAGACACTTCTTCTATAGATTCCAGTGCCAAGGGTCGCCTCTCCATAGTGAGGATGTGCGTTAGGTCTTCTAAGCATTCCAAGGTTGATGTGTACCTCTGAGGGATTGGCATTAGGTCTAGGTGCTTTAATATGATGGTGCTCTTGATTGACTCCACCTTCTTGTAGACCTCATGCACCTTTACTTTTTCCTCCTTTAACTCGCGCCTTAACTGCGCACTGATTAATTCCTCCTGTTTTAAACTCTTGGTCTTCTCTCGCGCTTCTTCCTCCTTCTTCCCGACTTCGCCTCCAATGTTTTGATTCTATCATTTCACCCGAATAACCTAGCCTCGCCTCTCGACCATGAATTTTTTTAGAGCATTGCATAGTTGTTCATCTAAAATCTCCTAAGCATTTACTAAGGGGTTATCTCCCTTAGATTCTAGCAATGAGATGAGCACTTTCTGGAAGACCTCAAAGTCTGGCTCGTCAATGTGTGACTCAAACACCCAAGAGAGCATCTTCTTGCTCTGGGGTGTGTGCCATCATTTTAAAAATACCCCATGGCTTGGAGCCTTTCCGTGGGTATGGTGCTTTGGAACCATGTACGTAACACCTTATTCATGTCATCCACATCACCCATTATCTGTCTCTGTTCTATATCCAAAGTTCTCCTACCCGAGTGTGTGCCTTTGGGGAAGCTAATTGTCAGAGTGGGGCCTCCTAGGCTATCATGTTCCTTTTCAATGCTCTCCTCCATCCCTTCCTTAAGCACTATGTTTGTGTTGTTCTCCAACTCTTGGTCTACAAGGACTTCGAGCATCTTTTTCACTTCTCGCTCTACTAACTTAGTAATCTACTCTTTTTTAGGCTTATGGCTCCTTATTCCTTAGAATCCTTCTCATCTGCCTTTGTGTCTTTGGTGCCTTCCTCATCTTGTGCACCCTTGCACCATGTAAATACAAAATCTTGATTCTCCTCTCCGCTCTCTTCCTCTGAGTCATAGACACTAAACACATGTGGCTCTTTGTCCTTTTTAGGCTCTTCTTCCTCATCGCCACTTCCTTTACTCTCATCTTCTCCTTCTCCCAGTACTTCTTGAAGCTATCGGTCACCTCTCGAGTCATCTTCTTCATCCACCCTCTACTTCTTCATGAGAGGTGGCTTCTGATTATGAGATTTGGCCTTCTCTTCTTCCTTCGAGATTCTTCCATGGTGGTGGGTTGCTCGGGCACCACTACTTCTAGCATATTCTCCTTTACTGGAGACTTCTTTCTCCATATGTAGGTGCTTGGCTTTGTGCTTATGGATGGCATGCTCACTATCTGAGCAATCGGCACACTTGGTGTTCCTTCCTCTCCTCTACCTCTCTTCTTAGACGCTGGCTTCTTCTTCCCAAGGGGTCTTCAGGTATGGAGATTTCATTCTCCAAATACGTGCCCTTTTCAAACTTTGTCCTTATGCACATGTACACACGTGTCACGGATCCTCCAATGATGGGAAGCATTATCGGCCTAGTCATTTGGATATCGTTTGACACATACTTCTCTATGTACATGTGCTTACCAACAGGTAATTCAGCTTCTTCCTCATCTCCCTGTGTTCCTAGTCTAACCTTCCTAGTTCCATCCTTAGCTTCTTTGATTCTTTAAATCTGTTTACTCCTACTTGGAAGTATTGGGTAGTGAATGCGAAAGGAAGCTTGCACCAAGGGCTCCATGATTCATCAATAAGCTTGAATCTTCCCAAGTAGTAGTGCTGGTACACCACAAACTCATCTTCTCCCTTAGTGGCTACTAGGAGTTGTTCAGGGATCCTCCATTCTACCCCGAATGCATTCCTCAAGTGCGTATACCACTTTTCTAGCCGCGCTTTGTGGGGATTCGTCATTATATCACAAGCATACTTCTCGAACGTCTTTGCAGGTGAAGGGTCTTTGGCTGGGTACTCCCACATGAACTTTTATGAGGGATCCGACACTCCAATTTCTGTAAACACTATGGTGAGAAAGACATTGCCAAATAGGATCATGTCCCCTTCCTTTGCACACTTAACAATCTCCTTTGCAATGTACATGGAAAAGTTGTATATAGTCCCATATGTAATCTTCCTGTAGAAAGGTAGCCAAGGTTTGTTGACCTGTGTCCATCTTTCTTGGCCATTCATCTTAGTCATCAGATGCACAACCATCTTCATAATGGGGTCCTTGATGTCTGAAATATCATAGTACTTGTGACCCTTTCTTGCATACATACTCAATGACATGCGCAGTCTCTTGAATATCCTCCTTGTTTCCAAGGTCAGCTTCTAGGCTATCTCCCTCACATATCGGGCCCGTAAATTGTGAAATCAACTCGGGATTCACGTGTATCTTGCGCCCATCAAAGTGGAAATAGTCTTCGTGCACTGAGACATCAACCAATAGTACAAGTGATTTAGCTTTCCAAAATAAGTCAACTCATAGAGTTGCAGCAACAACCCCGCCTTAACTAACTTAACCTTAACATCATCGCTATATATGGGCAAGCCTTCGGGTGGTCGCTTATTGGTGGGGCGTACCAATTCCAATGTCATTTCTTTCTTTATGGTGTTTGTGCGGTGATTATAGTCACTAACAGTATGCTTCTCAAGTGGGATTCCCATTCCTTTCCCATCACCACCCCATTTGGGTATCAGATCTATGCATATCATTCTTCATGTGTCTACTTCGGGTTCTGTTGTTTATCCTTAACTTTGCCCTTTCCTTTCTTGGGTGCCATGGTTGAGGTATTTTTATTACTCCTACCCTATCTTTGTTACTCTGTCTTTATTATCCCAACCTTCAATCTTAGATCCATGATATAACTCTTCTAAACCATGCCCTAGTTTGTCGAACCCTAACTTGGATAAGCTCTTCACAAGACAACACCTTTTCAACTCCTTCCACACCTGTGTAATTCCTTCTACTTCATATCTCAAACTGGATCTTCATGTTTTAATCACACAGATCTTCTACTCGATCGAATTTGAAAACCCTAGTTTATAACACTCGCTTATATCTCCAACTCTTCATTTTTGCAAAGTAAAAATGAGAGTGACCCGACCCTTTATTTATAGTTTTTCCTTTTTCTAATCATTAAATGCTACTTTACCTACCCCCATACTTTGTTCATTTTAATGTGGATTTTTCAAACAAAGTCCATCTTCAGCACCTTCACTTACGTGCCCTTCCTACATGAAAAACTCTCTAACCTTCTGGCACATAACCCAACCAACCTGACAGGAGACTCTTGCGGCAGCTTTAACCTGTGCCAAAGGCACTTCTTCTGTCTAGATTCTTTCTTTCACCTACCTCATGTTGCTTTAATTGTGCTTCCTTTTCCTTTATATGTGGGATCTACTAATAGCTTTATCTTGGCACCAACCATTCTATATTTTCTCTTCATCTACCTCTTTCAACCGGGCTACATAACAAGGCTCTTCAACATAACTTTCTTGGTACTTTAATCATGTGCTTCTTCATTTTTCTCCACCCCACACTTAAATGATGCGTGGTCCTCTACGCACTCACAAATTCTTCAAAAATATCAATAAGGTTACCGGAGCCTAAGGTGTAAAACAACAACGCGAAAGGGAAACACAAGAAAGGGAAAATACATAAAGGAAAATTCTAAACTGACTGGAAAAACTACCTTATTTACAAACACCAAGAAGACTTATTTATAGTAGGGCTTCAGCCTATTACCATTGAAGTTTCCAGAAACTTTGTCCCATCCAATGCTTGTAACTGGCACGTGCCCGAATCAAGGATGTATGAGATTGTGTAGGGACCCAACCAATGGACTTTCAACTTTCCAGGATGGTATAAAAACTTGGAATCATATAGTAACACCATCTACCCAACCTCAAACTTCTTGTTTCTAATATGGTGATCATGCCAAGCCTTTTGCTTTGCCTTTTCCATTGTTTGGCTCCATTGAGCAAGTGATCATCTCTCATCTAGTTTCATTAGCTCATCAATCCTTTCTTCCAATGCTTGTTCATTGGCTAAACCTCCTGCACGCACTATTCACAGAGAAGGTAACATAAATTCAACGGAAAAATGGCTTCCACACCAAACACCAATTAAAAATGTGTGGCTTTATTTATCCTTTTATACATAGTCCTGTAAGCCCATAGCACTTTTGATACTTTATCATCCCAATATTGTCTTCTAACATCACAGATTTGGTCAAGGTATGACTCGAGTATTTTGTTGAATGCTTCCGCGTTCCATTCGCCAGGGTGATAGGGCGTAGTCTTGTGATGAGCCACCATGAACTCCGATAACAAGATCCTCATTGTCTCATTCGAAAATGTGTACCCATATCACTGTTCAAATTCAACAAATCCATACCTTATGATAATGTTCTCCCATGGAACCTTGCCATTTTTGCTGCCGTGCAATCTTTAGTTGGGGCTGCCTCTGCCCACCTTGTGAGATAATCTATGTAAGTGATGACATAACATGACCTAGTCCTACGTGTGTTGGTGCAATAGGTCCCACAAAATCTATTGCCCATTTTTAGAAATGCTCCACGCTAGGGATATGATGCAAAGGCATTTCATCTCTCCTTCCTAGTTTTCCAATGCGCTGACAGTGGTCACATGCTTTACAATAATCTCTATAATCCCTGTACAAGGTTTCCCACCATAATCCTATCATTAATATCTTGTCTGCGGTGGCATCACCTACATAATGCCCACCCGTACTTCCTCCGTGTGCTTCCTCCATGGTGGCCAGGTGCTCATGCTCTAGTACACATCTACGCAAAACTTCATCTCACCCCAACTTGTATAAGTCTCAACTAATCAACATGTAGGGCATGATGCGTATGGCCAACTGCTTCTTTTACAATGCCTTCATTCCATCTCGGTGCCACACCTTCTTTTAAAAATACTGCAATCTCCTCCAAATCCAAGGGTGCGTGCCATAACCTAAATAGTTGGGCATCTGGAATTGCTTCCTCAATACTTTGCATGTCCTCTCCTGAATCAATTCTTAACGAGATGATCGTGCCCACAATTGCTTTTTCGAGCTTCACTACAATGGTGAATTCAAACTCTTGAAACAACAACACCCATTGACATATGCACCCTTGAAGAATGAGCTTGTTTACCAAATAATTTAATGCCATATAGTTGGTTTAGAATACAAAGGGTGTTTCTAGCAGATCTTGTCTCGAACTTAAAGAGTGTGTAGATCATTAACAATGCCTCGTGCTCGGTAGTGGTATAATTTTTCTCTCTTGGTGTTAACGTCCTATTAAAAAAAAGAGAGGATGATAAACAATCCCACTCACTGGTTGTGCAAGCACCTGCTCCAATGACGGTTCCCGAGGCATCTACATGGACATGGAAGGGCTTGTCCCAAGAGGGAAAACATAAAATAGGCATGGTAATAAGCCTATATTTTAAAGTATCAAATTCCCTCTGCTTATGGCTCTCCCCGAAAAGCACTTTTGTGTCTAAGCAATCGTTGTTGCAGACTCACAACACCCCTGGATGCAGATCAGGCTTTTAGGTTGATGTTCAGGCATCCAGTGTGATTGCACAACATGGAATCCTTTCTCCAAGCGTGGGACTTGTAAAGATGAGAAAAGATTCTCCAGAGAAGGCTGGTTCCTATTCCTCTATTCAGATGCACACAAAAAAAATGCAGAGGGTTTGCTAAAACCTAATCTAACTTACCAAGGAGACAGGGTAAGAAAATGCATAGAATAAAACCTAAACTACAAAGGTGATGCACCGAGGAATGTTAGACATTCGTTTTGCAAATTTAACATAGACCACATAGATGCAATACAACCACCATGCACAGGTAACCAAACTGCAATAAGAGATCAAAATGACAACAATGAATACATGAGAGGGTTGAGAGTCAATCACAACACATATATTATTGCTCAAGAGTCGATACAGTACATTGCAGTGGCCAAGAGGCAAAAAGACTGGCATTACAACCCATATGGGAGGTTTGAAAGCTCCACAAATTCTCTGGCAAGCGAGGGAATAAGGGAGGATGCAAAACAAAAATGTCCGACCCCTTAAAGGAGCTCTCCTTTACAATATATATCAAGAAATGAGAGAGGGAAGAGAGAGGAAATCTAGAATCTACCCCAACCACTTCTTGGTAGCATTTAAAATCATCTCATTATGATAGAAGCGGTGGATCCTAGCAAAATGATGGGGTTTCTAACAGAGCGGCGAGTCATGCTCGCTGCATTAAAGTTGGTTGTTGAAGCATTACTTCTGTCTATCACCACGCGTCAGAGATGTTTTCTTAATTTTCTCCCTCCAAACTACACCAAAATGTGAGGTTGATCCCTAATCATGTAGAGAATTTCAACAGCTTTCCGTTGATATAAAGAACGTGCAAATCGGAGCTCTAGATTGAAAGATACGAAGGTCTCAAGATTTAGGGCACAAAACAGCAAGAAACAGGTTTTAAAATCCTTTCCTGCGCTCCTCTATCCGGGACGACACGTGGCAGCCCTAATTAACTAAGTAATTCTCTCTCTCCACCTTTCCGTGGGCTTTCCTTTGAAATTTCCTCAGGCCCTTACACTTGGACACATGGCACTTTGTTTCACTGGTTCGGGCTTTTCCTTCAAAATCACCCCTTTGACCTTTGGACCTTTCTCCTTGTGACACGTGTCATGATCTCGGGGTGTCTCACTGGGTCTCACCGGCTCTTTCGCGTCCACCGCGTCTTTTTGCCCCGTGATGTCCCAAAGGTCTGAAGTTTCTGTTTGGCGATCCGGGCCGGGTTCGCGTCCTTCGCGTCCATTTGTCCCAAATGTCCCGGTAAAGGACTTGGACAAATTTTCTTTCTTTCGGCCAATTCGGGCATTTCGCATCTATTTGTCCCAGATGTCCCTTTTCTGTTTGGGCCACCTGGAGGCTTTTCGGCCGATCCGCGCCTTCCGCGTATAATTGTTCCAACTGTCCCAAAGGTGGCCTTGAGCAGGACTTAGCCAATTTTACGATTTTCTCCTGAATCAATCTACTTGCTTGGAACTAAAAAATCTGATGCATGTTATCAAATTAACTCGGGGTGAAATTTGGATAACAATTTGGTGACTTTTCGGGTCACCTACCTGCTAGGTAGAAGATCAGTGGCCTTTTAGCAATCCATTGGGCATGGAGTCATAGGCAATAACCTGAAACCAACCTGATATCTGATCCCGAGCCCGATACCGTAACTCCTTCTCTGAGAGCACGCTGAACTGTAGAAAACCAACCCAGGAGCAACAAAACCTGTGCCAAAGCACTTAGGGAAATTGAAACCTAACTACAACAAGACAATGTGCATACGCACTTAGAGGAATTGAAATCTAGGCTAATATTTACAAGGGTGAACCTCTTATTTTCAGTAGCAATGTTTGAGATAGATTCCATTTACTGGAATCTGCAGTTCTTCACCGTCCAATGAGGCCAATTGGAAAGCATTTCTGCTCTTGCGCTTCGTGACTATATATGGGCCACTCCAAATGGCATCAAATTTTGAATGTCTTCCCAGTTTTTCTCTGTCCACATCCCATTTCAACACTAGATCTCCAACTTGAAAAGATCTATCTTTGGCCTTCCTATCAAAGGTTTTCTTGATCAAAGCTTGATCATTTTCCATTACTTGGGATGCCGATTTCGATCTCTTGCAGCTCCATCAACTATGCATACCTCACCTCCATGGGCTCAAATTCAAGTAACTCCAGGTTGCTTCATGAGTTCCAATGTTGGCAACTCAAGTGACATGGGCAAGATTGCCTCTCTTCCATGTGACAAGCTTGAATGGAGAGTTACCTGTGGATCTTTTGGGAGTGATCCTATCAACCCATAAGGCTGATTTCAGCTTGGTATGCCAAGACCTCTGATTCTCATCAAGAGTTCTCCTAATGATTCTTAGCAAATTTTTGTTCGTGGACTCTGCCTGTCCATTACCCTGTGGGTAATAATTAGAAGAGGTGCTCAAGTAGATTCCATTCTTGACAGCCCATTTTGTAATCTTGGAACCTACGAATGCCAATGCATTGTCTGATATGATAGTGGCTAGCACACCGAACCTGGTCACTATTCCTTCATAAAATTCTAGTATATTAGACTTGTTTGCCTCTTTGAGCGCTACTGCTTCAGTCCACTTGGTGAAGTAGTCCGTTGCTGTGAGAATCCACTTGTGGCCTTGGCTTGAGTTTGGGTTGATGACCCCGATGAAGTCCAATCCCCATTGCAGAAATGGTTGGTCAACCAAGATTGGGTGCAATGGAAGCGCTGCTAGTCTTTCTTTTCCTGTGAAGAGTGCACATTTCTTACACTTTCTTATCCATGTATAGCAGCCTATCATTGAACACAGGTGGGCCAATAATACCCCGCCTTTATTATCTTGAGAGTTACTCGTGGGGCAAAAATGTCCTCCAGTAATCTCCATCATGAAAATCTCGTAACACCCTCTCAATTTGACTAGTCCCAATGCACCTCAATAAACCCCATTGATGTCTTTCTTAAACAAAACACCATCAACAAGAACATATGGAATGGCTTGTAATCTAAGTATCTCCTCTTGCTTTGCTCATTTCCTGAGGGTATAGTCCTGTCTCGTAGGAAGTGTATCATATTTTGAGTCCAACAAGGGGTAGGCACATCATCATTTTCATGTTCTTGGCCATCCCGTAGTACTAAGCCAGCCTCTTTTTCATCACCCGCTTCCAACCTCGTTGACTCAAGGCTAGCTGCTCACATAGTCCCTTTCCACGTACTAGTTTGGTGACCTTGATCTCGATGTCATATTCCATGACATGAGTTATCCACCCCGCACGCTTCTCACTCGTATCCTTGTTTAAAAGGAAGTCCTTGACTCCGCATGAGAGACCAATAATTGGATCTTGTTGTTTGAGACTAGGTGCTTGAATTTCTTTAAAATCCCGATCACCGCAAGTACATGCTTTTCAATGAAAGAGTATCTAGTTTCGTATTCCTCCAAGCCTTGATCAAGAAAGCAACCGGTCGTTCTAATCCTTCTTTGTTTTGTTGTGCCAGATTGCAAAATTGTGTCTCCACCACCAAAGGTATATAAAGCATGATGTCCTCGGAGAAGTCTGGATTGACGAGAGTTGGGGCTTGAGATATAGCCTCTTTTATTGCCTCAAAACTTGCCTTGCCTTCAGATGTCCACTTAAATGCCATGCTTTTCTTTAACATCAGCGTTATTGGCTTTACGAGAGCTGCAAAATTTGGAACAAACCTGCAGACAAAATTGATCCTTCCCAAGAAGCTTTGAAGAGCCTTCTTGTGACTTGGCAATGACAATGCTTGAATTGCTTCAACCTGCTCTGGGTCAATCGTCAACCCTTCCTTTGAAACAATATGGCCTAGAAGTTTTCCCTCGTGAGCCAAGAATATGCACTTTTTGGGATTCAATGATACCCCAAATCTTCTACATCTCTGAAATACTTGACTCAAATGACAGAGGTGATCCGCTGCATTTTTTGAGAATATAGTGATGTTGTCAAGATATATTAGAACTATTTTGTTGATCAACCCCTTAAATGCCATATCCATTGCCCTTCGGAAGGTGGCTCTAGCATTTGATAGTCCAAATGGCATCTTCAGAGGCATAGGTCCCCATTTGGTGGTGAAAGTCGCCTCTTGAATTGGTCATCTTCTTTCACCATCACCTGATTATACCCCGAGTAGCCATCTAGAGAGAGAATCTCTCTCAACCGGATACTACTTGCAATATTTGTTCCATCAAGGAAGTGGGTAATGGTCTTTGAGAGATGCCCTATCGAGGTCCCGAAAATCTACACACAACCCGATTTCTCCGATCTTCTTCCCGACCGAACCAAGTTTGCAACCCACTTGAGTGCTTGATCGGGAATATAATGCTTGCCTCTATTAGCTTGTTAAGCTCTTTCTTCATTAGAGGCTCAATGTGAGGGTTGATGTGTCTCGCTTCTACCCGATGGGTTTAGCATCCGGATCCACCTCTATGGTATGTTGTGCCAACTTCGATTGAATCCTCTCAAGTCTTCATAGCTCCAAGCGAAGACATCTGGAAATTCTTTGCAAAGTCAGTATGAAATCTAATTTCTCTTGCTCAAAGGGCCACTTTACCAATTTGAAGTATTTTTCCTTCCCAACCGCAATTGGCTCTGAATCTTCTCTCTTGACTTTGTATGTTAGCCTTTTCCTTACGGAACTGGTCGTTAGGGTCAAGATAGACTCCAATGTTACTAAACCTTTAGGAAGCTTGTTTGTCTGCACTACACTACTTGATCCCCATACTGCTGCTCTAATCTGCCTCTGATTTCTAGCCGAGAATTCAGCCTCTTCCTCAGAGAAAATCGACGACCGCTGATCGCTCTCAAACACCGCCAAGTTGTGTTATTATCCTGAACTACGGCCTCACAATCACATGGATATGTGGTCAGTGTTTTTTCCTTTGATGTTGTCAACCACATCAAACGTTGCTCCAATCACCGCGAGCCTATCCGCGGCTTCATTTTTCTTCCCGGGTATGGACACAATGTCAAAGCTTCAAATCCTCAATGAGGTCCCATACCCTATTCTCGTAGCTCCTCAAAGAAGTCGCTCTTCGTAGTATGTTGTCCTCTAACTTGGTCGACGATTAGCTCGCTATCCCCGAACACCGCAAGTTATTTATCCCTTTTTCCTAGCCCAATGAAGTCCATGAATCAAGGCCTCATATTCAGTTGTGTTGTTTGAACAAGAAAAATGGAAACGAAAAGTGAATAATATTTGATGCCTCGAGGTGAAACAAACATGGCTCCACCTCCCGCACCTTGCCTACTCCTTGATCCGTCAAAAACAAATGCCACCATACCTCATTGTCATCATTATGGCTTGGCTTGGTGATGCTAGAACAAAGTTGATTTTCTTCATGTATACAATAGACTCCCACTCGATTCTTCTACTTCGATAGGATCAAAAGCATGTATCTTGTTTGCCCATTCATCGAGAGTTAGGTCCGGATACTTCCAACCTCGTGTCACCTCATCAAGACTAGGGTGATCTTCTTGATCAAATGCTTGAGAAATTGACATTAATCACTAGGAGTGTAAGGCTCAATATGGAAGTTTGCAATAGGTTCGCACTCTAATTGTAGCCTTAGTTCCATACCTTGTTCTAAATAAAGATGTGAGACCAATCAAAGCAGACAAATACCCCCAATCTTGGTCAGAAGTCCCTCGACAAGGAAAGGGCAAAGAGTGGTGGAAGGTCTATGATTGATATATCTTGTAAGACAACAACATTTGGACATGCATGTAAGGTAAGACTCAAGTTTTTAATCACTCCAATCACTGCTATTGCTGTCCCATCCAATTGCACTACCCTTTAGATATTACTTCATATTGAGACCCAAATGATCAGCTATTTGCTTGGTATCACCGAGCTACTTGCCTCGAATCAATCATGTAATTGTGTACTAGTTTATCCCCAATGATTAATGAAACATGAAAGGAGGGGGCTTCAACATTTTACCTTGTTGCCCTCCATGGCTTCCTTCAGTGGGCAGCATTTGTAAGCACTTTGTCTCGCATCCGAACTCCGCTGATTCAAGTCGTCCAATCCTTCATGGCAGCTTGCAGCAGATCTCTTTGTCCTCGGGATGGATAGGATTCCTACATTGATAGATTGACGTTAGTCTTCTTCATTTGTTCAATGATAATCTTTGAATGGGGATGAAGTATCCTTTGTTGTCCCTTGGTTTGTACACTTACTCCTCAGTACGTGGGCAGCAAATGACTAAGCATTTGAGTTGGCCTAGGGGTTGTTCTTGGCTGCCCTTGTGTATTTGAAACTCGAATCTCGCTACAATCATTTGTGGAGCCGTGGAAGGTGGTGGATTGGCTGGGGCTAATGGCTGTTCTTCACCCAAATTTCTCCTCTTTGACCTTGTGTTGGCTGCGACACCTTGAGAAACTGCTTGATTCATGCCACAGAAATCTTCTGCTTGCTACTTCACCAACGTGGTGTCATTTGGGGCTGATTGCTATTGGAATGTTTCTTGTTGTTGACTATTTCTTTGATCGCCCTCGCCTCTCACACCAAGAGTTGTCACCATCGGTGCTTGATTGAGAGAGCACCATTGAAAGACATGGATTGGTTATGAGGCTCGCTGCATGGAAAGCACCAATCATATTCCTGAGCAATGTTGTTATGTGTTGGCACTAATGCCTTAGAGGCAGATATAACATTTGGATTATAGGGCTGGAATGGTCTATTAGAGGGAGGCCTTGTTTGATTCGCATTTGCAACTGGATTAGGTGGTCTTTGTGGTTGGTATGGCTACCTATTAGGCTGAGCTTGAGGTTGATAGGAAGGTCTGAAACCTTGGGCTTGTTGCCTTTTGATAGTAACCAGCTCATTTCCCAAATTTTGCAAATCAAGCTTTCATGACCTCTCGGAGTTCATTCAAGCACTTGGAGATGAAGTGGAAGCTTCACTTGAACTCGATTTCTAGGAGTGGGAACAGGAGCCAAAGTGGGTGCTGACTAGTGCTTGGATTTTCTAAGTTTGGATACAAGGGCATGGGAGGCCTAGGAGCCGCCACCACCTTGAATAAGATAGTTTTCGCTCTAATGGCAATGCTATAAGCCATAGGGATTGTTGTGCCTCCCATGGACCGAATTAACATAGAAATATTAGAATTCAAAGCTTTAAGGTAATATAGAAAAGCACCTTCTCTATTGGCTTGACTACCATTGGAATCCTATCCCAAGACCTTTGAAATATGAAGTTGAAGTCGACCACCACCGCGTTGGGCTCTCTTGATAGTTGTCACTGCTCCAAAAGAGACAAGTTGTTTCCCTTCTCTCCAAATTGCTCGTGAAGTGCAATACACAATGATTCCAGCCAGTGATAAACCAAACTCCAAGGCTCCTAAACCATCAGAATGCTTTACCCTCAAGGAAGATGCCAAGAATCTTGACACCACTTGTATTTCGTTGATTTCATGGATTACACAAAGGTTAGCAATATCTTTAACATGATCACCGGAGTAGTCTCGATTTTCTCCTGAAGTAGGAATGTTCTTCAAGGCTGCAATAGGAACTGGATGTTGTGCATTGAGAGCAAGTGGGCTGCTGCCTGTGAAGTTGACGTAGGGATTGTTCTGAGCCATTCTAATCGGTCTTAAAACCCTTCTATACTGAATGAAAGGCCTGTCAGGTGGAGGAGTTGAGAGAGTTCTGTTTGGTGGAGATGGAGACCTTTGAATCCTTCTTCCTCTTGCCTTCTTCTTGAGATAACTGCAGTATTCAAACAACACTTCTTCTTCTCCGACTTTGACCTTGTGGTGATTCTTCTCTTGAGTTTTCGCCCGCTGAACTCATGAAACCAGCTTGATTCTTCCCTCGAGTAGCCGATATGCAAATAATAGCTCTTATAAGCAAGAAAACCTGCAGAGATGCATATCAACTTTGCTGCAATAAAAATGAGACCTCTAAGGGTCCCACCGGGAGTGCCAAAACCGTTGTTGCAGACTCATAGCACCCCGGATGCGATCGGCTTCTAGGTTGATGTTCGCATCCAGCAGGATGATTGCACAACATGGAATCCTTTCTCCAAGCATGGGACTTGTAAAGATGAGAAAAGATTCTCCAGAGAAGGTCAGTTCCTATTCCTTTGTTCGATGGACACAAAAAAAAATGCAGAGGGTTTGCTAAAACCTAATCTAACTTGCCAAGGAGACAGGGTAAGAAAATGCATAGAATAAAACCTAAACTACAAAGGTGATGCACCGAGGAATGTTAGACATTCATTTTGCAAATTTAACACAGACCACATAGATGCAATACAACCACCATGCACAGGTAACCAAACTGCAATAAGAGATCAAAATGACAGCAATGAATACATGAGAGGGTTGAGAGTCAATCACAACACATATTATTGCTCAAGAGTCGATACAAGATATCATTACGGGCTGGCAAGAGGCAAAAAGACTGGCATTACAACCCATATGGGAGGTTTGAAAGCTCCACAAATTCTCTGGCAAGCGAGGGAATAAGGGAGGATGCAAAACAAAAATGTCCGACCCCTTAAAGGAGCTCTTCTTTACAATATATATCAAGAAATGAGAGAGGGAAGAGAGAGGAAATCCAGAATCTGCCCCAACCACTTCTTGGTAGCATTTAAAATCATCTCATTATGACAGAAGCGGCGGATCCTAGCAAAATGGCGGGTTGTCTAACAGGAGCGGCGAGCTGTCTGCTGCATTAAAGTTGGTTGTTGAAGCATTACTTCTGTCTATCACCACGCATCAGAGACGTTTTCTTAATTTTCTCCCTCCAAACTGCACCAAAATGCAAGGTTGATCCCATAATCATGTAGAGAATTTCAACAGCTTTCCGTTGATATAAAGAACGTGCAAATCCGAGCTCTGGATCGAAAGATACGAAGGTCTGAAGATTTAGGCACAAAACAGGCAATAACAGGTTTTAAAATCTTTTCCCGCTCGCCATTTGGACGACACGTGGCAGGCCCTAATTCACCGATTAATTCTCTCTCTCCACCTTTCCATGGGATTTCCTTTGAAATTTCCTCAGGCCCTTACACTTGGACACGTGGCACTCGCTTTTCATTGGTTCGGATTTTCCTTCAAAAATTGCCCCTTTGACCTTTGACCTTTCTCCTTGTGACACGTGTCATGATCTAGTTGACCGCTGGTCTACCGGCTCTTTCACGTCCACCGCGTCTTTTTCCCTGATGTCCTAGTCTCAAGTTTCCTGTTTCACCAATCCACCCGGCTTGCGTCTCTTCGCGTCCATTTGTCCCAAATGTCCCAAAGAAAGGACTTGGACAAATTTTCTTTCTTTGGCCGATTCGGGCATTTCGCTATTTGTCCCAGATGTCCCTTTTCTGTTTGGGTCACCTGGAGGCTTTTCGCTAATCCGTGCCTTCCGCGTATAATTGTTCCAACTGTCCCAAAGGTGGCCTTGAGCAGGACTTAGCCAATTTTACGATTTTCTCCTAAATCAATCTACTTGCTTGAACTAAAAACACCGATGCATGTTATCAAATTAACTCTGGGGGTGAAATTTGGATAACAAAGAACTCCTCTAACGGCATGGTGATCTTGGCATATCCCTTAATGAATTTCCTGTAATAGCCCATATGCCCAAGGAATCCACACACTACGCTCTAGCTAGTAGGTTCCCTTAACCCCACAATAATTGCAACCTTAGTGGGATCTACCAGCAAGCCCTCCTTACATATGATATGCCCCAATAGAGTCCCAAAGGGAGTAGTAAACACACATTTCTTAATGTTGAGGGATATCCTCAACTGCCTACACCTTTCAAACATTAATCTCAAGTTGTCACAATGGTCCTTAACCAGACCATATACTTGTCCAATCATCCAAATAGACCTGAAGAAATTTATGGATGAAGTCCTAGAATGCTTGCACCACTATGCGTGAAAAAATAGTAGGTGCATTCTTCAACCCAAAGGGCATGACCATATATGCAAAAATTCCCCACTCGGTGGCAAAATTTTTCTTCTCCTGGTCCTCCTTTGCAATATGGACTTGGTGGTATCCTGAAAATCCATCTCGTAAAGGAATAGATTTCGTGCCCAGCGAATCCTTCCAAAATTTCTTCAGTGAAGGGGGTCGAAAATGGATCAATGAAACAAACTACATTCAATTCCCTATAGTCCACACAAATCCTAATCTGCCCATCCTTCTTGATGCTAATTACCATTAGACTTATCCACTCTGATTCTTCCACTGCCTCAATGATCCCAAAAGCTATCATCTTGTCTATCTCCTCCTTAACCTCACACGTAAATTGGGATTCATCCAGTAGGGCCTTTTTCTAACTAGGCGCATACCATCCTTCAATTTTATCTTCATCTCCCCCAAGGAATGGTGAACACCTTTGAGCTCATGGTACCCATGTGGGAATAAATCCTCAAATTCACACAGTAGATCAATGATCTTTGATACTTCCTTCTCTATCCAATAATCCCCAATAATAGCTTCCTTAGGTTCTTCTTCTGAACTAATGTTAACTTTCTTCATCTTTAAAGGCTCATGGTAGGCATGTGCGTGAGCATATGCACTGTCCACTCCCTCACGCATTCCTACAAAATGGATAACATCTAAGTTTTCCGATTCCTCTCCATTAATGACATATACTAACTTTCCCTTCTCTTTTTCCAAACACGCGCACTCAATCTATAACTCTTCTATTTCCTCAATCTCTTCAAAGCGCACCTCCAATCCTAGTTCACCTAGTAATTCCAATAGCCTATCTTCCATTCCGCACTATCCCCCATGGTAAGGTGCTTGATACCCTATAAGGCCTTATCAACTGATGGCTTGGTACTCTGATACTCAAAGGTTTGAATAAGGTCAGCCGCGAGCTCTTGCCAATTCCTTGTCTGGCGGCATGTCTCTCGAATGAATGTACCATGTGCACGCACAACCCTGTAATGTGGAATACAACTTGTGCACCCAAAGGGATGGTGGTAAATCTTCTGCACCTTCTCTCTAGACCCATTCACACTCCTAGATATGGAAAGAGGTGGGCTCCTTCCCATGGTATTCCTTGATGATGGTGGGTACATTACTTCTAGAAAATTTGACAGAGAGAGAAATTATTACCTCGCACCACTCTAAAAGGCTCTCCTAATGTGTGGCCCACCAATGAGCTATTGTGCCAAACAAGGCACAACTTAACATCTCCCTCCATTCCTTCTCATTATTCCATTGAGCTTTTACCTCCCCGTAGAAAGATCTTAGGAAGGCTCCTCCCGAATAATTGGGCGCTTCTTTTCCTCCAAGGTGCCTAATAGTGTGCGCCTTTGTTACCTTATTCATCGACCCTCTCAACTGCCATCCCATTAATTTGTAAGTTCCATGCGCCCAATTGTCACAAGCCATACTGGTGGTATCACTTACCATCGACCGAGAATATTCAAACTAGATAACTCAGTTAGTAGGGTGTAGCATCTCGTGGTCTTTAATTGAGTGCACATAATTTTTTCCGTAACTTCTTCTCCCAACAGTTCAATATAGGAGTCGAATTCTCATCAACCATGGGTATAATGACCCATTCCTATTTTTTTCTTGAAGCTAATGTACCCTTTGTTAAACCGAAGGTCTATATTATTTTTGTAACACCAAAGGCACCCAAGTAGTGCTAGAAAATTGTCCGCCTCAAAGATCACCAAGACTTAGAAGTCCCTAGTAAAATTGGCTCTCTAAATAGTAATAACTCTATCCTTCAAGACACTGATGGGCATTGCCTTAGTCTTGTTTTCCATATACAACACATTCGAAGATGGCTATAATACAGGTCTCCCCATCTGATGCTATGCATCCAAGGTCTGAACATTAACCTCCATGGCTAGTGTCAATGAGTATATTGATGAGGATCCATCCATCTACACTTGCATTCAACGTAATCTCCTTGTCATAGTCAAGGATGTGAGGGGGAAGGTTTACATGTAATACCTGTCTCTTGCACTCTTCTCTGGCATGTGGTAGTTTCTCTCTCAACTAGGATCCTAGTAAAGGAATGATGTTCTCCTTCCTTAGCATCTTACACACCTCCTTGACCTCATCCAGTCATCCCTTTTCTCCTCGATTCTCCTTCCTTGTTCCTCCTTTCTAGATTACTCCTTTAGACACTAGATCTCCCCTTGTAAGCTTTGAATAACATCCATGGTGTCCTGATATATCTCCTTCTAATGTGCGGGGTCTAGATATTTTCCATGAATGACCTCCTCCCTCATAACCAGGGTCTTCTGTCTTGGTACCTCTCTCACGCACATGGCTTTTGCCCTTGTTGTTACCAAGACAGGATCCAAACCTTCATCCCGTGTTACCCGAGGCATCCATTGTATGTCTAGCCTTCTTGATGCTGACCATCGCAACACCTTTGTCCTTCCGTGCTGCTGATTCATATGCTCAAATAATTCTAGGAACTCCTCATACTTATGCTTCTTTCCACACCATGACACTACAATAGGTATGGGCACTCATGCTTATAATGTTATGTAGATCCACAGTTGAAAAATGTTCCGTGTGGGAACTCACTTCTTCCTCCATGGTTACCCGACCATGGAATACTCCTCAAAATCCTCTTCCATGCACTCCCCCATCTGCGTGCTCCTCATAACGGTGATCATCTTTTTTAGAACCACTGAAATGCTTTGGTTTAGCGCACCCCATGATTAATGGCCTCATGAATCGTTGTGGAGGTGTAAATCTTGCAATAACAAGATACATTCTTCCTAATCACATGATGCAAGGGACATCTACTTGCATCATGGTCCCCATGACAAATCTCACAATCTACTATCACAAAGGTCGTACCATCCTCCAAAGGGCAATTATCTTTAACGTGCCCCTCTATTTCACAATTTGTGCACCATAAACCACTCGAGTCTCATGGACTGAGTTCACGAGACAATTTTTCCAATTCATCGGCCATAGCGATGTAATCTGAGTAGAATGGGAAAACGCTAGTATCAATACTACCAACAGCCTCAACGTGTAAGAAAGCTTCTAATGCTTCACATGGATATGTAAAAGTTTTATGGGACAAGGCCCTTTTAAAAGAGGTGATCAATTCTCTAACAAACCACTATGCATGATGATAAGGATGGATATCATATGATAATTTATACAAGAGAGTTTTGAAGCATGCATCATACTCCCAAGACACTCTCTACCATTCCTTGTTGAATCTCCTTCAAAGCGCCGATGCTTTTCTCGCTCAAACTCGGGAATGTAGAATTATGCTAGGAATGCATTCTTTAAAGTAGTGTATTCCACCACCGTTTTGATGACGGTCATAATTTCTATACCAGCTATGTGCGCGCCCTTCGCAACGTGGTTATAAATCGACTAGCCTTTCATTCTCGGGTTGTGATAATCTGTTGCGCACCATAGCAGTTCACATTTGTGAACATGTTCCACAAAGATCCTCAATACCCTCAGTAACTGGAAAATGTAGAGACATTTCAAAGAATACTTGAGGTGGTGGCTGGGGTCCTTGTCCGATCCTCGGTTCCCTCCTGTTTCTTCCACCCCCGATCTACCGGTGTCCACTGGGTTCTCAGCCTCCGAGCTACCGAGATCCACCGTAACCATTGGGTCCAATAGGGCCTATAGGAGTCATGTCTTTGAATGGTCCCACGCTCCTACTACCGAAATGTGTGTTGAAGATCTCGTGATAGTGCCCCACTACCACTACTTTGTCCCGTGCCACTCCCTGATGTGAGCCCGAAAGCTTGTACACTTGCCCTTATCCAAAACTCCTCTCGAATACTTTGGGATATGTGCAGCCATAAAAGAAGGGAATGTAAAATTGTATCTCCTAGGCATGGATTTGTCTCTTCCACTAGTTTCAACTGGATCAATACTTCTTCCTGGTTTGGGAAAACTGTTAGTTCAAATCAGCAAGGCACTCTGGATGTTGATCGATTTCTAGTTTGACATTTTGGACATCCAGTGTGATTGCACAACATTTATTCTTTTCCCTAAGTGTGGGACTTGTAAAAATGGGAAAATAATCTCCATGTTAGAGGTTGGTTCCTCAAATCCTCTGATCAGGTGTATTACTTGCAAGTTGCAGAGGTTTTAAACTCAAAATCTTACTCTAAATTCCAAGGGGACAGAGATAGAGAATGCAAAAGAACTAAAGCTAATGCTAATAAGGTGATGCACCAAAGGAGTGGTGAGCATTTTTACTTCTGCAGATTGACACAAATTATAGAAATGCAACAAAACATCATACACAAACTGATAAAATGTAATGAAGGATCATGGGTAAATCAAACAACACAAGGAGAGGACTGAAACTCATTCACAGAGCTTGCATTGTCATTTTCCAATATCAAAATACATGCATTACATCAATAGAAAGGTAGAAAAATATTTTATAGCCTTGAAAGAGGTCTGGTGTTCCACAAAATCACTTTCTAGGGTGGAATATGGAGCCTGTAAAACATAAAATTGTCCAACCCCTTAAAAAATGAGCCAATTTTGGCTTTTACAACGCAAAAAGGAGCCTAGGAGAGAAACATGGGAAAATGTGAGAGGATCTTCAACCACCAACAAAAATGTAATAAAACAGCATGGGCATCCTTAAAGGTCCATTCCCTGACATTTTTCACCATGCTGGGAGAGAATGCGAGCCATTCTTCATTAAAAATGGTGGTTGAAACATCATTTCTGTTGATTTCCACGTGCTAGAGGCATTTTCCAATTTTATCTCTCCAAAATCCATAAAAATACAAAATTGAGCTCGGAATCATGTAGATAATTTCACCAGATTTCTGTTGATATAAAGAACGTGAAAAACTGAGCTCTGGATCGAAAGTTATGGTCATTTGAAAATTTAGGGCAAAATAGGGCCAAAACGGGTTGGCGGGCCAAAAATTTGAAATTTTCCCACTTTTTTGCATTTGGGAAAATTTTCCCAAAATCTTCATGCCCCACTGATCCGGTGCCATGTGGCATGTTCTGATTGGTTGTGGGCCTTTCCTACTTCATTTTCCATCGTTTCGGCCCTTGGAAAAATTTCTAAAAATTCTCCGCAGGCTGGATGACCCGAGGACACGTGGCATGATGTGATTCATCACGGGCCCTTCCTCTCAATATTTTCATCGCTTCGACCATTTTCCCTGAGCTGGACACATGGCATCACCTTATAGGCCACGGGATTTTCCTTTCAAAATTCTTTGCGGGCCTAGCCTTCTCCATTTTTCCGCCACGTGGACACGTGGCAAGATCTAACTGGTTGCAGCCTTTGGGAGCACTCTTTCTTTACCTTTTCCCATTGAAATTACTTTGAAAAAAAAATCCTAACTTTTCCTCGTGCTCCACAGTGTCCGGAGCCACATGGCATGTTCCCATTGGATGTGGGCCTTGAGGGCTAACATTTCTCCTTTGCTCTAACCTTTGGGAAATTTTCCCACTTCTCCCGCCGCTTTGTTGCTTCGACGCCCGAGATGCGGGCCTTGGGAAAAAAATTAACTTTGTGCCCTCACCAAACACTTTTGCCAAATTTTCTATCTTCCTCCACCTCTCGACATTCCTTCGGCCTAAGGACACGTGGCACAGTGTGATTGGGTGCGGGCCTTGGGGCTGAATTTTTTTGTTTGCACCAACACTTAGGAAATTTTCCTAATTTCTTCCCCTTAGACATGTGGCACGATCCAATTGGCTGGCGAGCCATCAAGCCGAAAATGCCTTCAAACCTTGCTAAACATTTGGTAAAAATTCCAAGTTTACCTCCGCCTCTCCGCCCTTCGAGGACACGTGGCCTCACCTTATTGGCCCAGGCTTTTCTAGGGAAAATTTCCCACAAAAACTCCACCGAGCCATAACTTCAAAAATACATGGAGTTAGGAGGAAAAATTTACCTTTCTGGAAAGCTGAGAAAAATCTCTATCCAATGGTGCCATTTCCAGAAGGTTTTAAGTGCCTAAAAAATGAAAAATTCTGACTGAGGCACAAGGGAGGGAGGAATGAAGGGAGTTAGCCAAAAATAAGCAAGGGGCTTATTTTGGATAACAAAAACCAAGCGCTAGAGCTCGATCACCGGGTGGGTTCGGGATATGTGCCAACGATTCTCCTTTCTCCATGTCACGAGATCTCACCAAAATCCCAAGGGGTCTCCCTTACGTGCTTTCCAAGATGGGGTAACATAGAATGCTCATCCTCTACGTGAACCTCAACTCCTTCCCGCAACGTTTTCCTCCATAGATCCATCACACTAGTAACCTCGTGTTGTCTAGCAATCTCCCTTTCATGCGCTTCATTATACTTGAGTCATCTTTCTTCCCTCTCCTTCTCTATCATATCATCTGCCATCTTTCTCCACCTAAGATTCCTTACCTAGTGCTCGAACGGTTTAGCCACCATTGGGAGCACCTCTAAACTCATGGTAACCATCAATATCTTCATAGCTAGAGGGAATAACACGCGAAACGTTCCTCTAGGTTCTCGCATAAATTCAAACTCAACAACCTCTGGGCAAGAATACGTAGAAATGGTGTATTCTAAAGTGTAGCTAGCTAGTACTCCTCTCCACCAATGATCTATAGCATGGGTCCATGTCAGATCTACATCCTACAACCTCTGGTAGTCTTCTTCAGTCCATATCCACGATCCATAACACCAACTTGATCTAGATGCATAGGTGAAAGTCATCCATATAACTCTACTGGGAAGTAGCAAAAGAATGTCTCGTATAGATCATAGTAGAGGTTTTCTTCTACCCATCTATGTGTATTAAACTCAGGTCTAGTGCTAAATCTCTGAGAAAATTCATCCTCTCGTGCTCTTGAACCACGATTCAACATTTTCCAATGTTAACTGATCCATCATTACTCTTTACACAGATCATGATGCATGTTATATCCCACTACAAATTTTAAAAGAGGTCTCGACAATAGAACCAAGATGTAGTCATTTTTACTCCTATCACAAAAGGAAGAACCCCATGCACGTCACCCTATCACCCCGAGTAAGAAGCCGAGCGCTCACTCGAGGCATGCACGGTGCCGAGTCTCACTTTTATGTCAAGTATAGTGGGAAGCATTATCTATGATTAGTGTAAGAGTATTTAGGAAGGAAGTTAAGACATACAAGAACCATAGGGCTCGGAACGGCCGCTAGATCCTTACGCTACACTTCGGACCAAGTGCTTTAATAGATTTCGAACATATACTATAATAGAAAGAAAATACAACCATTCATTCATATCATGAAAGGAAACGGAACTCATACGAATGAAATATGCATTAAACCCATTGATATTCATATCTATTTATAACAGGTAACCTTAATATATTCATTGATTCATTACAGAGTGTCATAGAGTGCAGAACGTAGTCATTCGCATCACTGGACGTATGTAGCTAAGCTAATAGAAAAGAAAAATACAACTCCATGCTTAGTACATCCTTTCCTGAACCAGAATATCCACTCGTAAAAATTCTGCAGAGCTTCACTCTCTAACCCACTATGCCCCATGTATATCCCCCTATGTGTGTATATATATATATCTCTCTATATATATCTATTCTCGTGGTAGGAATTTGTATTTATCACTTTCTTGGACTATCAACTCACCTTACTGTGCCCTCAAATCCATCGCCAAGTGTCAAATGTGGTCCTCTAAGAGAACATGTTCCTTCAAGCCTGAGCTCTCCATTCCATCTCATGATGATCTTCTACAAGATTCCATCCAAGCATGCTCTTTCCTGGGCCAACCTATTGTCAGGCTGGCATCTTATCTGCGCACAACCGATTATGCTTTTCACGTGTTCTTCCTTGGGCACTCAAATTGGCTAAGTCCTAAACCTCCTTTCGCACGTCACGCACGTTATAGGCCTTTCTCTTACATTCTTTTTCCTTATGCGTCATCCAAGAATCGAGATCCCGCACACCTAAGTGCCTTCATACTTGGTCAATATTCCAGGGGCCCAAAAATAAATAAGCTCATCAAATCGACCTAGGTCTAACTTATGTTATTCCTCAGAAGAATCAAATTCTTCTCCGCTATGATCAACCAATGGTTCTATGTCTTTGACCTATGAAAAGAGAGGTGCTAAGTTATTACCACTGAATGGGAAGGATGTGAAAGGATTTTCTTCTAAGTCATACTTGTTTGGTTTAGATGCCATTTTCGTGATTCTTGGCATTACTAGTCAAAGTTATACTAGGTTTTGTCTAAATACCTTCAAAGTTGTATGAAACCTAGGTGTATGCTATGTAAGTCGTCTGATGACAAAAATATCCCAGTGTGTTCTAGATGTAATGTTATGTAATTGTTTATCATTCAAAGAAAAATCATATGAACATTTTAATAAATCAAAAATCACTCACACTTGTCATTTAGAAAGACTATACCCTACACTATGATTCCAATAAAGGGATCAAAGTAGATAGTGAAAATACCCTATTAATACATAGGTTAAGTTAGAGTACCAACAAGGCCTAAATATCAAAGTGATATTGACGCGATCTCTCCACGAGATATACTAAGACTAGTTTAAATGCCGAAAACCTAAGTTTTTGAAACATGGAAGTTACGAATGTGGATAGTGTAACAACACTATCTTGACACGTTAACCTAGCAAGAAAGGTGTTAGTATCAAGATGATGTTATTGCACAGTATACACAAGGCAATATTGACACTCTCAAAATACTCAAATGATGTTGGAACTGAAACTAAGTATAAGTATAGCAAGAAGTTCTTTAGTTGTGTGAGTAGCATAACTCGTACAATAAAGGGACTTATACCAAGTTCTCACAACATTGAAAACATGATGTAAGTACCAAAATTGTATGGCTAGAATGTGATACATAATGATGAACTGAAATCATATCAATGAAGATGATCTTGAAATCAAGATCAAAGGGCTATCAAGACACAAAAATGTATTTGCAGACAGCTTTAGACGTTTAACGAACCACCCACAAATATGGATGGGCGTAAACGAAAAAAAAGTGGCGAATACTATCCTTGATAAGACTCGTAGGGTATGCTTCCTTCTCACCCCAAATGGGCAGTGAAAATGCAAGGGTATAGATAAAAAGATGAAAATAAACTAAGCACCACTTGGGAAGAGTTTCTCCTCATCTCGAAGGTGAGAAAGAAACCAAGCTAAGTGATACATCATTTAATTTTGTGATGAAAGAAACTTAGATCTAACTCAAGTGGACTCTTTTCCTTGTTTGAAAAACAAGGTTTAGACTCCAAGTAATTCTTCACTTCGTGATGGCTCGACAAGACACGACAATGGACTAGTAAAGTGGGCTCCAAGACAAAATGGCTTTCCTAATAAGATCACTCAACTAGGTGTCAACAATTTGTCTAAATGTGAGCTTGATTTACCCAAAGAGTCATACTGACTAGTTTGGGAGTATCTCGGTTTTACTTTACCCCTTCTGATACAATGAGAAACTAGTGCGTTCATTGTATCACATTGGGGTCATGATACGCACAACTTTGACTCTAACTTTGAATGTAAAAACTAGTCAAGTGGGTAAGAGGAGTGCTTCTTGTTTCATCCATAAGGTTACTTAGTGGTGGATTACTTTAGGGTTCCTAGAACCACCCCCATTGTTATATCTTAATGCGTTATGCCAAAGGGGTTATGTTCTAGTTGAGTAGATAGGGACGTACTTTTTTGAAACTTGCAATACAGTGTGATGTATGTGGTGTGTTCTTTTATCTTGTTTAGCTTAATGTGGTTTTAAGTAGCACACTATTTTCCAACCTATATGAAAACACGTATTTAGAGGGTTTCATTTTTTTCAACTCCTTTCTTTGACAAACGTTAGGCCTTACATGTAAAGAGTTTGTAATTTCCTGCAAAATACAATGATATCAAGAAAGAGAGTTTGTGTATTGCTTTAGATTCTCAAGATCACCACAAAGGCGCAAAAGAAGAGCATACACAATGTGGAAACCCAACTAAAATAAGCTTAATGGAAAATACTTTAAGTTTTTTTATAAAAGTTAGAGTTTGTTTTAACCAATTTTGAAAGATCAATTCATTAGGAAGCATAAAGTAAGTGTTTTGAAAGTAATAAAAGGATTTGGGAAGTGTCTTTTATTCCAAATATCACCTAGAATGTGTGAGGGAATAGAATACACACTTCAAAAAACCCTTTCTAACTTATAAAAATGAAACACTTAAACTACATTAGTCAAAAAAATCAAAAAGGAACCTATAATCACTTGTTAGAACCTACGAACAACCAGAAAAAAAAATTGATCTTACAGCTCGAAGAGAAATTCTAATTTTTAACTCAGACACCTACGCACCTAGAACGACACATGTGTGTCCCATCTAACGGATATGCACTCCAAAGCCGACGTGTGTACATGATAGCAATTTATGACAAGAAGGTCCAACACTTGTGCAAATTTGAGAGACATATACACTAGGGTTTCGATGGAGACACCTCCTTCCCGATGGATACGATTGCAATCCAAAGATGAATATCCACAATATGCCAAAAATACATGTGTGTCTAGGGTAGGGGTATGCCCGATACCAATGGAGACGTCGATAGTTTGACATGTACGTGATCCTTTGTAAATGTCTTGTAAGTGAAAAATACGACCAAACAGTGTGTGACCAGCTTGACAGTGTGTTAGGGTTTAACGAGACACTCCCCTCTAGGACACATACGCTTACCTCCTATATAAACCTAAAAAGTCACGTAAATGAAAAATTTCAACAATTAAACAGGTAAGTTGTTAATCAAATAAACCTTTTTCCAGTTTAGACCCACAAAATATACATGAACAAGGATGATTTAGCTTACTTATCAAAATGAAATCAAGTGAATAACAAGATATTTCTCCTAGAAAGCATGAAAATGAACTTGAAAATCTTGGAAAAGGATCCTAAAGTAAGATGGTAAAAGTCCCATCGGCGTACTCAAATGTGTGCAATGAAAAGTTTGCAAAAGCTATGAAGATGGGGTAAGAACCTCTAAAGAAACCCCAAAATATTTGGAACAAACAACTCAAATGACCATCAAATTAGAGATAAGAAAGAGCTACCTATTTGCATATATAATAAAGATTGAAATAAACAATCAACATTTAAACATAACTATGTTATATCTCTACTCCATGAAAATTATCTATAAGTGAACCTATTAAAGCTCTAGTAATCAATTTTTCATTTATTGATATTTCAAAAGCTTAAGAATAGAAGTTCACCATTAATGGCTTCTCCCATTTACCTAAATCTTTGAAAGGATTATCAAATTACAAATAAATAGCTCAAATAAACTATGCAATGACTCTAAAATACCTAAGCATAATCTAAATCAGAAATGAGAGAGAGAGTTTTTAGGAAAAGGTGGGAGGGGTATCCCTCTATTTATAGTTTTTGGATTTCAGAAAAGGATGTTTTGGATGCATGTGGGACTAAAAATGAGTCAAAATTTTAATTTTTAGAAAAACCTATCCTGGAGGTATGAACAAAATTTTAGGAAGCTAAGTGTCTATTTGGAAAGGTAAGATATTTGTTTAGAATTCAAATCCTATTTAGAAAGTCAATAAGAGGGTTAATTAACTTAAACAAGGTTTATTAAAGGGAAAGAAGCTTATAGAAGATGGTTAGAGAGATATTAACATGATTTAGGAGGTTTAGAAGGGGTTAGAAAGGGTGTTTTACTAGTGTAGTGTAGTAAATGAACATGAGACTAGGATAGTATGATCTTAGTAATAAGATCGTGTAGACCAAATTATAAGTGTCTACACTCCTATGATATTATTAATTATGTTTGTTTGAGTGGTTTTAGTTTTTCATACGATTTTTTTTTACATTTACAAACACACACACACACACACACACACACACATTATATATTTGAAATAATTATATTGCATTTATTTTTAATTTTTTTGAAAGGGATTTTGCATCACATTTGATCACCCGTAATTGTTATAGTGGCCAAGTTATGTCATGAATAGTCGGTGTAAATGTGTCACAAAAGTTACACAAATGCATAAAAAAATTAGTACAAATGTGGCACTAATGTGATGCAACTAAGCTCATTTAGTCATGTCATTTATCGCATCGCATTTACGCCGTAATATTTGATGTGATTTCATGAAAGGAGCATGTCGAAAATGACCAAAAGGTCAAGTTTTGATGTAAAAAGAGTCAAACTATGGTGTTATTTGTAAATTATGTAGTAGTGTTTAGTATTACAAAGACTTGTTAGCATAATTTAGCATAGGCATATTTATTACATTTTATCGCATTGTCTTTTATTTAATAATGTGCAACATGTGCACTCTAGTCTAGTGATTTGCATTCAATATTGTTATGTTGATAACATTCAATATTGGTATTAGTAGTAATTACATGTGCATGTGAGATGTGTCTTATCATCTCGTAGTTGGTGCCCGATAGGGTGTTATGTCTATCCATATGAAGTCATCTAATATCTATAAATATTATAGCTCTTGTATTGTTATGTAATCTGATTTCATGATCAATAATATTTGTGAGGCTTTTGTCCCTCTTTGGTCATTACAATCTTATTATATGCTATCATTTGCATCGAGCTATACCATTATTATCATTTGGTATCGTAGAAGGTTCTATCCAAGCAAGGTCAAGAGGAGCACTATTGGAGAGGATCCATTGAGAAGAAGATCTCGCATCAAAGGAGAGCCATCAAGCATCCCGCACCTCCATTCCTTCAAAGCATCCCTCAACTAAAATTTGACCTATCCACTTATTTGGAAGGTAATTTTTTTTTATTAGTTATTGGCATAGCCAATTGATCCAACATATTGGCGGAATATTTCGATTTGGAGATCTTTAAAAAAGATCTTGAAAAAAAAAAAAGTTTTGTAAAAAAGATCTTAAAAAGGAGAAAGATCTTGAAAAAAATTCAAATCTAAACAAAAAAGTGAAAAAAATCAGATCTAATAAAAAAAAATCAGATCTCGAAAGTGGAGGTGTGAAGAATTCGGAGCACAGTCAAGCAGTCCCATCAACAAAATTCTAGCAGAGATAGCTCTTAGAAAAAGGACGTAATTTTTTCATACAATGTCAAATTGATGTGCCATTTTTTTTTCTTTCTCGAAATATAAGAAGGATGCGCAAAACTTTACTTGTTTACATCATCTTCGATTTGGCATCTACATGTGACGAAAAGTTCAGATAAGTTGGATCATTTTTTATGAAAAAAATCAGATCTAGTCAAAATTGGTAAGATCTCAAAAAATAAGATTTTGATTCTTCCGAAATTTTGTGCGTTTCAAGAAAAAAATATTGTATGATGTTTCTATCAAAATTTTAGAAAAACCTAGATAACGGTTTGTGAGAAAAGGCAAAAACAATATTCATTTTGTTTGGATCTTGGGAATAAATAGTCAAATGTTCAATTCCCACTCTCTCCATATTTATTATTAAATTATTTTTTTAGAAAATTTGGAGTAATTACTAAATTTTGGGAGATTTCCAAATTTATAAGTTCACCAAACACATTTAGAGCCACCGCTAAATTTAGCGAAAAAACATCTATTGGGGGTAAAAATATTTTTGGCCTAAATTGTGTATTCGGTGATTCTCGGACCCTTTTTCAGAAGAGGGGGACACAAAACTTCATTTTGATGTACTTTAAGAAAATTTTGTACTAATCTTGGTGCATAAGGTTAAAAAAAAAGTGTAAATTTTTTATTTTATGTTTGGTTCTATCACATGAGATCTTTGATCTCATAAAGAATACGTTCAATATATACGGTGCCTCAGTAAGCACTTACGGGTGATGCCGTTGCGACTACTACCGCACTTAACACCTAACATAGCTACCTAAACGCCGTTTGGGCATCAACCCTATAAAATCAATGGGGAGTAATAAAGATAAATACCACACATTTGAGCCCTCCCATCCGTTTGTGCTTGCACAAACCCCTCTCCGTACTGTCTACGTACCACGTACTAAATTATTTCACATGCGTTAACACCTTTTTCTGTACTGATGGGTATATTGAAAGGGTGATCTTCTTCCACATACCGATGGTTATATCGGAAGGGAGCGTATATAGAAAGGTTTTGTATATGGCCTGATGGTATATTGAGAGGGAGACCATAAACCTGGAGTGATAAGAGCCTTACCCTTTGTTAGAAATTCAGAGTTTTAGAAATTTAGATTGCAGAAATGGGTGCACAAGCACCAAAGTTCTTCTTGCCAGATTCAAAACTTCTTAGAGGAGACAACTATGTTGCATGGAAACCGAAGATCAAGATGTTACCTAAGTTTGAAGACCTATGGACAATTGTAGATGGAACAACAAAAAGATCACTGATGATGGAAGACAACAAGTTCAATTTGACAGGCCAATCAAAAGGCCAAGTTGATCATCTTGTTTGGCATAACGGATGATATACAACCCCACATTAGAGATGCCACATCGGCCAAGGATGCATGGGATAAGTTGAGCATGGTCTATGAGGCAAAGAACAAGAATGCCATCCTCAACCTACTATCACAATTACATACTCTCAAGTTCAAGCACAATGAGAAGGTTGAAGTTTTTTTGAGACGAGTTGCTACTTTGAGGGCATCTCTATTGGCATTGAAAAAGAGATAAGTGATGAAGACCTCGTACCAATTGTGTTGCGAGCACTTCCTCCTTCCTACGAATCTTTGTGACAACTATTAATATGAGTGAACACACAATCACCTTTGAGAAGTTGATCAATCTATTCCAACGAAAAGAGACAATGAACAACAAAGATCATGAAGATGAGAAAGCACTATCTTCCAATCATAAAGGAAAGGGGAAATTTCAATCCAATCACAAGAAGTCCCAACAAAATCAAAGTCAACAAAGGGACCAAATTCAATGAGACAACACCAAGAAGTGTCCCATTTGCAATAGAGGGGGACATGACATCAAAGATTGTTGGTACAATTCCTACAAAAAGGGTTCATCAAGCAATTCAAAACCCAATAACCAACAGGGTAACAACAATTCAAATCAAGGGAAGTCGAACAACAACAACAATCAAGGGCAGAAAAATGGTAATTGGAAAAGAAAACCCAAACAACAAGGGTACATTACCGAACATGAGGATGATTCAGATGAAGGACACCACATGTATTCTACTCAATTTGATGAAGAAACCAAGTCCACACAAGATATTTGGTATGTTGACTCGGGTGCAACTTGACACATGACTGGACGCAAGGATTGGTTCTACACACTACGTGACTCACCTAACAAGAACCATGTGTCATTAGGTGATGACTCATCATACAGTGTCAAGGGGATTGGAAACATTTCACTACCTCTTGGAAAGCATGAATGCAAAATCACATATGTATTGTATGTACCTAGGTTGACCAAGAATTTTCTATCAGTTAGTCAACTCCTTGATCACAACTTGAAGTTGGATTTTGACAAAGAATAATGGAGAAAAAGTGTGCTTGATAAGAGATAAGTCGAGAGGTTCCAAGATTGTAGCAAGAGCCTTCAATGTGGGACACATGTTCCAACTTGATTTTGTCCACAAGGATGATCAAGCTCTAGTGGCCAAGGACACACAATCTGGTAACTATGGCATTGCAGATATGGTCACATTAGTTTTGGCTATCTCCAAACACTTCAAAAGGGCAACATGGTGAAAGGATTACCTACACTCAAGCACAACACTGACAAGTGTCACAATTGCCTAGCTAGAAAGCAACACAGAGTACCCTTCCAGAAGAACACATATAGAGCTAAGGGAAAGCTTGATTTGGTGCACACCGATCTTTGCGGGCCCATGCAACCAAGTCATTTTGGATGTCAATACTTCATGCTTTGTGTTGATGACTACTCAAGAAAGATGTGGATATATTGTCTAAGAAACAAGAGTCAAGCCTTTGAGACATTTCAAAAGTTCAAAGAACTTGTTGAGAATGAAGTTGGTCGCAAGATCAAAACTCTCCGCTTAGATCAAGGGGGGGAATTCACAAGCAATGAGTTCAAGACTTACCTAGAAGCTCATGGGATTCGTCGACAAATGCCTCCTACTCACACACCACAAAAAAATGGTATAGTTGAAAGAAGGAATCGTACTATCATGGAAATGGTGTGATGTATGATTGATGACTCGTGTTTAATAAAGACATTTTAGGCGAAGTCGCAAGAATCAGCGGTCTATTTGTTGAACAGAGTGCCCATAGTAGCTCTTAAAGGAGTGACACCTCAAGAAGCATGGTCAAATCGAAACCATCAATTGCACACCTAAGAGTATTTGGGTGTAAAGCTAGCATGCACATACCCAAGAAGAATAGGAACAAGTTGGATATGAAAGTTGAGAAACTGATATTCATTGGATACAATGAAGAAGCACTTGGGTACAAATTATGGGATCCAAAAGCAAAGAAAGTATACACAAGTAGGGATGTTGAGTTCTTTGAGAAGAAACAAGTAGATGCTCCACTCAACGACTCAACAAACATGCAGAATACACCTCTTGTGAAGACAAAATTTGATGTTCCCACTGAAGATGATAGTGATGAATTGGATGATGGTGAAAACTTGGATCCACCACAAGCCAATGGAACAGCTAAGAAGTTACCTAAATGGTATACTCAATTAATAAGAGATACAAATTTGGATGAAGCACCTAGCACATCATCCAATCTTGGACCTAGAACTCATAGTCAAGCTCGTGAAGAGGTCAATTATGCCCTAATGAGAAGAGTTGTTGAAACAGTTGAGCCATCTACAGTTTCAGAAGCCCTACAATCAAAATCTTGGAAAGATGTCATGGATTCGAGTATCACAAAGCTGATGAAGAACAACACATGGCAACTTGTCAAACTTCCACTGTGGAAGAAACCCATTGGATGCAAATGGATATTCAAGACTAAGTACAAATCGATGGGACTATTGATAAGTATAAAGCAAGGCTTGTAGCGAAAGGGGTATGCACAACAAGAAGGCATTGATTATGAGGAGACATTTGCTCCCACAACCAAGATCAATACAATTAGGATGATCTTTGCTCTAGCCGCACAATTTGGTTGAAAAGTCCACCAAATGGATGTGAAAAGTTCCTTTCTTAATGGAGATTTGCAATAAGAAGTCTATATGACTTAGCTAGAGGGTTATGTAATACCAGAAAAGAGATGATGGTATGAAGACTCATAAAATCTCTATATGGCCTAAAACAGCACCCCGGCATGGTACATAAAATTGATGAGCATCTCATAAGTCATGGATTTGAAAGGAATCCTTATGACCCCAATCTCTACCTAAAAAGTAAGGGGGAGATTGTCATTGTGGTTGTTTATGTCGACAATATAGTCATTACAGTGCAGTTACAGAAGATGATCGATGCAACAAAGAATGATTTTAATCAATCGCTCGACATGATAGATCTCGTGCTCATGCACTATTGTCTTGGGTTGGAAGTATGGAAAAAGAAATCATATCTTTGTGTCGCAGTTGAAATACACCAAGATAAAGCTCGAGAAATTCAAGATGATGGAATGCACTCCTATTTCTACACCTATGGAAGCAAGACTTAAATTATCTCGCTCCGATCCATCACCACTGCGAGGAATGCAACTCTCTATCGGCAGCTTGATTAGGAGTCTCATTTACTCCGACCTATACTAGCCTGATATCGGCTTTGCTTAGCTATTTATCACGCTTCATGCAAGAACCAAAAATATGTCATTCGAAAGTAACAAAGAGAATAATGAGATATCTAAAGGGTACAATGACCTTGTCTCAGAGTACAAGAAGAATGACAACTTCTTCTTGACAGATATTCGATTCAAATCATGCAGAAACATGGATGATAGGAAGTCAACATCAAGATTTGTCTTCTTTATGGGATCTAGACTGTATCATGGGGAAGCAAAAAACAAAACTTTGTTTCTCGCTCTTCTACGTAAGGCAGTATTGAGTCACAGTGAAGTCAAGTTTGTGAGAAGCAATATGGCTACGCGAATACTTTGGAAGGAATTAGTCTACCACAACAAAATCTACTCCAAGATATGTTGATAATGAAGGAGTTTTGAAGCTTGTTCGCAATCTAGTATTTCATGAGAGAACCAAGCATATTGAAGTATAGGTTCATTTCATATGCGAGCATGTCTCGAAGCACAACATACACTCCGGCTTCCATCCTACACTAAACAAAGGCGAGATGTTTTCACTAAGTCACTTGCATGTGACAAATTCACACCGCTTCGAGAGAGTTCCTCTCCACTTCATTGAAACTATGCAAAGTTAAGGGGGAATGTTAGCATAATTTAGCATAGGCATATTTATTGCATTTTATTGCATTGTCTTTTATTTAATAATGTGCAACATGTGCACTCTAGTCTAGTGACTTGCATTCAATATTGTTATGTTGGATAACATTCAATATTGGTATTAGTAGTAATTACATGTGAATGTGAGATGGGTCTTATCATCTCATAGTTGGTGTCTAATAGGTTGTCATGTCTATCCATATGAGGTCATATTCTAATATCTATAAATATTATAGCTCTTGCATTGTTATGTAATTTGATTTCATGATAAATAATATTTGTGAGGCTTCCGTCCCTCTTTGGTCATTGCAATCTTATTCTATTCTATCATTTGGTATCAGATCTATACCATTATTATCAAGACTCTTTTATATTACAGTAACATATCTACTAGAAAAAATATTCACATATGTGAAATTCAATGGTAAGTCTTGCATTCTTGTTGCATTTAAAATCTCTTGAATAAGAAGATAGGACTCTACACACCTCTATTGGTTCCATATGTAGACAAAAATGGTGTTAGCATGCGTAAATGATAAGATTATTGTAACCAAACCAATACAAAATCTAATACAACTAATTATCTACCTCTGATTGAGCAAGATGAAAAAGGAAGGGAAAACAATTTACCCATATTTACCTACAAGTGTAATTATCTTCATTTGTTGACTTGGATTTGCTCTTTTGATCTTGCTTACTTGGATGTATGTAATGGATTCTTCCGATTCTTGGAAAAATTTTGGCAGTGCCTCCCCTTAATTTTCTTGATTGAAATTGATGGATGGCTATGAAGATTGCTTACATTGTCGAAAAATCGGGTAAAGCATATACTTGCAAATCTGTTGAGATGTTTGTCATCGGGGTGGAACCTCTATTTATAGTTGGAGGAGTAGAAATGGATGGTTGATATTTTTCCATGGTGGATTAGATCAATGGTTGAAAATGGATGAGAGGGGAGGGTGTAGAAAATTCTAGATTTTCTTAGAATCCTCTATCAATAAAAAAATCAATAGAAGAGTGTATTTTAAATTTGAATATTTGAAAAAGGAGGGAAGAATGGAGAGGTTTCTAGAATTAGAAGCCTCTAGATTTGGGGGCTCATTTAAGTGGGGATTAGGTGAGATTAATTGTATTTATTGGAGTGATTAGATGAAGAGGCTAGGTGTAGCATAGGTATAGAGTAGGTGATAGGTGGGTGAGAATTTTTAAATTATAGGAAAATAGTTAATGAGGTTTATTTAGTATAATGAATGAAATATTAATAATGTATTAATATTTATAAGGATATACATGAGATTTATGAAATGGGTAATGATTTTATATAGTATAATAATAATTATTTAAATTAATAATTAATTATTATAAGGATTTGTGATGGATAAATGGTTATTATAGGATAAGTGAATTATTTTACTTAGTGGATTATGTTGACATTTTACATGTCTACATTTTTCCCTCTTTCAATTATTATTGTGAAGCAATGACAGTTCAAAGAAAATAAGAGAAGATGATTTATATGGATAGGTGATGCCCCCTCGAGGGGTTAGGTGGGGAGGAATGAGTTGGGTAACCACTCGAAAAGAGGAGGTACCAAGGAGGACTAGAGTTGATGAGGGTCTTGAGGGAATTATTGGTGAGGATGTAGGACCGGAGTAGAATATTGAGAGTTAGATGAGAGGAGAAAAATTGAGAGAATGATAAATGCAGGGTGGGTATTGTTGTCATGCAAATTTGCAACAGGAAATTAGAAGTTTCAAAGCACGACAACTATACCCCTGTGCCAAAAGTTTCATGTTTTATCATTCCTAGAACCCTAGGTAAAATCATTACCTAAATGACCTCCCAAATAATTTTATATCATCCCCCTAGGTGATTTAGTAAATTCCATTCATTCCCCCTAGGTTTATTTTAGAAAGTTCTAAAAAATGTAATCTTCTCATAAGCGATTGGGAAGGGTTATCGTTGGCCTTCCTAGGATTGGATCAACCCCGAATCGAATGGGAGGGAAAAATTAAACATGGAGGTGAATTGAAGACCATAGAACATCATGGAAATAATTTTGTAAGTTTTAGGGAATGTTTGAAATACTTGGAGTAGTTTGAGTAAAAACAGATTCACAAGCCTAGGCAATACACAGGCCTAAAATAGTTGTTGGGATTTAGAAGAAGATACTAGGAGCTCTTGATGGAATTAGAAGTTAAAAACATCGACAAAAATAGGATTCCAATACCTACATGATGGTGAAATCATATTTTTCACAACACCTTGGCACATAGGATTTACAAGAAGTTTTTATCAGAACAAGTGGAGTCTCAAATCACAAATCCAATTTTTCATAGATCAGATGGATGAATCAAAACATGATAACAACACCATTGGATTCAAAATTACATTTCCAGTCATAGTAATATAAAATTTCACCAATAAATTCCATCGGGATCTCAAGTTATCATCGTTCCAAGTTACCCTCTAAAAGGCAGTTTAGGACTTAGTCATTTTTAAGAGGACACGTGTCATCACCGTGGAGCATGGTGGGATTTCATGTCCCCGATGTTCCTAAATTTAGGTATAAAAACCTTGAAAAATTCACCCAGCTCCCATGTGACATCTGGGACCCTCATGTGACCTTCAGACTTGATAGTTCAACCCCTGTGCATTTTTGGAGCATCAATTCCCCTGTCGTAGGATCAAGCACCACGTGTCAACTCCAGGGACCACCGCGAAACTGATTTCCATTATTACCTTGAGGTAAGGGACATCAGACATAGAAAAATGTGCCCAACCCCTATAGGGAGTCTTTTGGACACCCACATGACCGACTTTCAGGCCCAAGGTGCATTTTTGGAGCATCCATTCCTCGTCGATCAAGTGCCACGTGTCAACTCTAAGAAATTCATGGAAAATTATGTCCCTTATGTCCCTAAGGTGAGGGACATCAGAGATGTAAAAATGTTCCTAGCCCTATGGGGAGTCTTTTGACACCCACTTGACCGACTTTCAGCCCCTAGGTGTATTTTTCAAGCAAATCTCTTGTCGTTAGATCGAGGACACATGGCATCACCCTGACCACCATGGAAATTGATGTCCATCACATCCCCGAGGTCAAGGAAATCAAGAAAAAAAAATTCACCCAGCCCCTCCATGTTCATTTCTTTGAAAATTTAAATCCAAAGCACTTAGCCATTTCTTCCCCCTCATTTCTCCTTCACAGCTTCATACCTTGCCATGGCTCCGTGGATGATTTTTCGACATCCGGTCCACCATTGTTGTTCCAAACCAGCTCCCATGGCTACATAAACACCCAGTCCATGAAAATACACATATTTTAGGGGAAGGAATGATCAAAAGTGCTGAAAAGATGAAGAATGGGAAGAAAATGATGGTTTTTTTCCAGATAACCGTGAAGCCACCCGATCGAAAACTCCTCATATCTTGCAAAGTACAAGTTGGATTGAGATGTCATCTTTTGTAGACTTTCACATTTTTCAAGAAAATCAAGATGCAATAAATAAGAGGTCAAATGGTGCCCAGAATCATTTGCTCCAACAAAATCCTCACTTTATGCACTAGCTCACATTTGTCGATTTCCCATCACTCCGGCAATGGAAACAAACTAAAAACTTGCACATGGGCTCCAAATAAAAAACCTATCACAATGGAGTTGTTTTAATCTCAAATTGAGACAAAAACTAGACCTTGTTATATTTTCCTAAAAATAGTAATTTTTCCTATATAAACTTGCTATATTTGGAAAGTCATCATCAAAAGTAGATGAGACAAAGGAAGTGGGTATCAAGATCATGACGAAGTCGAATGAGTGTTCAGAGGAAAAAATAGTGAAAATGACCAATTACTAAAAATAGTAAGTCCCTTATATGGGTGCTTACTAAAAATAGTAAGTCACCCCAAAGAAGCGGCTGAGGCAAGGGTAGGGTGCACAATATTGAATGAGGGAGTTCATCACATCACGATGGTCGAGAAGAGGTAAAATTCACCTATCACTAAAAATAGTATATCATACGTAGGTTGGGATTTGTGGTCATCAGCAGAATAGTTCACTCAACTTGGCAAGAATTCATGAGCTGATTTGAAAGAGATTCATAGTGTGCAAGGGATTTGAAGATTCAGAGTTTCACTGCTTTTGGAGATTTCCATCAATAATGATCAATGGAATTCATTGAAAACAACATCTCCTCTTCTTCTTCTCTCTCTCTTTCTCTCTCCTCTTCTCCCCAACTTTCTCTCACTTTCCACAATTCTAATTTCATGTTGGGTTTGATTTTTTCATATGTCCTAATGTTTCTAATGTAATAAGTCACATTTACGTTATAAAAAGGGACTTAAAATTTTCCTATGAAGTTGAAAAGTTTTAAGTTGTGTGAGGACATATGAAAAAGCATTGGGGGTAGATGAAGAGTCATATTCTACTCTATAAATTGTAACGGAATTTCCATTTCAAAGTGTTGGTCATTAATCTTGTAAGATTAAGAGTGTATTCTACCTTGAGAGAACAAAGGAGATAGTCAAATTCTTCCTTTTCCCCTTCTCGATTTCCTCCATTTCTCCACTATGTACAACTTCTATTTATGTAATTAATACAAGAAGGAGTTTCTAGCTTTCTTTGACTAAGAGATTTCTTGATACTTTGTGTTCATCAAATTTCATTTGGTCTTAATGATGCTTACAAAGTTGTTTCTTCTCATAAATGCATGCAATGATACTTTTGACTAGTGTGTAGGAATTTGATGTCCTACCTGCAACATTAGTTCCCCTATCTCATTTCTCACTCCCCTTTCCCTCTCTATAGATAAATTCCTCTCTTGTAGGTATCTGTAAGATTTTCCGCAAGGTTAGTGGAGTGTCCTTGTTGGATCCCCGATTGAAAGGCCACCACATAAATCCACCTTTTCATGTGCATGCATATACGATAGCTGCACCGCACCGGTTAAGTAGAGGGACTTAGATTCCTAGAGCGTTGGCAAGAAATCCACAAGTTTTTCCACCCAACAAATTTTCTTACCAAATTTTTTAGCGCCCACTGTGGGGCAGATTTAGCAGCATCTGCACCCAAAATATGACTACAAGGTCCTCAAATTCAAAAAAAAAATCAAATATTGAAAAAATAAGAAAAAGAGTACACAAAGATCCATTGCTAAAAGACACATTGCTGATTTCTGCATGTGAATTTTCACATTATACGGTGTATTTTCATATTCCTATTGCATATTTTTCTAGTGCTAGAATTTGTAGAAGCAAGGGATGAAGCAGAAGCAAAAATGAAAATGGAAGACGAAGAAGAAATACCTCAACCCATTGTTCCATGGGGAAGGAATACAAGCCCACTTTCTCTTAAACCACCTCTCCATGATCTACCAACAAGTTCCTATAAGAACTTTCCAAAGTTCAAAGGTGACAAAACACAACATCCTAAAGAACACATCATTGCTTTCACGACATCATGTGGAATTCTTGGTGTCCAACATGAAGATGTTGTGATGAGACTATTTGTGGAGTCCCTCTAAGAAAAAGCAGTAGAATGGTTTTACCTCCTACCTACCTGGTCCATCATAGGTTGGAATGACATCAAGGATGCCTTTGAAGAGAGGTTTAAATCAACTAAATACTTTCAAGACCTCCTGGTGCAGTTAGCTCAAATAAAGAAAGGAGAAAATGAAACCATGAGAGACTTCATGGCTCATTTCGAATGGTCTCTTAGCAAGATAGCTGAAGATGATTCACCCTCTCAAAACAATGTCAAGAGATTCTTCATCAATGCTCAATCACTAGAGGTAGAATTTCTCTTATGAATAGTTCAACGAAGGGATATTACAGAAACACAAAGATTGGCCATTGAACTTGATGACAATCTCATCCTATTTGGAAAGATCAAGAATCCCTCAAAGGGTAAAACTCAACATCTTGAAGATTAAATAACCAATCCTTTAATGCATAAAATGGTGAATGAAATAGCATCGTTGAGGAGGGAAATATATAAACCTATTTCTTCTCAAATAAGCAACGAAAATCAGATTGTAGGAGCACCCCGAAGGCTTGCCTTGGAGGCCCCACCCATTAACGTAAATTGCAGATTTCAGAAAATGAAGAAGAGATTGAACAAGAAAGTGAAGGTGGTAATTTCCTAGAAGTTGATGAATTTGAAAATGATACACAAATCAGATTATGTGAGTATTTTGGTTGTGATGAAGAAGATGAAGAGGATGCGCCAGCTTTCTTATGTGTAGTATTCACTTGTTCTCGGTCCGAGAAAAGATAATCCCCCTCCACTACCGCAAAAGAAAAGAAGGTTGATGATCCTCCTATGGCGACTCTATAAAATAAAATAATCGAGTCAGGATCCCCACTTACATCTTCCATGAATCCCGCATTGTTGGAGCTTGACCCTTTAGCAACTAAGAAGACTCCCGTGATCCATAGTAAGTCTTTTGATGTCTCTTCCAATTTTAAATCTAAATTTGATCCTATAAAATCTAGTACTTTGAAAGATCCTACCGTACCTTCAAAAATACCTCCATTCCCCAAAATAAAATATTTCTCCCAAGCCTATCTAGACTCCAAAATCAGTCCCTTCACCCCCTTGTTCACAATCTTCTCCCTTTGACTTCATATAATATGCAAACAAATCCAAAGTGTAGATTACCAAAATCGAATATTTACAGGCTCATCCCGAACAATTTGAGAGGTTCGCTCAATATATCGTGAGTGGAATTCTAACACCCAATGTCAGAACTTGTAGTCCTAAAAGCATGTTACCAAACTCACCTACACCTCCCTCATAGAACATGCTTTCTCTGAGTGCATCAAAGACTGATAAAGTTTAACCTTTCTATGTCTCCCTTCTTGTTGGAGAATATGTACTAAACAATTGCATAATAGATTCTAGTGCCTCAGACAACGTGATGCCTTTGAAGGTCGCCAAGGCTCTCAAACTTACCATGACTCCACCTAGCAGCTCTTGTTACTCTTTGGAATCAAAAGAGGTCTCACTTGTAGGGAAGGTCAAAGATGCACAAGTGGATCTTGCCAAATTTCCAGACAAGAAAGTTTCAATGATGATTTTGGTAGTAGATGTCCCAGCTTTCATTCGGAATGTTGCTCAAGAGAAAGTTTTGATCAGACTTGGGAGGGAAAATTCAAATGAATTGGTCTTCTGCAACCATACAAGTGAAGGGAGACATGGATAAATTACTTCTCGAGAAGAAGATGAGGTACGCATTACAAATTTCTCGGAATCCCGAAGCTAAGATTTTTACCGTGGTAGTTGGTAGATGAATCACTTTGTGACAACCAAGGAGGAATAGTATATTCCCATCTTGATAGGTCCATACATGCCTTCCTAGAGATATTTGGAATTTGAAGAATCATTGAGGAGATTTGAGTTACAAGAGGGCAGCCCCAAATTACCAGATGATGTAGACCATGAGGAAGAGGAAATGGCGCTTGATGATTTTCAAGGAGAAAAATCAGCTTATATGCTTTTCCAAGATGAGGAGTTATTCTCATTCCCATTTGGGGATGAAGATGATCTCAGTCAAGCCATCTATGGAGAGACAAAATTAGCTTGCGATGAGCCTTTGAAAGGCTTGAAATAAATCTCCATACAAGGATTGCTAAGAGCTATGGAAGAAACAAAAGACCCTGAGATAAGTCTCAAACTCCTGATGTAAGCCATGAATATGCAAGAAAAACATGAAGCTAACTTGGAAGCCTCAACCAGTGTGAAGGTTGGATATGTTGAAACAAAGAAATATGTGAAATATGATGTCCTTATCAAACCAATGGTTGATGGATACAACAACGAAATGGAGATATTTTCTTTCCCATTTGTAGAAGAAGATTATTTCCATGATGAAGAAATGGAAGCAAGAAGTTTTGAGGCCTTTGAAGATGAAGCTCTTTTTGATGAAGGATCGGTAGAGTGCACAACGATTCCCAATATGATGAAGTAATCCCTCCATATATTTTCCTTGAACTCAAAATAAATATTCTTCAAAGGCACACAAAGAGGAGCTGCATGAAATGACGAAGCATAACTCCATGCAAGAGATCTTGGATGCAGTAGAAGTTTGAGAAGTGTAAGATCCCGAGATGATCCTTGATCTCTTCACTCATTCCATGGACATACAAGACAAGTATGAGGTCATGTCCAATCCTCCCATCAGTACTCAAACACCTCACAATGGAGTAGAGATAAAGGATGAATCAAATGTTTCTCATGGAGAAGATGTCAATGAGCATAGACCTGAGAAATAAAGTAACTTAGAATATCCAAGGAATTGGAATGAAAATCAGCTTTGGGGTAGTGATGAGATGCTCGATGGAGAATCAACTATATCGATAAACATGGAAGGCAACTGACACTATGAAACTGACTTCAAAGAACATGAAGGTAATGAAATTTCCAAGAAAGGACTTGAGCATCAAGAATCTCACATGGACTCACTCCTACAAAGTAAAAGGACAATCATGGAAGCACTTGGATTCCATAAACAATTGAGGAGGGGAGGGTACTTTCTGGAACCCGTCAATGGCTTCATAGAACATCATCACTTAGTGTTGCCCACTCACGGGTAACTTTTGAGAAATGGAAAGTGTTTCAGTGAAAGCAGGTTGTCCCCCACCCTGTACCATAGGTGATTATTAGGTGTGTTTCCCTTTTTGTTGTGTGTGTTTCCCTTCCTATTGTGTTTCATGTGTTTCCTTTCCGTTGTTTTTGTGTATC
The DNA here is from genome assembly GCA_018340775.1 of Taxus wallichiana var. yunnanensis. Lineage (NCBI taxonomy): Eukaryota > Viridiplantae > Streptophyta > Pinopsida > Cupressales > Taxaceae > Taxus > Taxus wallichiana. Next base: position 479,294,427 of record CM031239.1, read on the forward strand.
CTTCTTTGCTCTCTTTCTCTCTTGTTATAGGTTGTACATGACTCACAGGCCCAATGGATAAGGCATTGGTCAATGAACTCTATGGTCTAAAATTTAGATTATGGATTACCATGTCATGTATTTTCTACACTCATTCCATGCCATTTCCCCAAGCTAGATCCATATGTTGTCGTGTAAAAGTGCAACAGGGAAATTGAAAGTTTCCAAGCATGACAACTATGCCCCTGTGTCGAAATTTTCATGTTTTATCATTCCTAGGCACCCCAAGTCAAATCCGTCAAATGACCTCAAATGACCTCCCAATAATGTTATATCATCCCCTAGGTGATTTAGGAAATTCCATTCATTCCCCTAGGTGATTTTAGGAAGTTCTAATAATATGTTATCTTCTCGCGATTGGGAAGGGCTATCATCGGCCTTCCCAGATCGGATAAACCCCACGGAGTGGAGCATAAGGTGAAAATTAAACATGAAGGTGAATTGTAGACCTTATAAAATCATGGAAATGATTTTGGAAGGTTTGGGAAGTTTTGAAATACTTCGATCATCCGAGTTAAAAACAGGTTCACAAGCCTAGGCAATACACATGTGCCTAAAACAACTCATTGGGCTTCGAGAAGATTTTGGAAGCTCTGATGGATTTATAAGTAAAAAAACATCTACGTAAAAATGATGCCAAGACCTACATGATGGTGAAATCATATTTTTCACAACACCTTAGTGCATAGGATTTTCAGGTAGTTTTTATCAGAACAAGTGGAGTCTCAAATCAAAAATCCTATTTTTCAGGATCATATGGATGAATAAATACATGAGAATACCACCATTGGATTTAAAATTCCATTTCCATTCAGTATAATAAACAATTTCACCAATAAATTGCATCGAGAGCTCAAGTTATCATCGTTCTAAGTTACCCTCTCAAAGGCAATTCAGGACTTAGTCATTTTTCAGGAGGACACGTGTCAGCACTAGGATCCTGGTGGGGTTTCATGTCCCCAACATCCCTAAGGTTAGGTACACAAACCCTTGAAAAATTATCCCAACCCCCATGTGACCTCTGGGACCCTCATGTGACCTCCAGACTTGACAGTTTAGCCCTCAAGTGCATTTTTGGAGCATCCATTCCATGTCGTCGATAAAGCGCCACGTGTCACTCCTGAGACCACTATGGAAACTGATTTCCCTTATGTCCCTGAGGTAAGGGACATCATACATGGAAAAACATACCCATCCCATATGGCGATTCTTGTGGACACCCACGTGACTAACTTTCAGCCCCTAGGTGCTTTTTTGGAGCATCCATTCCCTGTCGTTAGATCAAGCACAACATGTCGACTCCGGGACCATCGTGGAAACCGATGTCCCTTATGAACCTTAGGTGAGGGAAATTAGAGATGGAAAAATACACCCAACTCCTTATGGGGAGTATTTTGGACACCCACATGATCGACTTTCAGCCCCTAGGTGTATTTTTCAAGCAAATCCCCTACCGTCGGATCGAGGACACATGACATCACCTTGACCACCATGGAAATTGATGTCCCTCATGTCCCTAGGTTAAGGACATCAGGGAAAAAAAAATGTTCCTAGCCCCTCCATGTGCATTTCTTTGAAAATTTAAATTCGGCACTTAGCTGTTTCTTCCCCTCATTTCTCCTTCACAGCTTCATACCTTGCCATGGCTCCACGCATGACTCGTCTGCACACCCTGGTCCACCATTTTTTCTCCGAACCAGCTCCACCATGGCCACATAAACACCCATTCCATGAAAATACACATATTTTAGGGGAATGAATGATCAAAAGTGCTAAAAATATGAAGAACGGGAAGAAAATGATGGTTTTTTCCATATAACCGTGAACCCACCCGATCGAAAAATTCTCATATCTTAGAAAGTACAAGTCGGATCGAGATGATTTCTTTTGAAAAAATCCACATTTTTAAGACAATGAAGATGCAAAAACAAGAATTCAAATGGTTTCCAGAATCATTTGCTCCAATAAAATCCTCACTTCATGCACCAGCTCACATTTGTTAGATTTCCCATCACTCCAGCAATGGAAACGAACTAAAAACTTGCACATGGGATCCAAATAAAAAACCTATCACAATAGAGTTGTTTTCATCTCAAATGGATAAAAACCAAACCTACAAATTTCAAGATCCATTAATGGCTGCCATGGTAGCTCCGTGCCCGAAGCCACTGCTAGGTCAAAATTTCAAAAATTATTTCCAATCATTCTAGTTAGCAAAACTATGTGAAATTTGGAGGGTGTGATTGTAGCTATAAGATGAGTGTAAAAAATTATGTTCTATCACAAATCAAGCACTGGAAACACACTTTCTACAAATAGTAATTTTTCATATATAAACTTGCTATGTTTGGAAAGTCATCATCAAAATTAGCTCAGACAAAGGCAATGGGAATTGAAGATCACGATAAATTCAAAATGAGTGTTCAGAGTAGAAAATAGTGAAAATGATCACTTACTAAAATTAGTAAATACCTTTATGGGTGCTTACTAAAAATAATAAGTCACCCCAAAGAAGCAGCTGAGGCAAGGGTAGGATGCACAATATTGAATGAGGGAATTCATCACAAAACGATGGTCGAGAAGAGTCAAAATCACCTCTCACTAAAAATAGTATATCATACGTAGGTGGGAGTCATGGGTCATCAACGGAATAGTACACTCAACTTGGAAAGCATTCATGAGCTGATTTGAATGAGATTCACAGTGTGCAAGGGATTAAAAGATTCAAAGTTTCACTACTTTTGGAGCTTTCAATCAATGAGGAACAACGGACTTCATCAAAAACAACATCTTCTCTTCTTATCTCTCTCTCTCTATCTCTCTCTCTCTCTCTCTCTCTTCCCCCAAATTTCGCACACTTTCCAATATTCTATTTTGAGTTGGGTTTGCACTTTTCATATGTCCTAATGTTCCTAATGTAATAATTCACCTTTACATTATAAAAAGAGACTTAAAAGTTTCCTAGGAATTTGAAAAGTTTTAAGTTGTGCGAGGACATATAAAAAGGCATTGGGGGGTAGATGAAGAGTCATATTCTACTCTACAAATTTTAATGCCATTCCCATTTCAAAGTGTTGGTCATTAATCTTGTAAGCTCAAGAGTTTATTCTACCTTGAGAGAACAAAGGAGATAGCGAAATTATTTATTTTCTCCCTTCTCAATTTCCTCCATTTCTCCACTATGTACAACTTTTTGTTTGATATATTAATACAAGAAGGAGTTTCTAGCTTTCTTTGAATAATATATTTCTTGATACTTTGTGTTCATCAAATTTCATTTGGTCTTAATGATGCTTAAAAAGTTGTTTCTTCTCATAAATGCATGTGATGATACTTCGACTTGTGTGTGCAGTGAATCATGTCCTTCCCGCAACATTAGTTCCCCTATCTCATTTCTCACTCCCCTTTCCCTTTCCATAGAAAAATTCCTCTCTTGTACGTATTCGCAAGATTTTCATGCATGGTTAGAGGAGTGTCCCTATTGGATCCCCAAATCAAAAGCCATCACACAAATCAACCATTTCATGCGCATGTATATGTGACAACCGTAATGGTTAAGTAGAGGGACTTAGATTCCTAGAGCGTTGGCAAGAAATCCACAAGTTTTTCTACTCAAAATTTTTCTCTGCCAATGTATTAAGGAGTTAGAGGATTATAGTAGTAGAGAGTGGGAAGAAAAAGATAAAAATAGTTTGAGAGGAAATTAGAAGTTTTATGTGTTTTTAGGGATAAAATGCATGTTTTGCACACTCTTTAGTGCATACGGGCCCTAAAGTGGCATGTATGGGCTAAATAGTAGTGCATATGTCCTGGCATGGATGTAAGGGTGGTGCAAAATAGCACATTTGGGGAGGGTAGCGTAAGGTTTAGTGAATTTGGTTAGGTTTAGCATATATGATTAATAATGGTGCATATGGAGAAAGTAGTAGCGTATTTAGGTCGGAAAGTTTTAGAATATAATTTAGCACATATATGGATGGTATGGGTGTGTGAAATGGCACATATAATATAGTTTAGCACATATGGAGAAAAGAGTAGCGCATATGGGGTAAATAAGTGGGGGATGTGGTTTTAGCACATATAGGATATGTTTCAAAGTGCATTTATCGTGGATTAGCACATTTAGTAACAAGAGGGAGAAATGATGTACTTAGAATAAATATGGAATGGAAAGTGAGGAAAATGATTTTTGATGAAATAGAGATAGATTCTGATATATTATATGTTATGCATATGGTATTATTTCCTTTCCGATGATGAGACATTAGTGATCGACAACATTACATGTATCTATTGGGAGGCACACATGTAGAGGCTGAGGAGGAGGAGGTTATAGTACTACCATATAATTTAGGAATTCTATATGAAGCAAGGATGCCGGTGATGAGGTTAGATTGATCTCTGTTGACAACCTTGGCGGAAGTAGTGGCATGTAGAGACTAGCACCTTTAGATTACCGACAGGGTGAGATGATAGTGACATTGGAGGATGTATATCGTATATATTGATTTCTAGTATAAGGAGAGGCTATAGTGTGGCAGAGAGGTAGACCAAGTGATAGCCTGAGATTATTGATAGATGTAGAGGGTGCTCCTCGAGAGGGGATCAGGATAGATTTGGGGATGTATTTTAGGTAGGGGTGGATGGAGTGGGTACCATTGTTATTGTGCTCATTGATTAGTTGTATATTATTTCTAGATGGTGGGGAGAATGGTTTATCTTGGGTTTAGTAGAGGTAGTACATTCTATGTGGTGTGAGGAGACAGTGTTTTTCTAGGCTCCAGTAGTGCTAACATGTCTATACCGAGATTTACAGAGGGTGGTGTATGGTGGTGGGGGGAGTATTGGTGTTGGGACACTTTTACAAGTGTGGAGTTATGATCACATAGCTATTGGGAGCCCGATTGGGGTTAGAAAACTACATGGGGTAAGAGAGCCATCAGTGTATGGGTGATGGATGATGGGAGGATGGTGAGAGCATATAAGAGAGTTGTTGTAGTATCAACATCAGTTTGATGAGTTACAGGCTGGTGATATTACATGGATACCTTACCATTAGTATGAGGTATGGGAGGGAGAGCATCAAAATTTGGGGAGGATTCGGTCACCGTATTATATAGTTGGTGGTTGGTCATACACAGTGGATAGATATCAACCTGATAGGGTGTTATGATAGTTTGTTATAGTACGGACTCGGGAGGTGGGTGTGTAAGGTGGTGTGATTCTAAAAGTGGTGGCTAGGGTGAGTTTAGATGAGGTGCAGGTGATAGCATGGGTACCATTACCAATAGTGGAGGATCCAGGAGTATCCCCGGGGTATGTAGAGTGGTGGGAAGAGATCAGGCTAGTACATTTGATGAGGCCACGAGGAGGGATGAGATTTGTGCATGGTTGAAAATAGGTTTATAAACGATTTCCCAGGGGAAGAGTAGTGCAACAATCCATAGGCCCAGTGCGGGGAGGAGGAGGTGCAAATGGCACCACCAATCATTATTTTGGGTGGCCCACCATGAGAGAAACTATTAGCAAAGTCCCCATACAATTCCAGAGAGGCCAAAGGTAGAGGTGATGGAGGTGGATGATACAATAGTGCCACTTCAGATGGTGCTTCCTATGCAAGCACCTATGGTAGGTTCTACAAGTACTAGTGCATCGGGGATGGAAGGATATGGGGAGAAGGAGGAGATGGGGTAGGAGGAGGAGATGGAGATGGAGGAGATGGGGTGGGAAGAGGAGATGGAGATAGATTAAATGAGGATGGAGGAGGAGATGGAGATGGAGTAGATGGAGATCGCGTAGGAGGATTTGGAGATGCAGGAGGAGATGGGATGGATTTACATGTGTAGGTAGAGATGTTGGAGAGAGAGTTATAGGTTCAAGTAACATAGATATCTGATTTATGAGTAATATATGTCATGAGGATGAGAGACTTGCATGGTTTTATTGTGATAGTAGGGTAGAGGGAGAGTGATATTCAATATTTGGAGTCGAGATAGCCTGATTGGAGCAGAGTGGGACTGTGTTATAAGAAATAAGGACAATATCATGGAGATTGGGATGCTTACAGGGCTGATGTATGGGCCTTTGGATAGAGGAGCGGAGGGAGTAGCACACAGAGTGTATCTCGGATACAGGGGATATCTAGCGGGCCTAGTGTTTCGTATAAAGAAGGATAGATGGGGCCTCCTAGACAATATCACTATAAAGCAGCATTTTCTAGGTATTCATAGAACATGCTCGATATTATGAGGATATGGTGATGTGGGACTAGCTTGATTATGTGCATTATGTGGATTATATAGCTAGATAGTGGATAGGTCAAGGATCAAATCGGAGGTTAGGTTGATCCTCAGCTTCTGGTAGTACCGTGAGTACATGATAGCATCCTCCAAAGAGGGGAGGATATAGGAAGTTCTATAGTTATTATATATATGTATATATGTATGGCAATTATTTTTGATGATGACCTTGCATGGTCACGATGGTGATATATGTACAGACGATTCATTTTTGATAACCAGTTATATATATGATGTAGACATTTGATGATATTTGAGTTTGTGTCTAATGGATATGATATGGATAGATGGTCTATTATGTATTTTTATGTCATGGATTTGGTATATGTTATATTTTGTAGATGATAGATTATGGTTATAGATGTGCGCGTAGTATGATTTCTAGATGGTTAAAATGTAATGTTGGTTCTTTTTATGTTGATGATATGTGTGAATATGTATTGATATTAGTTGATGATGATGATGTATTTCTTGTGTGGATTTATATGATGAAATGAGATGTTATTTAATTTATGTTGTGGGAAATAAGTTATTATGATGTATTGATTTAGTTTATCATGGATGTTGTATGATGCATATATGATGTTTTTATGGTTGTATATATGATGATGATGTAATGTAATGATGAATGGTGATGAGATGATATTTATTTTGTGGTTGTATGTACTTATTTACGATATGGTGCATGCATGTTAGTAAGGAATATGAGTAATAGTAAATTATGTATGTGAATGTATCATATGTACAATGGATATGGGTATTAAGTGTGTTTGAATTTTGTACAAGTATTTATAGTGGGATGGTAGAGAGAAAAGGAGAGTGATGCGGCAGGAGTGATGATAGATGGAAATGGGGGCTAGAGAGAATTTAAAACCTCATGATCTTGCAAGGGTTGCATTTCTCGGTAGTTGTGGGAGAATCCTATAATTTTACTACCCAAGGGATGAGTAGTGCAACCTAAGTGGGGATTGGGAGAGGTATTTCCATTCATGATAGATCTAATGCATCATAGGGAGGATAAGAAGAAATCTAGATCTAGATAGTGGATAGGATTGTTTAGGGTGAAAATTTTGGATGGGGATATGAGGGAAGGGAAGGGGGTAGTGTTCCCTTAGTGTGAATGTGTTGTGAATTATAGAGTGCTAGTAGACAAAGGATTTGTTTAGATGCTACCATAGCATCGGATTTTCACTATGGTACTTTCCCAAGGCACCACTGAAGTGGTTTTCACCATTGAATGGTTTTTTTTAGCATTAGGCACTTAAAAGTAGAAGTAACGAAGATGCATGATATTCATGGGCTCTTTCAACTTGTTTCCATCCATAGTAGCCAACTTGTAAGCACTGAGCTGAATTTAGCAATGACGACATACGACTTGAGCCAATTTGGTTCAAACTTTCCTTCTTTTCAAGATCAACATTGGTGTTACATTGGTTTTCCTTAAGGACTACATCTCCAACTTCAAATTCATGGTCTTTTACACGTTTTCGATAATGGCGACGAAGGTAGTTTTGATAGGATTTGAGATAGTTGAGGGCTTGGAGGCATTTTTCATCATGGAGCTTGAGTTCTTGCAAGTGATGGATGTGGTAGTATTCATCATTAATGAGATGTTGGAGGGAAGCACAAAGGGATGGGATTTCAATCTCAATGGGAAAAATTGCTTCGGTGCCAAAGACAAGAGAATATGGTGTGGCACTAGTGGGAGTGTGGATGGATGTGTGGTAAGCCCATAAGGTGAGATATATTTGTGTATGTCAATCGTGTCCTACTTGATTGACTATTTTACCAAGGATGCGCTTGAGGGTCTTATTAGATGCTTCAAATTGACCATTTCCTTGTGGATAATAAGGGGTAGAAAATTTGAGCTTGATATGGAATTTTCACAAAGTTCATGGACATATTTATTTTTGAAGGATGTTTCATTGTCCGTAATAAGTGTGGATGGGACACTATAGTGACAGATGATATGGTTGAGGATGAATTTGGATATTTTCTTACCTTTGACATAAGTGAGCGGCATGGCTTTGAACCACTTGGTAAATTATTCAGTAGTGGTGATGATGAATTTATGGCCATCAGAGGAGGTGGGGTTTAATTTTCCCATGAGATCCAGACCCCAAGTAGAGAAGGGCCATGGGGTGGCAATGGGACATTAAGCTTGTGAGGGTGCATGGATGAGGTTAGCATGCTTTTTTATAGAGAACACATTTACGACGTATGAAAATGCATCTTTTTCCATGTTTGGCCAATAATAAATCGGTGCGAAGATTTTTTTGGCGAGAGCCGATAATCGGTGTGGGAACCGCAAGTTCCTACGTGAACTTCCTAGAGTGTTGATTTGACCTCTTGGGAATTTAAGAAACGTAGTAGAGTTTCATCAAAGCTTCTACAATAAAGGGTATCTCCAAGGATGGTGAAGTGGGAGGCTCGTTGGATGAATGATTTACGATGGTTATGAGGGAGATTTGGTGGAAGGGTATGGTCATGTAGATAAGTGTAGATGTCATGGTACCAAGGGGAATTAGGACCAACGATCTCACAAACCATCTCTAACTCAAGAGTATCATAAGTAAGAATCATTAATTGTTTGATCAGGAATTTAGAATTAGATATGTATGGAGGCATGTCTAGAAGAGAGGCAATGGTAGCCATATCATCTACTGACTTATTGATTCTATGAGGGACTTGCTCAAATTGAATGTACTAAAATTAGGTCTTGAAACTATCGATCATTATTTTATAAGGAACCAACTTATCATCCTTGGTGGCATACTCATTATTAACCTGTTTAATGATTAGTTGTGAATCACCAAAGACATTGAGATGTTTAATATTGTACTAAATAGCCATTTTTAAACCAGCGAGAAGTGCTTCATATTTAGAAATGTTGTTGGTACAAGGAAAAGTAGGCTAAAAGGATTTAGGAATTAATTTTCCTTGAGGAGTAATAAATAAGATACCTGCTCCTAAACCATGATGTGTAAATGAGCCATCAAAGTACAATGTCCATATGTCTGATTCTACAATTGTACATATGGATTCATCTAGGAACCATGTGGTGAGTGGTGTAGTATCTAAAACTGGAGCTTCTTTAGCTGGTCAGATAGTACTTGTCCTTTGATAGCTTTTTGATTAACATATTCAATGTCAAATTCATTTAGAAGCATGATCCATTTAGCCATTCGTCTTGTGAGATCTGATTTGGAAAGTAAATATTTAAGTGGATCTACTTTAGCTATGAGCTTAGTAGTATTATTGAGCATGTAATGTCATAGATTTTGAGAAGAAAAGACATCAACAAGGCAAGCTTTTGACATAGGGGTGTAGTTGATCTCATATGTAATTAGTGTTTGGCTTAAATAATAGATGTCTTGTTCCTTTCCTTGACTATCATGTTGCACTCACAAGGGTTCCCAAGGTGTGTTGTGTGGTTGATATATAGAGTAGAAGAGGTTCCCTTAGAGTGGGAGGTTCCAAGACGAGAGGACTCATCTGAAATTCCCTAAGTTTTTAAAAGAGGATTGACATTACTCATTCTAGTGAAATTTGTGCAATTTTTCAGCAGATGGTGGAATGGATGACATTTGTTGGCCAACTGTGATATGAATCTCCTGACAGTTTGGATCTTTTCATGTATGCTTCATAACTATTTTTGATTTTTAGTTGGTGGCATTTCAAGTACAACTTTAAATTTGTCTGGATTAGTTTCAGCTCTGTATGGAGAAAATGAAACCGAGGAGTTTTCTAGATGTGACACAAAAACACATTTCTTGGGATTTAGACAAACTTTATATTCTTGAAGGCATTTAAAAATTTGGCAGAGGACTATAGGATGTTCCTCGTGAGTTTTGGATTTTACTAAAATTTCGTTGACATATTCTTCTACTATATTATGCATCATATGCTGAAAAATAATAGGTATGTCACGTTGATAAGTGGCTCCAGCATTTTTGAGTCCAAAGGGCATGACTCGATAGCAATACATGCCCCAAGGTATAGTGAAAGTTGTTTTATGTTGATCTTCTTCTACAATTTTGATCTAATTATAGCCAGAGAAACCATCCATGAGGGATAACATCTCATGCCCAACAATAGAGTTGACAATCATATCAATATTTGGTAGCGGAAAATCATCTTTAGGGAAATATTTATTGATGTCACGGAAATCAATACAAATATGAATGCCCCCAATATTTTTTCCTACTAGGAAAATATTGGAGATCCATTCAGAATAATCAATAGCTTGAATGAAGTGACATCAAGAAGCCTTGGTAATTCCTCTTTGACAAACAACAAAACTCTTGTTAAGTTGTGGAACTTGTTTTCATGTGTGAAAGTGTTGTAGACTATACACTAAGAGTACTTGTACACTTTCCATAGTTGTCTTGCCAAGGTTCAGGGGTGGTAGTCAATGGTAGTAGGGGTTTGGGAGCGCAACCCCAATTTTTTTGGCCTTAAAATTTGCCCAATATACCGGAAAACGTGTTTTTCTCATATGGGCGGGAGTTTTGACCCGTAGGTTTATGGAATGCAGCTTTTGGCCCATGGTTTTAATACCCATGGTTTTGTAAAATTACTTAAGCAATTGTATACTTATATGGTTTTATGCATATGGTAGGTATAATGTAACATTGGAGATTTATTTTGAATTTGAGTGTGAATTTTGTAGAGTTTTTTTAGCATAGCTCCAAATAGATCTGGATATTGTATTGAGAGAGCGGTGGCTTTTAATAAAATTTGAGCAAGTGATTCTTGGTGGATGTATCCCAAATTGGGTGAACCACATTAAATATTGTCTCTTTGTGTTGTGTTATTTTATTCTACACTTTTATTTGAGATATGCAATATTTTCTACATATTAGTTTCTACTGTAGCGATTCTGTGAGGGGTTATTCCACACATTTTATCCCTTATTTCCTAACAATTGGTATTAGAGATTGGTTTGGTTTGTTGAAGTGTTGAATCATAGGGAAAGTTTTATCTTGACTGGGAGCTATGGAAGATTATGGAAGATCAAGGGTTGATAAATTCAACATGAAGAATTTTAGTATTTGGAAGATGCAAATGAAGATTACCTTTATTAGAAGGATCTTTATATACCGTTGTCTGATAAGGTGAAAAACCCTTGAGCATGATGGATGTAGAATGGGATTTTCTAGATAGGAAGGCACTTGGGACAATCCAATTGTGTCTTGCATCTTTGGTATTATTCAATGTTTTAAAGGAAAATACTACAAAATAACTTATGGATGCATTAGGGAAGTTGTATGAAAAACCATCTTCCTCTAACAAGATATTTTTAATGAAAAAGTTTCTTAATATAAAGATGTCTGAAAATGGTTCAAAGAGCATATCATTTAAATGATTTTAATATGATTGTAAATATGCTAGCTTTAGTTACAATAGAATTTTATGAAGAAGTTAGGGCTTTAAAAATTCAGTGCACTTTACCTTAGATTTGGAATAGCTTGGTAATGGCGGTAAACAAATCGCTTCTGTAATTCAAAGTTGAAGTTTGAGGATGTTGTAGGGTGATTCTATGTGAGGAAATGTGAAGAAAACTATATAGGGAATCTTCTACTTCAAGGAATGCTTTGATGGTGGAAACTAAAGGGAGACAAAAGAATAGAGGAAGCCATGGAAAATCAAAGGATCAAGCAAGGTCAAAATCCAAAAGCAAGATAGTATGTTGGCACTGTGGAAAGTTTGGGCATGCAAAGAAGGAATGTTAGGAACTTTGGGACAAGAAGAAAAAATAGGAAGAAAACAAAGAGGCAAATGTGGCAATGGGTAATGTATGTCGATGCTTTGATTCTTTCTTTACACAACATTATTATTGAATCTTGGGTTTTAGATTTGGGGCTTCTTTCCATGCTACTCCACATAGGCATTATTTTGTTGATTATGTTCAAGGAGATTTTGGGCATGTTTTTCTTGGTGATGATGAGCCTTGTAGCATAGTTGGAGAAGGTTCTGCTTTAGGTAAAGATACGTAATAGGAATACTTGGCTATTGAAGGATGTCACACATGTGCCTACATTAAGACAAAATTTGATATCGGTAGGGAAGTTGGGAAGTTATGGTTATACTTGTATGATATTTAGAGCAGGATTCTTGGAAGGTTACCAAGGGTGCTCTTGTGGTGTCAAGAGGTAAGAAGGTTGGAACCTTGTATTTAACCACTTATAACACTAATGTTTGTAATCTTATGGCTTAAGAAGTATATACAACATTGTGGCACTATAGGCTCGATCATACGAGCCATAAGGCCATGGAGATCATAAAGAAGGATTTGTCAGATATGTTGAAACAGGTTTGGAGTTATGTGAGGAATGCATATGGGGAAATAGAAGTGAATAAGGTTTCTCAAGGTTGGACCTACAAAGAAAGAGAGTAAGTTAGATTTGGTGCATTCTGATGTATGGGGCCATCTCTTAGGTATCATCTCTTGGGGTTCAAGTTATTATGTTACTTTTATTGATGATACAACAAGGAAAGTTTGGGTTTATTGTATTAGAAACAAATATGATGTTTTTGACACTTTTGTTAAATGGAAATCCTTAGTAGAGAATGAAACGGGTCTTAAGCTAAAATGTATCAGGTCAGATAATGGAGGGGAGTATTATAGAAATGAATTTGATGATTACTTGTTCTAAGAATGGAATCTGTAGGAAAAATATGGTTCCAGGAACTCCGCAACAAAATGGGGTGTCAGAAAGGATGAATAGAACAATAATGGAACATGCTAGGAGCATGAGGTTACATGTAGGACCGCCTCTTTCTTTTTGGGAAGAAGTGGTGAGCACAACTATGTACTTGATAAATAGAGGACCCTCAAGCGCCTTGGATGGAGGCATACCTGAGGAGGCTTGGTATGGTAAGAAATTTTATTATTCATTTCTTAGATTCTTTGGATGTGAGGTGTTTGTCCATATAGACAAGGATGATAGGACCAATCTAGAGGCTAAATCGAAAAATGTACTTTCATTGGTTATGGTGGTTATGACTTTGGATATAAATGTTAGAGTATTAAGGACAAGAAAATAATTCAATCTAGGGATGTGTTCTTTAATAAGAAATTCATGTATAAGTAGCAATAGCAGGAAAATAGGGAAGGATCCAAGAAATAATATGCAAGTAGTAGAGGATCTTCTCGGATGGGAAAGTGACACATGAATCAATTCAGAACCTCCTCAACGTAAAACCCCAAAATCCTATTGAGGAGGTCTTCTAGGGTAGGAAGGGAACCCGAATTTTTCTCTCCTTCTCTTTATTATTTATAATCACCGATAGTAGAGAGCCAGAGAGATTGATGAAACAATGCAGTGGATGCTAGGAAGAAGTGGGAGCAAGCCATGGATGAGGAGCATCAGGATCTCATGGAGAACCAGACATGGGATTTGGTGAAGCTACCCGAAGGTAAAAGAGAATTACAAAACAAGTGGGTGTTCAGAGTCAAAGAGGAAGAAGGAGGAAATAAAAGATACAAGGCCCAGTTGGTGGTCAAGGGGTTTGCACAGAAAAAAGGTATAGATTTTGATGAGATTTTTTCTCCTGTAGTAAAAATGACTTCTATTAGAATTGTTCTAGGAATAGTTGCAACAGAAGACTTGCACTTAGAACAACTTGATGTAAAGACTACATTTCTCCATGGTGATTTAGAGGAGGAATTATATATGTAGTAACCAGAGGGATATGAGGTCAAAGGTAAAGAGGAGATGGTGTGCAAACTGAAGAAGAGCTTGTATGGCTTGAAACAAGCTCCACGTCAATGGTATAAGAAATTTGATAGCTTCATAATGGAGCAAGGTTATATTAGATGTCATTCTGACCATTGCGTGTATACAAAGAAATTTGAGGATGGCAGTTATATTATCCTTTTACGTATGTGGATGACATGTTGGTTGCAGTAAAAACATGCAGAAATAAAAGTACTCAAGAAGTAGTTAATTGAATCCTTTTCTATGAAGGACTTGGGGGTAGCCAAAAAAATACTTGGTATGAGGATATATCGGGATAGGAAGGAACGGAAACTAAATTTATCTTAGTAAGAGTACATTAAGAAGGTCTTGAAAGGTTTAATACGCAGGATGCTAAACTGGTTGGGACTCCTTTGGCAGTCCATTTCAAGTTATCAAAGGAGCAATGTCCCAAGACAGAGCAGAGATAAACCATATGTCTAAGGTACCTTACTCATTAAGAAATGGTAGTTTAATGTATTCCATGGTGTGCACCAGCCCGATATTTGTCTGATGCAAAGTGGGAGTGGTGAGTAGATTTATGAGTGATCCAGATAGAGATTCATGGATCCTTGGTACTTTGAGAGGGTCCATGGGGACAATTTTTACTATCATGACCGAGACATCACTTTGTGTGGTTATGTAGATTCAAATATGGCTGGAGATGTAGACAGCAGGAGGAGCATGATAGGTTATGTTTACACTATAGGTGGGACAACAATGAGCTGGATTTCACGACTATAGAAGCTGGTGGCTTTGTCAACCACAGAGGCTGAGTATGTTGCTGCCACAGAGGAAAGAAAAGAAATGATTTGGTTACAAAAATTTCTTGAGGAGTTGGGGCATAATTAGGAGGAAGGAAAGTTGCATAGTGATAGTTAGAGTGTTATACACCTAGCTAAGAAATCTTCTTTCCACTCTAGGACGAAGCATATACAGTTAAGGTACCATTTCATTAGGACAACTTTAGAGGATAAAAGTTGAAGCTGGAGAAGATTCATACCAGTTAGAATCCTACAGACATGATGACCAAGGTGGTCACAAGGGAAAAACTAAAGTGCGTTAAGCTTTGGTTGGTCTTCACGAAAACTAGTGAAGGGTTGAGAAGATTACTCGAGAGGAAAACTAGTCTCTAAATGGGAGATTGTTAGGTTATGGAGCCTGTTTTCATGTGTGAAAGTGTTGAAGAATGTACATTAAGAGTACTTGTAGAATTTCCACAGTTGTCTCATTGGGGTTCGAGGGCGCAACCCCGATTTTTTGGCCTTAAAATGTGCCCGATATACCAGAAACGTGCTTTTCTCATATGGGCGGTATTTTTGACTCATAGGTTTATGGGACATTTTTTTCCCATTGTTTTAATACCCAAAATTTTGTAAAAATGCTTAAGCGAGCTGTCTATTTATATGGTTTTATGCATATGGTAGGTATAAAGTAACATTGGAGATGTATTTTGAATTCAGGTGTGAATTTCAGAGTTTGTTGAGCATAGCTCCAAACAAATCTAGGTATTGTATTGAGAGAGCGGTGGCTTGCAATAAAATTTGAGCAAGTGATTCTTGGTGGATGTATCCCAAATTAGGTGAACCATGTTAAATATTGTCTCTTTGTGTTGTGTATTTTATTCAAGACTTTTATTTGAGATCTCGTAATATTTTCTCGCATATTATTTTCTACTATAGAGATTCTGAGGGGTTACTCCACATATTTTATCCCTTATTTCCTAACAAATCTTGGATGCATTTTTCAAATATTCTACTTGAATGGATTTAAATCTTTTCATACTATAATATTATAGACCACAAGAGAAGGGTATAAACAAAACATATCTGCATAGGACCATGCAAAGATGTCTGAGAATTCTTGGATGAGTATGGTGAAGACATCCTACTCTTATGTAGACAAGGATACCCCCTGTTTGAGAATATTGGGCTCTTCTTCTATGCTGATGTTGGTATCTATGGTTTCCTCAACTATAGATGCGAGCCGTCTTGTAGAGGTTTAGGAGTAGGAAGAAGTTGGTGATGACTAGGTCATCTTCAAGATTTGGGAATTCTTGGAAGAATTCAGCGATGGGATCTTCTTTGTCGAGGTGAAAAGAGAATATGGGGTGAGGGATATTAAATTTAGATGGAGGAAAAAGGGGTTCTCCTATACCCAAAAATAGGCATTAGCATTCAAACGTACTTGGAAAACCTTTTTGTGATCTCCAACAGGTGGTTTTCATGAGTTCCCATGAATTCAAGAATTGCCTTACCATTTTGAAATGATTCAAGAGAAGGATGTTACGATTGTTGGTCCCATTCAATGAGTTTTGGGTATGTGAGGGTGATGTTGATGGTGAGAACAATGATATCGGGAAGAGGTTGGTGTTGGTGAGGTCTTCGTATTGGTTGTAAACGGAACTTGCATCAATATTGTCAATGACCTCCTTAGCGGCAATCGAAGTGTCACTAATGTCATCATGGATGCTTTCATCAAGTAGTCGATATTCTAATCCACATCCATCAAGGTTAAGAATGATAGAAGGGGTTTTAGGAATGCCTTGCTCGTAGCGACCTATCCCTAGTTCGGAGTATCCCATATGATTCATGATCCTTTTAGGAATTAGATACTGATTATCTAAACAACAAGAAGGTATAGAGTCATCAATAAGCCATGAGGAATCAAATGGCTCAAGGTACTCATCAACAAGATACCCAAAATGAATGAAAGTGGATGATCCCAACTTATATGTTTGTCACTTGTTTAAATAGACATCAGGCCTACTGATCCATTTAGGTGATGGTGGTAGGTGATCGATGCTAAATTTTGATATTCACCACACCCTATCACTTTTAGCTTGAGTGATGGAGTGGGAAGAAGGGGAGTAGATATGGGTGGAGTAGGTAAAAGAGGAGCAGATGATGAGGAGGTGTAGTGAGATGGGGATGGGAGACTATCAGGTGAGACATACGAAGTGGCGGATGATGAAGGTAATGTTGCTTGTGCAGGTTCGGTGATGGGACAATAAGGTTCCCGATAACTCTTAGCCTCTAATGTTTGACAATATTGGAAAGGTTGAGGGTCACCATGAATAGTAATTTCTATACCAACATGTTCAAATTTAAGACATTGATGGAGTGTGGATGGTATAGCATTCATGTTGTGAATCCAAGGTTGGCCAAGTAAGAGGTTATACAGAACCGAATATCTATCACATGGACAAGAGTGGGGAGTACTGACGGGCCTGATGTTGATGGGTAGATAAATGGTGCCCACTGAATCTATGCTCTGTATTGTCATATGCTTTAATAGTGATTATATCTTGTTTCAAATCCAAATCACTATACCCTAGCTGATGTATGAGATTTAGGGTACAAAGATTAAGGGTTGATCCATTGTCTATTAGCACTCTTTTAACACGAACACTATCAATAAGAATTTCAATGTAAAGAGGAAGGTTGTGGGTAGGGTCGTGTGGTGGAAGGTCTTGTTGAGTGAAGGTAAGTGGGATTGTTGGATATGGAGAGAGATTAGCAACAAGGGCTTGAAATTTTGTAGAATCGATATCGGTGAGAACGCATGCTTCTTGAGGGCATGGTATAAGATGTCTTTTTAGATGGATGATATTTTGAGAAGTTCCATAATGGAGATTTACGCAAGAGTTTTCTTATGTTTTTGAATGATATTATATTGTGTTTTTGGTGTTGGATTGGAAGATGATGGATTTGCTCTTTGAATCACCACACGCTTCGCAAGATAGCGAGAATACACTCGGGGTTTTGTGAAGGACCTTTCACTTTAATGGTGGCTACTTGATGGAGAGAATGGTGAATATGGCCAACAAGTGATGTATATGGAGGGGGTACGCGATGGTAATTAATATGGTTGGAGTGGTGAGTGGAGGATTCAGGTTTATTTCGACTTTTTTGTCCTTGGTTAGAAGCATTGCTTTTTCCATGATTAGGAAGGGGATTTTGATATATCCCAAGTTTCTGATTTTGGGAGGAGGTGGAAGCATTATCCTCTATTTCAATCTCACCTCGGTTGATAAGGTCTTAGATATAATTTTTCAATTTCATACACCGGTACGTAGCATTGCCCTTGATTTTATGGAACTTGGAGTATTTGTGTTCTTTAAACCATGAAGATTTGGGTCGAGACTCATCAAGTAGGTTGAGTCTGAGGAAAAACAACCATATTAGCAACGATTAGTTTATCAAGGATTACTTCTAAGGATTCACCAAAGGGGGTGTATACTCATCGCCTTACATCTTGAGTGGACCAAGTTTTCCTTTAGGGATGGATATGGCAAAAGTGGTGTGGACGTGTTGGAAATTTTTAGTGTTTGTTACTCCATCATTGATGAAATTTTTATTCTTATTAAAATACTTGGGATTTTTAGATGTAGAGGGTTGATTGGATTGGTTGTGATTGTCACGAGAATATATCTTAATAAGACCCTTTACGACAAGGGATCTCTCAATTTGCATGCCTTTCTCAATGATGTCATCAAAGGTGTTTGTACAATGGACTTGCAGATGGAATGCTAATTCTGATGAAGGTTGGACATGAAAATGGTAACTAGTTGCTTCTCAGGTATAGGCCATGGAATACAAATAGCAAGGGCTCGCCATCGTTGTAGGAATGATGAGAAACTTTCACCATTTCATTGTTTAGTATTGCACAAATCAATCATCGTGACATCATGCTCTACATTATAGGAGAAGTGTTTTATGAATTTTTCTGATAAGTCGGTGAATGTTGTAATAGAACCTTTGGGTAATCGAAGGAACCATTCTAAATCTAGACTTCCTAGACTTCTAGAGAAGATTCTTAACAAATAGGAATCATCATAGGCAACTTCCTGACATGGCATGTAGAAATCCTTGACATGCTCACGGGGATCTCCTTTTCCCTTATATTTTTAAAATTTAGGTGGTTCAAAATATGGTGGGAAAGGGACCCATAATATATCATGGTCAAAAGGATAAGGGAAAAGTTCCTCAAATTTATATTAACGTCCTTGAGTGCCAAGTTACAACCCTTGAAGCGTTTCCTTCATAGACTTTACTTCTTGCTCCAAGGTTGGTTCGGAGGGTTAAGTGGTGGTGGTTTGAAATTGGGTTGGGAATGATGGGATCCATGATCATTGGATGGTTGTGGTTCGAATTGAGAGGCTAATTGGGTGATTTTATTTCTCATTTGTTGTAATTGAGACAATATGGCTTCTTTGGATATATGGGTGTTGTTCTCTCTGTCATCCCGTCCGTGTGCAATGCGATGGTGATTTGGATTAGGATGGTGTGTGGAGGGTGGTCTTTGTCCAATGTCATCATTTTTTTTTGTTGAGAAGACTATGGAGTTGGTCATGAGTGTAATCAAAAGGAAGTTTTTCCCCATGTGATATAATTGGAGTAAAAGGGCATCCTTATTCTTTTCAACAAAGTGATTTAACATCTCTCTTCATCTTCCTTCTATGAAATAGATGCTAGAGTCATTGTCACTACTAGTGTCAACCATAGTATCTTCTCTTATCCTCTAGGCTAGTTTTATTCAAGTTATTGGCATCATAGTAATTGTGATTGAATAAATAATTTTCCATGTTGTGGTTAATGTTTTTCGTCATCATTTCCAGATTGGGATCGATTTATTATTCGCATAGGTGCCATTAGATTTCTACTATTGATGAATTGTGTGAGATGAAGTGTTCTTGGGGTGAAGGATGTATGGATGAAAGCATATATTACGATTCTATAATGATCTTGATGCTTAACCTTGGTAATCTAGTCTTGCTTATAGGATGGAAGAACTTTGTGGAGATAATAGATGAAAGGATGTTCCTTGTTAGTAGAGGGATTAGGACGTGTCTTGTTTATAAGGGCTTAGAAGAATAAGATAGGGGTAAGGGTATTTAGCTTATATGCAAGATGTTCATTAATAAGATTAATTTTTATTTAGAGAAAAGGATCGTAACTAGGATGTTTTAAGCTAAGTGTGATGATATGATATTGTGGCGGTGACTTAGGATAGGTGAATTATATGATTGGTACGTGTCCTAGAACCTAATTTGATTAGGATTTCAATAGGAAATGTCAAACGATTAATAGGGTAAGCCTTAGGTGGTTTAAGATTAGTGATAGTATGCTTTGAAAGTGGAAAAAGACATGAATATGGTTAGTGAAGGTGGAATTATGAATTTATTTAACAAGATGGATGTGTTGATTTGATTTTATAAAAAAATGTGTTTTTGTATTAATGTGAGGGGTTTTGTAAGAAAATATTTATATGATAGTGGTGTATGTATAAAATCTTATAAGGATAAATATTTGATTTGATTACAAAATGTGGGTATAATATTAGATGGGTAATGTATGGTCAAAAATTTGGATGTTAGTAGTATGTGGTGTGGGAAATTATGGTGTTATTTTATTTTGAAAAATTGAGGTCAAAATTGATGGGTGATAAGTGTATGGTTTATTTACAAGATTTGGTGTAGGGATTGTTACACTGGTTTTGAAAAAACACTCAAACAAGTACACTCATGCATGCACAATCCTAACTAGTCAAGTGGGAGTACAATCAAGCTATAGCCCACTTTCAATACCACACATGATAGTGGTGCTCACTGAGCTAGCCCACCTTTACATCAATGTGTGATTGGCTAGCAAGTGATCTCACAAAGGTTCTTTCCCCGCATTATAGCTTGATTGCAGTTTCGAAGGCTACCTTGTCTAAGATAAATGAGATCTCTAAGGGCATCCCATATACCTTACGGTACATGGGGCATGTTGGTTGCTCAAACGTGCACCCGCGTCTCGAGATCTCGGAAGGGCCAGGTGTTTGAGATGACAAAGGAACCACCCCTAAGTTGTAAGACCTTGCGCGCTTGAGATGGATATCCAGAGAAGGCCAGTTCCTCTACCTACCTCTAATGCTACTGCTACTCCTAATGCTTTGAAAGAAAATACTAGACTAAAAATGCCAAGGGACCAGGGGATAAGGATGTGCAAAAGGGGAAATCCTAAGCTAAGGAAGGCAATAATGCTAGAAGGAAAGGGTTGATCTCTCTCCATGAGCGGCGAAAAACGAAATAGAGAGGGCACAGGAGAAAAGGGTGGATGACGCTCACCATAGATCAACACATAGGCTCGGCCTTTGAGTACGAGAAAACATGAACATGGGGAATGAAAGCCCGGAGTACACACAACATGCCGTAAAAATGAAAACAAAGAGGCAAGATGCAATGAAAACAAGAGAGGGAAGACAAGAGTTCCAAAAACATGATTTTATTGCTTAAGGGACACACAAACATTTACATTCACGACAGGAGGAGAGAATACATTGTAGAGACCACGCCAAGGTTTGAGACCCATGGTAAGTCAACCACCATTTTGGCATGATGCCCTTACAAAAGGAGGGAAACATAGATTCAAATGTTTAACCACTAACAACCAGCAATAAATGCCTGTAAATCCACCTCGTAAGGCTATCGGATGCACTTCCCATGTCTATTTGGTGTGTGGAAGAAGGAAGAAGGAAAGATCTGATGAAATCTAGTGGTTAAGGTCGATTGGATGTGTGCATTGATGAGCTGAGAAATGTTTCCCTATTTTTTGCCTAACAAATCCCACCTATATTTGAATTTGAAAAGTCCAACGTGTAGCTTATGTCAACAATTCTCTGACAAGTCTAGGCACGTGCCAATCTGAGTTCTATAGTAAAAGATATGGTCATGTTAGAAGATGTCACGATTGTCGGCTCATGTAAAACATGTGGCGCACGTGGATTGACCAAATAAATTGGTTAACTATTCATTTGTTTTGTCTTTTCTACCATGTGTCATGCATTGGTTGGTTGTCCAGATTTGGCGCCCTATTGGCGTGCTTTGATAGGTTGTGTGTAGCAAACTCAAGTTTGACAGAAGATGATATGGCACGGTGGTGGCGCAGAAGAAGGTGCAGGTGCAAGAATGAGAAACAAGTGCGTGAAAGGGAAGTAAGGGGAGCCACATGCGGGAGGAAGGCATACTTGCAGAAGGAAAGTACGAAACAAGACACAAGCATTCAACTAAAGGAAGGCATGCGGAGGAAGAAAGAAAAGAGGGCGCGTGAAGGAACTGAGTCTATGTAAGTATGTAAGAGGAATGCTAGGGACTTAGCTAATTGGAAGGTAAGTCTGTAGAGGTGTGCACAAGGATTGCACATCGGGATAGGAGATAAAGTGGGGGCACAAGAGAAAGCGACAAGGGAAAATGAAAGGAGATAGAAGAATGAAAAAGGGAGCAGGAAGGCACACAAGGGCACGTAGAGGAACTGCAACTGTGCCAAGGTGTCAAAAGAACAATCTTGAGTGTGCGCAACCTAAAATGTGAAACACTAGAGTTAGGATGAGAATATAAGTTATCCACATAACTAGGAGAGTTATTTGGATAATAGTTTTGGTGACTTTCGGGGCCATTTGCCTACTAGATGAAGAGACTAGTAGCCTTAGAATTCCATTGGGCATGGAGTCGGCGCTAATCTTGAAGATCTAATCTATAACTTTGAAGAACATTCCTAAAGTCACTTGAAGCTCTATCTGAAATCTAAATTGAATTGCTTCTCTCATATGAATATATTCTGAATTGGATTGATGAGAGTGAAAGCTATGCACTGACCGTTAGAACTGCCTCTGCCAAAATTGGATTGTCATCCTAGGAAGCAACAAAAGGGGCACAAAGGCGTAACAGGAAAGGAAAGGTGCTAGAGGAGCGTGCCAAAACAGAAGCACAACATTATGTACAAAATTTGAAAATCATACATGTCCCAAATGGAACATGTAGAGTGTGTGCAAGCACTTGTGTTATTGAAAGCAAACCTAAACTAACCTAAACTAACTAGAGGCAAGGGTGCTCAAGTAAAACCTATAATAGGCAGGGAGAAGTAGCTTCCCTTCCTCAAAAATTGTGACCATGTAATTGATTTGGCATTGAACATGGTTGGAAATAAGAGTGAAAAACCACCTTGCAGATGGCGTTTCACCCTCCTCAAAGTATCAACAAACATAACATACACCTCCTAGAGTTGTTCTATACTTAGATCTGGGAGGTGCTGCTGCTAACCTTTGGCGCGCTAAAGCTCTACCTCATGCTCTGAAATGAGCATGACCAGGTGGCAACTCTGTTTTTGGCTCTAGGCTAGCTAGATATTTGATTGGGCATGGTCTGATCCTTGTGGTTTTCCCATTTCTTTGAAGCTCAATCCCACATATGAGATTTTCTTACAGACTTTCCTCCTGAAGGAGAGTGCTTACAGGCTAGGGTGTGCATGGTTCTACCTCTACAAGTAACTCGGTCTCCTCCAGAACTACGCCCTCTGGAGCTAACTAATTCTCCTTTGGAACAGGTACCCATATGATTTCCTCTTCCCATTTAGAGTTGCATGAGTCACACCATTCTTTAACTGTTCTGTAGTCATTGAACATGATGACGTTGGTTGGGAGAGGCACATTGGCAGGGGCTGTTCATTTTTGTATAGCTAGACAAAGGGGACTCGGAAGAAGATGGAAGGATGGGCGTAGAAGGCATGGAAGGCACACACACTAAAGGAACAGAGGCATGCACGGAAGGAGAGATGGTGGAAAAGTGAAGGTGAGATGGAGGGGGAATTCTCAATGGGGGTAGTGCGCAAGAAGCTAGGGACACGCACAGTGGGTTGAGATGATGTAAGTTGGCACGAAGGAGTGGGAGGGTTGTAGGATGGTAGTGCAAGGTTGCCCCATTGTGACAGGGGGCTTTGTGCTCTAGATTTTGAGCCTCCATTTCTTCCACCCACTCTGTAATTTGGGGCAGCATCTCAGTGATGAAGTGTAACTTCTGATTTGGGTGCTAAACTAGACTGAACAGGGCCGACCCATGGACAAGGGACCTTATAGCCAACTTTAGCTGCCTTTATGGAGCACTTGACTCTAAGATGCATCATGTCCATCTCCATCTTTGTCACCTGCCTCTCAAAATAAGTTTCAAATTAAGGATATGCCACCATTATCTACATAAACCTGTTCTTCATAAACATTTGGGTTAGAAAAAAGTGGGTTGTATGCATTTTCGGGATAATGGGGCTTATAAAATTGATTTGGAGGAGGATTTTGAAACTATGGGGATGGAGGGAAATAGTTCTCTTTGTTGCAAATGAGAATTCCATGGTGGGAAAGAAGTCATGATTGCACAACTTCAAAAGAGGAATGTGGAATGATGGAAAAAGGAGAAATGAATGGAGGAATGAGGGGAGACTAGTCTGCACATGAGATAATGGGTGTATTGAATCAGTGGAGTCACCAGATGTGTTGAAAAATGCCTCCAAAGGCTGGATCTCAACAATAACACATCGAAATTACTGAGATAAATATGTAAAGCTCTTCACTATGGTCCCACCGGCATACCAGAAACTGTTGGTTGCTTAAATGTGCACCGTGTCTTAGATCTTGAAAGGGCCGAGGTGTTTGAGACCACAATGGAACCACCCCCAAGTTGTGGGACCTTGCGCACTTGGGATGGATCTCCAGAGAAGGCCAGTTCCTCTACCTACCTCTAACGCTATTGCTACTCCTAATGCTGAAAGAAAATCCTAGACTAAACATGCCAAGGGACCAGGGATAGAAGGATGTGTAGAAAGGGAAATCCTAAGCTAAGGAAGGTGATAGTGCTAGAAGGAAAGGGTTGATCTCTCTCCATGAGTGGCGAAGGAAATGGAGAGAGCATGAGAGAAGAGGGTAGATGGCACACACCACAAATCAACACACAGGCTCAACCTTTCAGCACGTGCAACACATGAACGTGGGGAATGCAAGCATAAGAGTATGCACAACATGCCAAAAACATAAACAGAGAGGCGAGATGCAATGAAAATGAGAGAGGGAAGACAAGAGTTCCACAAAACATGATTTTATTGCTTAAGGGACGCACAATCATTTACATTCATGACAAGAGGTGAGAATACATTGCAGAGACCACGCCAAGGTCTGAGACCCATGGGAAGTTAGCCACCATTTTGGCATGGTGTCATTACAACAAGGAGGGATATTTTTACAAAGCAGAACTCTGTTATTTATAGAAGAAGAAGGAGAGAAGAGAAGGAGAAAGGGAGGGAAACTCATATTCAAATCTTCAACCACCAACAACCAATGATAAATGCTTGAAAATCCATCTGCCGCAATGCCATTAACTACAGCTTCCCATGTCCCATATACATTTGGCATGTGGAATAAGGAAGAAGGAAAGATCTGATGAAATCTAATGGTTAAGGTCGATTGGATGTATGCATTGATGAACTAAGAAACGTTTCCCTAATTTTCACCTAATAAATCCCACCTATATTTGAATTTGAAAAGTCCAACGTGTAGCTTGTGTCAACCGTGTTCTCTAACAAGTCCAGTGCGTGTCGATCTGAGCTCTATAGCACAATATATGGTTGTTAGAAGATGTCACAGTACGTCAACTCATGTAAAACATGTGGCACGCGTGAATTGACCAATAAATCGATTAACTATTCATTTGTTTTGTCTTTTTGCCACGTGTCATGCATTGGTTGGTTGTCTAGATTCGGCGCCCTATTGGCACGCTTTGATAGGTTACGTGTAGCACACTCAAGTCTGACAGAAGATGATATGGCATAGTGGCCCGACACATGAAGAAGGTGCAAGGCACGGAGCGAGAAGCAAGTGCGTGAAAGGGAAACAAAGGGGAGGCGCACGTGAGAGGAAGGCATACTTGCGAAAGCGAAAGTATGGAAACAAGACGCCATCATTCAACTAAAGGACGACATGTGGAGGAAGAAAGAAAAGAGGGTACACGAAGGAACTAAGTCTATGTAAGCGTGCAAGAGGAATGCTAGGGACTTAGCTGATTGGAAGGTAAGTCTGTAGAGGTGCGTCACAGGATTGCACGTCGGGATAGGAGAGAAAGTGGGGGTGCGGGAGGAAAGCACACGAGGGAAAATGAAAGGAAATAGAAGAATGCAAAAGGGAGCATGAAGGCGCACAAGGGCACATGGAGGAACTAACTATACCAAGGTCTCAAAAGAACAATCTTGAGTGTGTGCAACCTAAAATGTGAAACTCCAAAGTCAGGATGAGAATATAAGTTATCCACATAAGTAGGAGATTTATTTAGATTAGAGGGCCCAAATCCATGTGGCAAGGATGTTATCTAAGGCTTGGGTATTGGGATGTGAAAGCCCCTCACTTCACATCATGCTTAAAACACGTAGATGCTTAGCCAATAATGACAATTGTCCTTGAATTTGTATACCTCGTCAGAACACGGGGTGTGTCTACGTGCGTGGAGATGAAGCCCATGGTCATGAGACCCCTAGGACTATGGTAAGTGCGTGGATGTCACTTCCACGCCACGTTAATCCCTATAAAAATAAAAAGGGGAGGAAGGTTAGCCGCTTTTGGTCCTTAAGATCATCCTAGGATGCGAGAGGAGAGCATACATGGTGTCACCTTTGGGTTTAAACAAAGAAGCACACAAAGTATGAAAAGATAAAACATAAAATTTTAATCAAAATGAGTTATTAAAATGGGGGCTTTGACTAGGGAAATCTACAAGACAAAAGGTTAGTAGTTTTAATAAAAACCCTAATGTACTTGGACTATTTGGGCTGCAAGACAAAGGGTTAGTAGTCTTGGTTTATTTTAATATCCTACAACCACAAAATGTTAGGCAATATACGTATTATTTTGATCGAGTGGAAAAACCGCAGAGTTTCCCCTTGTTCCTGTAGTTTTTATGCAAAAACAAAATGTTAGATAGTATAAGAATGTTATAGAATGCAAAATATGCAATTTAATATTTATTACAAATTCAAAAATGGTCTCTGTTATAAATATGTTGTTACATGGGAAAAATGAGCTGAAACAGGAATAAATATGCTAAATTTTATAACCTACAAACACAACATGTCGGTGTTATATGCGCTAAAACAATAGATAAATGCGCTGAAAAGTTAGACAAATATGTTGTTATTCTAGAACCTACATAACAAATATGTTAAATGTTGTATGTGCTAAAACAGAGTATAAATGCGCTAAAGTACCACGAATGCGCTGAAATAGGTGACGAATGCGCTAAAACAGGGCATATGCACTAATACATCAACTTTGAAAATTCAAATTTTGAGGTCCAATCTTCATTCAAAGTTTCTAATTTTTTGGGAATATTTTCTAAATTATTAGTGTGACCTATACCAATAAAAATTTGGGGGTAAGCCCCATGGTGGGTGCCAAAATGTAGACAAGAAATTGTGTTAGCATGCACAAATGATAAGATTATGTAACCAAACCAATACAAAATCTAACACAACTAATTATCTACCTCTGATTGAGCAAGATGAAAAGGAAGGGAAAACAATTTACCTGTACTTACCTACAAGTGGAATTCTCTTCCTTTGTTGCCTTGGATTTTCTCCTTTGATTTTGCTTACTTGGATGTATGCAATGGATGCTTCAGATTCTTGGACAAATTTTGGCAGCACCTCCCCTTGATAATTTGCTTGATTGAACTTGATGGATGGCTATGAAGATTGCTTAGATTGTTAGAAAATTGGGCAGCATATACTTGCAAATTTTTGAGATGTTTGTCATGGAGGGTGGCACCTCTATTTATAGTTGGAGGAGTAGAAATGGATGGTTGAGATTTTGCCATGGTGGATTAGATCAATGGTTGAAAATGGATGAGAGGGGAGGGTGTAGAAAATTCTATATTTTCTTAGAATCCTCTATTGAATTTAAAATTCAATAGAATAGTGTATTTTTAATTTGAATATTTGAAAAAGGAGGGAAGAATGGAGAGGTTTCTAGAATTAGAAGCCTCTAGATTTGGGGGCTTATTTAAGTAGGGATTAGGTGAGATTAATTGTATTTAGTGGAGTGATTAGATGGAGAGGCTAGGCATATAATAGGTATAGGGTAGGTGGTAGGTGGGTGAGTATTTTTAAATTGGTGGAAAATAGTTAATGAAGGTTATTTAGTGTAATGAATGAAATATTAATAATGTATTAATATTTCTAAGGGTATGAATGGGATTTATGAAATGGGTAATGATTGTATATAGTATAATAATAATTAATTAAACTAATAATTAATTATTATAAGGATTTATGATAAATAAATGGTTATTATAGGATAAGTGAATTATTTTACTTAGTGGATTATGTCAACATTTTACATGTCTACACCATCCATACCATGGGAATCCATCAACATGGATTACATGATTGGGCTGCCTAGGCTAAAGGGATAAAACATTGTGGCATATGTTGTAATGGATAGATTTTTGAAGATGGTCATCATGGTTCCTTGCAAGACATGCATCAATACATATGGAAATCAAGTTTTTGTTTCACTTTGGACTCACAATATCTATCAGTATCTAATTGGGATCCTTTCTCTATATGTCCTCTTTAGAAAATAGTTTATGGGAGTTGATGGGTACATAGTTGGATTGGTTGACAATGCTTTGTCCCCGACAGAGATGGAAAAATGAGAATTTTCAACCAAATGCTAGTTCATATTCTAGGTATGTACAAATGTGTGCATGTTTTCTCTTGGCATTATAATATGTTTTATATCCAACATGTACATAATAGATTTATTTACAGATTCTACACATCCAACTAAGATACTCATCTGTATATGTACACTCTATGGGGTATAGTCCATTCAAAAATGTTTTGGGTTCCTATCATCAACACCTCTAGATATATCTTATCACATACCAAGCTAGCACCAAGTCACGAACATAAAAAAGGGAAGTAAACAAAGTACAAAAGCTTCATAACACATTAAATATTTTCATTAGTAGGTTCAATAAATCCTATAATGCTCTCAATAGAAGTAAAAAGAGAACCACAACATGCATATCACACCGCAAGCATTCTAAGTGGTGATAAATTCTACTTGTTTCTGTAGCAGAACACTTTTAGGGTCCACACTAAAAGATCAAGCCTCTATGATATGGTCCCTAAACCATTCTTTGTATACCTAATGAGAATGTATTTCTCTTGATATTCCCCCAAACTTGTGCATGTACACAATTTTCAATGTGTCACTCCATAATCCTATCTACCTTTGCTTTTTAAGCCAACGGTGAGAATCCTTATGGTATAGATCCCAAAAATTGCATCCCACATATAAGGATTAGATTATGTAGTGACAAACTCACACACCCACCAAGGCACACATGAATTATTTTGAGTGGCCAAGGCGGCTAGTATGTTGATCAAGTGAAGTGACCTGCAACCTTCAACAACTTTGAGATTAGTTCCCCAGCCTCCATAAGAATGCAATAAATACATAATTTATCTTCAAGAAAAAGAGAATGATTTGTGCACAATAACGCACAATTATCCCCAATGCACCTCTCTACATGAATTTAGAGTTCATTTATGTTGTGATATCTTGCAATGTGTGCACAAGTCTTTTTGTATCTCAACGCACCATTGTAACACATCACAAAATACTACACAACACTCTTCTTCTACAGAGATCATATAGATCCTTGTAGGACCTTATTGCATCTTGTACCACACATAGAACTTTCCTTTTTGATTAAACTCATCACTTTTTGGGAAGACTCCTACACAGAAGTGCATAGCATGCATGCATTAACTTTCACACATCGACCATGTGTTAGCCTTTATTGTGTGGCTTACCAAGTAGATGTTTTTCAATTTTGCAACATGTTAGAAAATGTATCGGTATAATTGCACGATATGAAGCTCATCTGCCACCCCTAGAAGAAGTATAGATGCCACTTTGCCTAGAAAATGAAATGAATTTCAATAATTTCACTTTTGACCACTTTATCGAGTAGCTAGATTATTATAAAATTGGTGTATAAATACATAGCATACTCAACCATCCATCCTTCAATGATATGAAGTGCCAAACACCAAATAGTAGTGGTTATTACCATGTCCAATGTATTTATTGTTTCCCAAATATTTATGTATTTACATGTCCATTCTACAAAAATTAAAAGGATGTTTTCCCCTTATGATCATAGGAACTCCGTAATCCTACCCTTATTATAACTTTGTAAAACATGTATTTTCCCCTATTCTTATATTAAATAAAATGTACATTTCTTACAAATAATACTTCTTATTATATTATAAATTTGAGTTGGAGATGAGACCCAATTTACAATGTAAGAGGAAAAATGAACTCCGAAACTCAATAAGAATTGAAATAATAATCCAATCCTCATAAATTCTCTAATAAATACCAAGAAGTTCATCCATATCTACACAAAGGAGACCCTTTCAAAGGTGTGCACCCCTTTTAGTACAACGCAGTTTTGACATCCCAGCTTTTAAAGGTAAAATAGAATTCAATGCCATATGGATACCTTTGAAAATTGGATCACAAAATTACATAAGATTATATCAATAAAAAGGCGTACTTCTAAACTAATAATCACCATTAACAAGATTAGAAACTATTTCGAGTATGTTCCCTTTATATCTCTTTTCTATTGACTTGAAGATTAACTTTTAATTGTAACATTATAAACATATTTCAGGTTAAATATTTCTGCCAAATCCCTCAACTTTTTAAAAAAATAATTCGAAAAAATAAATACAAAACAACATATTAAGAAAAATAGAATATACCCTCGGACAGCAAATTAATGTCTCACTTGGTGTTGGCGTAAAAACATAGTATACTAATATGTTTTCCTTTTAAGCCAGGAGTTGAATTTGACGGCCACATATGCCTGTCAAACAATATTTACGCATCGGTAAATTTCAAATTTTGCCCTTCAAAAATACAAAATAGTGTTATTTTTATAATGTTAATAAAATATATAAAATATTATTTTATATATATTTAACTATTTTAAATATATATTTGTATAATTTACCTATAAATCTATATAAAAATGATGGTCATCCTTAAAATTTGCAAGTCACATGTGACGGTTTTTCCAAATATTTGCAAGTATTTTACGGCTAAAATCACAAAAAACGTCTAAACGGCCTTCAAATTTAACCACTTGTCATATTTGATAGTTTTTAAAATCCTTAATCTATACATAACTGAATAGAAATATAACTGTCCCACGTCAATTTTTCAGTATCTATACATAGTAAATGGGCAGTTCCAAATCAAATTTAGGATACAGTGGCAGATTGATTGAGTTGCTGCAGGAATTCAATAATAGCAGTCTCAGCAATGAACAGATGGACAACATTTCAGTAGGAAAATTTGCACGCAGAACTCTACATAAAGTTTTATATCATACCCTCGCAGAATGAATAAGAAAACTGGGACTGCTGCAGCAACAGAAGAATAAGGAATGTAATAGTAACAGTCTCTGTTATGACAGATGGACAACATTTCAATAGGAAAGTTGCATGCAGAGCTCTATATAATGAGTCGGTGTATTGCGCAAGATGGTAGATATGTCTGAGACATTTCTGGTTTGCTTGATTGGTAGAAGGTGAACGCACAACTGTGGGTGTTGGAATCGTGTCTTTAATTAGACCATCAGATTTTAATTGAATTTGGGCATGGAGGACAAATTTGATTCTGGTGGTCTAATTAAGACATGCTTTACCATCTACATTCAAAGGGAAAAAAAGGTATAAAGAACTCCAACAATGGAGAAAATGAAGACTATATACAAGGAAAACAAGCCAGGTGATTCGAATGTATGTGGTTTATTTTTTATCTTTAATTTTATTCCCTCGCTTAACAGCGCACAAGAATTTTACATGCAGGCAAGATCAATTTTAAAACATTTTCGTATTGTACACTGGAAGAGCTGTGAAGGCTCTAGTGTCATGCTCCTCAATGAAAAAATTCAGCCCACTTTATTTTAACACGTCTACTTGTATTAAAATTATAATTTTATGAACAGACATCAACTTCTCATTAAAATGTTTTATACGCTAACAGACATTAACTTCTCATTAAAATGTTTTATACGCATACACAAGAACATGTTTTCATGTTCCAATCCGTGTTTTTCATGTTATTCTATCCAATATGACAATGGAGTAGCGAAGAATTGAATGCATGATTGTGGTAGAAATAAATTGCTTGACAATATATTTTCAAATTTGTATGATTATTGAAATAACATTTCATACAATGGCAATGTCATCTTGAATCTATAATGCTGCAGAGATTATTGCATAAGGGCATTTGGATGTGTGTATATACTAGTTCATCATATGCAGATTGGTGGGTTGGATAGTCGAGATGCTGTGTATTTATTTGAAAACGAGACACCTTAATGTGAAACAAGGGAAGAGAGTCTTGAATAGATGCAACTATAAATGAATAAGCCTGGAAAATATTGAATTGAATCCCATTCCCACCCTCTCTACAGCTCCTGAGTGGCCTGCACTCCGCTGTTCAACTGCATTATTCTCCTTTATCCTTGTCACTACCTCGTTTTTTTGTTACTCGTTTTTAACGTGTTGCATTTTTGAGTTGATTTAATGGTGAAAATTTGGTGTTTGAAAGAGAGGTTACACATTTAAATCTTGTAGGAATAAGATATGTATGTCTTGTATATGAAACATGCTTATATACATCTTACATATTAGGAATATAAAGTAGTTCTATATATTGTAAGCCACTTCCCAACCCAAAAGATGTCTCTAGAGCTATTCTTTTCGAATGACAAATAAAATATACAATCTTAAAAATGTCTTTTTACATAAATTTATCTGCTAGTTTCTTAAACCTCGCATATCTCTTATCATTCTCTCTACTCTACACTTCAGAGAAATTGGAATGATGAAAAATAATGTTAAATCTCCTCCTTCCAAAGTTATAATGAAGTGGGTGGATATACCTAACTATTTAGAAGGCTAGTTGTGGTTGAGGGAGCGTAAGATGAACATCGGCAGTGTTGATGGTTTGTCCACATTCATGGGGATACCATCATTGTAATACGTGTGCCATTCCTCCCACTATGGGAGCACTCATTACTCTCTTTGGTAGCCGATTCTGAATAATCCCACCATATCATATCACACATTAAATTCATATATGTTTTATTCAGATTGGCTACCACTCGCATTGCAGGCATCATATGGTAAATACATTAGCACAA
The DNA here is from genome assembly GCA_018340775.1 of Taxus wallichiana var. yunnanensis. NCBI lineage: Eukaryota > Viridiplantae > Streptophyta > Pinopsida > Cupressales > Taxaceae > Taxus > Taxus wallichiana. The sequence goes on from CM031239.1 coordinate 479,327,603, forward strand.
TAGGCCCTTCAATCTACCAAGTGCCATGCCCTCCCTCATTGGCACTCATTTCCCTAACATTCAATTTTGGAGTTATAATCATTGTTTTCATGCTCATGGCTTCGAACCATTAAATTTTAGAATTATTAAAATAATATAATTTATATGATTAGTCTTTTATGTATATTTATTTTTGATAAAATAGGTGCACAAAATTCACAGTTTAGTTGTTAAGGATTAAAAGATTTCATTCCACCAAATTTACCCAAAATACGATTCTAGCCTCATCCCTTATTTATCGATATCTTTTGGGATTGGAACCTTTGTAGATATAGACTAGGCAACATCTTTTACATTATCATATATACTATTGGACCACAATCCATTCGATAAATACATTAAATTTGAGACAAATATAAAAAAACAACAAATTTTACAATAAAACCAACTAATAAATGACGATTCTTAAAAATAATTGTAGCTCTATGTTCATCTTATTTTAACTTATAAACCAAATTACTTTACCACAACAAAAACAAAAAAATTAACTAAAACACAAAAATTTAACCTTTCTAATATATTCCATTTTATTCTTTTTGGTAATTTTGTCTAAAATAGAGATGGAAGATCTTAATCTAAGTGGTTTCCTTACCATAAGAACAAAATCTTTCTAACTATTTCATGCACGATCCGAGTTGCAAAACTCTAATAGAATGTGAGTACCATATATAAATCTATGGTGCGGCATTCAACTACCTCACTCCACACATTGCATGAATAACTTAAGAATAGAATCCATGACCTACTCATCACTAATTCAAAAACTTACTCTTGTGGTAGAACCCTAAAAACAAATATTTTTATTTTTATTGAAATTTTAAGTTTGTATTCATTTTCATACTAGAATATGTCATGATTGAATTTGTAAAGTCTAATCAATTTTAAAGAATGTATAAATGATATGTAAATAGTACAAATATCTTAAATATATCTATTTGAAAAATGATGATAAATATAAATTGTAACCATTTAATTTTAGATTTTACACTTCAAATTGATTAATAGTTCCATTAAATTATGTTCATATTTTCTATAGAATGATGAAAAATATTTTGCAAGAAAAAATTACCCCAAACTCTACACTATGAAAAATATATTAAAAATTAAGTGAAAGTAAATGCATATAAACTCTTTAGTCAAAATTACCTTTTGATGGTTAAATGAATTACATCAAATTTTATACATAAAATGAAACCTTAAACGGTTACACAATCACACTCCACTTGTTGTTATCATTGTAAAATACCTACATAATTAAAAAAACTAAATTATTATTATTAAATTTTAATTATATATTTCAAGTCATTTTAAAATAAATTTTATAAATATTTGTATTTATATAATTTTTTGAAGAAAGAGAATCTCCTAATTTGTTTTTGTGGGTAAATATTGTGATTCATATAGTTCTTCACTCAAGTAATCCTCTTACCATTAGCATAAAATCTCTTTACTTTTTGTTTTATTCCACCAAGGCGTTGTTTACATTGGGAAATCCACAGGGCTTCGACAAATTTCATGACATGGACGATAGAGATATAAATGTGGGGACGCGTTGAAATATAAAGACTATAAAATTCCTACATATCTTTTTCACGGCACGTAGGACTCTCCAAAATCACACTGCTTGCTTCTTTTACGTATGCGGCGGCACCTTGCCAATCTCTACCTCGGCTCGAGCGGTTTCTTTTTTAGGAGCAACGAATGGCATGAATTATGAAGAATTGATGAGGTCTTCATTATTTGTGTGGGCCTTGAAAATCAAGACTTTCAACTAATCTAGAGTGAATCTCCATCTACAATTTTTTTCTCGTATCGCTACTTATGAATACTACATGCTCCTATGAGGACCCTATGACTACAACCCCGCCATATTTAAGTAAAGTGTAATAATGAATTAAATAGCCAAATTAAACAGTGCATTGAAATTTTTCACATGCATAAGTTTTTTTATATTTTTATTGTATAAAGTGTATATGCATTTTCAATTACTATATTGAACACATAATATTAACTTCCATTAAAGGCCCTCAATTATTTGTCTCCACAACCCTATGGATCGGTGCGAGATGTGTACATCGAACAACAAATGTGATGTGTGTTTAGCACAATTCAATAGAAACTAAAGAGAAAACAAAAGTTGTTTTAGGAACATAATTTTTACAAAGACTCACTTTACAGGATCCCAAACATAGTCATTAACACAAAGGCAACTAGACATTGCGAATTCATTGGATCTGGAAAGAACGAGGATTTTTTTCACAATTTTCCCAAGTTACGTAGGAAGCCTCACACGGTTCAGTCCACATGATCTCCACTCCATACTTCCACTAGTTTATAAGAAACCTTAGGTTATAGTTAAAAACACCGTATAAACCATGCACTTGTTTCTCCATACTCTTATTCTTGTATTCGCATGAGAGAGATGGTATAAATTTGGCCCATTTTATCCCAATCCATTAGATTCGATGTCGTCACAAAATCAAGCACTTAATTACATTTACATCGTCGGGTATGTTAATTTATTTATGGATCTTGCACGATTAAAGTATTCACTAGTGACGCATTTATAGGTCTTGTTGTCGATCGATTAGGCGTCATGGTTGTTTGTCTAGTTCATTCATCACTTGTCTTTCCATTTTTGGGCATCTTTATGTGTGTCTCGGGTTTCATAATTTACTCGGTTGTCCTCTTTAAGTCTATACTAGGGTGCCTAGGGTTGCACGAGGGCACCCTAGTCCATGATTTTGGGTGCATCATGTCGTCATAATTTGTGGTCTTAATTTCTTTGTTTAAGGCCGGTCCTAATGGTTATCCCATGTATTACCCTAGGTCGTCATTGGTAGTTTCAGTCACTAGTGACGAATGGAAAGACAAGTGACAAATGAACTAGAAAAACAAATACATGGAAAGACGAGTGACGAATGAACTAGACAAACAACCATGATGCCTAACTAACTAACAACAAGACCTAGAAATGCATCACTAGTGAATACTTTAATTACGCAAGATCCATAAATAAATTAACATACCTAACGGTGTAAATGTAATAGTAATTGCTTGATTTTGTGGCGACGACATCGAATCTAATAGATTGTGAGAAAATGGGCCAAATTGATACCATCTCTCTCATGCACGCTCAAGAATAAGAGTATGGAGAGGCAGAGCACAATTTATACTAGTGTTTTAAACTATAACCTAAGGTTTCTTATGAAGCGAGAGATCATGTGGATTGAATCGTGTGAGCCTTCCTATGCAACTTGGGAAAATTGTGAAAAAAATCCTTGTTCTTTCTAGATCCAATGAATTATGCAATGTCCATTGCCTCTATGTTAACGACTATGTTTGGGATCCCGTAAAGTGAGTCTGCGTAATAAGTATGTTCCTAAAACAACTTTTGTTTTCTCTCTAGTTTCTATTGAATTGTGCTAAACGAACATCACGTTTTTGTTGATGTACCCATCTCACGCCCGATCCATAGGGTTTTGGAGACAAATAATTGAGGGCCTTTAATTGGAAGTTAATATTATGTGTTCAATACATATTGAAACTGCATATACACTTTACACAATAAAAATATAGAAAACTTATAAATGTGAAAAAATTCAATGCCTTGTTGAATTTGGCTATTTAATTCATTATTACACGATTTAAATATGGCGGGGTTGTAGAAATTGTAGGGGTCCTAATAGAAGCATGCGTAGTATTCATGGTAGCGATCAGAAAAATTTGTAGATGGAGATTCACTCTAGATTAGTTGAAAGTATTAATTTTCAAGGTCCACACAAATAATGACGACCTCATCAATTCTTCATAATTCATGTCATTCGTTGCTCCTAAAAAGAAACTACTCGAGCCGAGGTAGAGATTGGCAAGGTGGTGTCATACACGCGAAAGAAGCCAAAGCAGCAGGTGATTTTGGAGAGTCCTACGTGCCGTGAAAAGATATGTAGGAATTTTATAGTCTTTATATTTCAACGCGTCCCCACATTTAAATCTCTATCGTCCATGTCATGAAATATGTCAAGCACCCATGGATTTCCCATGTAAACAACGCCTTGGCGTAATAAAACAAAAAGTAAAGTGATTTTATGCTAATGGTAAGAGGATTACTTGAGTGAAGAACTATATGAGTCACAATATTTACCCACAAAAACAAATTAGGAGATTCTATTTCTTCAAAATTTATATAAATACAAATATTTATAAAATTTATTTTTAAATTACTTGAAATATATAATTAAAATTTAATAATAATAATTTAGTTTTTTTAATTATATAGGTATTTTAAAATGATAACAACAAGTGGCATGTGATTGTGTAACCTTTTAAGGTTTCATTTTATGTATAAAATTTAATGTAATTCATTTAACCATCACAAGGTAATTTTGACTAAAGACTTTATATGCACTTACTTTCACTTAATTTTTAATATATTTTTCATAGTGTAGAGTTTGGGGTAATTTTTTTCTTGTAAAATATTTTTTCATCATTCTATAGATAATATGAACATTATTTAATGGAACTATTAATCAATTTGAAGTGTAAAATCTAAAATTAAATGGTTACAATTTATATCTATCAACATTTTTCAAATAGATATATTTAAGATATTTGTACTATTTACATATCATTTATACATTCTTTAAAATTGATTAGACTTTACAAATTCAATCATTTTATTATGATATTTTACCAAATTTTCCATATTAAAAATTGATTAAACACATCTATATATTTTGTGGGTCTCTTTAATGCTATCTACTTATATAAACTAATAATTTATAAAATAACCAAACGACATATTGTCTTTATGAAAAATGAATACAAACTTAAAATTTCAATAAAAATAAAATATTTGTTTTTAGGGTTGTGCCACAAGAGTAAGTTTTCGAATTAGTGATGAGTAGGTCATGGATTCTATTCTTAAGTTATTCACAATGTGTGGAGTGAGGTAGTTGAATGCCCCACCATATATAAATTAACAAACCCGATGGTGTAAATGTAATAGTAAGTGCTTGATTTTGTGGCGATTTACATGTATCTCCGTTTTGAGTTCACGACAAAACGATTAGATAACCCCTACGAAATTTTTGAAGTTGATTTTGCATTATGGCCTCATATTGAGAAATTCGGGTTTTCGGGTTTGTCCAACAGTTCGACATGAGTTTTAACATGCTTTGTGTCGCCTGTTTCCGAAACCCGAAACCCGCTTCATATTGAGAAAATCGGGTTTTCGGACCTCCGGCGCATCGGAACATGACCTATTCAAAACATGTTTTGTGTCACCTGTTTCCCGATACCCGATGTCTGATTTAGTCCTTTGTATCGGGTTTTCGGAGCTATGGAGCATCTAAACATCTCATGCTTTATGTCTTGTGTTTCCCGAAACCCGAAACCCGAATTGCACTAAGCCCCCCTTGTGTCGGGTTTTCGGACCTCTCTAACATGCTGACATGGCATTCATGCCGAGTTGTCGGTGAGTTGGCACGTGCCGAGCTGAAGTGTATTAATTACGATTTTCTTATAAATACGCGGATTTCCACGTCATTTTCACCGTTCGTATTTTTAACTCGTGGATTTTTCGTACATGCTCTTCCAACCGCGAAACCCGAAGACTCGTTTGCATTCGACTGAATCACTTGTTTTCGATCTTCCATTTTTCTCGATTGAAGGTATTTCTCTCTCCCTTCTTTGTTCTTGGTTTTTGAATCGATTGCACGTGGTTTCTTCTCAATTTCTCGCCGGGTTTTGAGGGTTTTCCTTTCTTCTTCTTTCTGGAGTTATTTTGAAAAGGGTTTTAGGTTTCAGGGTTCTATCTCTTCTGAACTATCACTTGGTGCTATTTCTTCAAATTTTTATTATATGCATAGTACATGAATGACAAAAAAGGAGATTGCATGTTTGAAATTCGACGAAAAACCCTGTTTTTCTTCTCGGGTTTTGAAGGCTGTTGCGCAGAGTCGAAGACCCGAAGTGTATTGAAGGTTTGGCGTGTCGGGGTTCCCCAAAGTTCGACATCAACGCAAGTACTGGGCTTCCCAAAGTTCCGACATCAACGCAAGTGCCGCCTTCTTCTAGTTCCGACATTATCAAACGTGTCGGGTTTTCAGGATATCCCGACATCCTCCTCATGGTGTCGGACTCTTCTGTTCTTCCCATATCCAAAGCAGGTCGGAATTCGATAGTGGACAACATCTCCGAGCTTCAACCTTTCTCCTTCAACGCTCTTCATGTCGGATCCTGGTCCATCTCAGAGAAAGGCCGAGAAGTCTGCGTAATGAAATACAAGTTCAAGAAGCTGGAATCTCCATCGTACATTGATTGCAACTATGATATCGAGACACCGAACTCGGAAATATAGACATGGAAGATTTCGGAGTAGAGTGAGGAGTTCCTCCCAAACTCCATGGATGAGAACTATAGTTGACAGTGGCTTGCCTCTCGCATAGCGGGTTTTCCCATGTCTGCCCAATGTCCAGAATTCATCTTAGCTTGTGCATCTAGTTATGACTCGGCTTCTCATTCTATGAGAAGTCAATCAGGTGAAGTAGTGATCAAATTGGATGGAGGTTACTTTGATGATCTCCTGAAACTGCCTAATTTTGAAGAGTATGGGGAGTTGAACATCAAGTCAGCTCAGAAGGCCTGGGACAACAATCAGGAAGACTGCATCAAGGATGTAAACAAGAAGTTCCTGATCAAGGCCAAACCAGCGGTCTCTAGATTTCCAAGGACTATTCCCAGGAGTGATTTCATCCAAGAAATCAATGATATTATCACCCTGCTGAGTCGGGTTTTGGTTTTCCCCGATCGAATGTATTTCAAGGATGGATGTATCAATTTATGATCACCATCAAGAAGAATCAAAGGGATCGATCGGGTACTCTCATCAGCAATGAGATTGATTCCCAAATGACAACGGTCTTATCAACTGGGAAATTTTATATGTCTTCATATGTCACATACGCAGCAGCTGATGAGGAACTATCCCGGGCTGGATACCAAGGGAAGCAGAACGGCGAACCAGGTGTATCAATACTTCCCTCAATTGACAAAGAAGGGGTCCAAAGACCATTTCAGGAGGGTGAATGATGCCTTCTTCTATGAAAATATCTCAGGATAAACCTTGAGCTGAGGAAGACAAGAGTCTCAGATGAGGCTTGGGCTGAAGTTTTTAAATGGGGATGTATCTTCTTACAATTCAAGAAGTTTACATATCTTCGGGTGGTCATGTACTGGGGATCCTTTTCGCCTCGCCCCGATATCCAGGGATAGACCGATATTAATGGAGTTGGTTAGGCAAACTGTTGGATTTTCATAAATTCCAACAAAGTAAACATAAGGCTGCTTATCCCTTCCCATTTCTATTGGGAGATATACTTGCTCAACAAGAGTGAAGGCCAAAAATGTTGTCCACGAACTTCAAGACAAATTGAAGAAGCATATGAAGCCTCGAGACGGTTTTGACATCCGAGGAGTGCTTAGAGCATATGGAACCCAAAGATCTGCATAGGCCAAACATAGAGGATATTTGGGTAGATCTGCACGTAATTGAGGTTGCTGTTCACGAAAAAGGATAATAGCAGATTAACTATTGCTGATATTCAAACAAAGGAACTTGCTGATTTGCCGAAGGTACGGGTGACAATGAAAGTGTTTTGGATCTTTCCTATGATGGACTAAAGGAGGATCAATATGTTTTCCCACCTATTGATTGGTCAGCCAGTGAAAAAGCCTCTATTACAGATAGGTCGGCTCTAATTCTTGCTCGCACCAAAGCATGGCTCTCTTCTTGGGAATGAATTTTAAAGATGATAAATTTTCAAAGTTGGTCGCTTCGAGAGCGGGGCCCTCCAAAAAGGAAAAGGACAAAAATCTTCTAGGATGCCTATAAAGGTCAAGATTGTCAAAAAGAGGAAAGAGAGAGAAATCTCTTCAATTGTTTCTCCAGTAGAAACGGTGAATGTGCCAGAATCACCAACACCACCAGAAATAGGAGAAATTAATTTGGAAGAAGGAGGAAGCCAGCTTCTGTCTTCACCATTTGCTGATTGCTCAACTGAAGAGACCTTGTCTCTTGCATCCAAGTCTTTGGAGTCTGGATCTGTGCCTCTTTCCACACAACCACTCCTACCTCCTTATTCTCCAACAACTTCTTCAGTAATGGCCACTATTTTCTCGGACTTTCACCCCTCTCTGCTGGTACCCAAGTGATCACCAACACGCCCCCTCCTGTGCCTCTTTTTATTGGATCTACTACCACGTTGGTAACTATTCCTCCTCCACTAGTAGAATCTTCTCCCCTTGAGGGTATGATACCTGCTTCTGCAACCATGGCAACTTCCTCTGATACGCCGCAATGGCTACTCGAGCAAACTCCGAGGAAGAGGAAGGTAATTGTACCCCTACCAGCCTTTGATTTCAGCTCACTCAAGGCTCCTACTGCGAAATCAGCCAAGAAACCCAAAACAGTTTCAAGGGTTTTGGTGGATGCTTCAGGAGATAAGTTCGCAGAGATTGCCACTCCCTCGGCTGACAAAACTAGAGAGGATATAACAGCCTCTGATTATCAGGTAACCAGGGTGGCTCTAGGGAAAGTGACAAGAGGGGCGCAACAAGATGCAGGATTCCATAAACGTGTTGTGCCAAAAGTTGAAAGAAACAAAGGACAAAGAGAGATGAGCTTAAGGAAAAAGTGGAGCAGTTGGATGAGGTTTTGATTAAACTCTCAAAACCCTTGAATCCATACCACCTTCTTCTCGCTTCTGCGATTCGACTTCTCACCGCACCTACGATTGAAAAGATTGCTAAAAAAGGAAGGGTGGTTGATGAATGGATCCAAAGGTTGCTCCAACAGGAAAGGAAGTAATTCAAGACGTGGCGCAAGTTTATCACCCTTGGGGACATTCGGAAGGATGGAGAGAAGATGGATGAGGAGATTACTCAAGAAATTGGACATCTTGATTTGACTTATGAAGCTCTCCAGTGTTAAAGCAAATACCAACACATCTCTTGGTGGAAGAAGGTATTCTCCCACATACAAATAAGCATTTCCACCACCAAGGCCATCGGAGTTCGTAATAAATATTCTCAACGAAGTCTGCAGTAAGTTGAGAGAATCAAGGGATAAATTGATTGACGGTAAAAGTGATTTGGAAGAAGAGTTGCTGAAGATTTGTCCAAAGGTGTCAGTAGGAAACTCAGGTATACTATCAGCAGATGATCTCTTCAAACAATTCCAAGAGTCCTGCTCAAAGATGAATCAATGCTCGGATTTGACCTTGAAAAGATGGATCGGTTGGTAAGGATTGAGCATTCTTTGGAGGCCTTAAGAAAGCTCAACAAAGGATTGAAAAAGCTTCCCAAGACCGCCAAATGATGTTCATGAGACTGCGAAATTTGGAATGATCATTCCACTCAGTGCTCGATGAGAACGAAATGCAAGGCATAATTCGAAAGTTCCAAGAATTTCGAGCAAACAGCCTCACTGGAGGAAGAAAAAGAGGAAGGAGCAAAAGATGATGATTCAGATTAAGTCCCAGCGTTTCATGTCATTTCAATCTTGAAATCGACATGTCTTTTTCATTTCTGTTTCGTCACATTTTTGAATCATATTTTGACTTGATCTCCTGCGTGAGAGTCATGCAAAATGTAACTCTTGTTAAAACGCTATTTTTAGATCTCGCCCTATTTTATCTCTACTTCTTTTTGTTATAAATAAGGGATGCTTATGCATTCCAAAGGGTCGAGATTTTTTGGAATATTTAGGGGCTATTGGAAAGAAGAAAAACTTTGTGTTTTCATTCAATCATTTTGAAGAATAGGATTTGATATTATTTTACAGACTTTGTGTTGTGGAATATATCTTACTTAAGACAGTTGTTCTTATGTTCATGATCTTAAGCTATTCTTTGTATAGATCTTAGTGTTTCTAATTATTTCAGACATTATATTTGTGATCTAAAACTCGTATGATTATTTCGTGCTCTGTGTTTACTCGAAAGAAAATACGTTTCTCCCATTTCCTTTCTATTGTGCTTCTTTCATTGTAACAGTTTCTAACCCAGTTCATTTACGAAAGAAATACCCTTGAATCGTGTGAATGTGGATTTCGGGATTTCATCCCAACCCCCAATGGTTAGATTAGTGTGAATACTGTATATATTGTTTACCGTGTTTTAGATTAGCAATAAGCAGGCAGCCTCACCTGTCTTTGAGGAGGGATTTAATCCCATATACTGTGGTTGAACCTCATATTTTGGTTTGACAAAATATCCAACCAACAGTTTTTGGTGACTCACTGGGATCGATCAATAGTATAAAGCTTATCCTCTCGGTGTCTGGCGACTCCATATTTTCCTTATTTTCAACAAGATCTCCTTTCAGTTCAAGCTGGCCAGGAAGATCTTCACTCGGTCTCGCCGAGCTCAAGGTGAAATTGATCCACTCTTTGAGTTACTACAACAAAGACAATTTCAGTCTTTCTCCGACAAAGATTGTCTCTAACCGAACCAAGTTCTTCGCCTATTCGAGAAACCGATCCCCGTGGAACAGAAGCATCTCGCAACTTGTCGTGCACTACTCTTTGTCCGATACTCGATCCTCGTACGCACTCTTTTCAGGAGGATGGCGGTTCAACCTGTGCCTTGGGGCGCAGTTATTGGTCCTCTTTCTTTGACTCCTCCATTGAATGAGTTACCACGTGGATCGCGTAAAAACATTCCTAAGTTCAATGGGGATGGGAAGCAGCATCCTGACGAGCACATAGCATCTTTCTTTGTTGCATGCGGTGTTCTCGGAGTAGCCCACGAAGATGTCTCCGTCCGACTCTTCGTTGAAACGTTGCAGGGTGTAGCAGCTGAATGGTTTTATCACCTCCCGAATGCATGCATCCCAAACTGGGCTACCATGCGGACTAAGTTCGAAGCACGTTTCAAACCAGCCAAAGATTCCCATGCTTTGTTAGCTCAGCTCACGCATATGAAGAAGGAATCGCATGAACCTATGCGGGAATTCGTGGCAAAGTTCAACAAGCTGATCCGGAAGATTCCAGAAATAGCTGTACCTACTCCGGAAAACCAAAAATGCTTCTTCATCAATGCTCAACCTCCTGATATAAGCTTTTTATTAAGAAGGTCGGTTATCCTAGATTTGGCTACTGCTCAGTCAACAGCTACTGAAATAGAGGATGATCTCATCTTGGCCGGAAGGATCAAGAAAGACATACCCAAACTCAAAAATCAAGGTTCTTCTCAAGGTAACACTGATCCTATGTTTCAAAAAATGGCTAACGATTTGATTGCTTTAAAAAAGCAAATGTCCCAACAGGTGAGCAATGTTCCGTATCGGGATATCCCTAGACGGAATTTCAATAACAACAATGGTGCACCTGCCAGAGATAGGCCACGGTTAACTCCTGCTCAACCGAGACTAGCAATTGAAGCTCCTCCCATCAATGCAGCAGTAGAAATAATTGAAGAAGACGATGAACCAGAAGAACAAGATTCCCGTGAGGCTTTCGAAGCTTCAGGATATGCTGATGAGTCTTATGACGAGTCAGCTGGCGACTCCAGCATTGGGTATTTGGAATATGATGAAGATGAATGTGAGCCGATGGTCGGGTCATTTGTTTGTGTTCACTCGGTCCCAATCTCGTAATCCCGTAAAATCTCTTGAAAACACTAAGGAGAAGAATAAGGAACCTCCCATATCAATAGTTAAGAGGGGTACCCCTATTTCGGCACAAACTGAAAGAGAGGTTACCAAAAAGGCAGCTGCTCCTTATTCTCCTTCTCCTAAGATCGCACCTCAAAGACAAGCTCATGTAATTAGAACTGAGCCTACCATCATTCCTTCTTATACTGCTTTTGATATTATTGATCATGCAAAGAGAACCAAAATTCAAATGTCGGGCGAGAATACCTTCAAAATCTCGAACAGCTTCGAAAAGTTGGCCAAGTTCATCAGAAGTAAAGCGGCTGTTCCATCACCTTCCAAAGGTCTCCTTCCAAATCCTGCTCAACTCCCACCACAGAACAATCTGACCTCTGCTTCTTCTTCAGGAAAGATTGAACCATTTTATTTGTCTCTACTTATAAATGGGTTTAAACTCAGCAATTGCATCATTGACTCAGGAGCCTCTGAGAATGTTATGCCCGCAAAAGTGGCCCATGCCCTTGGGCTTACTTTGACTAAGTCATATGGACGATGCTATTCCATGGAAACTAAACAAGTTCCTTTGATTGGTCAAATCAAAGATGCACAGTTTGCATTTGTTGCCTTTCCTGAGAAGAGAGTGAAAATGACTATTCCGTCGCCGATATTCCCGCGGCTTATGGTATCCTCTTGGGTAGAGGTTTTTGTAAAGACTTCGGAGGAGAGATTAATATGGATTGGACCAAAGCTAAGATCCCGGGCCAATGGGGTTCATCAGTTCTTCATCTTGAACCACAGTGCAAAGTATTTGGTGACCAAATCAGATGATCCAAAAGCTCAGATCCTTTTCGAAGATGCTAGCTTTGGGAATTATTTCATGACTTCAGAGATACCCATTGTAGATGTTGAAGAAGAAGATCCCAATGCTATTTGGACACTTGAATTTGATGGTAGCTGCTCAACCTCTGGATCAGGCGCTGGTGTTGTCCTTATATCTCCTAGCTCCGAGATTTTCCCATCAGCTTACAAGTTGCAATTTGATAATACTAACAACACGGCCGAATATGAAGCCTTGTTATTAGGATTAGAATTGGCCACATAAAGGGAATCGAAATCTCAAGGTTCAGGGGAGATGCGGAGCTGATTGTCAATCAGGTCAGGGGTATATATCAGTGAAAATGATCGGTTGAAACATTACCGGAATAAAGTTTGGGATAGTATAGAATGCTTTGATGCATTTTCTATCAAGGCGCTTTGAGAGATTATAATGACAAGGCTGATTCTTTGGCCGTGTCTCCGCATCTCTTCTTCTTCCTCATCCTCGCCTTCAAGCAAGATACATACTCCATCGAGATTGTGTACCGCCCTAGTGTCCCGTGATAATGCAACTCACTGGCAAGTATTCAATGATGATCGACAGGTGTTGGCTTTTCTAGAAAAGGCTGACAATTTCAGTGAATTGTATTTTGAAGGTTCAGAATCAGCCTTTCGTGAAACTATTTCAGATCCATATCAGGAGGTTGATGGTGAATTTATCCAGCTGAAAGGCAACAAGATACCCAAAGGTTTGGTTTCTTTGGAGGGCTTGTTTGATAAGCATGATCGTTTTATCCAAAACAAAAGGCAAGTCGAAGGAGCTTCTTCCTCTGAAGTAGATCAAATCAATCTAGGTTCATCTGATCAACCTCGGATGGTGAATATCGGGAAATGTTGTTCTCCTGAAGAGAAGGCAAGATTTACTTCGCTTTTAAAGAAATACATCGATGTGTTGGCCTGGTCTTATGCAGATTTAAAATCCTTCAAGCCCAAAGATGTACAACACAGTATCCCTTTGAAGCCTGATGTGAAGCCGTATAGACAAAAGCAAAGACATTACAATCCCAAGATCTCAGGAACTATCCTGGCAGAAATTCAGAAGATGTTAGATGCTAGAATTATTTTCCCAATCCATCACTCCACTTGGATTGCTAACATTGTTCCTGTCAGGAAGAAGAAGAACGGTGAGATCCGGATCGTATGTTTGACTTCCAAATTTGAATCAGTCCTCGTTGAAGGATAACTATCCTTGCCTATCATGGATCGTATTACAAATCACACGGATCGAAATGCTATCCATGCTCGACGGATTTTCGGGATATAATCAAGTCGAGGTAACCACAGAGGATCAACACAAGACAGCCTTCACAACCCCATGGGGTACCTTTGCTTACAGGAGAATGCCTTTCGGCTTGATCAACGCCGGAGCCACTTTTCAGAGAGCTATGGACTTAGCATTCAGAGATTTGATGGGCAAGGTCATAGTTGTTTATTTGGATGACTTGACTGTTTTCTCTAAAAAACGGAGTGATCATTATGATCATTTAGAACAGGTACTTTTGAGATGTAGATGTCACGGGATTTCATTGAATCCCAAGAAGTCCATGTTCGGGGTGACCGAAGGAAAATTGCTGGGTCATATTGTGACTAAGGAAGGAACCAAAATTGACCCAGAAAGGGTAAAGGCTATTCAGAGCCTTACCTTGCCCACAAGTAAAACAGGAGTTCATTCTTTCTTCGGAAAGGTCAATTTCTTGAGAAGATTTGTACCTGATTTCGCTGACAAAACCAAGGATATCCTTGGAATGATGAAAGGCAAAGTTCCATTTCGATGGAGTACAGAAGGGAAGCTGGCATTCGAAGAAATCAAAAGGGCAGTTGCTTGCGCTCCTGTCTTAGTATGTCCGACTTTAAGAAAGATTTCATCATGTACAGTTACGCCTCTGCCCACACAGTGTCAGCCATCCTGATGCAGGAAAATGGAGAAGGCATCGAAGCTCCTATCGCATTCATGAGTTTCCCGTTGAAGGAACATGAGTTGAAGATGTCACAGATTGAAAAACATGCTTACGCAGTGGTACGAGCAGTAAAACATTTCAGGTACTATGTGCTGAATTCCCATACTCTCGTTCTCGTTCCTGATACTGCTGTTAAATCCATTCTAGACTCAACAAGAGCTGGGAAGCCAACGAGGTACTTGGATAGCTAAGGTTCAGGAGTACGATTTGGACATCGGCCTACCAAGTTGGTACGAGGAAGGGGCCTGTGCCAATTAATTGCAGAAAATCATGCCGAAGCAGAGTGTGAAAAGACTCAAGATACTTCTTCAGAGCTGCCTATGGTGCTTTTTGTGAGTACGACCGATGAATGGTACACGGACATTGCTTTCTTCCTAACTTATGGTGAATGCCCCCCGCATTTAAATCAAAAGGAGAAGAGGACCGTCAAGTTGAGATCTCAGAAAATACCTTTTGTGGAATAATGCAATATACAAGAAAGGTATTGATGGTGTTTTCCTGCGTTGTGTTGATAAATCACAACAGGAAAAGTTATTAGAGTCCTTTCATAGCCTAGCATGCGGAGGACATTTTTCATCCTCTGTAATAGTGTATAAGATCCTACGGGCTAGGTACTATTGGCCTACTCTTTTCCGGATTCAGCAGAATGGGTGTCTAAATGTGAAGCTTGTCAACATTTCGTTGGTCGCCCCAAGCTAAGCAGCTCTTCCTCTCAAGCCCTGTAGTGATTGAAGAACCTTTTCGCCAATGGGGATTGATTTTATCGAACATTGAATCCTACTTCCAAAGGCTGACATAACTATGTGCCGATCGCCATGCATTATTTTACCAAGTGGGTAGAAGCTGTACCAATCAAGCAAGCAACTTCTGAAGCCTGTTTGCAAGTTCCTGAAAGAAAATATAATCGCCAGATTCGGTGTGCCTCATAAGATTGTAGCTGATAATGCTTCTAACTTCTCGTCACATGAGTTGACAGAATTTTGCTATGAATTCGCATCACTCGCTCACTCATCCGATTATTATCCCTGTGGTAATGGACAAGTTTGAGTCCAAAGAATAAGAATCTGGTTACTATAATCAGGAAACTAGTAGATGAAAATCAGAGGACATGGCACAAAGCATTGTATGATGCGTTGTGGGCTGATTGGATCACTCCAAAGCGAGCCATAGGGATGTCTCCTTTCCAATTGCTATACGGGATTGATGCTGAAATTCCTATTTCAAGAGAATTGCCGGCCTTGCAGCTTAAAAGCGGCCAAGATGTAGCTTTTCTAATTCTATCGAAAAGAGGGTTATGTACCTAACCGTGCTAGAAGAAGAACGAATCAAGGTGGTTGATCGCATCGCAGATCATCGAGTAGAGTGAAGAAATTTTTGACAAGAAATCAAAGTAGCGTGACTTCCAGATTGAGACCGTGTTGCTTTGGGATAAGAGGAGAGAACAAAAAGGAATGCATGGAAAATTTGATTCTTTATGGAAAGGACCTTTCAAGATCGACGACCAATGGTGAAAATAGTTTCCTTCTATCATATCCGGATGGAGGGTTACTCCCTTTACCTTTCAAAGGACAACATCTAAAGTCTGTTTCCACCATTGATGCAAATGCTCTCTTGCATTGTACATATTTTGCTTTTGTTGTGTGTTTGCTTTTGGTTTTTTTTTCTTTCTTCGTTTTGTTTTGTTTTGGTTTTCTTCTTGACCTGTAGCCTAATCGTAGCCCAATGAATAAGGCTCTGACCCAGAGATTCTCGAGTTCTCTTCCTTTAGTATTACAAAGAAAGTCCCCAATCTGGAGCTACCAAGTTATCTCCGTTTTGAGTTCACGACAAAACGATTAGATAACCCCTACGAAATTTTTGAAGTTGATTTTGCATTATGGCCTCTTTTAGAGAAATTCGGGTTTTCGGTTTTTCCGACAGCTCGACATGAGTTTTAACATGCTTTGTGTCGCCTGTTTCCCGATACCCGAAACCCGCTTCATATTGAGAAAATCGATTTTTCGACTCTCAACGCATTGGAACATGACCTATTCAAAACATGTTTTATGTCACTCATGCTCCCGATTCCCATGTCCAATTTGGTCTTTTGTATCGGGTTTTCGAGCTATGCAACATCTAAACATCTCATGCTTTATGTCTTGTGTTTCCCGAAACCCGAAACCCGAATTGCACTAAGCCCCCTTGTGTCGGGTTTTCGGACCTCTCTAACATGCTGACATGGCATTCATGCCGAGTTGTCGGTGAGTTGGCACGTGCCGAGCCAAGTGTATTAATTACGATTTTCTTATAAATACGTGATTTCCACGTCATTTTCACCGCATTTATTTTTAACTCGTGGATTTTTCGTGCATGCTCTTCCAACCGCGAAACCCGAAGACTCGCTTTTGCGTCGATTGAATCACTTGTTTTCGATCTTCCATTTTTCTCGATTGAAGGTATTTCTCTCTCCTTCTTTGTTCTTGGTTTTTACGAATCGATCAAGCGCACGTGGTTTCTTCTCAATTTCTCGCCGGTTTTGAGGGTTTTCCTTTCGTCTTCTTTTTGGAGTTATTTTGAAAAGGGTTTTAGGTTTCAGGGTTCTATCTCTTCTGAACTATCACTTGGTGCTATTTCTTCAAAGTTTTATTATATGCATAGTACATGAATGACAAAAAAGGAGATTGCATGTTTGAAATTCGACGAAAAACCCTGTTTTTCTTCTCGGGTTTTGAAGGTCATTGCAGAGTCGAAGACCCAAGTGTATTGAAGGTTTGAAGTGCCGGGCTTTCCCAAAGTTCCGACATCAACGCAAGTACCGGGCTTCCCCAAAGTTCTCGACATCAACGCAAGTGCGGGCCTTCTTCTAGTTCCGACATTATCAAACGTGTCGGGTTTTCGAGGATATCCCGACATCCTCCTCACGGTGTCGGACTCTTCTTCTTCCCAAGATATCCAAAGCAGTCGGAATTCGACAAAGGGGACAACATCTCCCGAGCTTCGAACCTTTCTCCCTTCAACGCTTTTCATGTCGGATCTTGGTCCATCTCGGAGAAGGCTAGAAGTCAGCGTAATGAAATACAAGTTCAAGAAGCTAGAATCTCCATCGTACATTGATTGCAACTATGATATCGTGAGACACCGAACTCGGAAATATAGACATGGAAGATTTCTGAGTAGAGTGAGGAGTTCCTCCCAAACTCCATGGATGAGAACTATAGGCCGACAAAGGGCTTGCCTCTCGCAAAATGGGTTTTCCCATGTCCGCCCAATGTCCAAATTCATCTTAGCTTGTGCATCTAGTTATGACTCGGCTTCTCGCTCGCGAGAAGTCAATCGTGTGAAGTAGTGATCAAATTGGATGGAGGTTACTTTGATGATCTCCTGAAACTGCCTAATTTTGAAGAGTATGGGGAGTTGAACATCAAGTCAGCTCAGAAGGCCTGGGACAACAATCAGGAAGACTGCATCAAGGATGTAAACAAGAAGTTCCTGATCAAGGCCAAACCAGTGGTCTCTAGATTTCCAAGGACTATTCCCAGGAGTGATTTCATCCAAGAAATCAATGATATTATCACCCTGCTGAGTCGGGTTTTTGGTTTTCCCGAATCGAATGTATTTCAAGGATGGATGTATCAATTTATGATCACCATCAAGAAGAATCAGCAAGGGATCGACTGGGGTACTCTCATCAGCAATGAGATTGATTCCCAAATGACAACGGTCTTGTCAACTGGGAAATTTTATATGTCTTCATATGTCACATACGCAGCAGCCGGGATGAGGAACTATCCTGGCCGGATACCAAGGGAAGCAGAACGGCGAACCAGGTGTATCAATACTTCCCTCAATTGACAAAGAAGGGGTCCAAAGACCATTTCAGGAGGGTGAATGATGCCTTCTTCTATGAAAATATCTGCAGGATAAACCCTGAGCTGAGGAAGACAAGAGTCTCAGATGAGGCTTGGGCTGAAGTTTCTAAATGGGGATGTATCTTCTTACAATTCAAGAAGTTTACATATCTTCGGGTGGTCATGTACTCGGGAGATCCTTTTCGCCTACCCCGATATCTAGGGGATAGACTGATATTGATGGAGTTGGTTAGGCAGCTATTGGATTTCCATAAATTCCAACAAAGCAAACATAAGGCTGTTGTATCCTTCCCAATTTCTATTGGGAGATATACTTGCTCAACAGTAGTGAAGGCCAAAAATGTTGTCCACGAACTTCAGGACAAATTGAAGAAGCATATGAAGCCTCGAGATGGTTTTGACATCCGAGGAGTGCTCAGAGCATATGGAACCCAGCATCTGCACAGGCCAAACATAGAGGATATTTGGGTGGATCTGCGTAATGAGGTTGCTGTTCGCAGAAAGGATAATAGCAGATTAACTATTGCTGATATTCAAACAGTGGAACTTGCTGATTTGCCAGAAGGTACGGGTGACAATGAAAGTGTTTTGGATCTTTCCTATGATGGACTAAAGGAGGATCAATATGTTTTCCCACCTATTGATTGGTCACCAAAAAAAGCCTCTATTACGATAGGTCGGCTCTAATTCTTGCTCGCACCAAAGCATGGCTCTCTTCTTGGGGAATGAATTTTAAAGATGATAAATTTTCAAAGTTGGTCGCTTCGGAGGTGGGGCCCTCCAAAAGGAAAAGGACAAAAAATCTTCTAGGACGCCTATAAAGGTCAAGATTGTCAAAAAGAGGAAAGAGAGAGAAATCTCTTCAATTGTTTCTCCAAAGAGAAACGGTGAATGTGCCGTAATCACCAACACCACCAAATAGGAGAAATTAATTTGGAAGAAGGAGGAAGCCACTTCGCTTTCACCATTTGCTGATTGCTCAACCGAAGAGACCTTGTCTCTTGCATCCAAGTCTTTGGAGTCTGGATCTCGTGCCTCTTTCCACGCAACCACTCCTACCTCCTTATTCTCCAACAACTTCTTCAAGAATGGCCACTATTTTTCTCGGACTTTCACCCCTCTCTCTGGTACCCAAGTGATCACCAACACGCCCCCCCGTGCCTCTTTTTATTGGATCTACTACCACGTTGGTAACTATTCCTCCTCCACTAGTAGAATCTTCTCCCCTCGAGGGTATGATACCGCTTCGCAACCATGGCAACTTCCTCTCGATACGCCGCAATGGCTACTCGAGCAAACTCCGAGGAAGAGGAAGGTAATTGTACCCTACCACCCTTTGATTTTAGCTCACTCAAGGCTCCTACCGCGAAATCAGCCAAGAAACCCAAAACAGCTTTCAAGGGTTTTGGTGGATGCTTCAGAGATAAGTTCGCAGAGATTGCCACTCCTCGGTACGACAAAACTAGAGAGGATATAACAGCCTCGATTATCGCAAACTGTAACAGGTGGCTCTAGGAAAGTGACAATGAAGGGCGCAACAAGATGCACGGATTCCATAAACGTGTTGTGCCAAAAGTTGAAAGAAACAAAGGACAAAGCAGAGATGAGCTTAAGGAAAAAGTGGAGCAGCTTGACAGAGGTTTTGATTAAACTCTCAAAACCCTCAATCCATACCACCTTCTTCTTTCGCAGATTCGACTTCTCATTAGTACCTACGATTGAAAAGATTGCTAAAAAGGAAGGGTGGTTGATGAGTGGATCTAAAGGTTGCTCCAACAGGAAAGGAAGTAATTCAAGATGTGGCACAAGTTTATCACCCTTGGGGACATTCGTAAGGATGGAGAGAAGATGGATGAGGAGATTACTCAAGAAATTGGACATCTTGATTTGACATATGAAGCTCTCTAGGTGTTAAAGCAAATACCAAAGACATCTCTTGGTGGAAGAAGGTATTCTCCCACATACGATAAGCATTTCCAGTTGACCAAGGCCATCGTTCGAATAAAGATTCTCAACGAAGTCTCATAGAAGTTGAGAGAATCAAGGGATAAATTGATTGACGGTAAAAGTGATTTGGAAGAAGAGTTGCTGAAGATTTGTTCAAAGGTGTCCGTGGGAAACTCGTGTATCCTATCAAAGCCAGATGATCTCTTCAAACAATTTCAAGAGTCTGTTCAGCATGAATCAATGCTCGGATTTGACCTTGAAAAGATGGATCGGTTGGTAAGGATTGAGCATTCTTTGGAGGCCTTAAGAAAGCTCAGCAAAGGATTGAAAAAGCTTCCCGGCACTGCCAGCGATGTTCATGAAACCTGCGAAATTTGGAATGATCATTCCACTGCGCCTGATGAGAACGAAATGCAAGGCATAATTCGAAAGTTCCAGGAATTTCAGAGCAAACAGTCTCAGCTGGAGGAAGAAAAAGAGGAAGGAGCAAAAGATGATGATTCAGATTAAGTCCCAGCGTTTCATGTCATTTCAATCTTGAAATCGACATGTCTTTTTCATTTCTGTTTCGTCACATTTTTGAATCATATTTTGACTTGATCTCTTGCGTGAGAGTCATGCAAAAGCAAACTCTTGTTAAAACGCTATTTTTAGGATCTGCCCTATTTTATCTCTACTTCTTTTTGTTATAAATAAGGGATGCTTATGCATTCCAAAGGGTCGAGATTTTTTGGAATATTTAGGGGCTATTGGAAAGAAGAAAAACTTTGTGTTTTCATTCAATCATTTTGAAGAATAGGAATCGATATTGTTTTTACGACTTTGTGTTGTGGAATATATCTTACTTAAGACAAAGTTGTTCTTATGTTCATGATCTTAAGCTATTCTTTGCATAACATCTTAGTGTTTCGATTATTTTGGACATTATATTTGTGATCTAAAACTCGTATGATTATTTCGTGCTTTATGTTTACTCGAAAGAAAATACGTTTCTCTCATTTCCTTTCTATTGTGCTTCTTTCATTATAGAATAGCTTTCTAACCCGGTTCATTTACGAAAGAAATACCCTTGAATCGTGTGAATGTGGATTTCGGATTTCATCCCAATCCCCAATGGTTAGATTAGTGTGAATACTGTATATATTGTTTACCATGTTTTAGATTAGCAATAAAGCAGTGCCTCAATGTCTTTGAGGAGGGATTTAATCCCATATACCGTGGTTGAACCTCATATTTTGGTTTGACAAAATATCCAACCAACAGACACCAAATCTAATAGATTGGGAGAAAATGGGCCAAATTGATACCATCTCTCTCATGTAGCTACAAGAATAAGAGTATGGAGAGGCTTCGGTGCATGGTTTATACCGATGTTTTAAACTATAACCTAAGGTTTCTTATGAACTAGTGGAAGTATGGAGTGGAGATCATGTGGACCGAACCATGTGAGCCTTCCTATGACACTTGGGAAAATTGTGAAAAAAATCTTCGCTTCTTACCAGATCCAATGAATTATGCAATGTCCAAATTGCCTCGTGTTAACGACTATGTTTGGGATCCCGTAGAAGCGAGTCTACGTAAAAAGTATGTTCCTAAAACAACTTTTGTTTTCTCTCTAGTTTCTATTGAATTGTGCTAAACGCACATCACGTTTTTTTTTTCAAATGTACCCATCTACACCGATCCATAGGTTGTGGAGATAATAATAATTGAGGGCCTTTAATTGCAAGTTAATATTAAGTGTTCAATACAAGATGATTGAAAATGCATATACACTTTACACAATAAAAATATAGAAAACTTATGCATGTGAAAAAGTTCAATGCACTTTGTTGAATTTGGCTATTTAATTCATTATTACACTTTATTTAAATATTGTAGGGTTGTAGTTAGGGTCCTCATAGGAGAATGCATAGTATTCATAGTAGCGGACAGAAAAATTTGTAGATGGAGATTCAATCTAGATTATATGAAAGTCTTAATTTTGAAGGCTCACACAAATAACGACCTCATCAATTCTTCATAATTCATGTCATTTGTTGCTCCTAAAAAGAAACTGCTCAAGTTGAGGTAGAGATTGGCAAGGTGGTGTCGTACATAGAAAAGAAGCGAGTAGTGTAATTTTGGAGAGTCCTATGTGCCATGAAAAGGATATGTAGGAATTTTATAATTGTTATATTTCAATGCGTCCCCCACATTTGAATCTCTATCGTCCATGTCATGAAATCATCGAAGCCCTAGGATTTCCCAATGTAAACAATGCCTTTGGCGTAATAAAACAAAAAAGCAAAGAGATTTTATGCTAATGGTAAGAGGATTACTTGAGTGAAGAACTATATGACTCACAATATTTACGCACAAAAAAATTAGGAGATTCTCTTTCTTCAAAAAATTATATAAATACAAATAGTTATAAAAGTTATTTTTAAATGACGTGAAATATATAATTAAAATTTAATAATAATAATTTCATTTTTTTAATTATGTAGGTATTTTACAATGATAACAACAAGTGGGGTGTGATTGTGTAACCTTTTAAGGTTTCATTTTATGTGTAAAATTTAATGTAATTCATTTAACCATCACAAGGTAATTTTGACTAAAGAGTTTATAAGCACTTACTTTCACTTAATTTTTAATATATTTTTCATAGTGTAGAGTTTGGGGTAATTTTTCTTGTAAAATACTTTTTCATCATTCTATAGATAATATGAACATTATTTAATGGAACTATTAATCAATTTGAAGTGTAAAATCTAAAATTAAATGGTTACAATTTATGTCTATCATCATTTTTCAAATAGATGTATTTAAGATATTTGTACTATTTACATATCATTTATACATTCTTTAAAATTGATTCGACTTTACAAATTCAATCATTTTATTATGATATTTTACCGAATTTGCCATATTAAAATTGATTAAACACATCTATATATTTTGTGGGTCTCTTTAATGCTATCTACTTATATAAACTAATAATTTATAAAATAACCAAACGACATATTCTCGCTATGAAAAATGAATACAAACTTAAAATTTCAATAAAAATAAAATATTTATTTTTAAGGTTGTGCCACAAGAGTAAGTTTTCGAATTAGTGATGAGTAGGTCATGGATTCTATTCTTAAGTTATTCGCAATGTGTGGAGTGAGGTAGTTGAATGCCCCACCATATATAAATTAACGAACCTCGATGGTGTAAATGTAATAGTAAGTGCTTGATTTTGTGACGACACCAAATCTAATAGATTGGGAGAAAATGGGCCAAATTGATACCATCTCTCTCAAGTAGCTACAAGAATAAGAGTATGGAGAGGCAGGTGTGCATGATTTATACCGGTGTTTTAAACTATAACCTAAGGTTTCTTATGAACTAGTGGAAGTATGGAGCAAAGATCATGTGGACTGAACCATGTGAGCCTTCCTACGCAACTTCGGAAAATTGTGAAAAAATCCTCATTCTTACCAGATCCAATGAATTCCTCGTGAATGTCCAGTTGCCTCTATGTTAACGAATATGTTTGGGATCCCAGTGTAAAGCGAGTCTCGCATAAAAAGTATGTTCCTAAAACAACTTTTGTTTTCTCTTTAGTTTCTATTGAATTGTGCTAAACGCACATCACGTTTATTGTTCGGATGTACCCATCTGCACCGATCCATAGGGTTGTGGAGACAACAATAATTGAGGGCCTTTAATTGGAAGTTAATATTATGTGTTCAATACAATAATTGAAAATGCGTATACACTTTACACAATAAAAATATAGAAAACTTATGCATGTGAAAAAGTTCAATGCACTGTTGAATTTGGCTATTTAATTCATTATTACACTTTACTTAAATATGGCAAGGTTTTAGTCACGGGGGTCCTCATAGGAGCATGCGTAGTATTCATTAGTAGCAGACAATAAAAATTTGTAGATGGAGATTTACTCTAGATATGCGAAAGTCTTAATTTTGAAGGCCCACACAAATAACGACGACCTCATCAATTCTTCATAATTCATGTCATTCGTTGCTCCTAAAATAGAAACTACTCAAGCCGAGGTAGAGATTGGAAAAGTGGCGTCGTACACAAAAAAAGAAGTGAGCAATGTGATTTTGGAGAGTCCTACATGCCGTGAAAAGGATATGTAGGAATTTATAGTCGTTTCTATTTCAACGCATCCTCCACATTTAAATCTCTATCATCCATGTCATGAAATATGTCGAAGCCCCCAAGGATTTCCCAATGTAAACAACTTCGGTGTAGGTGTAGTCTAGTTCTATTTGCAACATCTGATGCTTTGCATGGTAGTTGTGCTCCACCACCACATATTCATTCCCCACCCCACACATCATATCCACCACTATAGTCATTACATTCGATCTACACACATTATTCCCGCTTCATGTTGTTACACCTCATGGTTTTCCACTTGTTTCTTCATATCCCGTTGTCACTACATATGACACTCCATTTTCTTCATATGCTCATGCTCCATCCATACCACATGCATCCACCTCCACCCGTCGCCATGGTCTTTGGTAGGTGATTCCTATCACCTTACCCCGATGAAACACTTGTGTTCTTATGGTTATTACATGAATGTTGAGGGATTAGTTTTAAAACCTTTTCATCGTGCACTCCATTATTCATTTAAGCACACACCAATCATTTCCCGATGACACACTCTTGCTTATGTGGCTCATACTTGACTACTGAGGGTCTTATTACATGAGCCTACCCATTCAATACACTAGGGGCATCATTATTATCCCCCCCTCTTATTTTTCATCACCATCTCCTATTATAATTACTTCACATCTTCACATATTTATTAGGGTATAGTCAACCCGTTATCATATATTTAATCATGATCACATGTACTATATCATCATCATTTCATTACTTATGTGCTACATATTTTATTCATCCAATATTTACTCTATCACATTATCCTAGTTATCTATAGCATTATTTACAACCCATATTTTATCTACCACTACTAGTACATTGTCATCCACATTTATATTCATCACATACTTTAACAATACACATCTAGCATAATCAACATAGTTCTATACAATATCCAAAAATCTCAAATATTGATCTCATATATATATCCAAAAAGGTGTCCATACATATATTGTTCATACAATCAAAAACACATTTCATCATTAGGGGGCAAGGCCCCCACAATATATACAATAATCACCATCACACCTCATTATCACTATTTCTCTCATGAAAACTAAGAGCCCTAGAATCGATGCCTCTACCCACGTGATGCCTCTTTTCATGGCCCCAAAACTTCTCTACCTATCTATGCAATGCAACATTCTCCATACTCGCTCCGAGAACTCACACTACAAATCTACATAACATGTGAATACACTCTGGACCAAAGGAATACCACCTATCGCCTCTCGCACCATGATTCTTCTCACGTGACTTGTCCCTCTCGCCAAGAAATACTATACATGTCATCGCTGCTATGACCACCAGCTCAAACAAATGGGTGTGCACACCCACAATATCGTCAATGCACTCTAGTATCCCTCCACATAGGACATCACTCGGCACATTCTGTGTCAATTTACAAATAAATATGTCTACTATCAACACCAATAGGCATCTCCTGTATACACAACATACAATTCCATGTTAGCAAACCATGTATACAACAACATCAACAATTCACTAATCCATAACATAAATACACAATGAATACTTACACTTTGTCATTGCTACCGCTACAAGGTTAAGGAAACCTCTCTCACCCACTCCTCCTACTGGTAGCTCCATAGCACCTGTAAATAATAGGTATAACAAAAACCACTAATGGGCTTCCATCCGTAGCTGTTATCGTTGGGTCTACCTCGTCCCAACCCCGGTGGCATCAAATGCTCTATTGTAGGTCTTGGTGAGCACCTACCCTCTTAGGGATCTGACAACTTGTAACCATATGTATGGCTCTGGGGGCACATCATGTGCCATACTAAACTTCAGCAATACTCTTTCCATATGGAAAAGCTCTGCTACACTGGAAAGCGATCGTCTAACCATATGGTCCTCTGAATACATCGCAACTCTATCACATCTTTAGGTCATCCCCCATAATCATGGTATGGCCTCCATGTAACTAACTCGGCCCCATCCTATCTATGAGTTCCCTGAAACTATTTATTTCCATCTTCCTACCGAAAACATCCACCCACCTTCGAACATATATCTCAAGAAGCTCCCACTCTCCTTATGGCCCTACAACTAGCCGTATGACAACTATGTGCTCATAAGCCCATATGTGTAGTAGTGTGGTGGCTTCTATACCTCCACCATGCTCATCCTAAGTAAAATGATACAAGTACCTATACATATGTGTGTGCAAGTATTTCTACAATTTAGCTAAATTTAAAGAAAGAAACTACCACCTAGAAATAGCTTCCTAACCTAGCTAAAAATGAGAAATTACACCATCATGATGAAGAAATGAGAAAGTCCTACCCTTAACATTAATAACTTTGAAATTGATCAAAACACAATGTAAATTAATGAACTCTATTCTCCTTAATTGCCTAATTTAACATTAAAATGGACCTAAGTAGTCCAATGGCAATCAAATTATATTTGCTTGCTTTGATCCATCAATGGATGCTTGGGTGTGAGGCTTAGCTCTTCAAGAATGGAGGATGGAGATCTCAAGAATGACAAAAGGCTATTAGTATGAAACTATGTGCTTACTTTTGTCTCTTGAGAGATTTAGGTGTAAGTGTAGAAGTAGAGGGAGGGTTGTTTATATAGCCCAAAGGATAAAGGATTCAACACATCCTCATGAATGTGGGACTAATGGAGATGTAGAGTTAGTTATGGATAAGGGGGGTTTAGATGGGGTTGAGTTAACTTTAGGAGGGTTTAGTTTGTCCTCAAGTGGCTCATGTGGATAAAGGGGGTGTATTAATTAATCAAGATGATTAATTAATACATGTACAAGATTTTATAAGATTTTAGATGGATTTTAGTGTGATTTGGACCATTAGGAGGGAATTAAACCAATTAAATAGTGATTTATTGATTTAATGAGAAGGGAGGCTAATTAATTAATAATAATAATTAGGCTAGATAGAAGATGCTTTGATTAATGAAGGGTCATTAATTAGGGTATGTGTTAGATAGGCAACTTAATTAATTAGCGTAATGTAATCAATTAACGATAATGGAAGAGAAGATGAGCGCTATTGACAATATGTCGTCAATTTGTGGGAAAAGAGATAATTAGGAAATTTAAGTATTTAAATTGCTTGGGTGTAATTATAGGTGTCTACATTTGCCCCTCTTTGGGGTGGCATAAGTGACGCCACTTCAAAGATAGTAGATGGAAGAAAATTTTGAAGGGATAGAAGAAAAATTAGTAGGAGAGAGAGATGCCCCTCGAGTGTCGATGGGGTGATGAAAGAAGCCGATCGATGATCAAAAAGGTGAGAGATAGGTAGAAGAATGGGGAAGAGGCAAGATGCCCCGGTGAGAGAGAAAATTAGGGGTGAAAGGGAAGTGATGTAGAAGAAATATGGAGGAGGGGAGGGAAGAGCTTAGCCTCTAAATTACTGCTTATCGAACAATTTTGATATCATCATATTTCCACAAGAGCTACATCATCGGTCCTTATGAAAAATATAAGCATACGACAAAGGTAGAATGACATGAAAAGCCATACTACGAATAATTGTCCATTGCTGAAAATACCAACTCCATGCAACATACAATAATGCAATGCAATACGAGAAGGAAACAAGCTCATTTAACAGGGAAAACAAGTATGAACGCACATATCCAACCCAACAACGGTCAAGACAGTTGTACAAATGTTTTGTTATCAAGTCTGAAGAGATCCACAAGTTTGTGATTGACGACAAGGGTTAAAAATTATGCCCCAAGCAAGGATACATCCAAGGGGAAATGGCAATGGACATGGGGTCCATGAAAAGCATTTGTGCACAACGAAACAACACCAGGCAACAAAAGTGCCCCAGAGTACAAATGAAGCAAGCAACTAGCTTTGTGAATGGTTGTGAATCCGTGATCCACAAGTCCCATTAATCGTGGGAAGATGTGAGACAAACCAACAGGATATGGAGAAAATACCATGTGCAAGACACAAATTTCAGCCATAATAAGCAAGTTACCATTTTTGTAGGGTTTTTACTTTTTAGGATTTTTTTGAAAATTTTTGCCCTGTTTTTGGATTTTTGACATATATATTGTTTTTATTGTTTTTGCTTTCCAAACCGTGGTGAACAATAGAAGAAAGTAGAAGAAGAAAGTGAAGGGCCTAGGGGCAATAGAAAGTGCCTTAGGTGGAAGAAAGGAGAAACAAATGACAAATAATGTCCTTGTAATGGAAAAATTAAGAAAAAATAATTATTTGAAAAATAATTATTTACGAGAGTGTGTAGAAGAATAAAAATTGCCAGGGAGTAATAAAATTGTCCGAGGGAGAAGAAAGGGGTATCGGATAGCAAAAAATGCCCTAATACGGTGAAAAATAAGAGAAAAATAATTATTCCACAGTGAACAAAGGAGAAAACGACGATCAAAACGGGCCTCTTAGCCTTCATGATGGTGAAAAACAAGTTAATATATCCCACCAGGGGGGGTAAAAACATCGCGACTAATTCATTTTAATGGAGTAGTTTAGAAAATTTACCGTGAGGCTCTGACACTGAGGAGAACCATGGTGATCGCACGAGACTGATTGAGGCATGCAGATGTAGTCCAGGGGTACCAGATGACACACGTGATGACAAATTTTTTGTGAGTATCAAAAATTTTCTCATTAATTTTTGTCATTAATGCCCTAAATTAGGTCTTTAGCCATAGAAAAACATGTAGGCATGCCTGTGCACAGTGTAGAAATTGGATAGGGCACGCAGGCACCACTTTGGGGGCATAGGCATTGTTTTGGGGGCTCATGCGCCAAAATGGATGCGCGCACATGTGCTGGACAGACTACACACACCCAAGCAAATTCACACACTCAAGCACATGTGCATGCATGCGCACACACATGGGAAATGGAGTGCACACATGAAAAGCATGGTGCAGACATGGAGGGAAGGCGCATATATGGGAGCATAGGTGCATGAGTGCAAGCACCCAATGTGTGGTGCACACACCAAAAAGGGCACACAGGCACCTAAAAGAGGGCCTAGGCACCAAAAGACACGTGCGTAAGCACAGCACTGTAAATGTGGCGCACACACCAAAAATGGCGCACAAGTGCCCAAGACAAGTGCAAAAAGACAAGAAAGTTTCTAAAAACATGACACTTAGAAGAAGTTTTAGGATTTTTGGATTAACCATAAAAGAGGAGATATATTTTTAGAAGAAAAGCTAGGAACTAATGAGCGACATGTTATTTTGCAGAGACGACTACCAGTTTTGCAGATGCGGGAGTGACATACCTAGATTACAGAGTTAGAGGGTAGTATACGCCGGCACGATAGGAGAGCCATGATGATACTACTTGAGGTCGTGGGGCTAGGCCATGTGGCTTGATGCCCTCTATTGTATTAGACCACGACCTATTGATCATGCTAGCCGCGAGCGATGGCATAGCGAGAGTCATTGTTTCGCATCGCACGCCACAGGAGAGCCGATCAGTGAATATTGTTGACATTTGGCGGATCCTTCATGTGCCCATGATGGGCACGTTGATCGAGTACAACTCTGATGCAGGGTTCATTAAAGTAGCTTATAGTGCCCTATTTGGTGTTGACGATATCCCGCACGATGGGATGACTATAGCATTACATGGGCGCATCTCCGACCCCCCCTTGCACCGGCGGCCTCTCTACATTATGGCTCTTATCAGTGGGTTCCTACTCACTAATAAGATAGGGACTTCATTCCCGAGAGGACTACTACCATTGGTTCATGGAATTTATAGCGGTGAGAGATATTGTTGGGGTGGTGTATATCGCCCACCTATATTGGGATTTACACTGATTACATACCATGGTCAGAAGATCATGGGCCTAGCCTCATTATTACAGATATGGTCATGGGATCATATTGCTATCGGATGCCCTATAGGCCCTTTCCATGTCTCGAGATCCTGAGGAGCCATCATATATGGCATGGGTAGTAGTTCTGGGGGATGTACATGGCCATCTTGGCGCTGTATTCAGATATAAAGCGGGAATTTGACGAGATCGTTAAGATAGACATCATTTGGCGTCCATACAAGCATTTCCAAAGGCCCAAAGGATGCCACGAGCTTAGCATGTGCCTCAGTGGAGCACTTACTTATCGGCAATGTAGCTACATCATGGAGTCAGATCGAGTGGACAGTGCCGTAAAGCTGGCACTTGACATAGTATAGGGGTCCCCAAATGATATTTTGCATACACGTAGGGACTCGAGAGAGGTAGACCATGGGGCCTCACATATTGGTGGCCCGAGTTAGGGTGATATTCACACAGTGGTGGTCCCCAAGTATGGGACCCATTACGAAAGGTGAGAGATCCCTGGGACCACACCGATGACTATGTAACTTGGTACGCAACATTATTACCGCGAAAGCTCACCATTCTAGAGGAGGCCTGGAATGAAGGCATTTTCCTACCTATAGAGATATGGCATGGAGCAGAGTGCAGGGCGAGGGTAGTAGCATAGGGGCCAGACCCAGAGGATCCCTTTGATGGTATCCCACATGATGGACAGGGTGCCTCATAGGCACAGGGACGAGGCCGCAGGGCCTAGTATAGGCATCGTGTAGCCACCCAGAGGCAGGGTCTTTGAGTAGGGATAGTCTTCTAGAGCACCTCAGGGACCAGTCCCTGAGGCACACATAGCCTCCCAACCAAAGGCGCAGCAGCATGCCACAGTACGAGGTGCAGATTCACAGAACTCATAGGCCGAGAGACGCGGCTAGAGCAGAGAGAGACGAGGCTTGAGGCTAGTGTGTGACATGCCAGTGAGAGCACAATGAGGCCCGAGCTCACATTGTGACTTTACTTTCAGAATGAGATTAGGCTCAGCCTAGGCTAGCCTGGAGATGACAGAGTAGCATGGCGAGCAGCAGATCTCGAGAGACAAAGAGCACAGGGGCTTAGATATTGAGCCTTCTTCATCCCCCAAATACAAGTGTGGATGGTTGTCATTGTACGCAGAGATCATTTGTATGCACGATCATAGACATTACTAGCACAGAGGGACTAGGCCCATGCCGAGCTGTAGGTGATGATTACAGAGAAGATCAAGAGGTCATTACTCCTGCAGACATGCCGAGGCAAACCTCGGGTCGAGTGACAAAGTGCTGAGAGAGATCGCCTTTAGGTAAAGCACTCACCTCCGAGATGCCGACTAGATACGGGATGCCACCAAGCTTGGTGGTGAGGCCCTATTTTATAGGACCGTGTATTACAAAGTGGTGCTACTAAAAAGCGGTGAGTGACACTGCCACAATTTTCGTGGTCGAGTGCATCAAGATCTTGATCACGGAGATCGTGCCATTCAACCGATCGCTGAGACATCCTCTACCAGAGCAAATGGGACTAGTGCCATTCCAACGCCATCCTAGCCTCCAAAGGTGTTCCGTCATCCGTGAGGATATTTCTGGGAGCCCCCTCGGCGAGGGCGAGAGCTGCATGTTGAGACCCACAATTTTGTTGTATAGATTCTTTTATATGTATGCCTCTTATGAAGGCCAATTTTTGATGTACAGTCTTGTTATACATGTATTTTAATGATGCCTCATGATGAAGGCTTTATTCTCTCAGATACATGCCCTTTTTGATGGCACTTTGTATTGATGATGTATTATATTGAGTACCGATCTAGACATTGTATGTATGTGTACAAACATTTTTGATGTATCATCTGTGTACACCTCAGCTGAAGGCATTTTTGATATAGAGCACTGATTTGTATCCATTTTTGATATAGATGTATATTGAAACACATGTATATATATGAGGATTACTTTGTTTTGGCTCAAATACACATGGTTATGAGATGATGTACCTTATTGTTATTGTGTCCTGATGCATGTGACACAAGTGGGATAATTCTATGATGTGAAATACCCTTTTCTAAATTACTCTATGTCAATTCTCATTGCATGTTGCATTTGTTTGATTCAGCACTTATGGATGCGTTGTGACATGAGTGGGCATACATTGATTCACATTGCATGTTGTGTTTTGATTCAGCACTTATGGATGCGTTATGATGTTATCTGATTTTGTACTTTGTATGTATCTGATTTCAACGTTTTGATGTATACATGTGCTGTGGATGTTAGATGATAGATCCTTAGATGATATCAAATGTATTTCTCATGTGTTATTTTGATGTATATGGATGGGATGATATGATGATATTGGTGCAGGGGGGATAGATTTTTGATCATGCACAACCCCTCTTGCCCCCATTGATGATATGATATGTGATGATTAGCTTAGCATACATGCATGATGTAACACTTAGCATTTTGTTTATATATGATGTATAAATGATGTTAGATGTGATGATAATGATGGTAATGTGATGTGAATGATAACAAAACAGAGCACATGCAATAAAAAAATGAAATGCTAACAAATAACACCAGGAATTAATGTAATACACCATGATTCACCATGCTTTATTAACATGTAATAAACACAATCAAATGCTAAGAAAGAGCATAATGAATCAACACAATACATCATGACTTCCCAAAATTCACTAGCATGCAAAAACATACCACAATATGCATAAGCAAGAAAAGATGAATCCTAACAAAGTATGCCCAAGCAACAAACAACCCAAAAGTAGAAATACAAAACAACTATACAAGCAACAAACAAAGAAAGAAACAAGACAATGCAAGTAACTAATTTTTTTGTAAGATTTGTTTTCATGCGCCAATTTTCTATTGTTTAGGTTTTTGTGAAACAATTTTCTATTGCTTATGTGTTTTGTGAAACAATTTTCGATTGTTTTTGTGTGTTTGAGAAACAATTTTCTATTGTTTAGGTTTTTGAGAAACAATTTTCTATTGTTTTTGTGTTTTCTAATGGTTTTCCAAAGCTATGTGCAAGTAACCAAGAAAGCGTGGATGCCCCTAGTGTTAGATGGGGAATATACAAGGGCATAAGCCACGCACTTATGAACAAGAAGGTGAAGTTGTTGAATTGCCCCAAAGATAAGATGGTAAATAGCGAAAGACCACATCCCTCACGGCATTTAATAAAAGAAGGCAAAGTCGATCAAGGCTAGACAAGATCGTATGCACAGGAATTTTGAGGGTAGAACCAGTGTCTAGGCCAAAGAAGACTACCCTCATGATGTAGGACTCTTGTGAATAACAAATCCTCTCGAGGCATCGAAACCGGTTTTCACCTGGACCACCCAAAGTGGCACAATTGTGTGGTTTTCACTAGTGGATGACCTATTTTCTCTTTTTCTCGATTTTTTTTTTAACTTCCTTGCACCATGTTTAAGCATACAAACACTTAAGATGTATGGCATTCATGGGCTCCCGAGCTCATCACCATTGGGGTGAGCCAGTTTGTATGCCTCTGTTCCATACTTGGCAAATATGACATAGGGTCCCAACCAATGTGGTTCAAACTTCACTTTCTTTTCTCACTCTACTCTGGTGTTGAACTGGTTCTCCTTCATAACTAAATCACCAACCTCAAACGAACGAGGGATGATTCTCTTGTTGTATTTTTGGAGACTCTATGTTGATACAATTTTAGGGGATTAAGAGCGCGAATGCACCTCTCATCCAGGAGTTATAACTCAGCCAATCTTGCCACTCGATAATCTTCATCCTTATCCAAATAGTCCCGAAGAGATATTCTCAGGGATGGAAGTTCAATCTCTAAAGGGATGATAGATTATATCCCAAACACTAGGGAATATGGTGTCGCACCTGTAGGAGTGCGAATGGATGTTCAGTAAGCCCAAAGGGCTAGATAGATTTGTAAGTGCCGCCGACTGGTTTTGCTAACCATCTTCCCCATTATCTTTACCAAAGTCTTGTTTTTTGCCTTAGCTTGTCCATTACCCTGAGGGTAATATGGTGTGGACCATTTTAATCTGATTTGGAACCGTTGGCAAAGACCTTTCACAATTTGTTTCTTAAATGACTTCCCATTATCTGTAGCGATAGATTCAGGAATACCATATCGACAAATGATGTGATTCATGCTAAATTTAGAAATCTGTGCTCTATGACATAGGTTAAAGGGACAACCTCCACCCAGTTTTCAAAATATTTTTAGCTGTGATGATATGTATATGACCATCGATGAGGTAGGAGTAAGTTTTCCTATTAGATCAAGTCCCCACTTGGAGAATGGCCATGGGGTAGTGATAGGTTGCAATGGTCATGCGACGGATCATGAATGAAATTTTCATACTTTTGGCAAAGCACACATTTTCTAACATAATTGTAAATAATCAATTTCCATGGTAGGCCAATAGTAACCTACTCTCAACAACTTCTTAGCCAAGACCATTCCATTGGTATGTTCTCCGCACACCCCTTCGTGCACTTCTTTGATTGCTTGGATTGACTCCATCACATCTATATAATGTAATGGATTCCCATCGTAGCCACGACGATAAAGTGTACCTCCTAAACAGGTGTAATGGCTATCTAGCAAATCAGGCTTTGCTTTTCAGATTGGGAGATATTAGGAGGGAATGTGTTGTCCTTAAGATAGGTGAAGATGGGTTCGTAGCACGGGGAATGGGGACCAACAACCTCACAAGCCAGGCAAGATTCTGGCATGTCATATGCGGGCTGATGTAGATTTTCTATGAAGAATGGTATATCATTGTTCCCTAGTGGAATACGAAGCATAGACCCCACCATTTCCATGGCATCTACCAACTGTTTTGTGCTCTTAGGATTTGCTCAAAGGTAATGTGCACAAAATACTCCTTTAGAGTTTCCACTAACTTTTTGTAAGGTATGAGCTTGTCATCCTTAACCTTATATTCATCATTAACCTATTTGATGATTAACTACAAATCACCTATGACCTTAACATGATGAACATTCCACTTGATGGCTAGCTTCATCCTTGCAATGAGTGCCTCATATTCTACAATGTTGTTTGTGCAAGGGAAGCCCAGGTGAAAAGCCTATGGTATAGGATCGCCAAAAGGAGTAATAAGGACCACTCTTGCACCTGAACCATGAAATGTAAAGGATCCATCAAAATGTATCTGCCATATGACAGATTCTTCAATGTAGAGCAAGGAGGCATTTAGAAGATCTAGACTCAAAGGTTTTGTGCTTTGTAAAGGTGCTTTCTAAATGGGTCGACAAGTACTTGTCCTTTAACCAATTTTTGATGGACAAATTCTATGTCAAACTCACTGAGTAGAATGATTCAATTAGCCATTCTACCTGTGAGGGTGGGTTTGGACAACAAATAATTGAGTGGGTCGACCTTGGATATGAGCTTGGTCTTAGTATTCAGCAGGTAATGGAAAAGTTTTTGAAAGGTAAAAACAACAGCCAAGCAAACCTTTTCAATTTGAGGATAATTTATTTCATAGGCGATGAGGGTGCGACTCAGATAGTACACTACTTTCTCCTTATGGCCAAGATCGTATTGGGTGAGTAGTGCACCAATAGTAAATTTTGTAGCAGAAATATAGAGCAAAAGTGGTTCTCCAAGAGTGGGAGGCATGAGGATAGGTGGATTAGCCAAGTATTATTTTAGCAAAGCAAAGACTTGTTGTTGCTCGGGTCCCCAGATGAAAGTGACGCCTTTTTAAGAAAATGGGTGAATGAGTGACATTTATCTGCAAGCTAGGAGATGAAGTGGAAAATGGCTTGAATTTTTTCCTATAAGCTACGCGATTGCTCGATATTCTTAGTGTGGAGGCATTTCAGTGATAACAGTAAAATTTAGCAGGGTCTACTTTAATACCTCGTCCTTAACACAATGAAGCCCAATAGTTTCCCGTATAACACACCGAAGACACACTTCTTTGGATTCAAATTTGACTTTTATTCATGCAGTGCATTCAAGAAATGCCACAAAATGACAGATGATCCTCTCTTGTTTTGGACTTTCCCAGTGATGTCATCTACGTAGTCTTCCATGATATCATGAATCATATCATGAAAAATAAATATCATTTCCCGCCGATAAGTCACTTTGCATTCTTAAGGCCAAATGGCATCACCTCGATAGCATAAGGTGCCCCAAGGTCGATAAAGTTGTTTTGTGTTGTTCTTCTTCGATGATCTTGATTTGATTATAACTCGAAAATCCATTCATGAGGGATAGCATCTCATACCCTCGTTGAGTCAACAATCATATCAATGTTGGGAAATGGAAAATCATCTTTAGGGAAATATTTATTGATGTCCCTAAAATCCATGCAGATTCTGGATATCGATAAGTTTTTTTGGATAGAACAATGTTTGATATCCATTCGTAATAATAAATTGACCGATGAATCCTCATTGCAAGCAATCTTTCCAACTCTTCTTTAACCAACAGGGCCACTCTTGGGTGCATCTTTGGAGTTTCTGTTTGATAGGCTTGGTGTCTGCAGGCACGACTAGGTTGTGCACAACCAAATTTGGATTTAAGCCGGGAATGTATTTGTAAGACCATGCGAACACGCCAATAAAATCTCGGAGCAAAGCATTGTGAACGTATTTTGTTCTCTAGCCGAGAGTGATTCTCCCAATTTTACTATCTTTGGATCCTCTTCTATACCAATGTTGACATCAATGGTTTCTTCGACTAAAATTTTTGATAAGTCCTCCATACGCGTAGGATCAGGAGGTAGGTTGAGATCTTCATCCAAGGATGTCTCCACGAGATTTTCATCCTTGTGTGGTCACTTTGTTTTTCCTTTGATTTTCTTATTTGTTTGTCAAACCAGCTTCCTCAAAGAGGTTTTCACTGTGTGACTTGGACTTTGATTTTCCGAGGCTTTTCTTTAGAACTTTTACCCTCACTTTTCTTTAAATTTTGTTGACCACAAAGTTCATCCTCCTCGCCGAAGTAGGTGTAGGTGTCTAAGTCAATAAAGAAACCTTTCTTATGATCTCCAATGGGAATTGTATCCCTTATGCCCATGAATTCTGCAATAGCCTCATCATTCTTGAATAAATCTAGTGGCATGTGACGTTGTTGGTCCCATTCAACAAGGGAAGGGTATACAAGGTCAAGGGTTGGTTCTGTGGGGGTTAAGGTTAGGACAACATTGTTCATGAAAAGGTTCATGGAGGCCAGATCCTCATATTGGCTACAATGGGAATCCATATCATTGTCTAGATAGTCAGAACTATCCTCACACTCAGAACAAGTAGCATCTTGATCATTGGGGTGTGCTCCATAAGGACAAATCCCAATTTCATATCTTTCTATTTTGAAATGTGGAAGAGGGACTGGTTCTCTTTGTCCTTGTTCATTCCTCCCACATCCTAGGCCTTTATAGCCCATGGAGTACATCATTCTACTAGATTTTTCATATTCCGGGGTTCGATAACAGGATGGCTGAGTATCCTCAGGGACCCAAGTAGTAGGTGGATCAAGAAATTTCTCCTCAGCTAACAAGCCTCCATGTAGGAATGACCCAATAGTGTGCTTCTCTTTAGGTCTTTTGAAATGGTAGTGGGTCGACCTCTAGTCTTGGCGACAATGAGAGGTCTAAAATCAAGAGCGCTTGTGTACATTATACTCCCCGCAACTTCATATTCAAGGATTTTCATCTCCCATGAATCAAATGGAGATGTTGAAGTGACACCCCATGCGTGCAAGAACTAAGAGAATCTAAATCCACTGGGATTCTAGGCCTCGACCGAGAGGGACAACTATATCTCATGGAGGGACATGCATAGGTAACCTTTCATGCAAAGATATTGAGAGGTCTACAAATGAGAAAAGGGCTTAGAATCTCCTTGTATTTTAATCGTATGTCCCTCATGCTTCAACTTAATGCATTGATGAAATGTTGATGGCATGGCTTGAATGGCATGAATCCATGGTCGGCCTAGAAGCATGTTATATGGAAGCTCCAAGTCTAGAACATGAAACTTCGTCCCGATGGTAAGAGGGGCCCACCTCCATGGGTAGTGTGATGGTGCCTTCGACTCCTTTCCTTGTTGTCGTATGCAAAGTGATAGTGATAATATGAGACTCAAGATCTTCCTCTACATGTCCCAACTATTTGACCAACTTGAGCGTAAATGTTCAATCTAGATCTGTTATCCACAAGCACCCGCTTGATTTTCCTATGGGTGACAACTATCTCAATGTATAAGGGAATATTATGTGTATGATTCTCATTAGGATCTCCCTATGGTTGAAATTAAGATGCTCACTTGGTGCAATGTTTGCCATCATGGCTCAAGGTGTGTAGGATCAAATTCTAAAGGCACTCCTGACCCCTGAAGAGTTTGGTACAGAATGTCCTTATGCACATTGGATATCTTGAGAAGATCTAAGATCGAAATCTTAGTAGATGTCTTTTGAAGTTGTTCTAAAAGGTTATATTTACTGGTATGCGGGGTCGACGGAGGAGTTTCAAATTACGAGGTGGGCACGCCTTGCTACCACAACACAAATTCTTTCCTTGATCCGGATAGTATTGACATGGTCAACAGGAGAGCGAATATATCCGATAAGTGAATCATAATGGTTGTTATCTCTTTTGGTATACAAGTAATTCACGGCTTTATAAGTTTGGGATGACTCTCCCTGATCCGGATTTGACTTTTCTGACTTTTCATGCTTGGGGAATGGTTCTTTATATATCCCCATTTTCTCGTTAGGTGTTTGTGTTTTGCCAGGGTTATCCACCTCTATCTCCCCATTGTCAATGAGGTCCTAATATAATGGTGAAGCCGCAGACATTTTTCTATGT
Source organism: Taxus wallichiana var. yunnanensis (assembly GCA_018340775.1). NCBI lineage: Eukaryota > Viridiplantae > Streptophyta > Pinopsida > Cupressales > Taxaceae > Taxus > Taxus wallichiana. The sequence goes on from CM031239.1 coordinate 479,366,808, forward strand.
CTTATGTCCTTTAACGTGATGCATTTCACAATATTCATGCTCCTTGTACCATGAAGGTTTCAAGCGTTGTTGTCAAATGGCATGCGTTGTGGATAGGTCATCATGTGGGCCGCATCTAATTATTTTAGTATGACTAACAATGGTTCATTGAGAGAGTGAATGTTCTTCACTTTGGTGGTGGTTGAATTGGGCCCTTGGTCAGGTTTAAAAGGTCGACCAGTTTGGACTGTATCGAACACGTTTGGAATCAATAATTCCATCTCCTACCACATTTTTATTTTCGTTAAAGATCTTCATATTTTCCGTGGGTTTGACACTTTCATTGTCTCTAGATTGGGTTTTGAGGGTGCCTTTAGCAATGAGATCTTTTTCTATTTGAATCCCTTTCTCGATAACCTCCTCAAAAGTACGAACACAATGCATTTGGAGGTGGAAAGCTATATCCGGGTTGAGATTGGGAACGAAAATACTAACCAACTTCTTTTTAGGGAAAGCACAAGGGAAGTGACTAGCTATCCCTCTCCACCATTGGAGGAAGTTGGAAAAGGTCTCATTTGGGTGTTTCTTGGTGCCACACAAGTCTGCCATGGTGACATCACTCTCTATGTTATACGAGAAGTGACGCATGAATCTTTCTACCAATTCTAGCCAGGTGAAAATTGATCCTCGTGGTAAGCGTGTAAACCACTCCAAGGCTTGACCTCCGAGACTCTTGGGAAAAGTCGATGAGGTAATTGTCACTATAAGACACCTCTTGACATGCCATGTAAAAATATTTAATGTGATCCCATGGATCCCCTTTCCCTTTATATTTTTCAAATTTGGCATATCAAATTTCTTTAGAAAGGGTTGAAGGGTCTTTGTTTTTTCAAAAGGATAGGGGCATAATTCTTCATATTGATATTTCCTAATGCTCCCTATATTGCTCTCTTGTAAGCTCACGAGCATCACTTTCATGGACTGCACTTCTTGTGTGAGCAATTTTTCTTTAGTGGGAGAAGCAAGGATGTAAACATGATGATACCATGTGTCTTCTTCTCCTTGGTTTTCCCAATGGAGTTCATTAATCTTAAACCTAGGCCTCAACTTTTGAATGTTCTTGTTTGTGTCTTTTTGTACATGGGAAGTAAGCAAAGCCAGTTGTCACCTAGGTTACTGATTTGTTGTTGGATTGTGGCTTGATTTGTAGCTTCTTCTTCTAAAGGTTCCTCCTCGTATTGTGGAGGTTCTTCACTTGTCTCATGTTCTATCTTGTTTCTTTGTGGCACTTTGATAAAGGGTATTCTATGCCCTACCACTTTATCATTCCCTACGTAAGAAGTGGAAGCATGTCCGCCTGTTAAAATATATTCCATATTGATAATGGGACATTCTTCCTTAGTAGCATCATTTATAGGTAATATTGTTTCATTCTCCATGGGCAATTTGGCCGCTAGTTCTATGACCCGTGCCAACAATCTATCTCTATTTTGAATAAGAAATTCATCTAGTATAGTGGGGTCAAAATCGAAGTCTGCACATAGATATTCTAATTCATTTCCACTATAATTGACCATCTCTTCTGTTTCCTTTTCTGTAGAAAACAATGGTCCTAGGTCATGTCCAATGAAGGGGTTTGACCCTTTTCTGTTAGAGGTTTCCCAAGCTTGCGCTTGTTGTTCCTTGTATGTCTATTTCTTTAACCCTAGACGTGTTTTAGGAGCCATGTTTTCATGATAGTTTCACTAGGGTGAGTTGTAAATGTGTTCAAAGCTTAGTGACCACCCCTAAGTGAAATGCAAGATGTATTTGTTAAGAGTATGAATAAGTCAACAATGTGAGAATACCAATGTGATAGAGTGATAAATCACTAGTGATACAAGCATTTGGTATTGAAACCTATTTAAATGAAGTTCCTCCTAGACTACATTTCAAAAAGTAGTTTCGCGTCACAAGATGATTAACAAGATGTCTTCACTTATGCCAAGTTCAAGGAAATGAACAAAACATAAGTAAATACAAGAAGTCAATGTGACCTCCCAATCAAGATATATGATGAGCAAGCTCAAACTCAATTAAGACCTATATCTCAAAAAGTGCCAATTACAATTTGCGAATGACACAACAATATCACCAAGATATGTTAACCCACTTTGAGAAAGTGAAGTATTGATATCAAGGTGTTATTGATATAACACGCACAAATGGTAACACCCAAAGACTCTTCAAAATTGAGGTAATAATAGAACCGAACTAAAAGCTCAAAGTATAGGTAGGAATAGTTAAAAATATGTTTAGCGTAACCTTAAAATATAGGTATTTATGTCGAGATTACAAGAACAAAGACGTAAATATCGAAATTGTAGTGATACGATACAAACAAGATAACTCTTCCAAGGAAGTCCGCAGTGATGAACCACGCCTAGCTATAATGATGATCTTGACATGGGTGTCAAGATCACAATGGCTACTAATGACATGAATATGCCTCTGCACATTTTAGACTTTTAAATTACCCGTACCGCAAAACATGGATGGGCATAAACAAACATAAAAGTGACAAACATTGATTGGCAACACAAAGGTAATCACCTTTCTTGATCAATAGAGTGTCAAAAGAATGTGAAGGAAGAAAGTCAAAAAAGGGATGAAAATTGTTGGCTTCACTTTGGCAGAGTTTCAGCCTTACCTTAAGGTAAGTGAAGAACTAGGCGAGTAATGCGTCACACGTTTCAGTGGTGAAAATGATGGCTCGCAACTCAACACAATTATTAGAATGGTCAAAGTGGGTTCTGGCCAAAGTATATTTTCCTAGGTGGTTCTCTCATCCTAGGTGCTACAAAGATTATCCACAAGCAGGAAAATTTACCCAAATAGTCCCAACTATCTTGGGATTATCTTGACTTTTCCCCCTTCAAGCACAGTGGGCAATAAATGTGTCCAAATGTGTACTTAAAAGGGTCACATAGGAAAAACTTGTAACTCTATCTCACAAAGATTTACTAGTCATATAGGTAGTGCGAGTAGTTCCCGTTTCATCTACAAGGTTCCCTCTTGCGTGGACTACTTTGGGTTCCCGGACCCACCACCATTGTTGTAGCTTAAGGTGTTATGCCAAAGGGGTTATGTTCCAGTTGAGTGGAGAGGGACGTACCTTTTCAAACCCGCAATACAAGTCTGATGTTTTGAATATTTTGTTCGCTTTATCTTTTTTTAATTAGATGTTTTTTTGCTCAAACACTTGTTTGGCAACTTGTAAAAAGCGTATTAGTAGTTTCTGAATTTTGTTTCGATTTCTCCGTTCTTTGACAAGCAATGGCATTTTGGTCCTGTATGACGATTTTTAGTAGTTTTCCATCAAAAGAGAAGGCATCATTTCTGATTCTCCAGATCATCCAAGGATGCAAGAGAAGAGCATACGTGATTGTCTTCAAAAATCCAAAAAGATATCAAATGGAAAAACACTTTAATTTAATTACACCAATTTAACCAATTCCAACTCAAATACTCTTAGTAATCTCACAAAGATCGAAAGGACTTAAGACTCGTTTCTAATTCCCAAGATCGCCCCAAGGGACGTGAGGGAAGAGCATACACGATCCTTATTCCTATAAGTAAACAATGCAAAATATTACCTAATCAAATAAAAACATGTAAAAACAGCCTGCAAAGACAAATATGTGATTAGATAAACCTGCAAGAATGTTAGCACATCAACACTTTAATTTCAAAAATGTAAAAGGACACTTGTGCCCCTTTTTAGTGCCTACGTGCAGGTTAGGGCGTACGTGCCACTAAATGTTGTTTTTAGTTCACAGTGTGCTTACGCTACCCAAGAGATGTGTGCGCCACGAAAATAGTGCCTGCACCACTAAAACAATGCCTGCGCTACTCTATGGAATTTTTGAATTTATCAAGCACCTGCACCACCAGAGAGGTGTGTGCACCACAAAAATAGCGTATGTGGTACTTTGAGAAAAATAGATAGAAAATTAGATAGAATAACTGCATTACTAGAAAAATGTGCTGCGCCACGAAAATAGTATGTGTGCCCTAGTTAGGGTGTGTACGCATATCCGACGAGGTTTCGATGCAAAGTGAAGGTACAAGATGAAATGACGCTCACACAGGTTAGTGCACCTATGCATTGGTTAGGTGTATGCACCGGGGTTATTGTGCCTACACCAGGGGTTGGCAAATAGAGTAACAGTTTATCAAAGTGTGCTTGCACCACCAGAGAGAGACATGTGCACCCCGAAAATTGTGCATGTGCCATGAAAATCATGCCTATGCCCTAAAATCATGCTCGCGCTGCACCTTACAACAAAAATACGGCGGTATACAAGAAAACTCACAATATCTCAAATTTTGACAAGTTTTTTTATCATGGGTAAATAGTTTTGAAGGGACTATACCCTGTGTACAAAAAGGCTCAAAATCCAGATACCAAAAGAGGAAAAAATGACCCTAAAAATGTAAAACATCCAACATCAGGGGGCTCAACAGCTAGATAATACAATATAGTAACAAAACAAGATCAAGACAGACAGTGATCCGAACAAAAGCAGAAGAGACAAAATACGAACAAGAGATAACCACCACTGGTCTTCCCAGCCAAAAATAGCACCAAAAACGCTAGTCAACAACAACTTCACCACCAGTAAACAGCAATAGAGCTCCGCATCACTTGATAGCCTGGTCAATCTTGGCTTTAATCATTTGGAGTGAGATGAAGAATGCAATGGCGGTGGCCTGGGAAGGGTCTTTCAAATCTGCCGCCTGGGCAATTGCAAGATCTCTGTTCTCCTTGGAGCCCCAAATATCCTCGGTAATACCACTGAGACTACAAATACTATGCACATGTTGCTCGATAAAATTGTAGATGCTTTTAAGAGCTGAGAGGATACAGTCATTACGCCCTTTTGCATTGCCAAGCCTGGCATCCAGAGATAGAAGCTTCTTGAAAACTTCAGCAGTGATATCATCATCTTCATCATTTTGCAGTTTCCTTTTTCCCTTAGTTTTATCCATATCCCTAATAGCACTCTTTAGTTCCTGAATCTCCTTTTCCATATTTCCAACTCTGACCAACAAGTCCTCATCTTTAGGCTCCTCCACCGGATTACTAATGTGTAGTAAATTCACAGCAAGCTCTAGGTCTTTATGACTTCTAAGAACCCTCTGAGAAGCGGGGACCTTCGCTTTATCTCTTTCCTTTTCCTGCTAATGAAATCAATGTCAAGTTTCCTATCGGGAAGGGGAGGGATGGAGGTAGGGGGAGGAGTAGAATCCGAGCGGGACAGAGGTTAAGCGGTGGCGGTGAATAATAATTATTAAACCTTGATGAAGGGAATAACCCTAGTGTGGTTTTGTACTTCCGCAATGTTTTCTCCGAGAGAATTCAACAAGTAATGAGGAAAGTTGATGGTGAGGTTTCTACGGAAGTGATTAAGGAAGATCAAGTGCTTTTGGGGAATAGTGACAAATCTCCCCTCTAGAGTAACATACCTTACCACCATCCTTGTGATCTCAGCAAAAGGCTCTGGAACAGAAGCAAGTTTGATGCCAGCCATCACAAACTCCAGATTCTCCCCCTCATCAAGAAACTTCTTAGCCTCCACCTCTCTGTCCACGCGCTTGTTGAAGAATTTGGTTCCGTCTAGACTGAGCCCAGTGACCTGGGCAATAAGCTCCTCGAAATCTCAACCTTGATATTACTGTACTCAACCACGCGATTCCTCCATCCATGAGCAAATTTAATTGAGAGATCCTGATCAAAACCTTGGACTTTTTTCAATAAAGTTCGTGAGACCCCCTTTTTGTAAATAGTTCCAAAGAACTGTATCATCTTTCCATGCTGGATTATGAGTGGGCTCTGTCTTGCAAGGCGGTCCCCCCATTTTTCCTGTGATATTACCTCTTCCCACAATGGTAAAAATTTGAAAACTATATGAATCATCCTCAGCTCTGCTTTTGAAGCCCTCCCAATCGTGTGAAGAGATGTAATTATTAGTCCTCACTTTGTAATTAATTAACCACTCCTTAGCATCCACCCTATAACTATTAATGATGACGCTCCAAGTCACACAAATCTTTGATGATGTCATCATTCTGCACTTAAAAAGCTGCTCCTTAGCATCAACACTACAACTATTAGTGATTACGTTCCAAGTCATGCAAATCTTTGATGATGTCATCATTTACTTTAGTAGGAAGAATGTCACCCCTTAACCAAGTTTGAAAAGTATTATTAACCCCAATATTTTCCAAACCATCAGCCACACTATTGCCTTCATGGTAGGTATGTTTGATTTCAAAATTTTCAAAACTCTTGCAAATATCAAGGTAGCTTTCAAAGAAAAAGTCCCCGATCGATTGACCAACCTGGGGTTGTTTTGATTTAAAATATTGATAATGTTCAACAAATCACCCTCAATTATAATATTGGAAATATTACAATCCCTGGCTAGCCTTATTCCCCAAAGAGCAGCAAGAGCTTCAGAGTAGTGATTAGTTTGCCTACCCATTTTACTAGAAAAGTAGTAGTAAACGCAATTTCTCTGTGATCTCTAATGACTCCCCCACCTCCAGAATCCCCAAGATTTCCTTTTGAGGCCCCATCAAAATTCAACTTATGCCAAGCACTGGGAGGCTTAATCCATCAGACAATGGATCTATCAATACTATTGTTATTCTTGTTCAAAATAGTGCCAATATTCCAAGCAACCAGAATGTGCTCTTCTTCCTCAGGGTAAAGTCTATTTTTGGGGGTTTAAATCTTTCAATGTTGTCTTTCACAGCAATGATAATTTCTTTGTAGACTTTTTTGCATAACTTTCTGGTATTCCTGAAAATGACATCATTACGAGCTTTCCAAACTCGCCACATGGTGTGAGGGAGAACCAGTTGCCATAATCTCCTCACCACACAATGTTTGTAAGGAGAGTTCCATTGTTCCCAGGCCTGAAGACAAGTATGGGGAAAGATCCATTCCTGATTAAAGTTTTCAAAAATAAGATGCCAAATTTTGGAAGTGTACTTACAATGAAGAAAGAGGTGTTTGATGTCTTCGCTTCTTCCTAACACATGCAACATCTGTTAGGCATGATGAATCCTTTCCTAATGAGATTGTCATTAGTTAGGATCTTTCCTTTAATGATAAGCCACCAAAAAAAGTTTACTCTAGGGGTTAGCTCGGGCATCCATAGCTTATGCCACTCAGTATCACTTTCAATAGAGGCAAAGAAAGAGTTGTAGCCAGATTTAACCAAGTACTCTCCATCAAAGGAATCTTTCCAAATGAGTTCATCCTTATGATTTTGAGGACTAATATGAATTAGGGAGAGATGAATCGCATAGATGAAACATCAGACTACACATTATCCTCATCTACTTTGAAATGTTTCCATTTCCTTTTATTTTCAACCACCTCAATATAGCCCTGGACTTTGTGCCCATAATTTCTAATTAAGCTATCTTTAATGTGACCATAAGAGGAAATCCAGTTAATATCTGACCATTTATCACCCGTAAATTAATGTCTTGACCATCCCCAAGCTTCCAACTACATCCCTGAGAGAATATGTCTGATGTGGAGAAGATTGTTCCAGAAAATAGAACCATTCGGAAGTAACTGATCAAAAATAAAGGAATTCATGCTTTGATTGGAAAGGTATTTGATTTTGATCAACTCGGTCCAAGGCTTCTGCTCTTTTATAAGTCTCCAACCCAACTTTGCAATAAGAGCAACATTCATATGTTTGATATCTTTGATTCCTAAACCCCCAATCCTCTTTGGTTTACAGACCTGCTCCCAAGCAACTAAATGGTACCTAAACCTGTCTTCAGTGCCATGCCATAAAAAGTGATTTTGAATTTTTTCAATGCTATTCATCACTACTTTTGTTGGAATGTTGAACATTGACATGATATAAATAGGTAAGTTCTGAAGAGTGCTTTTTATCAATAAACACTTGCCTGCACTTGAAAGTAAAGCTCCTTTCCAACCAGCAAGTTTTTTTGAAATCTCTTAAGAAGATCATTCCAAACCTCATTAGAAACCTTACTAGTACTCATAGGGAGCCCTAAATAAGTAGCAGGGAGGGAATTAATAGTACATCCAAGAATGAGAGCAATCTTTCTTTGCCTTTCAATAGGAGTATTGAAAAAATAGATTGAGCTTTTGTCAAAATTAACTTTCTATCCTGAGGCTTCCTCATAAAATCTAAGGATAGTTTTGATAGCCTTCACTTCAATTATTGAGGCCATCAGAAGTAGGAGAGTGTCATCAGCAAACTGCTGGTGAGAGGAAACCTGATTACCAGAAGTAGGTTGAAAACCCTTTATCATACCAATATGAATAGCTTTTGAGATAGATCTGCTTAAACTATCAGCCATTATAATGAACAACAAAGGGGAGATGGGGTCCCCTTGTCGAATTCCTCTATTGCTGGAAAAAAAACCAACCGGTTCCCCATTAACAACCACTGAGAATCTAGATGAAGATATGCAAGAATGTATAATTTTCCTGAATTTATTTTGAAATCCAAACTTGGATAAAACCTCATCCATGAATTTCCAGGAGACTCTGTCAAAAGCCTTATGCATGTCTAACTTGATAGCCATCCCAACTTTTTTACTTTTATCCATTGAATGAATTGTTTCATGGACCATAATAACTCCATCCTGAATAATTCTACCTTGAATGAATCCGCTCTGTTGTTGAGAAATAATTTCCATTAGAATAGGTTGTAGCCTAGTGGTTAAAATATTTGTGAAGATCGATAGATTACATTAACCAAACTGATTGGCCTAAAATCTTTGAAATCCTTTACATCCAGCTTCTTAGGAGCAAGCACAATATGTGTATTGTTTAACTCTTTTATGAGATTTCTAGTTCTATAGAACTCATTAACAGACTTTCAATAGATCTTGAAGTAGATTTCCCAACATCTTTGGAAGAAGTTTGTAGAAAAACCATCAGGGCCTGGAGCCTTATCCCCTTCCAGAAAAAAAAACTTTTTCAATTCCTCGATGGTGACTATTTTGGAAAGACTCTTAAACCTCTCGGCAGGCAGTAAATTATTAGGAATGGAGTCTAAGAGAAAGGAGGTCGCTTGCTCGTTGTAGGAATTATTCTCTGTGAGCAGATTCTTGTAGAATTTGAGGGCTTCATCTTTGATGTCTTCAGAATCCGTAGTAATGTTCCCATTACCCTTTGAGACTTCAGTAATTCTGTTACAAGCCCTATGTTTGAGGGTTGTCATATGAATTTTTTTGTATTTGTCTCCTGCTTTTAACCAGAGGGCTCTAGACTTCATTCTCCAAAAGGATTCCTCACAGCTGTTTATATTATGCAGGGTAGAGAGAATTTTTTTTTCCTGTTGATGATCCTCGAGGGTCATACCTTTCAATGAAACTTTAAGCTCAAACTCTTCCAGTTGCTGTTTAAGCTCTTTCTTTTTTTCAAAAATATTCCCAAAAACCTCTTTATTCTAGATTCTAACCTTTTGTTTCACATTTTTCAGCTTCTGAAGAAGCTCTGAATTGAGCAGTCCCAGTCCCTTCCCAAGACCACCACTCTTTAATTCTATCCAGAATGTCCTCATGTTCAAGCCACATCTTTTCAAATTTAAAATTGCAGTGGAAAGGTTTTGACCAATTGAAGAAATTAAGGGCAATAGGATTGTGGTCTGAACCCATTCTGGGAAGGGAGGAGAGATGAAAATTCTGATCTAAGATCCAGTTAGCAGAAATGAGAGCTCTATCCAATCTAACCTGAATCGATTTTCCCCAATTCTTCTGTTAGACCAGGTGTATTGATTACCATGAAGTTCAATGTCCATAAGATTAAGAGTCGATATGAAGCCAACAAAATCTTCCATGCTGATAGAGAAATCAGAGTTCCCCCAAAATTTTCCCCAGATTTAAAGGAGTGTTAAAGTCCCCCATTATCAACCAGTTCATATCCTCAAAGTTATTCCAAAACAAGACTAACTCTTTCCACAAATTTCTTCTACCAGCAACAGTATTAGGGGCATAAATATTGGAAAGAATCCAACTAGAATTATTCTCAAGGATTTTAAAATTATAGCTAAATGATTCTGGGAGGATGAAAGCACATTACCATGAACAATTTTAGTGTCCCAGAAGACCACTAAGCCTCTAGAAGCACCTTGAGAATCAACAGCAGCAAAGGCAACATTCTCCCAGAAAGATCTTTTGCAATCTTCAACAACTTTATTTTTCATTTTCGTTTCCTGAATTAGAAGGATGTTGGGTCTACTTGATCTTTTAATTTCCTTAAGCATTCTTTGCTTAGGTCCCCCATTGAGTCCTCTGACATTCCAAGAAATAACCTTCATTAAAAAGTTTTGGGGATGTAGTTGTCGGATGGTTCAAAAGCCTTTGAGTACCATCTACAATTTCTTTCTCAGTCTCTTTTTCTCTTACTTCTCTCTTGGAGAGTCTACCTTTTCTATAGGTGACTCCAATATTTGCAGTTCTCCTGGCAGTAGCCCTTGTGATTCTTGAGGTGGAAGCTTCCCAACTTCCTATCTGTTTCTTTTTATCACTATAGAGTGATTTCGAATTTCTTCAAACCCTTTTAGTCTTCGTTTCTTACTTCTCACTGTGATGAATCCATCTTTATCACATTCCGATAGACTTTTCTTTAAAGTAGGAGTAATTTCCCCTTCCTCTTTTCCTTTATCAAAATCAAGTTGTTGAGCTATTTTAGGAGTGAGCTCCTCCATATCTGCAAACTCTTTATCCTGGTTTAGATCTCTTGCTATGGATTCCATAATATCTTTGGCTTTTCCTTGTCTCATCTTGTGTAGCTCCAGAGAGTTGTTCTTAGTTATCAGTTCTTGATGAGGAAAAGGAGTAATTTTTTCCATCTCTTCTTCCTTAGAAGTGGTTAGATGAATGTATACTTTTTCATTTTCTTCATCCACTTCCATGTTCAGCTTTATCGATTTGATTTCTCAAGTATCATTGTTTGATCCACTTCCATTTCCCTCTTGATTTCTTCACCCTTTGTCAGATTCAGGATCTTTTTCCTTTTGGGCTTCATCATGCTTTTCCGACTGGTGGATTTTGGGTCTCCATAGTTTCCTATAAACCGGTGGCCTCTTTATTATGGTCTTAAAGCCTTTTTCCGGTCCTTTATCCTTAGGTTCATCTGCATGCAGTGATCTCTTACATTTTGGTTTTGTTCATCAGTTAGAGAGACTTTATCATCCTCATCCATCTTCTTCTGCCCTTTCTTTTCAGAATGATCCAAGGGTTTTTCCAACTGTTGCTTCATTTTCTCGAACATTTGCTGGCAAAATGCCCTAATTTATGACATTTGTTACATCTTAGCTGGAAAGCCTCATATTCTATTGGTTGTTTCCATGCCCCAAATTTGGATTGTAGAATAATGTGTTTAGAAGCTCCTGATCCATTTCAGATGAGACACAGAACCTTGCAAAGGCAAGTCTGGATCTATTTTTCATAGGTCCATCTAGCCCAACTGGTGAACCAATCGATTTAGCTATATGAAGAAGGATCTCATCATCCCATAGATGTAGGGGCAGCCCTAGGAGTCTACACCAAATGGGTATGGCATGAATGTTCTCAGTATTTGGGTTAAACCCGGATACCATTTTTTCAAAAAAAGCCCCATATTGCCAATACACCAGGGACCACCCAATAAGACAGAGTCCACATCAGCTTGTAGATTAAATCAGGCTAGAAAAAAACCCTTGGCCATGGTGGTGATAATCAAATCTCCTTTTGGTTTCCATCTGCGTATGGCCCATTTTCTTATAATATCTACATTGGGTCTTGATCCCAAAAACTTTCCAACTAGGGCTAGATTAGTTTTCTCAAGAGCTCTATGTAGACATCCGTCAGGCACTTGTATGTGGGTCACCCCCTCATTATCTTTTGTACTTTTAAAATTCAGTCCAAATGCAGGAGAAAGAGGACCCACATTTTTGTCAGGAGGTACCTTAACAATATCAGCCCAGGCTCTAGATCCAATACTAATACCTTTATCCAGTTCTCCCTCTATTAACGGTGCCTTATCAGCTTGTTCACAACCTCTTGAAAGACATTCAATGGCCAGTGCTGCTGAAACCACACTCTCAAAACCCTCCCGCAGTCCTCCATGAGCTTCAAACCCATAGTCCTCCATAAATTTTGACAAGTTAACTTAAGAATGGAAATAACCCATTAAAATTATCACTATGAACATGAAGTTACACATATCAAATGAGCAAAAAGTCCAAGAAAATGGACATTAATTACTACATGTGCATATCAAAAGTTAGCCAAAATTGAGTGAAACTTAAACTAAAATGCCATGGGACTAAGGGTCCCATGGCGTGCCAAATGTGTGCAAGTGTTTCTTAAATTTAGCTAAATTTAAAGAAAGAAACTACCACCTAGAAATAGCTTCCTAACCTAGCTAAAAATGAGTAATTACACCATCATGATGAAGAAATGAGCAAGTCCTACCCTTAACATTAATAAATTTGAAATGGATCAAAACACAATGTAAGTTAATGAACTCTAGTCTCCTTAATTACCTAATTTAACATTAAAATGGACCTAAGTAGTCCAATGACAATCAAATTATATTTGCTTGCTTTGATCCATCAATGGATGCTTGGGTGTGAGGCTTAGATCTTCAAGAATGGAGGATGGAGATCTCAAAAATAAAAAAAAGGCTATTAGTATGAAACTATGTGCTTACTTTTGTCTTTTGAGAGATTAGGTGTAAGTGTAGAAGTAGAGGGAGGGTTGCTTATATAGCCAAAATGATAAAGGATTCAACACATCCTCTTGAATGTGGGACTAATGGAGATGTAGAGTTAGTTATGGATAAGGGGGTTTAGATGGGGTTGAGTTAACTTTAGGAGGGTTTAGTTTGTCCGCAAGTGGCTCATATGGATAAAGGGGGTGTATTAATTAATCAAGATGATTAATTAATACATGTGCAAGCATAAGCTTTTAGATGGATTTTAGTGTGATTTGGACCATTACGAGGAATTAAATCAATTAAATAGTGATTTATTAATTTAATGATAAGGGAGGCTAATTAATCAATAATAATTAATTAGGCTAGATAGAGAGTCTTTGATTAACGAAGGGCCGTTAATTAGGGTATGTGTTGTATAGGCAAATTAATTAATTAGTGTAGTGTAATCAATTAACAATAATGGAAGAGAAGATGAGTGCTATTGACAATATGTCGTCAATTTGTGGGAAAGGAGATAATTAGCGTAATTTAAGTATTTAAATTGCTCGGGTGTAATTATAGGTGTCCACAATATGGGCCAATACACATCATGCCCAGTCATACCTAGTCCTATCCCCCTCTATCTGCTGATATATGTGATGCATCTTATACAAGATGTTGAATCCTCCCTTCACTACTATACATGATGCTATCACGATCATGATGAACTTCCACAATCGTGGAACCAAGGACTGTAATATCACATCCCCAGCGATATGGGCCTCATTCGAGACCTATGCCCCAAAAAAATACCGTCTAGTTGAGTGCATTTGTCACTCCATATCCACTACTGCCATCACCTGTACTCTCTCCCCAACCAATAGTAATCACAATATTTGATACACATCCTCCATAGTCACTATCATCTCCTCTATAGGAAACCAAAATATGCATGTACCTACACACCACCTCTCACACATTGCATTCAAAATGGGCATATTATGGGGCACATCCCCATCCGTACTATATGCCACAAAGTTAACATAGTCCATCACATGCCAATCACCATATGATAAACACAATCCTAGTAGAGTACTCAAGTGTTGACCACCGCGGAACTCCCTCGAGTGGATATCCCTCTGCACAACACCAAACAATAACAAACACAACATTATCACACTTTACATGATCAAGTACAATTCCACACCATATTAGAAACACGTTCCTAGTAGTATCTACAAAAATAAAAATATTTGGACTAGGGTGCCCAACACCTAGACTCGGGTGCCCCAAATCAAGACACTAGCGCTTGGATCTGGTTTCTCGAGTCCCAGGCCCACTAGCACCCTCACCACTCTTGTTCGGGTCCCAAACACCAAAAAAATTAAAAATCTCAAGTTTGCCAAAATTCAACTCCATAGCCTAATGCACTCTACATTTTATTAAAAATAGTGTACTTACTAACTCCGTCGTAGTAAGTGACACCACCACTATCGCCACTCTCTCGAACCGGGGGGACATAAAGGTCTCTCTTGAGGCATCTCTACTCACTTCGTATACATTCTCACACTCACACCATAAATAGTTGAAGTGATAAGATACCTTTTCACTTTACTATCTATAATCACATTACCATTTTCACCTTTACTATGATCTATATTTTGTGTTTATTATCATAATTAATACACGCTACAATCGCTTCACTCATATCTTGAGAAATTTTACTCGATTTAAACCCTGTTTGTGGCATTATTTTCATAATTCCACCTACCACCGTAATATACATGTTTCACACACATTATACCCTTTACCATTATTTTCTATTCAATATAATCACATTTTAGCCTCTTGTTGTTACTTTCACTTTTTAGAATTGCCTTTCACCACTCCCTCCTTTTACGAAGGGGTGTATATTATCCCAGGGGTCTCCTATAATCCCACTCATGCCACAACATGTTCAAATATCGTGAATCTAACACCTAACAATTTATACCATGACATTTCACCACCAATCCCCCTAATGACATAATCTGGGGCAACAACCTTTAACATTTTCAAAACACCTTCACCCATTGAACTTATCAATTCCCCTAATGACCTAATATGGGGCAGCAAACAACTAAAAATATTTTTGTGTAACATATCATCAAATTTATAAAGCATCTTCCCCCTAATGACCTAACCTCGGGGTAATTAGCGAAAAAAATCTCCATGAGTAGCCAAGTGAAGAAATTAGTCAACCAATAAAAATCAACACATTCAAATAAAATTATATCATACAAATCTATAAGAGGCCTCCCAAACGACCTAACTTGGGAGTTACATTCACCATTTATTTCCCAGATGACATATCTTAGGATTTTATTCTATATCCCGCGTTTGCTTCTATATGACCTAGCTTGGAAGGCACTTTTATTCTATTGTGTTTTCTTCCTAATGACCTAACTTGTGACTACCTATCTGCTATAACATTTAATTCCTAATGACCTAGCTTGGAAGCATTTGCATTGTAGTTGAACCCGTGGGGTGGGCGAAAGAGTGCCTTTCCTTTACATCTCCTATATGGGTCATTTGTTTAATCAAAATCATTTGGATCCAAAAATCAAAACATTTTGATATGAGTCCATCGGCATCGGCTATATGTTGAGGATGTAGTTAAAGTTTTGAGAATAACACACTTTTCTCCCTAAACTCTTCCTTTGGTGCCGTGGACGCCAAATCCTCAAATTATTCCATCCATATACAAATCATTTTAGGTTGGGAATTGATCACTCCCTACCCACCTATGCATTATTAAAATCGTGTTAGAAACCATCCTATATTATAACCACAATTTTCATTTACCACGACGTTACACTTTTTCATTACATTGCATGGATCAACTCATTGTTCCATGGTTCGACACACTATAGTTATATCGAAACGCTTCTACTACACATTTTTGCATTCTTTTATAGCATGGGCTTCGCCAATGTTTTCTTAGGTATGCATCTACTTCTACTTTATGTTACCGAGCTTTTCACTCACCAATATAAAGTGGGGGAAAATGTAGTCACAAAGTCATGCACTTACTATTACATTTACACCACCGAGTATGTTACTTTATATATGGATCTTGTGTAATTAAAGTATTCACTAGTGACCCATTTCTAGGTCTTGTTGTTAGTTAGTCAGGTGCCATGGTTGTTTTTCTAGTTCAGTCTTCACTTGTCTTTCTAGTTTTGGGCATCTTTTAGGGTGTCTCAGATGTCATAATTTACTTGAGTTTTTCATCTTTATGTCTATGTTGGGGCTATATGGTTGCACTCTCGGGAACCTTGGGGCACCCTAGTCCATGATTTTAGGTACCCATGTCATCATAATTTATGGTCTTAATTTCTTTATTCGAGGTTGGTCCTAACGGTTACCCTGTGTATTCCCCTAGGTCATAGTTGGTAGTTTCGGGTCACTAGTGTTGAAATTTGAACAAGAGATCCCTATATAAATAAAGCATACTCACTACATTATAGGAAGACATCTTACTATCAAGAGAAGCTATTTACTAAGGCTAGGGACTGCATTTGGGCTTTTTCTACATCCGCATCACACAAAGATAGGGGAAAGGGTCGTATTCTTTCCATTCCAAAACCATTTTGCATTTACATTTATTAATTTCCCTAATACAAAGTGTCATTGTGATGTAGGTTATCATAGGCATAAAATTACACACACACGCACATACAACTACATTGGGTGCAAATGTAGTACAACACTCTATCCGTAAGACCACTAGTTTGGCAACCGAGGTTAATCCGACCTATCCATATGCATTCTTCTTTTTTTGGAATTGATGCTTTGGATAGGGTTTTGCAGGTAGATATTCATACAACAATCACAACGGACACAAGATGATATATTTATGACACCTGTGTGATAGGAACAAATACAATATAGAGATATTACATGACACTACCAATTTCAGATTTTGAGCCTTTTATAGTACAGAGCCCAGGATCACAAACCAAGGCACCTGGGGTGCCCTAAAGTACCATTCTAAATGCCTCGGTACAAGAATACATCTAGAATTTTCCCTTCCCGAGGTCGTTTCATCACAAGTTTCCCATTCTACTACTCATCCAAAGCACATACCGAGGTAATTTATTTACATTTTAGTACCATATCCTTCCTATTTCCATTCATTTTGACATATTCAAATATTAAAAATAAAAATATGTTTTTCATTCCAATATAGCACTTAGTTTCTATTTAGATTAACTATTAATAGCTTATCCATTTTCTATTTTCAATTAATCATTTGGAACAAAAAAATAGTTGTACTGGGGCAGGCATGGAGATTTATTTATGTTCCTCGGGTGGTGATGGACTAGCCGCAGAGATTGCAATCTCAACTACGTGCATGGGTTTCAGATGTGGCATATCAAAACATTTCCAGCTCATAGTGATGCCCATGTGGCACGATTCCAAAGTGATGGAAAATGGGGGTGGTTCGGGGATTTTATAATTTGTAAACACCATTATTTTTCCCTATTTCCACAAATAAAAAAGGAGATTGTGTTTGGGTATTTCTAAAACATTTGAGCTTTTAGTAATTCATTCTTTCATGGAAAGGTCTAATCTTCATATTAACCAGGTGGGAAAAAGGTTCATTTTTTTATTTTGTTAATTTCCTAATGTCATTTAGGAGCCCCAAATTCTTATGTGGAACATTTGTAGAGTCATGCATATGTGAGTTCTTTTTTTATAGTTTGATCTTTTGACACGGACTTATTATGATAGATACACTTTTTATGTCTAAGGTGCTTTTCGTATTGGTATTGGTGAGGGTTTAATTCTGACACTTGTAAGAACATGAATGTGTGTGATACATTTATTCGTTTCCCAAGTGTATCGTAGCCATCTAAAATCACCATTTTTCAAGGCCCCTTTAAATACATCTAACTTATGTACATTCCAAACATAAACAAAGTGGCCATTTTTTTCAATAAGCTCTTTTCACAATCATTTTCATTTTATTTCTTTTGATTAAAATCCTTGTTACAATGGAAACAATGAAGAAGGGAAGCTAGGTCAATTTGGATTAATGTAAAAAGAATCTAACCCTTTGCTGAATATTTTTGCAGTTTTTCTTTTTCTTGATGTTGATGTTATTCAATATTTATCCTGTATGAATATTCCCAATAGAAATGAAACTAAATAATTTAATTTAATTATGCAAATCCATATTAGAATCACATGGGCCTAATTATGACACTTGTTAGAATGTAAATGGTCACAATGCATGTTTGCATTGAGTCATGCACGTGGATGAGTGTGAGGAGGGTTTACTCTACCATTCAGAACCACATCAACACCATCTATGCACTCAATCTTATCAGAGCTGAAAATTTTTCAATCACTTCATTTGTCACTTTTTTATCATTTTCCATTACATTGTTATTCCCAACCTTCCGAAATCATTTGAACTTGAAGAAATTTCCATCAAATTTTGTGTTCTCAAAGATAACAAATAAATCAAAATCGATATCAAGATCAATCACAGTAATATCAAGCGAATGTGTCAATACCATCATGAAAAAGGATCCATTAATCTCCATTAGTCTTTTTCTATCTAATTATTATTAAAAGAAGAAGATATTAGAGTTGTTAATGCAAGTATGCAAAGAGAAAAATTGGTGTGGAGGGTGTTTTAGAAAATGTATTTACATTAATGTGTTGTTCTATTTTAGGCACCCTTTCTTTAGGCATTTTATTCTTTAGCTTCATCATCACTAGTGTTGAGGAGATTTACACAACAATGGATTTGTTTCTAATAGCCTAAATAAATTACAAGTTATTTTTGTATGCAAGAATTAGTTAGCTATGTAAGTATAATTGAAACTAACACCTAGTAGCTTCAATACAATGCTAAACTAAACCTATGCATCATCATGCTAAGATCTTAAGAAAAGCTAACCTATCAACATCTCTACATTAGAACATGAAATGAACATTTCAAGCTAATATGCTAAACAAATTAACTTCTATCTCTTATTGAATGCTAAATGAGATGAGATTGAACCTATGTAGATCTCTAGCAATCAAAGAGTTGATTGTATGCTTGAAATCCCAAGGTTTTCAAGAATGGATTCTTGTCAAATCATGGCTACAAGACCACTTGACATATATCCATATGAATTCAAAACTTGGGTGGATGAATGCAATAAATGAAGAAATTTATCACTTCTAATGAAATAATGCTCTAAGATGATAAAATGGCTATAGTGTATGCTCTATGCTCATTAAGGTGTAAGAAGAAACGTAGGATGAGGGATCCTTATATAGCCCAATGGATAGAAGAATCGCTACATCCCTCTTCATGTGGGATAAATAGAGAGGTTAAATTAGTTGTGGATAAGGAAGGTTTAGAAAGGGTTGAGTCAAACTTAGGAGAGTTTAGTTTTTCCTATAGTGACCCATGGGGTTTAAGGGATTATTAATTCACCCAAGTGATTAATTAATAGGTGTGCAAGCTTATAGAAGCTTTTTAGAAGAATACTTAGCATGATTTAGACTATGAGAAGGATTTAATCAAATAAATGATGATTTATTGATTAGATAAAAGAGAGAATTAATTAATTAAGAATAATTAATTAATCAAGATAAAAGGGTATTAATCAATTAGAAATAATTAATTAATGTAAATAGAAAGGGAGCTTAATTAATTAGAAATAATTAATTAATCTAGATAGAAAGGGGAGATGATTAATGGAAGGTCGTTAATTGGCATCATTGTTGGATATAAGAGTTAATTAACTAATGTAATGTAATTAATAAACGATGATAACAAAGAAAATGTGTGATATTGACAATATGCCATCAATTTACGGAAAGGGTATAATTAGTGTAATTTAAGTATTTAATTTTCTCGAGATAAATTATAGGTGTGTATACTTTCCCCTCTTTGAGGTGGCCAAGTGACGCCACTTCAAAGATAGTAGAAAAATAAAATTTTGAAGGCGTAGAAGAAAAATTAGTAGAAGTGAGAGATGCCCCCTCGAGTGTTGATGGGGTGATGAAAGAAGGCAATCGAAGATCAAAACGGATAGTGAAATGGGTAGGGGCAGGATGCCCTGTGGAATAAAAGAATAATGTTGATAGGAGATTGATGTAGAAGAGGAATAAATACGGAGAAAGAAAAGAACAAGATTTCATCCTGTGTATTAAAACAACTTTAGTGTCATCGTATTGCAAAGATCTACGCATCGATCCTTATTAAAAATATAAACATACGAAAAAAGTAGGATGACATGAAAATCCATACTACAAACAATTTTCCATTGTTGAAACACCTACTCAAAGAAACATACAAAAATTAATGCAATATGAGAAGGAAACAAGCTCATTTAACGGGAAAACAAGTACAAGCACACATATTCCAACCAACAATGGTCAAGATGGTTGTACAAATGTTTTTTTATCAAGATGAAGATCCCCAAATGTTTGTGATTGATGAAAAGGGTTAAAATGACGCCCTAGCAAGGATACATGCAAGGAAGATGATGAAGGACACCGGGTCCAATGAGAAAGCGTAGTGCACCATGAAGCGGTCCTGTCAGAAACTAGATGTGCCCCAGAGTATCAATGAAGAAAGCATGATAGCTTTGTAAATGGTTGTAAATCTGATGATCCATGAGTCATTTGATCTATGAAGATGTGAAATTTCTAGCAAGATATGGAAAGAATACCATGTGCAAGACACGAGTTTCAGCCACTATGAGCTAGTTTACCTAGTTTTGTAAGTTTTATAATTTTTAGGATTTTCGGAGAATTTTGAAATTTGTTGGATTTTGGATGGATATATATTTTTGTTTTTGATTTTTGATGGTTTGGATACGTAGAAGAAGGTAGAAGAATCAGTAAGAATATCCCAAATGCAAAATAAATGCCCTAAGGAGAAGAAAGAAGCAACATGCGGAAAATAATGCCCCAGTACAATGGAAAGATTAACAAAATAATTATTTAATAATAATAATTATTTGATGGAGTGTGTAGAAGAAGTGACATCACCTAGGAGAAATAAAATTGTCCTAGTGAGAATAAATGAGTACCAGGTGGAAAATAATTCCCTAACATGGTGAAAAATAAAATAAAATAATTATTCACTAGCGAGTGGAAGAAAAATTAGAGTGTGATCTTATATGGTTTGATTCCTCCTTTTGTATGTATCATGTCATTGATGTATCACATGTGTTTTGATTTTTACATGATAGATCTACAGATGATATCAATTGTATTGTTCATGTGATGTTCTAAATTAGTGGACGGGATGACATGATGATATTGGTGTGGGGGGATAGATTTTTATATTTGCGATCCCTCTTGCCCCCATTTGATGATACAATATGTGATGATTATCTTAACATTCATGTATGATGTATACTTAGTTGTTTATTTATATATGATGTATAGATGATTTTACATGTGATGATATTGATGGAGATATGATGATGTGATAACAAAACTATGTACATGCGACAAGCAAACACAAGAAAATGTTAACAAACCTAACCAAATATACTGATGCTAACTAACATGAATTAACACAATTATGTACAAGTATATACAAGCATGAAAAAACACACTTCATATGCACAAGTAAGAATAAATCTAATCTAAGTAAGAAAATATGAATCTTAACAAATTATGTCTAAGCAACAAACTATACAAATGTACAAAAAAAACTATACAAGAAAACAATGCACACAAACAAAGAAAGAAACAAGATAAAGCAAGTAAAATAAAGCTATGTTTTTGTGATACTATTTGTCGGTGTTACGTATTTGTTTTTGGGAAGTTTTCCAAATAGTTTTGTGTTTTGTGAAACAATTTTCTATTGTTTTTGTGTTTTGATCATATTTGAATGTTTTGCGATTTTTGAAGATATTTGAATGTTTTTGCGATTTTCTAAGGTTTTCTAAAGCTATGCATAGGTAACCAAGAAACGTGGACCCCCAGCGTTAGATGGAGAATATACAAGGGTATGCGCCATGTGTTATAAACAAGAAGGTGAAATCACGAAGTTCTCCCAACGTTAGATGGGGAATATACAAAGACCATCCCTTCACTGATTTACAAGAGGAGAAAATTTGGATCAAGGATTGACAAGATAGGTTCACAAAAAGAATGTCATATGCAGTGCGAACTAGCCCTAGGATAAGTAAACATACCCTTCGGATGTAAGATGCTTGTGAAAATGAATGCTCCCAAGGTGCCGAAACCTATTTTCATAAAGGGACCTATTCAAAGTGCCACAATTGCGTGGTTTTCACATATAGATGACCTGCTTTCTCTTTTTATTTTCTATTATTTTATTTTTTTGTATTTTGATCATTTTTACTTTTTTTGTTGTTTTTTTTTCTATGACTTGTGTGCCATGTTTAAGCATAGAATCGCTTGAGGTGCATGGCATTCATAGGCTCATGAAACTCATTACCATTGGGATGAGAAAGTTTGTATGCTCTGTTCCATATTTTGCTTTGACAATGACATAAGGTCCTAACCAAGGTGATTAAAACTTTCCTTTCTTCTCTCTTTCTACCCTTGTGTTGAATTGATTTTATTTCATAACCAAATCCCCAACCTCAAACCGACGAGGTATGATCCTTTTGTTATAATTTTTGGAGACCTTGTTCTAATAAACCTTGAGATGGTTAAGGTTGTGGATGTGATTTTCATCTGGGAGTTCTAATTCCGCCATTACGGTGACTCTATAATCCTCATTCTTGTTTAGATAATCCCTATGAGATATTCTTAGGGAAGGAATCTATACTTCCAATGGGATAATATATTTTGTTCCAAACACTAGGGAATAGGGTGTTGTACTTAGTAGGAGTGTGAATGGAGGTCCTATAAGCCCAGAGGATTGGGTGAATTTGTAAGTATCAATTTGCGACTGTCTTACTCACCATCTTTTCCATGATCCGAACCAATGTTTTTTAGTGTTGGACCCCTAAAATATTGGCTAAGTATAAAAAGGTACGTGGAGTGCAAGGCGAAAGCGCGCATGATAGGATTTTAGGAGGATTTAGAAGAACCAAAGTGGCACGCGTGTGCAAGGCAGAGCAAGGATTTAAAGACTTAGCCATATTTGGCATATCGGTAGGATATGAGGAAAGCATGACCCGTGCACATGCAAAGTGGATAAGTTGCTAGCACTGGAAACTTGTTGCCCACAAAAGGAATATACCTTGCGATAGAAGATTCCATAAGGTCATCATGATGAAGGATGGAGAGCTCACATCTAAAGGAGCATGCTCCCATGGAGGACCACTTGGACACATGGCAAGCGATCTATAACTTCAGAAAGGCATGGTGGTGCTTGGTAAATCTATATATACAAAGCGCCCGATAGAGGAAAAAGGGGATGGGATGCAAAGTTTGAGAATGCAAAGAGGTGAAGCTAGGCGCAGAATCTTTGTGAGAATTCCATGGGTTGGGTTTAGAGGATCTCATGGGAGGATGTTGTATCAAGGGGATGGAGTCCAGAATAATTTTTTTATATTATGAAGGGATTCAGTCCAATTTTGATGCATGACATTGGTCTGCACTATTATATGAATCTGTGATTACCTCAATTAATGTAATGTGGTTATCAACATACTTAATATGAATATATGTGTTGTTCCATTTTTGCTTACATCTGTATGGATTAGTTTTATATATGTTTCACATGAGTGGGTGTAAACCCCTGTGTATTTCCCTTATGTTATGATTTAGATCTATATTCTATAATGCTTTTCTTATTTGAATGAATACATTGGTCTAGAAGTCATTCTGATCTTCAAGATAAATGTATGGTTCATTTCCAGTTTCTTCACTTAAGGTTCTGTCATAACTAATGGATTCTCACACAACTCACATAAAGGATGGGACCGATACTCAAGCATGCCTCGGGTGAGTGCCCAACGCCCGTTGTGTGATAGGCCGACAAACATGGGACTTCCTTGTTCTTTGAGAGGGCATAAAAATGACTACATCTTGGTTTCGTTAAGCTGGAAACTTTTCAAAGTTGTTGTGAGAAATGACATGCATCTTTGTCTTTGTGATGTGTAATGACAGAGTGCCTAACTCTAGAAAGTGTTGAAACATGGTTCAAGAGCACGAAGGATGAATTTTTTCAAAGGTTAGGCACTAGACTTGATTTTAATGTGCGTATATGGGTAGAAGATAACATATATCATGAGGTATATGAGACATTATTTTTTTGTTTCCCAGTAGAGCTATATGAATGGATTTCAGCATACGCATCCAGATCAAGTTGGTTCTATAAATCACATGTGTGGACCCAAGATGACTATCAGAGGCCTCCATGATGTATATTTGACTTGGACTCGGGCTATTTATCATGGGTGGAAGGGAGTTCTCACATCCAATTACACTTTAGAATATGCCATTTTAATGTATTATTTCCAAAATTTGCTAAGTTTGAGTTTACGAGGGGATCTTAGAGGGTCATTTTTGAGTCCTATTCCTCTGGCTATGAAGATCTTGGTCATTTCTTTAAGTTTAGAAGCATTCCCCATGGCCGGCTAAGCTACTCTAACCGCAAGGTGAGGAAGCTAGGGTGGAGGAAGATGATGAACATTACAAATGAAAATGAAAGGGAGGAGAGATAGCTCAAGTATAACGAAGCTCATGAAAGGGAGATGATTAGACAACATGAGGTTGTAAGTATGATGGATCTATGGAGGTGAACATTATGAGGGGTGTTGAAGTTCACACGAGAGGACATGGAGCTTGAGCATTCTGTGCTACCCCATCTTGGCAAGTGCAGGAGAGAGGCCCCTTTAGCTTCCATGAGAGTTCATCATGGAAATAGGAGATCTGTCGTGCAACGCATTTGAACCCACCTAAAAAGCAACCCTTGGCACTTGGTTTTCCAAATTAAAGTAATATTGATAACTTGATTGGTATCGGTGGGAGTGACCGATCGATGCTTAGGAGAGATAATTTTCATTTGGAATGTTCATGGCTGCACATACCATTCTGGTGTTTGGAGGAATTTTTGGGCAAAGTGTAAGTACACAAAGGTTTAGGAAACACGCTTGGGAGTGGCATGGATACACCTCTAGTAGTGAAGAAATATCATATACCGTCAAATGACGTAATTCAGTGGGATGTTGGGAACACTAGGTGCGACCACTTCAGGCCCATTTTTGGTTATAGAAGGATCCAGAGAGGTGCAACCGTGGTAGATCTAGAGACACAGGACTGGTGGATCCGGTGGAGGGAATATTGAAGGGAACCAAGCATCTGGATCGGGAGGATAGTGGCCTTAGCCACCTCCTCAGGTGTTCTTTGAAATGTCTTTACACTTGTCATATTACCAAGGTATAGAGGATGTTGCGAAACACATGCATAAGTGTGAATTACTATGGCACGCGAAGGGGATCACTACCTCGGAGCGGAAGGCAAGTCAATTTGAAACAATGTTGCAAGGGTACGCACATAGTTGGTATAGGAAGTACAACCACTATGAGATGGGGGTAGACTACACCACATTAAATAATGCATTCCTAGTAGAGTTCTATATACCAGAATTTTGAGTAGAAGAGCATCAACGCTTTGAAAGAGATCCAACAGGGAATGAAAGAGAGTGTGCGGGAGTATGATGCATGGTTTAAAACTCTCTTGTCAAAACTATCATATGACATTCACCCTTCACAACATGCTTAATGGTTTGTTGGAGGGTTGATCACTCCATTTAGGAGGGCATTATCCCATAAAACATTCACTGACCCGCACGAGGCTCTAGAGGCTACCTTACGCATTAAAGTAGTTGGGAGCATTGATACTAGTGTGATCCCTTTTCTAGGAGGCTCAAATCATTGCCATGGCCAAGCACTTAGAGAAGATGTTTGTAAACTCTGCACATGAGACTCATAGTGGTCTTTGGTGCATGGATTGTGAAGTAGAGGGGCATGCCAAGGATAGTTTCCCCTGGAAATTAGTATGTGCCATAGTAGTAGATTGTGAAATTTGTCACGAGGACCATGATGCGAGTAGATGTCCCTTGTTGCGTAATCTGGAAAAGTGTGTCTTTCTCACTGTAAGATCTCTACCTCTATGACCCATGATATCAAGTATTGTAGACTTATTGACTAGATTCATGAAGCCATTGATCATGGTGTGCACCAGACCAGCCTTGCCGGTAGTTCCAAAGATGATGATCACCATTATGAAGGACACGTGAATGGAGGGCGCGTGGAAGAGGTTCTTGTGGGAGGATTTTGTGGTTGTAGTAACCATAGAGGAGGAAGAATTTAGTTCCCATGAGGAACCTACTATAATTGTGGATCTACAAAACATTACAAGGTCTTTGATGTCTCCATTTATTATAGTGCTCATGGTGTGGGAAGAAGCATAAGTTTGAGGAGTGCCTTTGAGTTTTTGAACACAT
Organism: Taxus wallichiana var. yunnanensis; assembly: GCA_018340775.1. NCBI lineage: Eukaryota > Viridiplantae > Streptophyta > Pinopsida > Cupressales > Taxaceae > Taxus > Taxus wallichiana. The sequence goes on from CM031239.1 coordinate 479,392,952, forward strand.
GAGCCAATAGCACCCTAAGGACAAGGGCACTCATTCTATGGTGAGTATAAAGAAGGCCGACACACGGTGGATGCCCAGAGGTGCATGAGTCAGGGTTAGAACCTATTTTGGTGACAACATGAACATAAGTTGCATGCGCCTAAGAAGTACCAAGGCAATGGAATCTAGTATTAAGAGAAGAAGTAGTGCACGGGAAGTATCCAGACCCTACCCACTAGAAGGAAGTGTATCAAGATATAATTTATGTCATTCGAGTTTATGGGGAGAAATTCAAGTGTCTCAAAGGAGCATCCAGGCAAGGATTAGAAAAGGAGGAATGCAGAGGCTCCCACGGACATGGACTTGGATGAGGTTAAGAAGTGTGTAAAATTTTAATGCAAGAGAATATTATTCCCTTGCTTGTATGAGAATGGATATGGGAGAAGATACCATGCACTTTGGAGTAGAGAGAGTGAAAGGAAGGTATTTCATACAAACCTCCATCCCCATAGCCTTGACTGTGAAAAGGAGATCACATTGAATGCATTTGTGGATGGTTGGATTCTAAACAACATATTGATTGACACGAGTAGAAGTCAATGTTCTTACATTGGATGCCTGACATCAAATGGGAAGGCCCGCATTATAGCCATCTTTGAATGTGTTGTATATGGAAAAAAAAACTAAGGCAATGCCCATTGGAGTATTGAAGGATAAATTTATCACCATTCAGGGGGACAAGTTTACTAGATACTTCAAAGTCTTGGTGCTCGCTAAGGCAAAAAAATTTCCAACATTGTTTGGGTGCCCATGGTACTATAAGAACAATGTTGACCTAAGGTTCAACAAAGGATATATCAGTTTTGAGAACAAGGAAGAACAAGTCATCATCCCCTTAACAGATGGGAATTCAACACCTTACACTAAACCTTTAGGAGAAGAGGTCCTTGATATAATTTATGTGCACTCAATCGAGACCAAGATAATTCACTATACAAAGGAGTTATCCAATTTGAGGATGCCTCGCCTCTGAGTGATACCACAAAAATGGCATGTGACAATTGGGCACACAGGGACCTATGAGTTAATTGGGGGATCTGTAAAGGGGTGCAGAATAAAATTTACCAAGGCACGCTCACTCAAGTGTGCACTAGGAGGAAAAAAATTTACCAAGTTATTGTGGAGGGGCATACCCTGAAATTTTCTTACAAGACATAAAAGCTCAGTGGAAAAATGAGGATGAAATAAGAAGGATGCTTAGTTATAACCTACTCGGAAATGCATCACGCTGGTGGGCTACACATCAAGATAACCTCCTAGAGTGGCACGAGGTAATAATCACATTTTCTATAAGGTTTTCTAGGAGCAACGTGCCCACGGTCATTCAAGACTACCATGGTAAAGAGACCGCTTCATTTCATATCCAAGCATGTGAGAAGGCTTGGATAGGAGGCACAGAATCCTTGCCACCATCATTATGGGTGCATAAGTTGTATTCCACACTATAAGGTTATGCGCGTGTGTGGTATATCCATTCAGAAACACACCGCCAGACAAGAAATTGGTAGGAGCTGACAACTGATCTCATCCAAGCTTTTGAATATCGAGCATAAAGCCATTAGTGGATAAGGCATTGCAAGTGATCAAGTGCCTTATGATGGGGATAGTGCCATGGTGGAAGACATGCTACTAGATTTACTAGGTGAGCCTAGTTTAGAGGCATGCTTCGATGAGGATGAGTCAGAGGAGATGCAGTTTGAGAGAGCATGCATAGAAAATGAAAAAGGAAAGATGGTTTATGTCATAGATGGAGAGGAAATGGAGATTCTAGATGTTAACCAATCAGAGGTACATGCGCTTTTATAGATAGTGCTTGAGGAAAGGATGTGTGTTTACCATAAGCCCCTAAAAATGAAGAAGAATAGCTTTGGGTTAGAAGCAGAACCCAAGGAAGCTATCATTAGATACTATTGGTCAGGAGAAGGAGGTCTCAAAGATCATTGATCTATTACACGAGATCCGTGATTTTTTTCCTCGTGGGTATGATGAACTCAAAGGCATCCACCTTTCCTTAGGGGAGATGAAGATAAAACTGAAGGAATGTGTGTGCCCAATCCGAAAATTTCCATACCGTATGAATCAAAATTTTTGCATAAGAGTCAAGGAGGAGATAGACAAAATAATAGTGTCGGGTATCATTAAGGCTATGGAAGAGTCAGAATGGATAAGTCCAATGGTCATCAACATCAAAAAGGATGAGAGGATAAGGATATGTGTTTACTATAGGGATCCGAATGTAGTATGTGTCATTGATCCTTCCCCTACCCCATTTCATCGAAGAAATATTAGAGGAGTGGCCTTGCAGAAGTCTACACCTTCACGAATGGGTTCTCGGGGTACCAACAGTGAGGATTGCAAGGGAGAGCCAGAGAAAGACAACCTTCACAAGAACTTGAATGGGGAATTTTTTCCTATACGGTCATTCCCTTTATTGAAGAATGCACTTGATGTGTTCTCACACATTGTAGTGCAAGCCTTTTAGGACTTCATCCATAAATTTCTTCAAGTCTATTTGGATTATTGGACTATGTATGGTCTAGTCAAAGACCATTGTGATAACTTAAGACTAATGTTTGAAAGATGTCGACAGTTGAGGATATCCCTCAACATCAAGAAGTGTGTCTTTTCTACCCCATTTAGAACCTTATTGGGACATATCATATGCAAGGAAGGCTTACTAGTATATCCCGCCAAGGTTGCAGTCATTGTGGGTTTAGGGGAGCCTACTAGCCAAAGCGTCATGTGCGGATTCCTTGGGCATACGGGTTACTATAGGAAGTTCATCAAGGGATATGCCAAGATTGCCACACCCTTGGAGGAATTACTTAGACACAAGAGTTCATTTCATTGGGGAGAGGCAACCAGAGGGCATTTGACACTTTGAAGGATAGGCTTGTCACAACACCCATTCTCTATTTCCCCATTTGGGATAAGCCTTTCCATGTTCATGTGGATGCCTTTGGTACAACCGTTGGAGCAGTACTAACACAACCTGGTGAAGGGATTGTTGACCATCCCTTATGTTTTGCAAGTAGGAAGTTAACATCAATGCGAACAAAATTACACCACTACTAAGCTGTACAAGCACTATCCATGATCTACACACTTTGCACAAATTCAAGAAATATCTCTTTGGTAGGGTAAGTGCACAAAGTTGGGGGCCAAAAATTAGACAAGAATCAAAAAAATCAAAATACGTACGCATTTTGTTAAAATGTGCTCACGTTTTAATTTGTTTGGCTTGGGAATACACATTACATAATGCGTACACATTATGCCTACTATAAACAAAATAAGAGGCTTGATCCTTTATCATTTTACCTCCCTCAAACATGAGTTTCAGAGCTTAACCGTGCCCTCACATTTTTCATTCAGCTTGGATCTCAAGCTCAAAGGATCGTTTCTGATCACTCGAGAAGATTTGAATCGATGATGGCACCACGAGAGAAGAGGTAAGCACAATTATTTTCTCAAAATTTCATTGAAATATGATAATTATAGATTAAAATTTGAATTGAATACATATTTTTATTGTTATAGTTAGAGGTCAAGGGAATCAACCACAACCAAACCTTGTTATTCCTGTCATCCCTCCCGACACTCCCACAATTGCTCAACATCCCTCGGGTAGTCAAGAAGATTTAGCAGCCCACATAGTTGAAAACAAAATTGAAATTGAGGATTTAATCAAAACAATGAGGGATTCACAATCTACAAACCCCACCACCTCTCTTGCAAACACATTGAGGCATTACTTATTCAAATTAACATGGAAATGGGGAAAATTGATCGTTGGACAACTTACAGAGAGGGTTGTAGGGTTTATTATTCCAACAAATTGTCATATGTGGATGTAAAGAAAAAAGAAATTTCAAAATAACTCATATGCACCTTATTCATGGACCCCCACACTAATTTTCTGTTCCGTTGACATGTAAACAATTTCCCATCCATTGGTGCAATAATAATTTGATTAAAAATAATTTTTGGGACCGATGGTGGATGGTGTTTGATTTTCCACCTTGTAATAACAATGAGGTGCCACTATACTTTCTGAGGAAACTCTATTGCAAGTTTATCCTCAACGAGATCCCAAATTATTTTGATTTCCGAGATTTCCAGGGCCGAGGAAAAGGATCTGCATAGGATCGACCAGGTGCACAACGTGCACCTATTCAACAGGGTAGATTCCCCACATAGAAGCCCCCTCACCCTGAGATTGTCCCTCAAGTAGTGAAGGAGACAATAGAGATTGATACACTCCACGTGCTTCAGGGGCTATCTGCGACCCTTGTTCGACATACGAGGGAGATTTCTGAGCCAGATGCTCACGGAGGTACACAGAGTATTCCCTCAGGGAGTACTAGCATGAGGCCACATCTTTGCTCGTCATGTGGTAGCATATGTTTGGGGCCCGAGGAGGACGATACTTTCATGTGTATTGATTTTGGTGCACCTGGTGCTAGGGGTGAATACTATAATGTCACTATGTCAGATGTCCTTTTGAGTGAGACATTTGGATTACATTCATTGGCGTCACCTTTGCACAGTAAATTTGTTATGTTTTGTTATGTGTGTTACAAAAAGTTTGGAGTACCTAATTTACTTATATATGTTAAATTTTTGAAATAATTGTATTTGTACATGTACATGCATTGATATTACAGTGCGCGGGAGGCACATCTTCATCCCGACCATAGGCGGCGAGCACCATGCATACACATACATTCACAGAGGTAATTTAGAATGTTAATTATGTAAAATTTTCACATACATGCATGTGTATATATATATATATATATATTAGTTTTGAAGTCAAATATATGTATGTTCTTGTATGTCCATCTAACTCACGTGATATACATGTTTGATAAAGATGTTGACTTCACTAAACACCCCACCATCTCTCGCGATAAGTAGATAAAGGTGTTGCCACCATGCGATTTCATTTGTGCAAAGAACTCAATCGAGGTATTCAAACAACACATAAATTTTGTTAAATTTCTCATGTAATTCATATTATGTTAAATTACATGTTAGTAATGTCTTTCATTGTAGAATTATTAAATTATGTTAATAATGTCCTTCATTATGTATATGTAGGAGTTACTGTGATAGTAACAGACCCAATTCATTTGATTCATAGGTGTGGCGGGGTAAAAACAATAGTTCTATATTGATAAAATTAGTTAAAATATTGTCATTATGTAGATCATGTACTTAGTTCTATTTTCGCTAATTAATGTTATATTTTCTAGATCTTATGTGTATGTAGGGAACTTCAACCCCCTCCATTTTGACTTCGAGGGCACGGACTCCTCCATCTCTTCATCTTCGTACCCCATTCATCTTCTGGGAGAGCTCCCGATGACTCATCTGAGCATGAGATGTAAATTCGACATGATCGACAACTTGCGGTAAGTTTGTGTATTTATGTAAATACTTTCATTCTAGCATGGTCTTAAATACATGTTGAAAACATATATAAATTAATTTTGACAAAAAAACATTGTTTGCATTTACAGGTGAGTATTCAGCGGAAGAGGACTCGAAGCATGGGCTCGAGATGATCCAAAGTCATCTCATGGATCTCATCTTCATCTAAGGGAGGGCCTTCTTCAAGCAAGGCCAAGAGAGGGATATATTTTGATGAGTAGGAAATATATATATATATATATATATATGTCTTACATGACATTGTTTTTGTATGCCTATGTGCATGGCATTGTATGTACGCCTATATGGCATTTGAACTTGATGGTATATGACCTATTTGGGCATTTTTGTATTTATTATGCACATTAAAATACTATTTGGAACTTGATAATTTTGTATGAGACCTTACATTTCTGAGATTATTTTCACATGAATCTAATATGATGTGCACTTGACAATATTTAAGACATTATGGATTATTTTTTCATTTATTGGTGATGTACATGTAATAAAAATTTTAATGTATAATATGCATCAAACTTTGGAAATCAATATTTATATAATGTATGTATATAAAGAGTTACCTAATCTGAGTAATTATTCATTCAATTTATCAATGTGTATATGTGTATTTACCTTACTTGTGCTTATTCTTGCTCATGGTCTCTTTGTACTAGGTTCCTATCTTATCATGCACTTACTACATTCTTCTATGCTTCTTAGTCTTCTCCCTGTTAAAACACCTGAGAGTCGTCACAATTTGATGCCTTTCATTTGTTGATATTTTGAGAATGTCTCTCCATATACATTACTCCAATGCTTGAGAATGTCTCTAGATGCAATGACATTCTGATTCGGACACTCAATGATTCTTGATTGTCTAATCCTATCCAATTCATGTTATTACCTTTAAATCTGTAGGAATTTAAAGTTATTTGGAAATCACATCACACCCTTCACTAGGATTGATGACTACCCCTATCCTTTTGAAGGTGCTTTTGAAAGCATCCATGGGTTTATCATAACATAAATTATCAATGAATGGAAGGTCACTAAGCCATAGGCTAGCTGAATCCCATCCAAAACTAAACAAGAAAGATTTACTAGGTGATTGATAACTCCCATGTGTTCTTAGACATACCCCTATCAAATTCATTCTTAAGCCAATCTAGTCATTCAGGGGCTCTTAACGACTATGCCGGGACAGGTATCCCAAAGCATGGGGACCATAGGGAACTAAAACAAATGTTCCACTATTGTTCACCTATCCACCCGACGTGTTGGCGTAGATGGTTTGGTCCCACAAGTTTATTTGCAAAACTACAAGATCTGACCCTGACCCGACTCAGACCGCACTATTTTTTGCGCGTTTGCAAACAATAGCACAATGAGAGAACTAGATGGAGATGGAGAAAATTGTAAGAGGATTTTGTATAGGTCCCAAACATGGAGCTCTTGGATCTAATGAGATGTCTCTAGGTGTCACGAGTCCGAGAAATCACTCATCAAAGATATGGTGTGTTTGGGCCTCGGCTCTTAAGCGACTATGCCCATATGGGGTAGCCCAAAAGCACGGGGATAATAAGAAACCAAAAATAATGCTCCACTAGTGTTCACCTGGCCACCCCGACGTTTAAGCGTAGTCGGTTTGGTCCCACGAGCTTCCGTTTGCAAACTACAACATCTGGCAGCCCTACTCGACTTAGACTTCACTATTACGAGCATTTTTACAAACAATAGCACAACAAGAGAACTAGATGGAGATGAAGAAAAACCACGAGAGGATTTCATAGAGGCCCTAATATAGAGTCTTGGATATGATGAGATGTCTCTAGGTGCCACGAAGGCCAAGAAATCACGTGTTGAAGATATGGCATGTTTGGGCCTCGGGGCTCTTAAGCGACTACACTCGGAGGAGGATAGCCCAAAGCACGAGGAGTGTAGGGAACCAAAAATAATGCCTCACTAGAGTTCACCAGGAAACCCCAACATATTGGCGTAGTTGGTTTTGTCCCACAAGCTTTTGTTTGCAAACTACATCGTCCTCGGCAGCCCTACACTCGACTTAGACTACACTATTTCGTGTGTTTGCAAATAATAAGACAACGAGAGAACCGGATGGAAATGAAAAAGCTGCAAGAGGATTTTGTAGAGGACTTGACATGGAGGTCTCGGATCTAACGAGACATCTTTAGGTGCCACGGAGTCGAGAAATCACATGTCGAAAGATATGGCGTGATTGGGCCTCGGGGCTCTTAAGGAACTACGCCGAGACGAGGTAGCCCAAAGCACGGGGAGCGTAGGGAACCAAAACAAATGATCCACTAGCATTCACCAGGCCATCTTGATATGTTGGCATAGTTGGTTCGGTCCCGAGCTTTTGTTTGCAAACTATAGAATCTGACTGACCCTCTGACTGACTCGACTTTGCACTTTTTTGCGCATTTGCAAACAATAGCAACAAGAGAACCAGGATGGAGATGAAGAAAACATGAGAGGATTTCGTAGAGGGTCCCCAATTTGGAGGTCTCGCATCTAATGAGACATCTCTAGGTGCTATGGAGTTCGAGAAATCACCCATCGAAGATATGGCGTGTTTGGGCCTCGAGGGCTCTTAAGTGACTACGCCCGGATGGGGTAGCCCAAAGCATGGGGAGCGTAGGGAACAAAAATGAATGCTCCACTAGTGTTCACCATGCCACCCCAACTTTGTTGGCATGTAGTTGGTTGGTCCATGAGCTTCCGTTTGCAAACTACAACTGACATCATGAGCCTACACCGACTTAGATACACTATTACGCGTGTTTGCAAAGAATAGCACAAAGAAAGAACCGAGATGGATACGGAGAAAACAAGATAATTTCATAGAGGTCCCCAATATGGAGGTCTTGGATCTAACAAGATGTCTCTAGGTGCCACGGAGATCGAGAAATTACCCGTCAAGATATGGCATGTTTGGGTCTCGGGGATCTTAAGCGACTACGCCCGGATGGGGTAGCCCAAAGCACGGGGAGGCGTAGGGAACCAAAAAAAGCCTCTACTAGTGTTCACTAGGACACCTTGACATGTTGGCATAGTTGGTATGGTCATACGAGCTTCTTTTTGCAAACTACAACGCCTCTAGAAGCACCCTACACTCGACTCAATGGCTTGCACTATTACATATGTTACAAACAATAGCATAACGAGAGAACCAAATGGAGATAGAGAAAACCACAAGAGGATTTTGTAAGGACCATAACATGGAGGGTTTTGGATTAGATGAGACATCTCTAGGTGCCACGAGTCTGAGAAATCACCCGTCGAAGATATGGCGTGATTGGGCCTCGAGGCTCTTTAGTGAACTACGCTTGGATGGGGTAGCCCAAAGCACGGGGGACTATATGGAACAAAAATAATCCTCCACTAGCATTCACCTATCTATTTCAACGTGTTGGCGTAGTTGGTTTTGTCCCATGAGCTTCCGTTTTCAAACTACAATGTCCTGTGACCCTACTGGCTGACTCGACTTAGACTACACTATTTCATGCGTTTGCAAATAATAGCACAACAGAGAACCGAATGGAGAAGGAGAAAATTGTGAGAGGATTTCATAGAGGGCCCAACATGAAGGTCTTGGATCTAAAGAGACATCTCTAGGTGCCACGAGTTCTGAGAAATCACCCGTCAAAGATATGGCGTGTTTGGGCCTCGGGGATCTCAAGGACTATGCCCGGACAGAGGTAGCCCAAAGCATGGGGAGCATATGGAACCAAAACAAAGCCTCCACTAGAATTCACCTAGCCACCCCATGTTTTTACGTAGTTAGTTTGGTCCCACGAGAATTTTTTTGCAAACTACAGACCTCTGGTAGCCCTATCTTAACTTGAAATCTTGCACTATTATTTACGCGTTTTACAAACAATAGCAAGTGAGAGAACCGGATGGAGAGATGAAGATAGAGAAATTTTTATAGTTATTCATAGAGGTCCCCATCATGGAGCTCTTGGATCTGACAAGATGTCTCTAGGTGCCATGGAGTCTGAGAAATCACTCGTCGAAGATATGGCATGTTTGGGCCTCAGGGATCTTAAGCGACTATGCCCGGACGGGGTAGCCCGAAAGCACGGGGATTGTAGGGAACCAAAATGAAGCCTCCACTAGTGTTTACTAGGCCAAGTCAATGTTTTGGCATAGTTTGTTTGGTCCCACGTGCTTCCGTTTGCAAACTACGGTGTCCGTGACCCTACTGTTGACTCAGGTCGCACTATTACATCGTGTTTACAAACAATAGCACAATGAGAGAAACCGGATGGAGATAGAGAAAACTGTGAGAGGATTTCATAGAGGGTCTCGACATGGAGGTCTTAGATTAGATGAGATGTCTCTTGGTGTCATGGAGTCTAAGAAATCACTTGTTGAAGATATGGCATGATTGGGCCTTAGGGCTCTTTAGTGACTACGCCCAGAGGGGGTAGCCAAAGCATGGGTAGCGTAGGCAACAAAAAATAATCCTCCACTAGCATTCACCTAGCTATCTGATGTGTTGGCATATTTGGTTTGGTCCCATGAGATTTTATTTACAAACTATAGCGTATGACAAACCTACACCGACTCAGATGCTATGCACTATTTCATGCGTTTTCAAACATAATAGCACATAGAGAGAGAACCAGGATAGAGACGTAGAAAACCACAGAGGATTTCATAGATATCCCCAATGTGGAGTCTTGGATCTAACAAGACATCTCTAGGTGCAATGGAGTCCGAGAAATCACATGTCAAAGATATGGCATGTTTGGATCTCGGGGCTCTTTAGGGACTATGCCGGATGAGGTAGCCCTGAAAGCACGAGAGTGTAGGGAACAAAAACAAAGCCTCCACTAGTGTTCACTAGGACACCACGATGTGTTTTGGCATAGTTGGTTCGGTCCCATGAGCTTCCTTTTGCAAACTAAAACCTCTAGAAGCCCTTCATTGACTCAAACTCTATTTCGCTTGTTTTGCAAACAATAGCACAACGAGAGAACCAAATGGAGATGGATAAAATTGTGAGAGGATTTAGGGGGCCCGATATTGAGGTATCGGATCTAATGAGACGTCTCTAGGTACCACAGAGTTTGAGAAATCACCTGTCAAAGATATGGCATGTTTGGGCCTCAGGGCTCTTAAGGGACTACGCCCGGACAAGGTAGCCCGAAAGCATAGGGAGTGTAGGGAACCAAAATAAAGCCTCCAATAGCATTCACCAGGCCACCCCGACATGTTGGCATAGTTGGTTTGGTCCCATGAGCTTCTGTTTGCAAACTCTGACCTCTGGCACCCCTATTGTTGACAAAGATTACTCTATTTCATGCATTTGCAAAACAATAGTACAATGAGAAACCGGATGGAGACGAGAAAAACCATTAGAGGATTTCATAGAGGTCCCCAACATGGAGCTCTCGGATCTTACGAGACGTCTCTAGGTGCCACGGAGTCTACGAGAAATCACCCGTTGAAGATATGGCTTGTTTGGGCGTTAGGGATCTTAAGGACTACACTCGGATGGGGTAGCTGAAAGCACTGAGGAGCATAGGGAACCAAAATGAAGCCTCCACTAGTGTTCACCAGGACACCCCTAATGTTTTAGTGTAGTTGGTTTGGTCCTGCGTGAGCTTCATTTGCAAACTAAAGTGTCAGCAGCCCTACATTGACTCGACTACATGCACTATTACGCATGTTTGCAAACAATAGCACAACGAGAGAACCAGATGGAGATATAGAAAACCACGAGATAATTTACTAGAGGGCCTTGATTTGGAGGTCTTGGATTAGATGAGAAATCTCTAGGTGCCACATGAGTCCGAGAAATCACCCATCAAAGATATGGCGCGATTGGGCCTCGGGGCTCTTTAGTGACTACGCTCGGATGTGGTAGCCCAAAAGCATGGGGAGCATAGGGAAAAAAATCCTCCACTAGCATTCACCTAGCTAGCCTTTGACATGCTGGCATAGTTGGTTTTCCGTCCCACAAGCTTCTGTTTGCAAACTACGGCGTCAGCTGACCCTACATTGACTCAAATTTGCACTATTTCATGCTTTTGTAAATAATAGCATAGAGAGAAAATAGATGGCGACGGAGAAAACCATGAGATGATTTCATAGAGATCCCCACATGGAGGTCTTGGATCTAAAGAGACATCTCTAGGTTCCACGGAGTTTGAGAAATCACCCGTCAAATATATGGCATGTTTGGGCCTTAGGGATCTTAAGGACTACGCCCGACGAGGTAGCCCAAAGCACGGGAGTGCAAGAGGAACCAAAAAAATCCCCACTAGCATTCACCAGGCCACCTTGATGTGTTGGCATAGTTGGTTCGGTTGCATGTGATTATGTTTGCAAACTACAGCCTCTGGTAGCCCTACACTGACTCAGACTGCACTATTTCGTGTGTTTGCAAACAATAGCACAACGAGAGAACCGGATGGAGATGGAGAAAACCGTGAGAGGATTTCGTAGAGGTCCCCAACATGGAGCTCTTGGATTTGACGAGATGTCTCTAGGTGTCACGGAGTTTAGTCTAAAATGAAGAAATCACCCATAAAAGATATGGCTTGTTTGGGCCTCAGGGCTCTTAAGCGACTATGCCCGGATGGGTAGCCCAAAAGCACGGGAGTGTATGGAACCAAAAAAATCCTCCACTAGCATTCACCAAGCCACCTCGATGTGTTGGCGTAGTTGGTTTGGTCCCATGAGCTTGTTTGCAAACTACAGCCTCTGGTAGCCCTACACTGACTAAGACTACACTTATTTCACGCAGCGTTTGCAAACAATATCACAACGAGAGAAGCTGAATGGATATGGATAAAACCACAAGATGATTTTTAGAGGGCCCCAACATGGAGGTATTGGATCTAATGAGACGTCTCTAGGTGCCACGGAGTTTGAGAAATCACCCGTCAAAGATATGGCATGTTTGGGCCTCAGGGCTCTTAAGGGACTACACCCAGATGAAGTAGCCCGAAAGCATGGGGAGCATAGGGAACCAAAATGAAGCCTCCATTAGCATTCACTAGGCCACCCTGATGTGTTAGCGTATTTGGTTTGGTGCCCACGAGCTTGTTTGCAAACTATAGCCTCTCTTGACAGCCCTCCCTACACCGACAAAGACTACACTATTTCGGCATTTGCGAACAATAGCACAACGAGAGAACCAAATGGGATGGAGAAAAATTTTTTATAGGATTTTGTATAGGTTCCCAAGGTGGAGCCTCATATCTAATGAGACATCTCTAGGAGCCACAGAGTCTGAGAAATCACCCGTTGAAGATATGGCGTGTTTGGGCCTTAGGGATCTTAAGCGACTACACCTGGATGGGGTAGCCTGAAAGCACATGGAGTGTAGGGAACCAAAATGAACCTCCACTAGCGTTCACTAGGCCACCCCAATGTTTTGGCATAGTTTTTGGTCCCATGAGCTTTCGTTTACAAACTATAGTTTTTGGCATCCCTACACCGACTCAGACTCGCACTATTTCACGTGTTTGTAAACAATAGCATAATGAAAGAACTGTATGGAGACATAGAAAACTGCGAGAGAATTTCGTAAAGGGCCCCAACAAGGAGGTCTCAGATCTAACGAGATATCTCTAGGTGCCACGGAGTCCAAGAAATCACCCGTCAAAGATATAGCGTGTTTGGGCCTCAGGTCTCTTAAGCAACTACGCCGGACGGGAGGTAGCCTCAAAGCACGAGTGGAGGAAACCACCAATGTTCAATGATTTTGCCACATGATGCAACTATGTAGACTATGAACTTAGTTTTTGGGGAGACCACCAATGTTCCAACTATTCATTTTGAAAGAATGAATATCTTCAATTAAACAGAGAATGAAGAGCCTAATTTTTTTGGACATTACAAAAGGTTGTTTGTGCCCAAAAAGAAGCCAAAGGCCATATAAATATTCAGTCTTCAACTTTAGATGACAATGAACATCGTGAAGAAAAATAATTAGGTGAAGATGTCACTATGATTCAAGAATAAATGCCTCTTGAAAGTCATAAAGAGTCAATTTGATTACCCAAAAACATCTAGAAGAACTTAAAGAGAAGATACAAGCGGAAGAAAAGGAAAAATGGGAAGCGTGGAAGGATCACAACTTAACTGGAATGGAAGATCTATGTGATGTTGTCAATAGAATCATTGATAATCTTAAGGACAACATGCTAATTTGATTATTTTTATTAATTCCAGGTACTTTAACTTCACAAATCAAACCAGGTAGTTCCAAAAGCAGCATATTGGCAAGAAAAACTGCAATGAAGTATTAATAATTGAGCCTGAAACTTGTTTAGAATTGTAATTTATTTTTTGATTGAGCATTCACCCATAGTTTCTTTTTTGAAGGTAGAAATTCATTTTATATGTGGGAAATAGAATTCTAATTTAGTCTATTACTCGACTATTAAGGTTAGAATTCTCTAGTCTACGAAATCCTCTTGCGGTTTTCTCCGTCTCCATCCATCCGGTTCTCTCGATGTGCTATTGTTTGCAAACGCAAAATAGTGCGATTTGAGTCGAGTGTAAAGTTGCTAGAGGCTGTAGTTTGCAAAAAGAAGCTCATGGGACCAAACCAACTATGCCAACACGTCGGGGTGGCCTAGTGAACACTAGTGGAGGCTTCTTTTTGGTTCCCTACGCTCCCCATGCTTTCAGGCTATCGCGTCCAGGCGTAGTTGCTTAAGAGCCCTGAGGCCCAAACATGATATATCTTTGATGGGTGATTTCTCGAATCTGTGGCACCTAGAGAAATATCATTAGATCTCAGACCTCCATGTTGGGGCCCTCTACAAAATCCTCACGCGTTTTCTCCATCTCCATCCGGTTCTCTCACCGTCTTATTGTTTGCAAAACATGCATAATAGTGCACTTTGAGTCGTTTGTGTAGGGCTGCCGAGAGGATATAGTTTGCAAAAAGAAATCTTATGGGACCAAACAAACTATGCAAACACATCAATGTGGCAAGGTGAATGCTAGTGGAAGCTTCCTTTTTGGTTCCCTACGCCCCCTTGCTTTCGGCTAACTCGTCCGGCGTAGTCGCTTAAGATACATGAGGCCCAAATACGCCATATCTTCGACTGGTGTGATTTCTTAGACTCTGTGGAACCTAGAAATGTCTCATCAGATCCAAGACCTCCATGTTGAGGACATCTACTGAAATCCTCTCACATTTTCTTCGTCTCCATCCGGTTCTCTTGTTGTGATATTGTTTGCAAACGCATGAAATAGTGCGATTTCGTCAGTGTAGAGCTTCCAGACGGCATGTAGTTTACAAATGGAAGCTCATGGGACCAAAAAAACTATGCCAACACATCGGGGTGGCCTGGTGAACACTAGTGGAGGCTGTTTTTTGGTTCCTACGGTCCCCGTGCTTTGGGCTACCCTCCTTGGCATAGTCGCTTAAGAGCCCCGAGGCCCAAACACGCCATATCTTTTACGGGTGATTTATCATACTTTGTGGCAGCTAGAGATGTATCATTAGATCCAAGAGATCCAAGTCAGGGCCCTCTACAAAATCCTCTCATGGTTTTCTCCATCTCCATCCGGTTCTTTCATTGCGCTCTTGTTTGCAAACATACAAAATAGTGCGGTCTAAGTCGGTGTAGAAATGCTGTCAGAGGCAGAGTTTGTAAACGGAAGCTCGTAGGACCAAACCAACTACTCCAACACATCAAGGTGGCTAGGTGAATGCTATTGGAGGCTTCATTTTTATTTCCCTATGCTCCTGTGCTTTCGGGCTACCTCGTCAGGGCATAGTCGGTTAAGAGCCGTGAGGCCAAAACATGACATATCTTTGATGGGTGATTTCTCGGACACTTCGTGGCACCTAGAGACATCTCGTCAAATCTGAGACCTCCATGTTGGGGCCCTCTATGAAATTATCTCATGGTTTTCTCCATCTCCATTTGGTTCTCTCGCTTATGCTATTGTTTGCAAATGTGTGAAATAGTGTAGTTTGAGTCAGTGTAGGGCTGCCAGACGTTGAAGTTTGCAAACAGAATCTCATGGGAAAAACCAACTATGTCAACATGTCGGGTGGCCTGGTGAATACTAATGGAGGCTTCATTTTGGTTCCCTACACTCCCCATGCTTTTGGGCTACCCCGTCCGGCGTAGTCGCTTAAGAGCCATGAGGCCCAAACATGCCATATCTTCGACAGGTGATTTCTCGGACTCCATGGCACCTAGATATGTCTCATTAAATTCAAGACCTCCATGTCGGGGCCTCTATGAAATCCTCTTGTGGTTTTCTCCTTCTCCATCCGGTTCTCTCATTGTGCTATTGTTTGTAAACACGTGAAATAGTGCAGTCTAAGTCAATGTAGGGCTACCAGAGGTCAGTAGTTTGCAAACGAAAGCTCATGGGACCAAACCAACTATGCCAACATGTCGGGGTGGCCAGGTGAACACTAGTGGAGGCTTCATTTTGGTTCCCTACACTCCCCGTGATTTCGGGCTACCTCGTCCAGGCATAGTCCCTTAAGAGCCCTGAGGCCCAAACATGCCATATCTTTGACAGTGATTTCTCGGACTCCGTGGAAACTACAGACATCTCATCAAATCAAAAATCTCCATGTTAGGGACCTATTTGAAATCATCTCATGGTTTTCTTCATCTCCATCTAGTTCTCTCGCTTATGATATTGTTTGCAAATGCTCGTAATAGTGCGGTGCGAGTTAGTGTAGAGTGCCGCGGTTGTAGTTTGCAAACGGAAGCTCGTGGGACCAAACCAACTACACCAACATGTCGGGGTGGCCTGATGAATTCTAGTGGAGGATTCATTTTGGTTCCCTATGCTCCCGTGCTTTTCGGGCTACCTCGTCCGGGTGTATTCTATTAAGAGCCCTAAGGCCCAAACACGCCATATCTTTGACAGGTGATTTCTTGGACTCCGTGACACCTAGAGACATCTCATCAGATCCAAGACCTCCATGTTGGGGACCTCTATGAAATCCTCTCGTATTTTTCTCTCTCTCCATATGGTTCTCTCATTTTGCTATTATTTGCAAACATGTGAAATAGTGCTCCGATCTGAGTCGGTGTAGAGGTGTTTCAAAGGTTATAGTTTACAAACATAATCTTGTGGGACCAAACCAACTATGCCAACATGTCGGGGTGGCCAGGTGAATACTAGTGAAGGCTTATTTTTGGTTCCCTACGCTCCCGTGCTTTCAAGCTACCCCGTCCGGGTGTAATCGCTTAAGAGCCACCGAGGCCCAAACATGCCATATCTTGAACATGTGATTTCTTAGACTCTGTGGCACCTAGAGACATCTCGTCGATCCGAGACCTCCTTGTCGGGGCCCTCTACAAAATATTCTTGTGGTTTTCTCCATCCCCATTTATCTTGAGTCGGTGTAAGGTTGTTTATTGCCAATCATCCGAGTAATATAGGTGGTTCATACAATATAGGTGGTGAAATGAGAATTTTAATAAGATATTTTTACAATATAGGTGGTGAAATGAGAATTTATTTTTGTTGTTCCTTTCTAATATTTAATTTCTCTTAGCTTCACTTGGATTTGAGAATAATAAATTCTCTACTGACAGTGCCAACCACATGAAGGTGGAAGCTTTTTTGGCACCACTAACCTACATAAACATGTTAGTAAGCAATTAAATAGAATTTTAAATCATATAAAATTTAAACAAAATCATTTAAGTAAATATTCAAATTAAATTCATGAAGAACATACCTTTGAAAATTCAATCCAATGAACCGAAAGGATCAACTCTATTCTTGGCGATGTAAGAATTGCTTCATGATTTGATTAACGAACCTTCCTTCCACATATTTTTATTTGATGGCCGACCTTGATATTTGATCAATTTAATATTTGTTGCAAGGACCAAATGTGAATAGTGAAGTATCTTCCGATGTACTTCATAGTCTTCAAACAACCAAATGTTTGATTTTTGATAGGATATCATCGAAGCCAAGTTCTAGTGACTACCACTGATCCAATGGGATACTCAAGGTCTTCACCATCAATGACTGTGGAAGTCAATTTTTTCCCCTCTACACAATGAGATAAGAAGTAGTTTGTTCCCTCTTCATTAAATTCCATCGCAATAACTGCAAAAACGTGCCCTATGTATCACAAAGTAAAATTTTCAGTCAATTTATAAATACATTAAGACTTGACCATTTAATAATTTATAAATCTAAAACATGGCATGTACATATATGTATGTACCTTGTTACACTAAATCGAGACTTGGTCAAAGTAAGGTGATGTTGTCATTTGATCGAAGACCCCGCAAGTTGTAATGCTCATGGAACTTGATGTGTGTCGTGTGGAATTAGAGGTCTACAAGTTCATTCATCCACTCACTACTATGACTCACATTCATTCCACGCAAAATCAATGCATGATATACAAAAACATGTCATGCACCTAGTATAAATAGTCCAAGCATTTACATCTGAACTACGGAATGAGTGCATATCACTTGATCCTACAAATGTCATACAATCTTCAAATTTTTCCAGATTTTGTTGCTCTATCAACCAAAAATATATACTGAACCGTTGATCTCTCTTGAGATTCATGAACCATATTCTTAACACACCAATCAACAATGTTTTTGCATACGTAAATTTAGCACCATCCTTGAACTTTAACTCTTCTCTTGCAAGTGCTCTTTTCACACATGCTCCTGCACCATCATGCTCTCCTTTTCCATGCCGTACCTCAAAAAATCTAGATATGTTACATTTGTTTCTTTGTGCATCTTGTTTAGCCAATAAAACATCATGCATTCTTGAATTGTGATGTGCGCTTATGACCAAATGTAATGTTGATCAAAACTAATGTTCCTCTCATTCAAGTTCGCTTAAAACACCTAGAAACACCCTTGTACATATTTTATAGAATGTTTCGATTATCATTGATGTAGAAATTAAACTCTCTTAATATTTTTCGATCTTGCTCAGTGCTTTCAAGAGAGTGCATGAATGTTATATGCATGAAAATAGAAAATTGCATTGAGTTATAATATTGAGACCAAACCTTCATTTGTGGCTGCAATGTATAATTCTCTACGAAACAATATTACCAAGTGGGAATGTATCCTTGCTTATCTTGAATTGTTCATCCAACAATAGAGCTCTATGTGTGTGCCTTGCATACTCATAAAAAATTTCCTCTCTGAATTTGACCATATATTTTGATATAGGTAATTGTTTTCTAACAAGCTCACACCTCTTAGATTCTTTTCCATCTTTTTATTGATATGCCACTAATTTATATTTGGTGAAATCAACCAATTCTTTTCCTATTGAATATGTACTCTCCTCGTGGATACAAATTTTCAGATTTGGTAAGCCACCTCATACATTGCACGTTCCATCCAAACATGCTTTGTTATAAAAAAACATTTCTTGTTGATTTTTCACAAAATCTTGTCGGAATAAATTACCTTGAAGATTTTTGTGAAAATTTATTCCACACTCCTGCAACAAGATGTCAAGTATGTAAAACACTACGTATTTGACAAAAACATCATAATGCATT
Source organism: Taxus wallichiana var. yunnanensis (assembly GCA_018340775.1). Taxonomy (NCBI): domain Eukaryota; kingdom Viridiplantae; phylum Streptophyta; class Pinopsida; order Cupressales; family Taxaceae; genus Taxus; species Taxus wallichiana. Next base: position 479,411,964 of record CM031239.1, read on the forward strand.
AAAAATTCAACTTGATGCTTGCAACAACAAGTGGTACGTGAGTGATTGATTTTAACATAAAAGGGTTTTCTCATTTCAAAGAATTTTTGGCTAATGTTAGTTTGTGGATTTTAATTTTTAAACTTAGAGAACAATTCTATTTGAGTCATATCTAAGAATTTTTTTCACATGATTCATGATTACGAGAACCTATTCTTATTTTTACTGTATCTCTTCTATTCGGTGACACCCTTGTGTTCTCATTCCAAAATTTTACAATTAATTCTTTTAGAATATCAGATGTATTCTTGTCTTTTCGTGGAAGTCTTCTAGAGAAAGCCCAATAGCCACTCAAGTGTTATTGACTAACTCAAGACGTTTACGTCTCGCTATTGTTTTCATTAGTGTTTTTCTATTTAGCTTCAAAGCACTAGTTTTTTTCTAATAAAGTTTTTATTAATTGTTTTATCACTTACTATACAATTAATTAGTGTACATCATGTAGCATTACTATCTTTGGTGCGTCTTTTACCACCTACAGTTTGGTATGCTTTATGTATGTTTTCAACAATTGACACATTTTGATCAACAACATTAGATTTTCTTAACCCCAACGTCTTCATTATAGGTCTTATCTTAATTAATTTCATCAATGAAAATAATAATTGACATCTTTGTGTGTCATTTAAATTATCAAAGTAATTATCCAAAATTCCACTAGCTTTTCTTCTCACATTTCTTTCAGACATTTTGTTAGGCATTGGTTTTATAATGTTTTCATCAATTTCAATTAAGTGAATTGATTTTCTTCGTGAAATGGAAGGAGGTGTTCTTAGAGGTGAAGATTCGTTTACAAGGTTACTTTTTCATTCAAGTGTTTTCATACAAATTTCGGGTTAACATTTGGATTCTCAAGTAAGGGTTCAACAATTGGATTCATATCAATTTCTTCATCCATACCAACATTATCATTCAATTCAATATCATTATTCATTGCAAAATCATTATTCTCTACATTTTCATTATGTATTTCATCCCAATTTTCTAATACATTAGCTACATTTGATATAGCGGATGTACCTTGCCCTGCTTGAAGTTTTTGCATTCTCTTCAATTTCTTTATTCTCTTCTCTTCTAATTGCTCCGGTGTCTTATTCTTGACTTTCCTCTTGTCCTTAGCTCGATGTTTATTGCCCATGATTAGAAAAAATCAACTAGTGGGGTAGGGGACAAAATGAAATACTAAAAAATCGTGCAAGAATGTAGAGAAAATTGCAGACAAAACAAAATGTTTGTAGAATTCCCGTGAAAGAGATGAAAGGGAATTTGGGGGCCACAATATATAAAACAAAGAAAAACACATATGCGTTATGTAACGCATATACGCATTTTGTATTTTTTGTTTTCCCAAGCCATGCTTCAAGGCTTGGGATCCGGTTTGATCCCCAAGCCCGAGGCATGAGACTCGCACAAGCACAACAAATAGTGATTTTTACACCGAATATGTAAAAAATGACACTTCCTCTATGATAAATCAAAATAAAACATTCGACCCATTTTTAAAAAATTATACCATGTTGTAGAGCGAGTCTCTTCTTTCTAAAAATACAAATTTTTAAATTTTTTGACTAATATAAGGTTTCCATATTATTTATTTTCTAACTATGCCCTTTTATAGCTATTTTTTGAAGTGTAAATATGTCTATCTTTCATGGTGTATCTTTTTTTTTGGGTGATCGAATTTTTTTTAAAAAAATTATACTAGCCTAAAATAGGCATAATTCTATACATATTAAAAAAAAATCTAATTTTTGATATTTTTTGAGGTAGTTAGGAGGGGGCATGGTCAGAGCTCCATTATTTTTCAAAACATAAAATTTATGTACTAGAAAAATCATAAATAAAAAAATATTCTCTAAAAAATAAAATAAAAATGGAGCCCAAACTATATGTTCCTAGCTATCTTTCTACCAAGAGGGTTTTCAAAAATACTAAATGGTGCTCAAAAAATGGTGGGGGCACAAAAGTCACTCTATTATGTTTTTTAACAAAAACAGGAGAATCTGTTGGTATTTTAGTTATTTGACCCACTTAAACTTATCTGTTTTCAATAAAATTTAGTAGCGTAGAAACTAGACTCAAAATGCTATGATTCGTATTTATACAACATCTTCCAATTTTGAGTGTAACTATTTGGAAAAACTCATACAAGTTGAATTTTTTTGGTCCCCCAACTTGGTGCACTTACCCAACAACATCATTTGTATTTTACATAGACCACATGACATTAAAAACTTGGTAAACAAGCTCATTCTACAACAATGCATATGTCGATGGGTCATGTTATTCTAATAATTTGAGTTCATGGTGGTTTTCAAGCTGAGATAGAGTAATTTTGGACCTAATCACTTGTATAGAATTGACTCGGGAGGACCCACAAAGAATGAGGATACCATGATAGATGCACAACTATTTAGTTTGCGGCGTTTGCCCTCGACTTGGAGGATATTGTGGTGTTTCTCAAAATAGGTATGGCACCTTTGAAGGGATGAAAACATTAGAAAGGAAGAAGTCAGCCATACGCGTCATTGCACCCTACATGTTGGTTAGTGGTTATTCGTGCTGAAGTTAGGACGTGATCAAGTGTTGTGTCGGTGTGTACTAGAACATGAGCACCCTGGATATTATGGATAAGTCACATAGAGGAATTGTAGGTAGACACTATGCAGGGATGCCACCGTGTGTAATATATTACAAGTTGGATTGTGGTGGGAAACCCTATTTCAAGATTGCAAAGAGTATTGCAAAGCATGTGATCATTGTCAGCACCTTGGAAAACCAGGAAGGAGGGATGAAATGCCTTTGCGCCTTATTCTATGTATAGATCCATTTGAGAAGTGGGCCATAGATTTTTAGGCCCCATTTCACTAGCCGCGCGTAGGATGGGATCACATTATGTAATCACTTGCACAAATTATTTGACAATATGGGAAGAAGCAACGCCTACTAAGGATTGTACAATGGCTACAACAACCAGTTTCTATGGGAAAATATTATTACAAGGTATGGATGCCTATTGAGCTTAACTAGTGATAGGGGTACACATTTCCTAAATGAGACCATCAGGATTCTGTTAGCAGAGTTCATGGTGGCTCATCATAAGACTACCCCTTACCATCCACAAGCAAATGGAACTACTCGAGGCATTTAATAAAATATTGAGTCATACCCTGACCAAAATTTGTGATGTTGGTAGACGAGATTGGGATGAAAAAGTATCAACAGTTCTATGGGCGTATAGGAAAACCTATAAGAGGTTGAATAAAGCCACACCATTCCAATTGGTGTTTGGCGTAGAGGTTGTCTTACCCATTGAATTTATGTTACCTTCTCTGCGTATAGCACGTGTAGGAGGATTGGCTGATGAGTAAGTACTGGAGGAAAGGATTGAAAAATTGATGAAATTGGATGAGAGACAATCATTGGCCAGGTGGATTCAAAAGGATGAAAAGGATAAACAAAAAGCATGGCATGACTGCCACATCAAAAAAAAAAAATTTGAGATTGGGTAGATGGTATTGTTATATGATTCTAAGTTTCTGCACCATCCGAAAAGTTGAAATTCCATTGGTTGGGGCCCTATATCATCTTAGATATCCTGAATTCAGTGCGTGCCAATTGAGAGTGCTAGATGGAATGAGATTATCAAGGCCATTTCAATGGGAGTAGGTTGAAGCCCTATTATAAATAAGTCTTCTTGGTGTTTGTAATAAGGCAGTTTTTCATTTAGTATAGGTTTCCCTTTATGCAATTTCCTTTCTTGTGTTTCCCTTTCTTGTCATTTTTTTGTTGTTTGTTTTACACCTTGGGCACTAGTAACCACATTACTTTTTGAAGGTTGTACATGCGCAGAGGACCGCACATCTGTTTTAGTGTGGGGTGGAGTAATCACGAAGTATAGGCCCATAATAGAAGTGGACACGGAAGTAGAAGTTTTGGTGAATCACCCGGTTGATGGATACAAAGCGTATAAGGATAAAGGAAACACAAAAAAGAAGAGGTGGATGAAAAGGTTGGTGTGAAGATAAGACTTATGAGAAACCACATACGAGAGAAGGAAGAATTACAAGAACAACACGAGGTAGGCGAAAGCAAAAATCGGCAGATAGAAAAAGTGCCTTCAGACATTGTTAACGCGTGCGTATGAGTCTTCTCGTCAAGATGGATTATTTACACATTAGAAGTTTGTAACATGTTTTACGCAAGATTGGGTGCGTAAGTGAAGGCACGTAAGGTTGGCTTGGTGGAAAAATTCACATTTAGTGCTAAGTACGGTGGTAGGTAAAATAACATTTAATGCTGGAAAGAAGGAAAAGCTATAAATAAGAAGTCAATAAATTCATTATTTACCTTGCATTTATGAAGTGAAAAGAGTTCTCGAACTAGGGCATCCAAAAACTATCTATGTGAATAAAAATTTAAAAATATGAGAGGACGTGACCAGAATAGATCTATAAACTAGTAGGAAAGGAGTACATGGGCATAGAGGGAATTGTTGAGAAGGAAGTTGTTGAGAAGCGTTGTCTTGTGGAATAATTGTTCCAATTAGGGTTTGGCAGCTAGGGCATGGTGTAAGGAGGATTTCTTTGCAAGATTGAGCATTATGGTTGGATAGAGTGGTAGAACAAAACAAGGAGAATAAATTTTCAAGCGATAACTTTACCGAAGAATGTCACCAAATAAAGTAACCATCTCACCTAAAAATCATATGGACAAGGATAAGGAAGCAAAATGGCTATCATCACATGCAAAAATGAAGAGTGGTATCTTTGAGATGCAATACTAGGATGGGGTATTGCTAGGAAAAGAATGGGAATCTCATTTTGGGAAAATGACTGTAAGTGACTATAATCATCGCACCAACACAATAGAAAAAGAAATGGCTTTGGAGTTAGTTTGTCTAACAAATAAGAGGACACCAGAGGGCATGCCCATCTACAGTGATGAAATAAAGGTTAAATTGGAGAAGGGTTGTTATAACTTTACGAATTACCCTAATTTGGTAAACCTGAGAGCCTCTATCAATGGCTAATGGTGTGCATTCACAAAGACCATTTTTATTTCACGTGCAATATGCACATAACTCCCTAGTTGATTTCCAAGTTCACAGGCCTTATCTGTGAGGGGATAACATTGATGATGACCTAAGCGACAAGGAGGCCATCAAGGAAATAGTTGTTGCATATGACTATAAGAAAGGATCGCGATACTTTGACATTGCAGAGATCCCAGACCCCGTGATGAGGATGGCCGTGTGCTTGGTAACCAAGCTCAATGATCAAGAGAGATGGACTCAAGTGAACAAGGCATGGTTGAACATGTGCCAGAAAATATATGAGGGGACCATCTACAACTTTTTCGCTTTCATCACGGATGAAATCATTAGCAGCGTGCAAGAAGGTAAGAAGATACTATTTGGTAATGTCCTCCTCACAATTGTCTTCTTAGAGATCAAAGTGCCTGATGGGCCAAAAATGTTTATTTGGGAGTACCTAGAAGAGGATCCCTTGCCCATGAAGAGGTTCGCGAAATATACTTGTGAGACCATGACAACCACTCATAAGGCACATTTAGAAAAGTGGTACAAGCGCATGAGGGATGCGTTGAGGTGGAATGGAGGATTCCAGAGTAGTTACCCATGCTCATGAAAGGAGAAGTAGAATTCATGGTATATCAACACTTCTGCATTGGAAAATTTAGGTTGATAGATGAAACAATGAGCCCCTAGTGCAAGCTTCCCTTCTCCTTCACCATGCAATACTTCCAAGCGGGGTGAATAGGTTCAAAGAGGCCAAGAGACTAAGGTTCAACCTTAGTGAGGTGGATCAAGACCACAGGGAGCTGCGCAGAAAGTTAGTTTACCCCAAGAAGCATGCATACGTGGAGAGATATGTCTCCCACGAGATACAAATGATGAAACTAGTGACATTGCCAATCACTAGAAGGGCTACAACAAGGATATACCTTCGCATAAGGCAAAAATTTGAAAAGGGCGCATACTTGGAAAATTATGTATCCATCCTTGAGGACCCCACAGGAAGAAATAATCCCACGCCAAAGAAGAGGGAAAGAGAAGAGGTGCAGAAAGCACCAAGTGTTCAGACTACACAAGTGGCAAGCATGCCGGAGATAAGCATTAAGTCTAGTACTTATGCACGGAGGAAGAATTCCTCTGGTGAAAGCAAAGAATCTAGAGGAAGAAGTGTTGGAGCATGAAAACCCATCATGCAAGAGAGGTCACCATAGGAGGAGAAGGAGGTAGAATCTCCTGTCAGAAAGAAGCGAGAAGGTGATAGAAGAAGATGACTCAGAGGGTACAGAGAGCTTAGAGGCCTATAGAGGTGAAAGGGATGATGATGAAGATGATGAACTTGAGGAAAATCAAGGCCCTCCCATATTTGAAGTACATGAATCGGAGGAGGAAGGAGAGGAAGAAGAAAATGAGTACATCTTTGTCAAGAGGAAGAATGAAAAGGAAGAGGAGGATACTCAGGACAAAGGGGTAAGTGAGGAAGTTACAAAATAACAAAGGACCCCAAGCCTCAAAAAGGAATAGATAGATGAGGCCACGGAGAAAGAAGTAGAAAAGATCATCAAAGACCTAGTAGAGAAAGAGATGGAGCATAACGTAGACTTGGTGATGAAGGAAGTAGAGGAGGAAAGCATAGAAAAGGAATATGACAGCATGGGAGGGGATCCTAGTTTGGTTGTAAGCTTTCCTAAGGTTGTGTGCATGGGGAGAAAGAGCGCTAAAGCATCATAGGTTTAGAGGATGGGCTATAATGATGATCTAAACCGGGTGTTTCATGCACGATTTCAAAGCACCATACTAATGGAGAAACTCTTGGATATGGCATCATTTGATGAGGAAGGTGCATACCCTCGGATGAGGAAAATGCTTTCTTGGGCATTTGAGTCCCACATCGATGAACCAAAATTTGAAGTAAACTAAGGGGAAGTAATGAAGGTACTGGAGTCAAAAGGTGACAACCCCTTGGTAAATGCTCAGTGGCTATCAGATGAGTAAATCTGCAATACACAGAACAAGGTTTCGGTTGAGGTAGAAGCCAGACTCTTCGGGAGGAATGACAGGGTGAAGTTCCTAGAGGTAGAACTAGAGAAAAAGGAAGAAGATCTCAAGGAAAGGACCAAGGACTTAAAGTGGGAGGAACTAGTCAACACACAGACTAAGGCGTGAGTTAAAAAGAAGAGAAGGCAAGGGTGCGCAAGGTTTACAAGAAATTAGAGATGATCACATCTGCCATTTTCTTAAAGCCTCCAGATCTAACGCCACTAGTGCAAAAGTATGGATCCACCTTGGAGTGTCTAGAGGAATTGACCCACTTCCTCACAATGGAAAGGAAAACCAATGGATTTGGATTCTACAAAGGAGGCATCGACGTGCAAAGAGAAGGAGGACAAGGTGAAGGTTGTGGCAATTGTTTCCTAGTACAAGAAAGTCCTCGCGAGATGTGAAATCCGCCGCCCAAGTCACTGAGGCCACTTATGAAAACTGCACTGATAGAGATAGAGTGGTGAGCATTTTGGTCACCACTCATGAAGCAGAGCTCAAGGAGTTCCAGGAGAAGAACAAGGGAAATATGGAGAAACATGACAAGAATTCTATCCGAGGTTGAGAAGAAATTAGAGGCTATTGAGACTTTGCGGGGCTCAATAAAAAACCGGGTAAAATATTTGTGTCCCTAGATCACTTGAAGGATGGATGTGCTCGAGGATATGGGAAAAAAATTAGAGGGGATCGTGGAAACAATGAATGCCCAAGGAGAAGGGATAATATTTGAAGAGGTGAGTACCTTAGTCAAAGCAACCTCACAATCAACGGACACAAAACAAGGTCAATACCTAGAATAAGTTGGAAGAAAACAAGATGAAGGATTTCCCTCTCCTCTCTCAAAAGTAACCATAGTTTCCCCATTCTTTCATTGTTCCCCAAATTCTTCATTGCTTTATTCTTTCTCCAAACTATTTAAGGAAATTCATTATTTATTCATTGAGAAGGTGTTCTCGAGGGAGGAGAACAGGCATAGTGTGAAGTGATGTTGGGCCCCTAAAATATTGGCTAAGCACAAAAAGGTGCATGGGCATGTAAGGCTTATTTGAAGAATGGCGCGCAAGGAGAAAACACACACGATAGGGTTTTAGGAGGATTTAGAAGAACCATTGGCATGAGCGCGCATGGCAGAGAAAGGGATTTAGGGACTTAGCCATATTTGGCATATCGGGTAGGACATGAGGAAAGCATGACCCAACTGCACATGCAGAGTGGATAAGGTGCTAGCCTGACAACTTGGTGCCCACGAAAGGAATATACCTTGCGATAGAAGATTCCATAAGGTCATCATGGCAAAGGATGGAGAGCTCACATCTGAAGGAGCATGCTCCCATGGAGGACCACTTGGACACATGGCAAGTGATCTATAACTTTAGAAAGGCATGGCGGTGCTTGCTAAAGCTATATATACAAGCACCCGATAGAGGAAAAAGGGGAGGGGATGCAGAGTTTGAGAATGCAAAGAGGTGAAGCTATGTGGGAATACTGTGAGAATTCCATGGGTTGGGTTTAGAGGATCTGTAGGAGGATGTTGTATCAAGGGGATGGGTCTGAATAATTTTTTTGTACTATGAAGGGCTTAAGTCCAGTTCGATGCATGACATTGGTCTACACTATTATATGAATATGTGATTGCCTCAGTTAATGTAATGTGGTTATCAACGTACTTAATATGAATATATGTGTGGTTCCATTTTGCTTACATCCGTATGGATCTGCTTTTATATATGTTTCACATGAGTAGGTGTAAAGCCTTGTGTATTTCCCTTATGTTATGATCCGAGATCTATATTCTGTAATTTTTTTCTTATCTAAATGAATACATTGGTGTAGAAGCCATTCTGAAGCTCTAAGATAAATATATGGTTCATTTCCGTTTCTTCACTTAAGGTTCTGTCATAACAAATACATTCTCACACAAATCACATAAAGGAGGGGGCTTGGTGCCCAAATGCCTCGGTGAGCGCCTAACACCCGCCGGGTGATAGGCCGACGTGCATGGGATTTCCTTGTTCTTTGAGAGGGTATAAAAATGAATACAATTAGTGGTTTCGGCTTGCCCATTACCTTGAGGGTAATATGGCATAGAAAACATTAATTTTATTTGAAACTGATGATATATATATTTCACTTTCTTGTTAGTGAATGATTTGTCATTATCGATGAACTATGGCACAAAATGCCATCTTGTCAGATAAGGTGATTCATGATAAACTTTGAAATCTGAGCACCCATAACATAAGTCAAAGGAACAACCTCCACCCACTTAGTGAAATATTCCATAGCTATGATGATGTGGGTATGGCCATCAGATGAGGTAGGGGTGAGCTTCCCTATTAAATCAAGTCCCCATTTAGAAAATGGCCATGGGGTTGTGATTGGTTGCAACGGCTGTGATGGTGCATGGATGAAATTTCCATACTTTTGATAGAGCATGCACTTCCTCACATAATTGCAGTAGTCTGTTTCCATAGTAGGCCAATAGTAGCCTACTCTCAATAATTTCTTAGCTAGAACCATTCTATTTGTATGGGTGCCACACACCCCTTCATGTACCTCTTTGATTGCTTGGACTAACTCTGTTACATCTAGACAATGCAATAGATTCCCATCGTAGCCACAATGATAGAGTGTATCTCCTAAGAGGGTGTAACAGATATTTGGGAGATAATCCTTTGCTTCTCAGAGTGAGAGATATCAGGAGGAAAGGTATTTTGTTTAAGATAGGCATATATGTGCACATACCATGGGGAATAGGGACCAACAACTTCACAAGCCAAACAATATTTTGGCATATCATATGTAGGTCGACATAGATTCTCAACAAATAATGGCATATCATTGCTCTCTGGTGGAATTTGTAGCATAGAACCTATGGTTTCCATTGCATCTGCGAGTGATTTTATGCTCTTGGAATTTTCTTGAATGTAATACACACAAAATATTCTTTTAAAGTTTCCACCAATTTCTTGTAGGGGATGAGCTTTTCATCCTTAACTTTGTATTCATCATTGACTTGTTTAATGATTAATTGTGAGTCACCAATGACCTTGACATGGTGGATATCCCATTTGATTGCTAGCTTCATCCCAGTGATGAGCGCCTCATATTCTGCAATATTATTTGTACAAGGAAAGCCAAGGTGAAAATCTTGAGGTATGAGATTTCTGAAGGAGTAATTAATACCACACCTGCCCCTAAACCATGAAAAGTAAAATATCCATCAAAGTGCACTTTCGCTTTGTGATTCCTCAATATACATTAATGAAGCATATGGTAGGACCAGATTTACGAGGCTCGTTCTGTTAATGGTGCTTCTGCTAACTAATCAATGAGTACTTGTCCTTTAACCAAATTTTGGTGTACATATTCAATGTCAAATTCACTTAGCAAAATCTTTGAAAATCCCCTTATTTTTGTTTGGTGTCCGAGTTTTCTCTGGGGTGTCCACTTTTATCTCCCCATTGTCAATGAGATCTTGGATGTAATGATGAAGTCGTAGACATTTTTTTGTTATGTGACCCTTGACACAATGTAATTCACAATAGTCATGATCTTTGTACCATGATGGATTTAGAGCATTTTCATTGAAGAGTTGTGTCGTGGGATAAGTCACCTTGTGAGCTGCATCCAATTGCTTCAATATTGTAGATAAAGGCTCATTGAGAGGAGTGAATACTCTATGTTTAGGTGGTGGTTGGATAGGTCCTTTGGTCAGTTTAAAAGGTTGACCAAGCTTAAACTGTTTGTACTCGTTTGGAATCTATGATTTCGTCTCCCACCACATTCTTGTTTTTGTTAAATATTTTCAGCTTTTCCATGGGTTTGGCATTTTGGTTATCCTTAGGGTGTGATTTAATGGTTCCTTTAGAAATAATGGATTTCTCTATTTGAATTCCCTTTTCAATGACCTCTTCAAAATTGTAAACACAATGCATTTGAAGATGAAAAGTGATGTCTGGTTTAGATTGGGCACAAATATACTCACAAGCTATTTTTCAAGGAATGTGCAAGGGAAGCGACTAGCTATCCCACTCCATATTTGCAGGAAGCTAGCGAATTTCTTGTTGGGGTGTTGTTTAGTGCCACACAAGTCCGCCATGGTTATATCACTTTCTATTTTGTACGAAAAGTATCGTAGAAACCTTTCTACCGATTCGTGCCATGTGAAAATAGACCCATGAGGTAAGCAAGTGAACCATTCTAAGGCTTGGCCCCCTAGACTCTTTGGAAAGAGTCATATGAGGTAATTGTTAGTATAGGCCACGTCTTAGTATGCCATGTAAAAATCCTTCACATGATCTCACGGGTCACCTTTCCCTCTATATTTGTCAAGTTTTGGCATTTCAAACTTCTTAGGGAAGGGTTGAAGCATCATAGTTTTATCAAATGGATGGGGACATAGTTCTTCATATTGATATTTTTTTCTATTTCTCATATTACTCTCTTGGAGGCTTGTAAGTTTCTCTTTCATAAATTGCGTTTCTTATGCGAGTAATTGTTCTTTAGTAGGAGAATCAGGGATATATATGCGATTGTATTCCATATTGTCTCCTACTTGATTTTCCATGTCAAACCGACTAATTTTGACCTTAGGTTTTCTATTTTGTACATTCTTGTTTTTATTTTTGTACATGAGATGTTAACAAAGATAATATCTGAATAAGGTTTTGGATTTACTATTGAATAGTGACTTCTTCTTGATATGACATGGAGGTTGTTCAACATTTTTGTGTTCTATTCTAACTTTACGTGGTACTTTGATGAAAGGCATTCTATATCCCACTACATTATTGTTTCCCACGTTAGAGGTAGAAGCATGTCCATGTGTTAAGATATCCTCCATGTTAATAAGAGGTTTCTCCTCTTCATTAGTATCATTTTTAGGTGGGATTATCTCTTGTTTGATAGGAATTATAGCTCCTAACTCCACCACTCGTGCTAGTACCCAATCTTTGTTTCTAAAAAGGAATTCATCTAACAAGGTGGGGTCAAATCAAATTCCACATGTGGTGATTCTAACTCATCACCACTATGATCTATCATTTCTTCTACTTCTTTCTCTGTGGAGAATAAAGGCCCAAGATCATGGCCAATAAAGGGATTTGACCCTTTCTTGTTTGAGGTTTCCCAAGTTTGTGTTTGTCTTGTTTCCAAAGCCTTCTTTTGAGCCCTAATCTTGTTTTAGGAGCCATGATGTGTAATAGTTTCACTAAGGTGCTTGTGAATGTGTTCAAAGATTTTATCAAACCTAAGTGAAACATGAAAATAATGTCAAGAATTCAAGGTATATTATGAATGTCAAAGAACCAATGTGACAAAGTGAACGAGTTAATAGTGACAAGCAAGATTCAATCACACAATGTTTAGTTTCAAACCAATTAATCAAATGAAGTACTTCCTAAATCTGTTTTCAAAAAGGGGAGTTGGTGTCGTAAGATGATTAACAAAATTTCCCTACTTATGTCGAGTTCAAAAAAATGAACAAGGCATAAGTAATAACAAGAAGTTAATATAACCTCCAAACAAAGTATACTAAAAGCAAGCCCAAATTCAATCAAGACCTATATTCCAAAAAGTGTCAGTTACGATTGTGAGTGACACAAAAATTTCACCAAGATATGTTAACCAAACTTTGAGAGAAAGTAAGGTATTGATATCAAGATGATATTGATATAACACACACAACCTGGTAACACTTAACACTTTTCAAATTGAGGTAGTAATTGGAATCAAACTAAAGTGATAGTATACCTAGGAATTGTTAAAGATAGCGTAACCTTAATATATATATATATATATATATATATATATATATATATATATATATATATATATATAGGTCAAGTTTACAAGAAACAAGACATAAATACCAAAATTGTAGTGACACGATATAAACAAGATAACCATTCAAAGGAGAATCAAAGTGATGAACCAAGCCTAACTACAATGACAATCTTGACTTGGGTATCAAGATCAAAAAGGATACCAATGATATAAAAATGTCTCTACACACTTTAGACATTTAACAACTCAGCCACAAATATGGATGAGTGTAAATGGACACAAAAATGGTGAATAAAATCAATTAGAAACACAAGGGTAGTCACTCTTCTTCTAATCAAAAAATTTTCAAAAGAAAGTAAAAGAAGTAGATCAATTGGTGTTGAAAAATGTTTGCCTCACTTTGGCAGAGTTTCACCTCACCTTAGGGAAAGTGAAAAACTAAGAAAAATAATGCTTCACATGTTTCGTGATGAACAATAGCTCTCAACTCAAATTGGATTTGATATGGTCCAAGTTGGCTTCTGGTCAAAGATAGCTTCCTAGGTGGTTCACTCAACTAGGTGTCACAAGTCATCTAAGAGCAAGCTCGATTTACCAAGAAAATTCACACTGACTAATTCTTAGAGTATCTCAGCTTTACTTTACCCCTTGAAGCATAGAGGGCAACAAATGTGTCCATCATGTACTCTCACTGGGGTCGCGATACGAGACGACTTGTGATGCTAAATCTCACAAATGGTAATACTAGTCAAGTAGGTTGTGCGGAGCACTTCCCATTTTGTCCACAAGGTTCCCTCTTGCGTGGACTACTTTGGGGTTCCTAGGACCACCCCATTGTTGTAGCTTAAGGCTTATGCCAAAGGGGTTATGTCCTAGTTTTAAGCAGATAGGGTGTACCCTTATCCGAACCTGTAAATACAGTGTGATGATTGTGGTGTGTTTTTATCTTGTTTAATTGGATGTGGTTTTCTTGAACACCTTTTGGAAACCTGCACGAAACTATATTAGTAGTTTAATTTTGTTTCAACTCCACCTTTCTTTGACAAGTGTTAATGGTTACAGTAAATGGATTAGCAATTTTCCATAAAAATAATAAACGTCATTTCTGATTCTCAAGATCATCCTAAGATACAAGAGAAGAGCATACGTGGCATAAAATCCAAGAAATCAACAAATGGAAACACTTAGTTCAAACACAAAATATATTCATCTTTTCTCAATTTGGACATTCTACACATTTTCAAAGCAAGAAAAGATATAAGAATTGTCTATGATTCCCAAGATTTCCCAAAGGATGTGAGGGAAGAGCATGTGCATTCTTACTCTTATAATTAAGCATGCAAGGTTTATCCAATGTCTAGTCTAGCAAAAACATGTAAACATACCCATGCAAAAATAAGAATTAGCTAGATAAAACCTATAATGATGTTAGCACTTTAGGACACAAACCTTTGGAGACCTGTAATCAATAAGCCAACTCAGATGAAGAACCCGCACATAGGTTAGGGCATGTGCATGTGGGTTAGGTGCTTACACCCTTTATGGAAATCTAGGTTCATAGTGCGCTTGTGCTTCCCGAGAGATGTATGTGCTAGGATATGTGCATGTGCACCGACAAAAAAAATGGTATAGAAACTAAGACAAGGTGTGTGCGTTGTCCGAGAGATGCATGCGCTAGGATATGGGAACCTACGTCGTAGATACAAACATAGAACTTGTGCGCTACGGCGAGAGATGGTGTGTGCACCAAGGTTATGGTATCTGCGCTGAGGTTAGGTGCCTATGCCATCTTTATAGATTTTTGATAGCGAGAAAATGTACGATCACGATAACAATGTGTGTGTGCACGCTAGTATGTGGGTCTACGAGTGGTTTAATGTGCATGCACCTAGGTTTGTGTACATGCACCTCTCCTACACAAAATATGACCAAATGACACAAACAAGTTCAAAATGCTCCAAATTTTAGTATGTTAGCTCGAAATTGACAATAACCCATCAGAATTAAAGCTCTAAATGAGATTCTACACATGTAAGATTGCAAAAAAAAATCATAAAGATCACTTCACATATGTGTATAGAAAGGGTTAGCCAAATGTTGAAATAACAATAAAATTTGAACTAGAATGTTAAGGGACAAAGGTTCAAGTCCCACTGAGCGTGCCAAATGTATGCAAGAATTAGTTAGCTATGCAAGTATAATTGAAACTAACACCTAGTAGCTTCAATACAATTCTAAACTAAACATATGCATCATCATGCTAAGAGCTTAAGAAAAGCTAACCTATCAACATCTCTACATTAAAACCTGAAATGAACATTTTAAGCTAATAGTAAACAAATTAACTTCTATCTCTTATTGAATGCTAAACGAGATGAGATTGAACCTATGTATATCTCTAGCAATCAAAGAGTTGATTATATGCTTAAAATCCCAAGGTTTTCAAGAATGGAGTCTTGTCAAATCATGGCTATAAGACCACTTGACATATCTCCATATGAATTCAAAACTTGGGTGGATGAATGCAAGAAATGAAGAAAGCTAGCTCTTCTAATGAAAGAATTCTCTAAGATGATAAAATGGCTATAGTGTATGCTCTATGCTCATTTAGGTGTAAGAAGAAAGGTAGGAGGAGGGCTCCTTATATAGCCCAATGGATAGAAGAATCTCTACATCCCTCTTCATGTGGGATAAATAGAGAAGTTGAATTACTCGTGGATAAGCAAGGTTTAGAAAGGGTTGAGTCAACCTTAGGAGAGTTTAGTTTGTCATTTAGTGACCTATGGGGTTTGAGGGGATTTATTAAGTAACCCAAGTGATTAATTAATAGGTGTGCAAGCTTATAGAAGCTTTTAGAAGAATAATTAGCATGATTTAGACTATGAGAGGGATTCAATCAAATAAATGATGATTTATTGATTAGATAGAAGAGAGAATTAATTAATTAAGAATAATTAATTAATCTAGATAATAAGGGGTATTAATTAATTAGAAATAATTAATTAATGTAGATAGAAAGGGCGCTGATTAATGTAAGGTCATTAGTTGGCGTCGTTGTTGGATAAAAGAGTTAATTAACTAATGCAATGTAATTAATTAACGATGATAGGAGAGAAAATGTGGGATATTGAAGATATGTCGTCAATTTGCGGGAAAGGGTATATTTAGCGCAATTTAAGTATTTAAATTGCTCAAGCTAAATTATAGGTGTTTACTGATTTTGCATGTTCCTTTCATTAACCTATTGATCCTGTTAATATTTTTCAAATACTATTTTTTCTTTCATTAGCTCATAAAATCTTGAACACACATTCTACATTGTATCAAATTTTTATATCAAAAATATCATCGCTACTCATTTCCATCTCAAAGCTCAACACCGTGACAAATAACACTAACAATACCTAAATGGAAAAATATCTTTGCTGATTTTTTATGTAGTCCCTTTCAATTGAGTACTTATGTGTTTTTAATGGCATTTTGGCCTTCGATAAAGGAAATATTTATATGGGCACATGGCATTTGAAACAAATTCCCTATGACCTCACTCACCTTGAAATTTTTATCAAAACTAAATTCACATTCGTGTGATTATTGATGCCATGATTTGTATAACGATGAATAATATGCACACATCATGGTTTTCATTTCAAATCTTTTTGAGGCGCTAGAGATTCATTTTCTCTCTAGCATTTTTACATTTTTAATTTTTCAAGTTCAGGTGGAGATTTGATTCCATCAGTTATGTGTCGGGATTTAATGTCATGTTATTGTCCCCTATGTTACAATGTATGTGAACTATTTTTTAATAATATTCAAAGTTTTCAAATATGTTGCAGTCCTTAGGATATGTCTCATAATGTATTCCTAATATAATGTGTTTTAATTAATTTTGAAGTAATTTCTATTTTTAATTCTTATGTTATTAAAACACATAATAATATTTAAGATTTTGTTAGTTTTGTTAGTTCAACACTTATGTTATTGAAACACATAATAATGTAATTATAGTGATCCCAAAATTCTACAAACGCATTATAAAGGAATTCCATCTAATTGAAGGCACAAAATAATTTGAGATCCCACATCAAAATGTCAACTCCATATAGTTCCAAGTCCCTTTAAAAAATGTACATGATTTGAGGTCCTAATAAGAGAGTTTGGTTTAAGTATGCTTACATCTACTTACCACATATTATTAAGAGAAAAATTAAGAAGGGAATCATAGTTTGTAGATGATGATAGATGATGATGATCCTATCAGTGTGGCAATTTTTTACCATTCCCACTCATGCATGAGATGGATGCTCTAGCATTTGCATTTTCATTTTAGTTTGGTGACATATATGCTAGCAGAACATCTCTGTGACCAAACTAATAAATCTCAAGTAAGTAGAGATCACCATGAGAAATAAAACCAAATTGAAATCATTAACCCGCTCATCTGAATTATATAGCCCCTTGACTTCTCCTTTCTCAAATGCCTTCTTCATTGGGCCCCTTTTCCTCCTACAATGTTCCAATCCATTAAATTTAATTTCTTTGATGCATCCCCTTCGTTGTTTCCATCACACCCTTCACATGCAATTTCTAGTTTTATAGGTTTTAAAATATTTAAATTATATAACATTTCTTTTAAAGTCAAATCCAAAGAATTATATTTATAAAAAATTTAATTTTATACAATCATTTCTTTGTATGTTAAATAAGATACCTATTTTGTTTATGTAATAAGTGTCTTTAATCAATTACAATGGATAAAATATTATGATTTTTATCGAAAAATAATGTTTCAATTTTATATTTTATATTTAATATTTAATATTTTAAATAAATTAAATGTATTATTAATAACAAAAATTTCTAAATATATAGAATTAGATTATTGATTTTTGTAATATTTATATTGCATATAGAAATAATTTTTTAATTGATTTTTTGAATAATTATGATTTTCATATACAATTTGAAAATAATTAAATATAAAATATATATAATAATTATTAAGATAATATCTATTATAAAAAATTATTTAATAAATTAAATATACATACAATTTCATAAATATATTAATTAAAATAATCTAAATAAATCATTATTAATTTGTACTAAGTAATTTTCCTTTTTAATTAGGCATATTTACTAGCAATGAAATTATTGATTAGCCCAAACTTTTGAGATGGGTGTTCATTCAACTTTTACCTCGAACCCTAAACCTAAACCTGTTAACAATTGAGCTTCCCTATTCAAGGCAGTGACAGCCTTAATGATGATATTCTTCCGAGTGATGTGCATGGGCTGGGCATCGACTCTCTATTTCCTAGCTCAAGTTTGGGGTTCAACGGAGGGTCCCCTGTTGCCCCCAGTTTTCACACGAGTGGTTCAGTTGTTGGCCTTTCTGTTCGAAATGGCAGTATTGTTCCTACTTTGGAGAGATGCGGTGGTCCTAAGGGGGTTTCGTCTGGAGTTCCTTTGGTCATTGATGGTTGGGGAGGCACCTACGTTCCTCCTACTCAGAGCAAGGACACTAGGGGTTCAACAATGTGTGTGGAAGGTACCCATGGTGTCTCCCCTACCAATGTTGTGCCCTTAAAGAGGTCATCTACTGCAACGACCAAATCCCAGGGTTTCAAATCCCTGTAACCGGTGAAAATATCTCTAGTGGTTGACTTTGGTGCATAGGTATTAGAAGTTTAACAATGATTCATGAAGCATGGTCCGATCTTTCATTTTAACGAAATGTGGTTTGGCCTCCCGTAGCTGCACTCCTAGATATCTTAGTTTTGGTTTCCCTACTTGCAAGGTAGAGTTGACATTTACCCTTGCGCTGGGGTTTTTTTATTGTGGTTTTTAAGATTTT
The DNA here is from genome assembly GCA_018340775.1 of Taxus wallichiana var. yunnanensis. Lineage (NCBI taxonomy): Eukaryota > Viridiplantae > Streptophyta > Pinopsida > Cupressales > Taxaceae > Taxus > Taxus wallichiana. The sequence continues at coordinate 479,430,722 of CM031239.1, forward strand.
GGAAGATAGGGATAAACAATTTTCTAAGCTTTGGGATCTCGAGGGTCATCTCCTTCTTATGAAACCCTGGTATCCTTCCTTGCATCCCACTACTAAAACTTTTAATATCAAGCCTATTTGGGTATTGGGTATGCTTGCCTCATCTTACGCCGCAATTATGGGGTATGATAATCTTTTCGCTATTGGAAATTCTTTGGGTAAGTGCCTTGACATAGATACTAAAATGGAGTTGTATTCCCACATGACCTATGCTCGTATTTTGGTGGATATTGACACCTCGGTTGACCTACAAGCCTCCATGGAACTTAAGGTTTTGGACAAAACCTGGACTCAACAGTTAGATTATGAAGGTGTACCATTCAAATGTAGGAAATACTTTGTTGTGGGTCACTTAGCCTCAGTTGTACTTGTGTGAAACATAGAGATAATAATAAGGCTTCTTGGTGGAAAGACTCCCATCCTAGTATGCTAGTGGAGGGAGATGCTTCAGATGTTTCTTTGGAGGCTTTAGGACCGGAAGAAGACGAGTTACAATATACGGATGATCCCCTTTCTCCCCCTTGCTAGGGGTTTCCTGGGAGAAGACGCTCTAAAAGCTTCGTGGTATTACACACCTATCGGGTCCAACATCGAGCACTAAAAACAACAACTTAAAGAAGGAACCTTCTAGCAACAATGTAACTCTTGAAATTGTGTTACCAATCCACAATGATGAAAATATAGACCCAAATAGGGGAGGGGATTGGAGGGTCGTGAGAGGTAAAAATAAAAATTTTGTAGACCCACTTAAAATGAAGTTAAGATCCCATGGGCATGGGTCTCAAGGATAATTTGGTTTAGTCTTGTTGTTGTTTCGTAGAGGGTTTCTCTTAGCCGCTGGTAGAGATAGCTCCTTTTGTCTTCAATGTCATATATTTCTCTCCTTTTGTACATGGGCTTTTTTGGTCCCCTCAAAACATTTTTTTAACCTTATCAAAATAAAAATTTATTGATTACCATTGAAAGGTTAAAAATTCATTTAAAACATTATCTATCAACAAAATAAATTATATAACCTTAAATTATAAAATTTGAAAACAAAAATATTTAGATTGGGGTTAACAAACAATTTTTTTCAAATGAAAAAAGTATGGCTCTTACTAGTGGGAGAATTTTGATAAATGTTGTTTATGAAGAGTGGTTGGTTTTAATTTTATTATATACCTAGTTTTGTAAGTGTAAGACTTTCATGTTTCAAATGGAGAATACAATAAATTTCCATAATAACTAGCAATCATACGTGAAATGTATGATGTGAATGCCGAAAGGGATATAGTGAAGAAGCAAAACTGGATGAAGAGGATCAATGAGAGAGGACTTGAAGGGTGTAGCAAATGGCATTTGAGGGTGGAGAAGTGCATGAGAAATGAAAGGGGAATCAAGGATCCAATGTGAAAATATGTCATCTACGAATTACATGACTTGTTTTTCAATCAAATGAAGGATAAAATCATGTTGTGGAAGATGATGAAAGAACTATAAAGTAATATATCCGAAAATGCAAGAAACCAATGGAAAATGTTGTCAATGTGAATACTTGTTTGAATTTGAAAATCTTGAATTTATTGGGTAGTTAAAAATGTAAATGTAAGGGGAATTTGAATACATGGTTCACTGGACATGTCAAGGACAGGAAGACACGGAGTTAACTTAGAATTCTTAGGTAGTGTTATTGATCTGAAAACGAGTGTTGTAATTTTTATCACTTTTAAAAGTTTCCAAAGATCGTGATTTTCTTAACCAATTTTAAGTATTCTAAACTCCACAAATTGATTAAATTCTGATTATTATGCATCCATAGAAGTGTGGAAAACTTATGTAGCAAATAAATAATCATAAAATGAAAACATTCAGATAACAAACAAGATTGTTTACGGGGTTCGAAATTCCTACGTCCCCGGGTTCAGATTGAACCGATCCATTAATAATATTGAAATGCAAGTACAATAACTCTTACAAACAACCAATAATGAATCACAACCTGCAAATGAGCTGATCAATGTCCCAAGAACTCTGAAAAATAGCAGAAACTGTCCCAAGAACGATCCGTGGCTCCTACAGTGTTTTCACAATGTGATCTCCCTGCAACTGTGTTAGAAAAACACCTACAAATGGAGATTTAAAAATATTATATGAAAAAAATCATATATCTGAGATCAGATCTGAATTATGAACACTTTTCATGTTTACACCAAGTCACAATTCGGACCAGAAGTGCATTGAAATTCGTGTTTTCCAACTAGCTATCTTGTAGATCCCTGTTAAAATCTGCATTCAAAGCTTCCAAAAACAGGTTAAAACTCAACAAAAAATATCAAATCTTACATCGTTGGAATTGTCTCAGAATTTCCTTCATTTCATCTTTTTACTCCGAGTTCCCAATCTGAGTGCAAGGCCTTCAAAATGGCATTTCTCGAAACCGCCTCCTTAAGTTGCTTTACATAGACCTGTCTCCATCAGAGTATAAGTTGAAGCGACCCATTTTATAATGCGCCCAAGCCTCTAGGCGAGTTGGTTGGAGGATTGGTCTTGGAGCGGTGAGGTCGGGGGATCAAATCCCAGCGGCCATCATTTTTGGCGGAGTTTGTTTTGCATGGGGGATAAGAATCCCACATTCTCCGCAAAAAGGAATGATTTGTGGTTTAAATTGGGCATGCTGACCCATATAATACGTGACTAAGGTCACGTCCTCCCCCATTTTACTCGGGCTGTGCATTCTTCTCCCACTGAGTCATGTGGGTTCTGTTTGAGGATTGTGTCGGCCACTCCATGTGGCGAGCTAGATAGTTATTCGCCCATTGAATCGGGCTTTGCTTTGGTTTAACCACCAAGTCATTCGAGGGGATATTGTAAATCCCAAACCATGTGGGATATATTCCAAACCCATCCAGGCTTCAACCAATCCCGAATAATATGGGATATAAATACGAACATACGTGCCATGTGGAAATATGATCAACTCGACCATGGAGAATAATATAAGCCTCGAACATTACCAAGAATAACATGGTGAATAATTACGAGGTAATATAAATTTCGACACAAGCAATATAATGACATTCCAAATGAAATATGGCAATAAATACCACTTGTCGACCCTCGATAGGCAAAATCGAGCGAATTCGACGAGTGGTGGCAAGCCACGTGGTGGCTTGTGGACCCACCACGTCGGCGATAATACCATAGTCCACACGGCGGCGGGCTCCTCCCTCCGTAATAAAAGTTGAGCCTCTTGTTCCCGCACCCTTTTTACGCTCGTCGAAGACCGGTGATCGAAAAACAAAACAACTCCCTTTTGCCTTTTCGCCACGTGTCGCAGCTACATTGGTCCATTATTGACCAGGTTGACTAGAGTTGACTTTCCCATTGACCAAACTTTGACCGACATATCTAGAGCTCCCGATGTCCGTTTGTCGCGTTCTCACAGTCGTTGGAAAGCTCTCGAGATGATCTTCTACACTGACACCATTTAGGGATGTTTTGGGAACTTTAAAAATGATCCCCGAATCACACCTCCCCATTGAGAAAGGCTTTTTGTCCACAAAAAGTTGTGTATCAACCCACAAAACATGCTATCTCTTCCTACATTGCACAAACACATACAAGAACCCAAAATAACATTATAGGTTAAATAATGCAAATAGTTGATTAGCTAGTCACATAACCGATCAGATAATAACACCCAATTAAGCTAGTGTTCAACTGAAACGCTGCAACCCTGTCAACTCTACGCACAACTGTGAACTGTCATACCCCACTATAATGCCATCACAAATAATTGACCAGATAATAACACCCATTCTATTACGGAAAGCTAGTGTTCAACTGTCACTTTGTGATACGGCCGATTACCAAAAATTACAATTCCATAACACAGATCAGTATACAAGACATCTAAACTGCCCACAATTAGGCTAGTGCCCACTGCCCATCTGAAACTGTAACAACTGCAAGTATTCACTATCAGAATATAATAGACTATCAACGCCAAAAATAGCTATAGTCAATAACTTGAATCAACATGAATATGCCAAAACATTGTATCGCCATCACAAATAATAAGTCAGATAATAACACCCATCTATAACAGAAGCTAGTGTTCAACTGACACTTTGTGATTATGTTGATTACAACTGCAAGTTTCAAATTTAGACATGCTACTGATGCCTATCCCTGCATAGTGTTTTCAACAATGGAACTACCAACCAATATGAGAAAACAAAACATGAGTATGATGAACCTATCACTCAAATCTTCTCTTCAGTTGTTTCCATTCATTTTCAAAGCTTAAATATCAACTTAGGAACAAATCCTTATCAATCAACAGGAATCCCTAAAATATAGCTCTGAAAAACATTTTGCTTGCCTACTATCAACAATTTACTGTAGTGCAAATATAAAGTTGAGGAGTGTTTTTCCAAACCAATCACTTGGGTTTTTCCATTTTGGTTGTTTTACCTTCTCAGTACCAAAATGAGTTTTAGTTAGGTTTAGCACTGTTGGTTTTACAATATTGTTCTTTTTAACAACTTTCCAATTTTGTTGTTTAGAAACAAACCAACAAACCTTAACATCATGACCATTCCTATTACAATGGGAACAAAATTTAACTTCCCTGTTTTTAGGAGTCTTACCCATTTTACCATTCTCAGAACTCTGTCTACGAGAATGATTCCCCTATTTAGGAGAGGTAACATTCTTTCCATTTCTCACCTTTCCTTGGTGAGATTGGTCTTTAGCACCTGCCTTATCATTCACAAAAGGCATTAACTTCTTAATCAAATTTTTCCTCTTCCAACAATATGCAATAGAATGATTAGTACCTTCACAAAATGTGCAAGGGAAAGCATATTTCTGCCTACCAAAGCTATATTGTTCCAACTGAAAGAGTGTATTAGAATTTTTAGGATTTGATTTTCCCTTAGTGCTATTTTTAGTGTAAGTGGAAGGAGGTGGAATCTGATTACCTCTTTTACCTATTTTCTTACACCTTTCATTGTTCCTCCTGATGGCGGAATCCTGCAATTCTAGTGGTGTAGATCCTTGGCTGTTGGAAGCTTGTCTTCCTTCAACTGATTTGGAACTTTCTCCAATTTCCATTTTCCCACTAGAATAACCCAAACCTGCAAACCGAGGCTGATCCTCTACCTGTATTGGGTTAGCATCACCTTGTCCATTTTTACCAAGGCCCTTCCATTAAATCCCATCTTAACCATTAGCTTAGACCCAATTCCCTTAGTGTGTTTTTCAAACTGACCCAAAGGAATATCTGAAATTAAATGAGAGGAAGAATTAAAATGTGAACAACTTACAAGTGCATTCTTTCTCATATAAGACTCAGATCTGCTTTGGAAGGAATTTCCTTCTTGTGTTCACCTTGTTGCAGCTTTTCCAAGAGGGCATCCTTGGTCCGTATTTCTTCCTGCAACTCTTTAACAAAGCCCATCAACTTCTTGCTCTCTTCAAGCATCTTGTTGACATACTCCTCTTTCTTGGTTATAGAGGATTGTGGCTCAGATTTTAACCGCACTATTTCCTCTTCCAAGGAATAAAATTTATCTCTCAAGAAAGAGTTTTCTTCTTGAGTTGGCGGTTTATGGCTTCAAGCTCATCCAGTTGCTCTTGTTTGGATGACTTGCCCATGATTCTCGTTCCTACAAACACAACCTGTACTTCCAAAACTCGCACACCGCAAAAGAAGATTAACAAGCCCCAAAATGTCTCGCACACTCGAAAACTGAAATCAATATTGAAACAAGCCAAATTTTCAAACACAATTAGAAGCTAATCCGCAATCTAACTGCTCACATACCAAACTTGATCTCGAAAACAAGTGTTGTATTTTTTTCACACTTTTAAAAGTTTCCAAAGATCGTGATTTTCTTAACCAATTTTAAGTATTCTAAACTCCACAAATTGATTAAATTTGATTATTATGCATCCATAGAAGTGCGAAAAACTTGTGTAGTAAATAAATAATCGTAAAAATTGAAAACATTCGATAACAAACAAGATTGTTTACGGGTTCGGAAATTCCTACGTCCCCGGGTTCAGATTGAACCGATCCATTAATAATATTGAAATGCAAGTACAATAACTCTTACAAACAACCAATAATGAATCACAACCTGCAAATGAGCTGATCAATGTCCCAAGAACTCTGAAAAATAGCAGAAACTATCCCAAGAACGATCCGTGGCTCCTACAGTGTTTTCACAATGTGATCTCCCTGCAACTGTGTTAGAAAAACACCTACAAATGGAGATTTAAAAACATTATATGAAAAAAAATCATATATCTGAGATCAGATCTGAATTATGAACACTTTTCATGTTTACACCAAGTCACAATTCGACTGTATGCATTGAAATTCATGTTTTCCAACTAGCTGTCTTGTAGATCCCTGTTAAAATCTGCATTCAAAGCTTCCAAAAACAGGTTAAAACTCAACAAAAAAGATCAAATCTTACATTGTTGGAATCATCAGAATTTCCTTCATTTCATCTTTTTACTCCGAGTTCCCAATCTGAGTGCAAGGCCTTCAAAATGGCGTTTTTCAAAACTCGCTCCTTAAGGCTTTTTACATGCACTGCACTCTCCATCAAATATAAGTTAAGCGACCCATTTTATAATCCGCCCAAGCCTCTAGGCGAGTTGGTTGGAGGATTGGTCTTGGAGCCATGAGGTTAAGGGACCAAATCCCTTCAATGAGTCATTTTATTCATTCTTCTCCCACCGAGTCATGTGGGTTCTATTTGGGATAAAACCACTCCATGTGGCAAGCTAGATAGTTATTCACCCATTGAATCGGGCTTTGCTTTTTAAGGTTTAAGTTTAACCACCAAGTGGTCATTCCACATGGGGATATTGAAATCCCAAACCATGTGGGATATATTCCATATGGGCCAAACCCATCCACCGTGAGACTTCAACCAATCCCGAATAATATGGGATATAAATACGAACATACGTGCCATGTGGAAATATGATCAACTCGACCATGGAGAATAATATAAGCCTCGAACATTACCAAGAATAACATGGTGAATAATTACGAGGTAATATAAATTTCGACACAAGCAATATAATGACATTCCAAATGAAATATGGCAATAAATACCACTTGTCGACCCTCGATAGGCAAATCGAGCGAATTCGACGAGTGGTGGCAAGCCACGTGGTGGCTTGTGGACCCACCACGTTGGTGATAATACCATAGTCCACACGGCGGCCGGCTCCTCCGTAATAAAAGTTGAGCCTCTTGTTCCCGTGCACCATTTTTATGCTCGTCGAAGACCGGTGATCGAAAACCAACAAACAACTCCCTTTTGCCTTTTCGCCACGTGTCGCAGTGCGATTGGTCCATTATTGACTAGTTGACTAGAGTTGACTTTCCTGTTGACCGAACTTTGACCGGACATATCTAGAGCTCCCGATGTCCGTTTTTCGCGTTCTCACAGTCGTTGGAAAGCTCTCGAGATGATCTTCTACACTAACACCATTTAGGGATGTTTTGGGAACTAATTATAGTGCCTTTATCCAATTGCACATTCAATTAATTGCAAGGAATAGATGCATGACCATGTATCGTTAATTAACACCTTACAACGATTGGTCATACAAGTCAAAGGTAGATTAAGGATTTGGATTGCATGCCCCACATATTTTCCATGGATCATATTGTTCCTACCCAAATGATATATGTTATTTATGCTCCACTTAAGCATTTTAATATCACAAAAAGACAATAAAATTTGGGGAAATTCAAAATAATTAAGGGTTTGAAACCCATGCAAAATGGATGCATTATGTAATAATTTGCAAGTGTCTCTTTCGAGTTATACACTCAAGTAAGTGTAAGAAAATAGATGGTGTGCAAAAACCCAACTAATTGTCTCTAAGGAGCAATCAAACATATCGAGATAAAGGTATCTTTTATCTGTTAATCAAGCTTGTTGTTTTGTAATTTAATGGCATCACATTTTTGATTGCACGAAATTTAATTGGATAGGTAAGATGTAGACATGAATGGTTTTTTTGTCTTATTCCATGTCTTACTAAAAATGTGGGAATTAAATAGTTGCATGTCCCACACCCATTCCCTGACTTAGATTTTTCTTACCTAAATAATATCTTATATGTGCTCCACTTTATCATCTTGATCTTGACCATATTATTAACATGAAAAAAATGTCAAAATAAATCTCAAAATTCAATTCCAACAAATCTCAAAAATCAATTCAAATGAAAAAACCAAATCCAGACCTAAATAACTGAATCAGTTGGATGTGGGTCTTACTAAAGCTAATTTGATGAATTAAATGTCATATTTCTTGATAGATTTATGCTTAGCATTTTTGTTTTATTTTATTTTTTGAAATGATGGCGTTGTCTTTGGGTATATGGAAAGAATAGATGACTAATAGTGGGATTATAATGCCAACATATAAATTCAGAATTACAAACTGAATAAGCAACATTTACAAATCTAACTAAATGGAAAGGAAATGATATATAAGCTCTGAGTTATACATATTCAATGTGGATCTAGAATGATTACTTTATTTCTCATAGTTGGTCATTGGAATTCATAGTGGTAAGGTACGTTCAATAGTAGCCATAAAGAACATACAATTTATCTTCCACAACAGAACTTGTTTTCTTAATTTAAGATATGATGTTCTTTTTCTATGTTTAAGTAGTTTATGTCCTTTAAATTATAGTCATGAAATATTTGGTTACTAAAAATATACAATATGTTAATAATATTCAAATTTAAATTAGAATTCAAATATGTAAAAATATTACTTATGGTGTGCAAGGGGTCGAGGTAATGTATTTTAGAGATGTCAAAGAATGCAAACAATGGTCATTCAAAATTATAGATGTCAATAGTAGTTGTTTATGTTTTCCTCTCTTGCGATATATGGGTAATTAGGAAAAAAAAATAATGTAAGGGGGATTTTCTTGCGTGTTTTAATGGATAAGTTAGAGACAAGGATATGTGGAGTGGATCTAAAACCCAAGGGCAAGGGTTTCACACACAATGGCAATTAGGGTTTCTGTATAGCTATCAGGAAAACAATATAGTTTACCTCTAGCCATGAGGCACGTAGTTTTTCTAGATGTGAATGATGTAGGTGAAGTACACCTTGGAAGCGTGAAGGAAATGGAACATGCTTTTGGAAATGGAGTTTATCGCTTGAGAGGTGTGTTGAGATGGAAACCCAACAATTGAAATTACTTCCCTGGATCAGGTAAAGGAAACATAAAAGGAATGTTCAATGAAGACAAAGACATGAATTTAAGGTTTGAAATAAAATGTGATAATTTAATAGATGCATGCCCCATGGTTATTCCATAAGATAGATTATTCCCCCTAAATAGTATTTTTTATGCGTCATATCATTCTCTCTTACATTATGGACATGAATGCAATTCACATTTAAAGGTTCCAAACTATAGAAATTAGGAAAACCTAGTAAACATTCATTTTAAGTTTAAATCTTGAGTATTTGTAGGGAATAGGTGATGCGTGAACAATCATCAATAATTGAGGCACAAAATTAGTTGGTCATATGAGAGAAAGGTGGATTTCATCTACATTCAAAAAAGGTTTTTAAAATAAAAACATGGGAATTTGATATCTCCATGCCCCACCCCTATTCCATGTCTTACAAAAAACATGGGAATTAAATAGCTTGTGATTTGTTAATGTTGAATGCAATTGTAAATGTATTACAGAGGGATTGTGTCACGGAATCTTTGGGAAAAAATATGTCGAAGGCGGGCGAGGTTGTAAACATGATGAAGTGGTATAAGATCAGAAAATTGAGATTGTTTGAGCTCCTTCACGAAGCCATGAAATCCTTGGAAAACATAAGTATTGAAGTAATTGTGGGAGTGGGCAAAGGAGAGGTTCAAAAATAGCGGCGATGAGGCTATTGTTGTGACGAGAGGGTCAACGACAACATGCGTAACTTTTATCCTACCACAAACATTAAATATGTTTATAAGGTAAATGATGGTACTGCACCATGGAAACGAGTAATACGTGTAATATCTTGTTCCCTCCTGTAGAACATTCAAATGGCACTAAGGAATTCCAATCTGCAAACAATGTAAAGATATCCACCACCCACATGACTTACGTGTTGGAGAATTCCTACCGCCTTCTTAGGGAGAATTTTGAGGATATCGAGAGCATGCTTCATCCTCTGCTCACCTTTACTGTTTGAAAATGGATTTCCTTTCTTACCTAATGTGTATTTGTATCTCATTTCTATGGAAAACAAGGCCGATATATCCCTCGACTATGCACTTCTTAAGCCCTATGTGCTATATACATACACTCGTCAAAATACGGTCGTGATATGGACCAACATACATGAATGGTGGTGATTACTACTAAGGTCGTTGATACTTGAGACCAACATATAAATGGCAAAGATTACAATATGTCATTAGAGCCCTTTGGGATTTCTCACATGTAAACACGCTTTTTGGCGTAAATATAAATTTCAAAAAACTATTTTTTTAACTAGCAATCACATGCAAGCAAGTCTGCAATGTGAATTCGAAAGGGGAAATGAGTGTGAAAAAGTGAAAGTGAAATGAAAAAATGTTTGGAGGAGAACGAGGACCAAAAGAAGTGTGAATTTATGAGTACACAGATGCAACCTATTACAAAAGAAAGATAGAACCATAGAAGGACTTGGAGAGAGTGCCAGTGTGGAAGATTTGAAAATTACTGAGGGAGGGGGATTTGAAGGATGGAAGGGATGGTGAGGGATATGTGAGGACGATTAAGTAGGAGGCAAGATTTGAAGTGTTTGAAAGTGGGATTTGTGATTTCTACGAGAAGGAAATGAAGGGGTTTTTTGAGGTATAGAATAACATTCGAAAGGGACAAATGGTGAAATACGAATGTCAGTCAAGTAGGGGACTCTAAATGTTGTTGCGAATGTAAGGCCTTGTCTATCAGTGTTACCAATGTCTAACAAGAAAGGTTGATGAAAACGTAGACTTGCAATTTTAGCTCTCTAACAACCATAAATACTGGAATGGTAATCAAATGTAAATAGTGACTAAATTTCTTTGTTGATGATTAAATTTTGTTGACGACGAGTCGAAGGTAACATCCAAATTATGTCGGTAGCCTTCTCAATATCATTGTTTTCTTGAATCACACCACTTCCAATTTGTCACCATAACAAAATCCATAAATGTCAGATGAGAATAGAAAAGTACAAATGAACAACATCATTTACGTAAAAAATAAGTTGTATTTTTTTTCAAATTACTTTTTTGCAAAGTTTTCAATACATAAGATTTCACACCATGGGTTGGCCTCTATTAGCAGATGATGTCAATGACCATATATGTTAATGGATCATTTGTCCCACAAGTAAGTTATGAATGCATGCATTAAGTGGCAAAAGAATGTTTACAGTTAGATGTTAAAATAAAAACTCTAATTACCTGAATGTATTGGCATTGGCGCGAATGTCATGCGATCCTGTGAATAATATTGAAATTTTAGTTTAAAATTTTGTATAAAATAGAGAGCAAGAGTCCAACTAAAACATGTGAAATTAGAAAATTGTCGAAAACATCCCATAATTTAAAAAAGACATATGTTGCAAAAACAAAAAACACTACACCTAATTTCAAGAACTTCGTGAGAATTGTATAGCATAAAAGAATGAATACTTGTCTAGAATTCTAAAGCATAATTTCATCTATGAGAAATTTAGGGGAAAAGGAATATCGTTTGGAAAGGTAAGTTTCATTTTATTGCGAGTTTCATTTTATGCAAACGTGTTTCCATTCCACTTTATTTGAACAGATGTTGGACAAAAGTTTGTCACAAAATTTAAACAGTTACCTTGTCGTAGTCTGAATTCACCTTGTCACATTAAAGAGGAAATTTGAGTATTCGTAACAAAAATATTTGTTACATTAAACAAGAAATTTAAGTAGTCACAACAGAAATATTTTAGGAAAAGGTAGTTTGAATGCAGCTTTATGTGGCTTTGCTCCATGGAGTTGAAATATTTATGATAGTATGGGAGTTAAAATAACAAATCTCAAAGCTTTATAAACATATTTAATGGAATCTACTAATCCATCCAAGGGGTAGGATTAACTCCATAGAAAACCTTTAATTAAATTTACGGTTTGTATTTATTCTATAGAACTCTTAGCTCACCAGCTTTTGTGGACAAAAATGTAATGTAAATAATGTAAATTACCTAAATCAATATTGACGTGGTTGAGATTCGATCTGAGATCTAAACCACAAATTAGAGAGCTCACAAGTTGTAACCATTCAAAAGCACGAGAGCCCCACTTTATATTAATGAGGAAATTCATGCTTGCATTCCTTTGTTATACCATCCATCTCTGCATACCGTCTGAAAGAAAAAAAAAGCCTACAATGCACAAATAAATAAATATTTATAGAACAAGTATACCAAAATAAAAGAGAAGGTTGTAAAGTTTAGAAAATTACTCTCTGTCATAATTATCTACAAGGACTGATATAGTTGAACACTTTTGTTTTTAATGTTATGTAGAACTCAACAAAAAATGATGCAGGAATTGATATAGTTGAGCTCTTTTTTTCATAAATTACTCTTCCGGTTTTTAAGCAAAATGAGCTCTGTAAATTCTTTGAAACAAGTGGTCATGTGAAAGTGTTGAGTGGAAGACATGAAGGCACCTCATGGATGATTGTTGAAGTGGAGAAAAATAATGTGCTTGTCACGATTGCAAATAGGAGTAGAGAAGACATAACGATTTTTGCAATTAATGTTGTGGAGTGCAAAGAAGTGGCTTCTGGGCTTACCAAGCATGGAGAGTATGAGCTTCGTGATTTTGTGCAATTGGATGGAAACAATTTTGGGGTCATTACAAGCGTTGAGAATGATGGGTTTTAGATTTTGAAGGTCATTCCTGAGAGGTCAGTAGTTGGGAGTGCAAAGCTGAGAGACACTAGTAAGAAGATTTATGATAGGAATTACAAGGCAGATGATCAATATAGGAATAGTGTGGGTCTCAGGGATGTGATGAAGATTCTAGAGGGGCCTTTTAAGGGGAAACATGGGCTTGTTGAGCATATGAATCTAGGGATTGTGTTCATTAGGGATATACCCATTGCCTTGAGAATGGTGGTTTTGTATGTGTGTTAAGGCTGGGCTTTGTGTTACTATTGAGAGAACGCGTAACCCAACAGAACCAGGTAACAAATGGGTGAAAAATTAACTACATTTATTTAGATTGTGATTGTTTTTTCTTCTACATTATGTGTTTTGATCTTGGCTATATTTACAACAGTTAACTGAGACACAACTTGCACATTTGGAGGTTTCAGGCCACCCCAACATGGCGGTAGAGAAATGCCTGGCAAATATGGTGGTAGGGGAGGAAGACAAGGTGGAAGGGGTAGAGGGAGAGAGGATTCTCTGGTGGGAAGAAGTGTCAAAATCAGGCTAGGTGGGTGTAAGGGCTACCGACGCGAGTAATAGGTGTGCAATGCCCAAACAAGAAGAATAGAGCAAGCCATGCGTAAGATACAAGAAGAAACAAAGGCATAAACAAAATACCTGTATGTAAGGGAAAAAATAAAGGGAGTCTACATACCGCCGTATAAAGCGGCACATCATGGAAATAGTAAAGCATGATAAGGAAACAAACTTACTACCATATAAAGCCCCTACTGCCTTCTCACAATTCAATGCCGCTTAGGCCTCTCTTTGTCCACCCGGTACATCGAAAATTCTTAACCAATAAAAATTTAACAATGACATTGAAAATTAAAAATCAAAACCTCATTAGACAGGTTTGGTATAATAAAAAATAAAAGCCTCTAATGAGTAGTATGACATGGTAGAAAGTACATCTCTTGAACATAGCAGGTATGTTTAACACCCCTCCATACTCTTGAACGTAGCAGTTATGTTTTACGAGGCTGAGAGTACATCTTGTGAATACCGTCCAAGGAGCTAATGTGAGCTTTGGTGCATTCGAAACAGAGAAATACGAAGATAGTGAACAAGCCTGTGTAAAATAAAAATCAAATTAAATATTTACCTGAGGAGCGTTGAGCACAGCATTCAATGCTAGTGTTCCTACTGTGTTTTATCTTAGTAGTAGTAATATGGGCACAAAACTGCATGAATATGGAAAAGCTAAGGTAGTTAACAATAAAAATAAGGTCAATTATCAGGAAACCATTGTAGCCTGGAATTCGTTGAGTTTTCATAAACGAATGGCATAGCAATAGGAGTTTTGTACGAATTGTTTTTGAGAAAATAAAGAAGCTCAATGCTTTTATCTAGAACGCAATGATCAAAGCATATGGCAGGAATGAACCATACGAAGAAGCTACTGTTCTTTGATATGGAATGCGAAGGGCGGGCTTAAAACCAAAGAATTCACCTTCCAATTGGTACTCAAAGCACAAATATTTATAATCCCATAGGATTGACTACATTGGATAAATGTATTTATGTGGGGGTAGCAGAGGGTCGTGCTCGCAATAAGGTGCTGGCAGAGTAAATGTATGGCTGCTGGGCTTATTAATATGTATGGGAAATGTGGGAAAAGGGAAAATGCACCCAAATTGTTTGACAAAATGTCCAAACGAAATTTAGTTGCGTGGACTACAATAATCGGAAGGTGTGTATGCAACGGAGAGGCAATTGAATCCCCGAGGCTTTTCAAATGGACGCAGCTGTCAGGATTGAAACCTGACGAAGTTGCGGCTGCGAGTGTGTTCCTTTCCTGCTCGTGTTTGAACGCTCTGAAGAAGGGTGAAATGCTTCATGGTTCATGGTTATGTAATTATAAGTAGATTCGAGTCAAATGTTTTTCTGACCACAGGGTTTATACACCTGTATTCAAAGTGTTTTAATTATAATGTTGTGCTCAATGTTGGCCAATCGAGACAAGCATTGAGTAAGAGTAGAGTGCATTTTGTGAATATTGTGAGTGGGCAAAAAAAAAAGAGGACGAAGGGTTTCTCCGCGGCGTCCTCTGAATGCGAAGGAAGGCATAACAGTGTTTGTGACGCTTCTTCCAACCTTCTGCAGGGTCTCATTCCTTCACACCTCCTATATTTGATCCCCTGAAAAACATAATACAGATAAGTTGCATCAATAAAATAATTTAGAAAACATAAAACATGCGTGTGCCGCTTCTTCCAACCTTCTGCAGGATCTCAATCCTTCTTCCCTGTAATACGCCAAAAAACGACTCAAAATAAAAACCGAAACAATACGCCCTGTAACAAAACGAGCAACAAAAGCGAAAAAAGGTTGAATTAAACAATGCAGCAAACGATGAAGCAGTTCATAAAAATACCCAAAATATGCATTGCACTCAAACTCAAACGAAGGCAAGGCAGGTGCACAAGGCCCGCCAGATTCTGCAAGAAAACACGATCCTCCTGCCTTTCATTCGCTGAAATCCATAATGCAAATTAATCAGGTCGTTGAAATAGTCCATACAACAGAAAAAGCATACCAACAAAAATTACCTTAAAAACATTTCCGTTTGGCTCCGCCCGGCTGATTCGGCTCGGTCTCACCTAGCCGCCACTCCAAACAATATAAAGGAAGACTTTAACAAATAGCAGAGAAGCCACTAGTAACCAATTTCAAGATATAACAAGATTAACAAGTTCAGGTGAATTGCAATTGCACTTACCATGGATCTTCTGGTAACTGTAATTTTACTTGCTCTTGTATCCCCATCATCCTCAGCACCTGCACACGGAGATCTCGAGGGAATCGTTGCATTCGCCTCAGTCAATCGTACACACTATGCGTTTGACATTTATTCACTTTCTCTAAAATCCGGCCTCTCTGAATCTTCGTCTTCCACATTAGAGTTTCTGAGCATGGACGAAGAGTATATTAATTACAACGGCCAATTCTTAGACACCCCTACCATTCAGATTCTGACCACCAAACTCAACATAAACACCGCATCAAATCCCGTGGATAGTGTTATGGCCTACGTCAACGAGAGGAACGGTCTCGCCGACATATAGTTCAACATATATTTTAATGCCAGTGCCAGTGCCTGTTCCAATCCAGTTTTATCACAGAAAATCGATGGAAATGGTGACAGCACGGGCAAACATAAGGCTCTGGAGCATGTAAAGAAATATCTCACTATTAATTTTGGCATTTGGAAGGAAAAGAGGAGTATTTATCGATGGAGAACAGGCCCAGCGTGTTTAGCGACAACATTGTATACGTTTCGACTGATAGCGCTTCCACTAAGTCGAGAAATAGCAGTAAATCATATTAAAATCAAAATTTTAATTGACGTTTCAGATTCCTCAATTGACGTTGATAATCTATGACCTATATTTTTCGTACTGCCGAAGAGGGCAAGCTTTCCCATTGTAAAATGGGTAAATATGTTAAAGGAGGTAAAGAGAATCAACTTTATATTAAGATATTGTAAATGCCAATTGTATAAAAGATGTTACAAGTTTTATAATGAAATAATTTGAGATTGAGATGAATAACTATCTATTATCTTTCTATCTTTTGTATTTACGTTCAATAAACTTGGATGTATTTAGTTCTATTTTTGTGAGCCTTGTTTAGTATAGTTCAATATAGTTTTTTTATATGCTTCAATAATAAGAGTGAATGTTTAATTCATATTTATCAATTTTTATTAACAATAATATATATAATAATGAAGTTGAAAAGTGATATAATCATTTTTCTTTAGAAATGTGTTTGAGATTGTGACACTATAATTTTTAATATTTATTCAAAAATAAGTTTCAAAGGTGGCTCTTTTTGGCTCAATTAAATCCCCTAAACTTCTCCATGGGCTATTCATTCATACATGTATTTCCTCTTCACACACCTAAGTGATATGTTTCTCAACCTACAAATACTAATCTTTCTAGCTTCCCTAGTCTTACCCATGAACTTTTGATGTCCCCACCTTGTCCCTATGATCACTCAGAACAAGGTTACTAAACTGAGTGTAATGTGGTTGAGGTTGAGCATATAGATCTCGAGATGTGTCATTAAAAATCTCAATGACAATGAATATCTAACCCCGATCGGGATGGATGTTTGGTGTGGAGCATAACTTGTGAAGGCCATAACTTTTGATCCGATCGTTGGATCACCTTGAAATTTTCCAGGGTGATAGTTCTTGATTAGTAATATTTCGGGGCCAATTTTTCATAAAGGTTGTTGCCTTTTCAAAGCATATTTTCTAGACTAGATTGCTTCGCCTAGTTGTCTCAAAATTGGCTCAACATTTTTTTGCTTTTGTCCAGAACTTAGGATTTTAATAAATTTTGTTATGCTTTATGGAATAAGCCAAATTTTGGTGCGAGCCTTCAATTATAAAGGAATATTTTGTACACAAAATTTAGGGCCCATCCGAGGTGTTTTACTAGTAGGTAATTTTTGGCATTTTAGGTTTTTTAGAGCTAATGGGAAATAAAAGGAAGATTGTAATGATGTAAAAGATTAGTGTGGATTACATAATGAGTTGAAAGATATTTTAAAACTTTAGGTTTGTTTTAAATAGTTTGTGTGTGTGTTTTGGAGGTATTTCGACCTCTTGCAACTGGATCCACATCAATTGGTATCAGAGCAAGATTTGGATCTTATGGGAATGGTGAAGGTAATATATATTACATTTGTCTATGTAATTTATTACCTCTATTTTATATAATCATGGATAGATGTGGAAGGGGAGGTTATGCCTAGATGAATAGGCATATGTAAGAGCTACAAAGACAAGTTATTGAGCTCACAAGAGAAGTTACCCGCCTTAAGGAGACATGCAAATGGGGATGCAAACCCAGATAGTGATATTGAAGAATTACCTTTGTTAATGAATGAAGGAGGAAATGAAGAAGAAAATGAGAGAGATGAAGACACCTTGAATGATAGACCATTTGAGGAGAGATTGATTCAAGATTTAGAGGGAAATAATGGCAACATCAAGGTTAATGTTCTTGATTATAGTGGAGGGTTACGACCAGAGGAGTTGATTGACTCGTTGAATCGCATGGAAAAATTCTTTGAGTGGAAAACCATTTTAGAGGAGAATTTTTTTAAGTTTTCATGCACTAAGGTTTCCAGACATGTATTGATTTGGTGGGATCACTTGCAAAAATGAAAGACAAAGGAAAGGAAAGGGAAAGATCTCGAAATTGGAATAAAATGGTGAAGAAGTTAAAAGAAAAGTTTCTTCCTATATATTATGCCCAGACACTATTTCAAGGTTTCAAAACCTAAGACGAAGGATCTTAGCATTGAAGAGTATACCAATGAATTTTACAAGCTATCAATCTGGGTGGAATAGGGAGAGTCTGAAGAAACAGAAGGCTACAAGGTATGTAAATGGGTTGAGTTATACCATACAAGATGAATTGAGTATGCTCCGGATCCATAGCTTGGATAATGCTTACCATCTTGCATTAAAAGAGCAACAAAAGAATAAGAAGAGTAATTTCAGAAGAGGTATGAAGAGAGGGCCATCATCATCTCCAATGAGAGGTAGATGTAGATTTTATTATATAAAAGGTGAATCATCTAATGTAGAAGGGTGGGAAGAATCTAGTCAAAGTCATGGTAACTACTAAAGAGGTAGGGGGTTTCAAAGGGGAAGAGGTTATATTGGAGGATGGGGTTGGAATAGCCCCCAAAGGTAATATACATGTTACCAAGGTGATGAAGAAGGTCACAAAGATTTTGACTGTATGCACTATTCTACACATGATAGATTGAAGGAGAACAACTGTGAGTAAACTTGGTTGAAGCAGAAGAAGAAGAAATGGAGGTTGCTTTGTAGACTTGAGTGAAACCCTCATGATAAGGAGGAAAATTATTGTCCCAAGGAGAAAGAAAATAGTGTGTTGGTGTTGATTCTTGGATGTGGAAAAATATGTTTTGAACAAGATGCACCTTTGGAGGAAAGGTTGTAGACACCTAAAATTAGCAATGCTAAATCTTATATTTGTGTTCACTTAAGTATCCACATTATCACATTAATATTATCATATTTAATCCTTATCCTAAGTCTTATTTCTCCCCATTATATTTACTCCTCAGAAATCATAGTTGTAAAATCTTATTTTATCCTCTCCTAAACCACTCAAACCACTTACAAACCAAAATCAAATAAAGGAAAAACTAAATCAACAAATTTTCAATCATTTCACAACCTCCTTGACCCATATAACCTCTTTCCAACACACACCCTTTGTCAAAAAAGCAAAAACCTTGATTTGGGAAGTATTTTCAACCTTTTCCCATAAAACCTAGATTGCTAATGATTCAACGAGACTACAATGATTCTCCTAGTTGTTAGTGACCCTATATAAACAATCCTCATGCCTTCATTTTAGGTGATATTGTAGTTTTACATTTCTTAAAGACTTCATATCACATTTTCTTTATATCATAGCCCTATCACAGAGCCAAAGATAATCCCAACAACATTCAAGGCACCAAGAATCTCTTCTTCATCCTACGAATGTCATTCATATGTCCAGGAATCCACTCAACAATATTCTTACATATACGATCTTCTTCTTTCATGTACTATCACCTTCTGATCTTCATTCATCAATTTATACAAAGTAAGTGGTTTCCCTTTCTTCATTATATTATTAGGCATCACTTACAATCTTAAATCAACCTTTTTAGCATCCATTTTGAGTTCTATCTTTGTCCATTATCGACATGTATAATTTCACAAAATGATCGCGGGTGATTTACCATATTTACCAATGATTCCACTGGGTCGTAGAAAAGATAATTTACGACCCATCAAGATCACTAACGATCCACTAGGATTGCTAACGATCTACCAAGATCACTAACAATTAATGAAATTGCGGACGATTCTCCCGTCTAAAAGGTCTAACCCATAAAAATGCTTTTTAGACATCTAGATCACATAATTTATCAGCACAAGGCCCCTCAATTATTTATCTAGTCATATCAAGATCCTTTGAACCATCTATAACACTCTATCAGTTATCTAAATCAAATCTATCATCTTGCTCACCTTTGTGAGTACATATTTATCTAAATCTTTGCTCCTTTGAGTAATTTTGTGATCCCTAGACTCCCTTTGGATCAGGTATCACCATCAAACCATCATATAGCCATGGGATAAATCAGTCCCTTTTCCTTTACATTATTGTTTATATCATTTGTTTTATCATTTTATCTTACCATTATCAGATTGATTTCTTCAATACGGATTAACATCCTTGCAAGGAATTCCATTGGCTAGCCTTTACTAGGAAATACGCCATATATTTATCTAATCCTATAATTTTTTAAGCATCTATGCATTATATGAAGCTTATCCCATTATAAATAAGGAGTTGTTCGTACTCATACATCCATCGACATCATTCAGCCATCAAGTATCAATGTCCAACATCGGGTATCAGAAACCCCATCATCTTCTAAGGTCAGTTTTGTTTTTGTTATTGCACTTCATTAAGTAAATTTAGGAAAGAAAAAACTCTCTGAACATTCGCATGCCCGATGGGACACTTACTCCATCATTTATTTCATATAAATTAATTTTTCATTAACTTAAGGCCTTCTCTCTGTAATCACCAAAGTGATCCAATTAAATCTCCAAAGATTGTGGTGAATTTCAAGTGATTCCTTCTAATCACCGACAATATTTGTGAATACTTTTGATTACTCATCTAGTCACCTCTAACACCATTTTTACTTTCTATTTTATTTCTTCTACTAACCTCTTGTAGGTTTATGCTCTAGAGCCTTTTTCTTTTTGCATTATTATTGTGCTAAAAAAATAAAAATATAGGAATTAAAAGGGAAGAATTTTACATGTTTGTCTCTTTCCTTTATTTTTCTTTCCCAACATTTCTTTTCTATCTATGTCCCTCATCAAATCAATCTTTCTTTTTGGTATAAAACTAGCCTTACATCTTGCTTGATCATATAACTTGATTAAGGGATTAATAGATTACATCCACTTAATCTCTCTCACAGACAACCGAACCACAACAAACACAACTCGCATCAAAAATTCCTACCCCGGTGGACCTACTTAGATTTGATCACCAAGAAGAGAAGCCGACTCGGTGTTCTGGCTGAGTATAAATAACTAGTTTTTGTATATTGGCTAATCACATGACTCCCATATTGTTGTGGGACTATGAAGTGAGGGGGTAGGCCCGTGCACGGCACCAACACAAATTTTGCCTCACATACCTTTGGTTATATCAAGGACTCCATCCTTAAACAAACCTAAAAGAAGCCTTAGAATGGCCATATCATTAGGTTCCCTCCGAACCTCTTCCTACATATATAAATTTTAAAGATAATTAAAAATTTCTACTTGACTTGTCTATTACATTTGTATCTCTCTTGGGAATTTTTGTATCATCATCATTTATATATCATTTAATATGGATCAACCTTCTACATCAACATATTAATTTACGGTTATACGTCATTTTTACAATCATCTTCGGTTGCTTAATCCACTATCTCTACATATTTTCATCTCAATCAATTAAATAACATCCCCTACATGGGACCTAATTCTTATCAATCTCATCAACCTATCATGTCTCACTCAAATTCACTTATCCCTACAATTTTCCTAGAGCCATTCGACCATATTTTGTCCCCTATGGAACCTCTACCTTTCAGCCAATCCTATAACCTTATAACAACCCCATCCAATAACCCTACAACTATCCTTTATGCCCAGACTATTTCCAAACTATCACTCCTCAATCCATGTCAAGTGTATCCCATAAATAAATCCTTGTCACATCCCATCCTTCATCAAAATCTCATCATAATCTTAACATCCCCCATATTTTATCCAATCAACCTATCTCGACTTTAATACCTTTCTCAATACCTCATACATCCCAAACCTATACACACATACCTACTCAGGCCCAATCAACCCCTCTCATCCAACAACAACAATATATCCAACATCCCTACATGTCTCCCAACATCCTTTTATCACAACCTAATTTACAAACCATATCTTCTTAAGCCACCCCTTATCAACCCCCACATCAAGCCCATCCACAACAAAACCCTCATACTCTCCACTATCATTAATCAACTCAATCACATTCTCAACCACACTCACATATTAATTCCCTCACACATAATCGTACAAACGATCCCATGTAAGCTCTCTTGATCATATTATACAATTTTGAAGCTAATACCATGAGAACCAAACATGTCCTCACTTATGATCAGGTTTATAATGAACCTATCCATCCGTTAGTATAGTATAAGCCCTATCCTCCGCATTGGGAATTTCCTGAATTTACCATGTTCCACGGCTAGGAGGATCCTCAACAACACATACTATCCTTTAAAAACTCATGTTATCTCATCATTCGTGATCAAGATCTCATGCTTAGGACCTTTCCTATGTCACTGGTAGGACTTGCCTTAGATTGGTACAACTCCCTCCCTCATAAATCTTTATTCTCTTTCATACAGCTAGCCCTATTATTTCTTGAGCACTTCACTATCAATATTACTCGTAAAATAGCCATTTCTGACCTCTCTACCATCGAACAGTCTAAAGATGAATTCATTATCAACATTATCGAGATGGTAGAATATTATCAATCAAACAACCTTCTCACTTCTTCAATTATAACTAATCAAGTTGTTTTCTTGATTATGATCCCATTACATATAATATACCGTCCGTATCCACACATTCCAAAATTTTGACAAAACCTTCACCATGGCCGAAATTAGAAATTCAAAGCCCTTGAAAAATGCCATCTTGATCCTCAATCTACATATGTCTCATCTAACTCCCCTAGGTCTTCCTATGAGCCAGATGAAACTACCACGCATGATTTCATTACTTGTTTTCCCGATCAAACACCCTCGATACATTCATTCCATATATATTGCACATTCTTCAAGTCACATCATCAAAAATATTATGCAAGATCTCCCCATAAGGAGAACCCTTCATCACCAATGCTTCCCCTTAAATAATTAGAGCCCTTAGATCCTCTTTTCGATAATCCTCATGCATTGACATCACCTTCAATTTATATCCAATCACCTACTACCTCCTTACAACCTTTAGAATCCACATGATAGATCATTATAAAGGGGAACCCCAAAATCAAAGAACCCGACGTCCAATCATCCTTCAAACTAATCGAAGAATATGGTAGCTCACATGAATGTAACTGCATTAATCATGTCTCGGAGATAATACGCCCTCATCTTAATCAGGACCCAATCTTATCATCAACTCTTCACTTTTCATCTAGTTTGGAACCTTATCCTGAATCAAACACTATAAAATCAAATCCCATCACATCCACAACCTCACCCTTTTCATTTGATGTGAGACCCTCTCCTCTATCTAAAAAAACATTACAAAATTGAAACCTATCACATCCATGACCTCATCCTCATCATCTGTCATAAGACCATCTTCTTTACCTAAAGCTGACATTATAAAATCAAAACACACATCATTCAGGGTCTCAACTTTATCATCCATTCTGGGACCCCATCCTTTATCACAATCCAAAACTATCACATCTACAATTCCACCCTCATCATCTATTTGAGACCCCATCCTTTATCTCAATATCATATTACATAGACAAACCATATCTCATCCATAATCCATCCCTCCTCGTCCATTTTGGGACCTCATCTGTCATCCAATTTTATCAATCCCACATCATATCCCATCCTTAGATCATATCCTCTCTCTTATCGACCTTACAACACCCCTATGATGTTTCAACACCATACGACATTTGTACATCCACCCACATTCAAAAGTAAGGTGCATCCTACCAAGCGTTGTCATAAATCAAAATCAAAATACATTAATTCAAATCCCCAAAAGGGAATTACATTTATATCCTTTAGAGGCTCATACAAGCTTCTCTTATCACATTACCACCTATCATAATATCCAATCCACATATCTAGTAACCTACATGGTATGATCAAGATAAAACTTGTGCCTACCATAGAATCCCAATTTATAGCATGGAGAGTTGTGAAGTGCTTAAAGAAATAATCCAACGATTCTTCCTCGTCAATGATCTTCTCCCAGAAGAATACCATCCTAATCCGTCATTGATATCATATGCACCTCCACCCTCATTAGTTTCTACAATGACATCAGCAGGACAAGGGGTCATCCATGATCTTGTATTATCAAACCTCTACCGGACATCTCTCCAACACTTGTTTATTGAAGGTCTCTCAATCTCATCAAAATCTACACCCAAGTCACTAAAAGTGTCCTCACTAACATTTGTAGGACAAGGCATTCTTAATCAAATCTTGGAAAACCTTTCTCATACATCTTCTCATCACCTTCCATTGTAAGTTATTCATCTCAAGTCGATGACGGTTCACCCACATGTGTGAATCGAAATAATCATACTCAAAAAAATCTAAAATCAAATCTTCTTCATCTACCTCTCCTCATCAATCATCCTCTCATACCTCATCCAGATTTTTAACGAATCCTTTGTCAAAGGCTCCACATCTTCCTTTATTTACCATATACTTAATCAGTCAACATTGAAAATTTCATCATTCTAAACTGAAATATATCACTCCTCTCGGTTTATGTCATCTCTAACCAGATAGTCATGTTAGGGGGTCTCCTCTCTATTGAGATGTCAAAATTCTCACCTTGCATACCTACCCCTAGTTAATCCTCACCAACCCTATCATCTCCATTAAATAAAAATATCACTACTCGGGAAAGGATTAAACATAGAAACTTATCCCCTAACTGGATCGCACATATATCATGGGTCGAGTGTATCATCTAGCCTCCCTTCATGGTACACCTAAGAAGGAACCTCTCGAATACCTTGGGCTTGTATAATTTCTATTGTTAACACATCAAATATCTTATTCAACCATCAACCATCCATCTTATTATCATAATGATTTGAAATTATGTTGTTTTCCGTCACTATCCTCAAAGCCTTAAAGATGATCACCATGGATATTTTCATCGTATCTTTCACATGGACAAGTTATTCCTTAGCTAGAACCCCAAAATCATTACATCCATCTACCTTGTGTATAAACGAAAGACATATCGTCAGGCACATATGATTAGGTTGTGTACACATTTCTCGAAAGAGTTTGCGAGTAAATCGAATCGAAACAATGCACCACAAAGTAGTTGCACTCCAACGGAATCGCAATAGCTCCAGCGTAATCACAAAAAAGAATCAATCAATAATGGAAGAACTTGCTCAATAGAAACAAAGCTTGCACATAGAGGAAAGACACCAGAGTGTCTAGGCATGCTCATAAATGAATAGTGAAAAGGTTCATATAGGGTGCTGAGTAACCCTAGTATATGACTCAATAGCAAACCCTAAACCTAATCCTAAACCTAACCCATGTGAGATGACCCTCCAATATGTGAGGAGGAGACATCGGATAACTCACACCAACACCCCGCCTTCATCGAAGGTCTTCGACACGCACTAATGGAATCTATGAATCTAAGGCAAAGAAGGCCCTCCTAACCTGAATTGGTGTGATAGATCGGTCGGTGAGGATGACTGCTCAAGGCTCCAATCAATATCGAGCTCTGGCGTGATCCGATCTATGGTTGTGGGATACGTGGAAAATGACCTAGGATTGTTTCGTGTATGTCTCCAGATAGGGTCATAAGATGGATGATGGATATATAGTGGATTCTATGGGTGATTCTCTGGTCTAGTCCAGAAATCCTTAGCTTCGTTAGCTGCTATATCTAACAAGGATAACTGTGTGATAATGGTTGGTGGAAGTGGAGTGGATCTAAATACTAATGTGCGTAAACCAACATCAACGTCGATTGTTCCTGGTGGATCTCATTGGGTTGTGGGACTTGTGGATCACAACTATAGATTCGTGGTTGTTGTGGACCTCCTATGGTCATGTGTGGAATCAATCCCTAATCCCTAATATCCAATAGTCGTATGCCTTTTCGCCTCTATATTTAGAACTACAAGTTGTGCAATCTTCTCAGAGTACCTTATAGGTGTTCTGGCAACCTGAATTCTTAAGCTAGTGTCTATGTCAGTGAGAATGTCTCCTGTATCTGGCTGTGGGACCAAAGGGTCACAACCGAATGTTTTCTCTCTTTCAAGCCCTTCTACAAGTCATGTGGATATTTATCTAGGTAATCTGTAGTTTGGCTGGTTTGACCAAAACGTGTGTGCTTGGTCATCTTCTATGTTTAACCCTCTTAACTATGAGCTGATCTGTTGTAAGTCTGTTGTTGTTCGGAAGACTTGGATTCTAAGATTCTGATCTATATCAGTTATTGCCGCAACAAGATTGGGCTGAGGCACTATTGGCTCGAATACGTATTCTCTGGGCTCCCTAGGTCCCGTGATTGTCATGCAAAAGAAACTATATAAATCTAACTAAAAAGAAATAAACTATATAAGTATATCTACAACATATATAAATTCTAAACTTTTTGTATTTTTGATAAACTATTGAACGGACTTGGAAGAGCAATTATTTAATATATCTAGAAATTGACAACTAAACTAATAATGAAATTAAAACAAACAAAGCAACCGAGTATGGCTACTTGCCTGTGCTAGTTGTAAATCTATTCTAAATAACCGAATAACTGGATCTAATCTATTTGAAAGACTCTCGATCCTACCTCAGAAGTGAGGAGTGAATCATAGTTTCTCAAAAACTATCAATCCCCACAGCTTCCCCGCAATATCGAAAGTGAGATTAACTGAAATGAAATGATTGACTACTCTATTTGATATGTTTTAACTAGAACTTTGAAAGCTTGAACCTAGATTTTGCATAATAGTGGTGAATCCGGTTGTGTGTGGCTTTGTCCCCTCAGTGTGGTCTCCTCATTCCTTTCGTGCTCACGTGAATCTAGAAAAGCGTGTGATGTTAGCATCAACAGAAGTTGGTATCAAAATAATGGCAACTTAGGATGCAGACTGAATACAATGCGAGTAGGAGAGGGATAGCGCAAGAGAATAGAGCTTGGCTTATGCAATTCCTAGTGGGATTTATTATGAGTCATACAACATAAAACGTCCAGAACCTAAAACTAATTCTTTTTTATGAACAAAACCTGCAACTTTAATGGCTTCCTACTGAAAAATTAAACTGTCTTATTCTAATTGATTGCATGAAATGGTAACAACACTAGCACAAGAAGATTATGTGGCTTCCTAACAACAAAACAACACTAACTATGCATGCAACAAATAAAACTATGAATTCCTAAGAAAAAAAAAAGACTAAGCTATGAAATGAGAAAATGAGAGGCAAATTTGAGGGGCCATTTGCTTGAGCACAAGCCAGCTATTTATAGAATTCCCATTTACCCAAAGGTGAAAACCAAATTGAACTCTTTAACCATAAACAATGCAAAAACACTATTCCAGGGAACCAGAATCATAAATACAAGCAAAGGCGGTGAAAAAATCTGGTAAACGTTGAAATTTTACATGAGTCACGTTAAAAGAACATTCTGGAAAACGCGTGAAGGACCGCCACCCGAGGGGTGGCCACCCACCCGGGTGGCGGCGGTCACGAGACCGCTGGTGGCGGCGGTTTCAGAATCAAGACCAAAACGCAAAGAAAAGAGAGGGGAGAGAGAAAACAAAGCACACAGGGGCTAAGTGGGACATGCGGATGTTAACGCATACTTGGAGAGCTTTTCTGGATCCCGAACACCTTGAGGAGACCTGTATCATCATTGGGGCACGTGTAACATTGTTTCTAGCAAATGGGTGCAAGACCCTACAATTTTGGGTACGTACATATTGCCCCCTCGAGAAGCATTTTAGCCATGAAGAGGCATAAAATTGGTGGGTCCGAGTATGGCGGTCCCAAATGGGAAGTTAGAAATTATACCGATACGCCGCGTGTGTTGAAATGATGCCATCCAAAATTCCCACTACCTGCAAAATGAAAAGAGGACTCAAGTGTAGATAGATAAAATAGATCGAAAAATAAATACTAAAATAATATGAAATGAGGACGTACCATTTGTGCGGGATAAGAACTTACCTCCGTATGCTCCAAACCTGTGAAAAGGGCATTCAAAACAAGTCAAGATGCTATATATGTAAAAGTGGGCCCATTTTCCTATTCATTTACGTGTGTCGATTTGATTGATTTTGAGCTCTGGGACCCACGGTGATGGTTTTTGATGAGAGCATAGTCAAAATGTTCATGACGAGATTGTGATCATGCCTCCGCGAGCGAACACCGACCCGCGAGATCACAGGTTAGTTTTTCTCGATTTAACATTTTTATCCCCAAAATGTTAAAATGATGAAATCTTTGTCATGGGGGGATTATTTTTGAAAATGTCAGTTTTAATAGGGTCACTTAGGGGGCGCCTAATGGGTAGGCTTTGTTTTGGTCAAAATAGTCATTTTTTGTGTTTTTAGGCGTTTTTAGGGCACGTGACCCGTGGAAATTCGGACACGACCGCCACCCTGAGCAGGGCAGCGGTTACACAACCGCCGCCCTGATTAGGGTGGCGTTACAAGACCGCCACCTTTAAGGCAGCAATGATTACGGAACCGCCGCCCTGCTCAGGGCGGCGGCCCTTCACAGAATGCCTAAAATTTACTTATTTGAATTCATTTTTGCATTTCTAGCATTCTTATATGTTTTAATGATTTTTCCAATGTCATTTTGAATACTAACTTACTCCTTTTTGTGTGTTTTTGGGTGTATGCAGCGAAGGAGGAGTATATCAGATGGAGCCGAGAGAGAGAGAGTGTGACTGGCTTCTAGCAGTATTGGATGCACTTTCTCAGATGAGCAGGACACTCTTCAGAGGGCCGACATATTACGCATATCACGGGTCCCGCATGTTGCACCTTCTAGTCACATACTTTGTGACTTGTTTTCATATTGGGATGTTGATCGAACACTTTCCGATTTCCAGGAGTCAGGGGTGAGTGGACCATTACTTTGGAGGATGTTTACCGCATCTTGGGGTCCCGATCATCGGAGATGGCTCACTTTGAGACAAAGCAGGTCACGGGCTCAGATAGCACAATGGGCTTCATATATGGGAGATGCAGTTATCTCCACTAGGTTCAAAGAAGGGGGTGAGGGTCCGATCTATTCCTAGCCTTGCCTATCCCCTTGATTCATCAAGCCATTATGGGGATCCTTGCCTCGAGATTGATCGGGACAAGGGAGGAGACACTTTACTTTATTGCTGGTCCCCCATTATTACACAGATTGAGGGACATGGCCAGATTTATGCCTGGGAGCCGACATTCTTGGGACCACCTATCATGATTTGTACCGGTGGTTCGCTTACAGGGGCAGTCATTGAGCCATCCGACCCTGGTTATGAGCTGGGTCTACGAGCGTTTCATCCCTTATGGGAGAGGTGTAGAGGTGGCGATCCCAGAGCCGTGAGGGCAGCCAAATGGACAGATATGTCGGTGCTTAGAGCACCCCACCAGCCAGTCACCTCCTTGACTACTGATGATATGGAGGCCACACCTTATCAGGCCATGGTAGGGTTATGGGGCGAGGAGGCTCTTACTTTGATCTCTTGCTCTACCACAGGGCAGCTTGTGGATAGGATGGGGAAGGTGGAGACACATCCTTTTGCTCGAGTGCCTCAACAGTTTGGCCTTCCTTACGTTGGTATGCTTCCCCCAGTGGTGCCAATATTCAGATCAGTTCGGGAGGCTAGGGGAGGTCCTAGAGGCCGGGTTGGACCGTTGTTACTCCTGGTGTCCCCATTGCAGCTAGGCGGGTAGTACATGCTCGAGGGAGAGCCGGTGCTCCTCAGGCACCCTTACTTCAGATTGCCACCGGTCCCGCCCACAAGCAGCGATGACCCCATTGATATAGACTCTGAGTCCGAGGAGTTCACAGGGGGAGAGACGGAGGAGGAGACCGAGGCTAGGTCAGTGAGTCGGGTGGAGAGGAGGACAACGATCCCGAGTGGCATGACACTCAGGATATCTTACAGGCTGAGAGGGCGGAGCAGAGTGCGGAGAGGGTGACTCTAGTTTCAGAGGAGCCACTTTCTTAGGGTTTGGGTGGAGAGGATGAGTCCGTAGTAGGACGCTATGTCGCCCAGCATGGAGGAGTACATCACCAACGGTGGCATCTCGTGGCAGTGTGCTGACCCTAGGATCCCTCTCGAGGCCCGAGATCCGAGTGAGTTATCATCCTTCTCTTTAATGTTTGTTTCTAGTTAGGATTTGTCTTAGTTGCTATCTCTCCTTTTGTTTACTTTTGTTTCTATCTTTTGATTATTTCTAATTTGTTTTCTCCTTTTCTTGCAGAGACTGCTGATGAGTGGCGAGACCTGATTCACCGGTATGCACTGATACCCTGATGATCCCCATGGAGAAGACTCCACGTGAGCTATCCATGGATGCAGGGGAGCCTTCAACAGCTGGTAGGCATACCGACATTTTTTCCCCTATCTGGCATGTGGCCAGGATGGTGACTACCTCTCTACCGAGTTGGTAGGATACAGGACAACAGAGTACCTATGAGGAGTCACTCTCATGGCGAGGCCATAGCTGCTCCTCGGGATCGTGAGCCCTCCGTGCACTCAGAGCGCCGGCGTAGCCGGAGTCCTAGACGTGGTCGTGCACCTTCAGAGGGATCTCATAGGGGTTGAGAGGCCACTTGGCTCTCGTAGATTGTTTATATGATGTATTTTGTATTTCCCGCTCTTTGAGCATTTTGACCATGCCTAGCGCATGATGGCATGATGGAATTTGACAGAAACTTGATTATATATATATATATATATATATTTTGGATCAGACTCTTGGTATCTATGATTTTGTGATTCATTTCACATGTAAACTATAATGTTGTTTTTATATGCTTTTCAGAATGTATGCAATGGAGGACAAATGATACAAATGCTTTCTTTCTTTTTGTATTTCATGATGCTGATATATGATAATGTAGACACAATGTGATCTTGAACTTTAGTTTCTATAAGCAATTTTTCGGTACTTCATATTTGTTTTGACAAAATGAGATGATAAACCGGTATGATGAGCAGATGAACTTGCCCCACTCCTAACTCCACGCAACTAGTAAGATGCGAGGGCTCACCACCGAGAGCTAGAAAGGGCACAAGCTATGAAATTTGTTGAATGGTAGTGATGAGAGATAGACAAAGATTTGGTGGAACCAAATTAGGATGCTACAAACCTACTCTACTCAAGTGACTCCATAGTTTAGAATGCTACTTGCTTTGTGGTTTATCTAGACTTAGATCCGTAGATGGCCACATGGTAGACAAAATCTGGTTTTCGGGGTTTTGAGCTCTCTTGGAATTTTGGACATCTGATTCATTTGTTTTTGACTTAAGATTTCAAAGGTTTATTTGAACTGTTTGCTTATGACCTTCAACGTTTATTGTCAAGAGGACCCCCCACACCTTGCCCCATGCTACTAGTAAGAAGCATGGGCTTATCACCATGGACAAGGCATAGGCGAGTAAGGGCATTCCCATCCTTTCCCAACCCTACGTCACTAGTAAGAGATGCAAGCTCATCACCGAAGGTTGGTAGGGCAAGGAAATGTGTAAAAATAAAATTTTCTGTTTGATCTATATTTGACTTGTTTATTTGAGCAAAATGTCAGCATGTTCTTATTTCCAAAGAGATATACATATGGGATAGATGTGACACTATGAAGCTTCTAGAACAGACCATAGGCAAGACACCTATCCTAGGAAGAAACCAAAAGTGAGAACAAGCATGCAGACCTTGGTATGGTTACCATTAAGACTTTGTCATATCTAGCTTTATTTGATGAAATGATTCTTGAAATAGTTGATGATGTTATGAAAATGAAGAAGTATGATGGTGATGCTTATGCCAATACCATCAGAAGTTTGTAATGAATTTCTTTGAGAATAAGTTCCTTGATCACAAAATTGTACAAAACAAGTGGACAAAATGAACCTAACTACATGAAGATGCAATGTAGATATAATTATACAAATAGTGCTGGTCGCTTATGCATAGAATCGTTTAAGGTGCAAGGAATTGACAATTTCACCAAATTCCTCACCTTCCAATGGTACATAAGAGATATGCACCATTTCCATAGTCTTTCGTGACTCGGTATGGGCCCAACCATTTGGGCCGAATTTCCTTCCTTCACCGGTCTTTTTATCAATCCGGCTGTCTAGCCTTAGAACCAGATCTCCTTCATATATATCTCGTTCATAGACCTTTTTGTTATACTACGCCAAGCACATCCGGTCAACATAGATTCTATGCCATTGTTCAACATCTAACCTAGCCTCATCTAGGCTTTCTAGTTGGGAGAGACGTGCTTCTCTATAAGCTTCTTCATCCAGAATCCCTTGTAGTGAGATACGGAGACTGGGTATTTCAACCTCAAGTGGGAGAACTACTTCTGCTCCGAATACCAATGAGAAAGGAGTTGCTCCTGTTGGTGTTCTTATTGAGGTTCGGTGGGCCCACAAGGCCGGATATAACTTTAAATGCCAATCTCATTTGTTTTCTTTTACCGTTTTAAGGAGAATAGCTTTTAATGTTTTGTTTGTTGCCTCAACCTGCCTGCATTAGCTTGAGGGTAATACAGGAGGTCTGTATGATGGCTTATTTTAAATTTATTACATAGTTCATGGACCTCATCATTCTTAAAGGAAGTACCATTATCTGAGATAATGATTTGTGGGACACCGTACCACAAATGATCTGGTTTAAAATGAACTTGGTGATCACGGAACCTGGTACAATGGTGAGAGGCATAGCCTCTACCCATTTGGTAAAATACTCATGGGCATGATTATGAAGTTATGGCCATCTGTTGATGAGGGAGAGAATTTCCTATCAAATCTAGGCCCCATGTAGAAAAGGGCCATGGAGTTGCGATTGGTTATAGAGCTTGTGCCGGCATGTGAATCTCGTGGGAAAATTCTTGGCATTTATGACACTTGTATACAAACTCTACTACTGTCATGTTCTAGAGTGGGCCAAAATAGCCCATCCGATGTATTTTGTGAGTGGTGGCATGACCACCGAAGTGGCCTCCACATATTCCACTGTGAGATTCATGGAGAATCTTCTTGGATTCTTCTATGTCAACACACCTTAGAAGCATTCCATCGAAAGCCTTACGATAGAGCACTTGTTCTATAATAACATATTTAGCTATGATAATGCATAACCACCTTCTTTGTTGTGTGTAGCACCTTCTAGATACGTATGGTCCATGATATAATTAATAATATCAGTATACCAAGGACATTCAAAGATAGGAGGTTTGGTTTCGATGTAATATATGCATTCATCGGAAAGTCCAGATCTACTAGATCACCTCCATCTAATGGGTTATCAGCTAACCAATCTACAATGATTTGTCCCTTAACGGACTTCTGGTTTACAAAAGTTAATTCAAATTCACCCATTAAGGTTATAAAGCATCCAACCTTTTTAGACAAGGACCCTTGCGTGAGGAAAGTTTCATAAATGGTCTGTTTTTACAATGACCCTTGTTTCTTGATTTAGCATGTAATGTCTTAAGCATTTGGTTGTGAAGACTATGGCAAGGCATTCTCGTTCTGCTTGGTATAACGTGTTTCATAGTCTAGCAACGTTCGGCTAATGAAATAGATCACATGTTCTCTTTTGTCATCGTCTTCTTGAGCCAGCATGCAGGCTAGCGAGACATTGGTAGCTCATGAATATAAGATTAAAGGGCGGTCTAGCTTAGGAGGCATTAGCGTAGGTGGTGACAACAAGAAATGCTTAACTGCTTTGAAAGCCTCATTGCAGTTTTTCCCAATCGATACTATAATCTTTCTTGAGTAGATTGTTGATTGGATGAATGGCAAAGCTTAAATCTGGGATGAATCTTTGATTGCACCGAGTTTCCCAAGAAATGACCTTGATTCCAGATTCATCCGAAGGTGGGATCATTTCAAGAACAACCTAGATTTTGGCTGGGTCTACATCGATCCCTCGTGATGATATGATGTAACCCAGAGTTTCCCTCCTGTCACACCAAATACACATTTTTCTGGGTTTAGTGTGACTCCGTATTCTATCAAACATGAAAGAATGATGCGGAGCACTTCCGGTGATCACAACACTTCCTGCTTTGGCCAACAAGTCATCTACATAGGATTCCATGATTTTGTGAATAAGATCATGAAATATATATGTCATTGCCCACTGGTATGTAGTGCCAACGTTCTTGAGACCGAATGGCATAACAACGTAGCAATAGGTTCCCCAAGGAGTTATAAACGTGGTTTTGGCTTGGTCTTGTTCGGATATTCTGATTTGATTGTATCCCGAGAATCCATCCATGAGAGACAAAAGCTCAAACCTAGTTGTTGCGTCAACGATGACGTCAATGGATGGTAATGGGAAGTCATCCTTAGGGACATGCCTTGTTAATGTCTCGAAATCTATGCAGATGTGTATCTTCCCATTCTTTTTGAGAACGGGAACGATATTAGATACCCACTGAGAGTAATCAACTCGGTTTGATGAATCCTACTGGAGAGTTTCATTACTTCTCCTTCAC
Organism: Taxus wallichiana var. yunnanensis; assembly: GCA_018340775.1. Taxonomy (NCBI): domain Eukaryota; kingdom Viridiplantae; phylum Streptophyta; class Pinopsida; order Cupressales; family Taxaceae; genus Taxus; species Taxus wallichiana. The sequence goes on from CM031239.1 coordinate 479,465,380, forward strand.
CATGAGAGCTACCTTGGGTTTCATTGGTCTCGATTTTTGTTTAATTGGCTTTGCATCTGGTTTGGTGATGAGGTTATGTACCATGATGTGTGGTGCAACCCCCGTCATTTCTTTATAATTAAATGCAAAAGCCTTTTGATGTTCTTTGAGGATTCACGTGTGTATTTCTATTTCTTCTAGAGTTAACGAAGATCCTAGTTTTAAGATCTTCGGTTCTTCCTCCATTCCGATGTTAATATCAATCATTTCTTTGATTAAAGAAGCGTTACCTTCTTCAAACTCAAGGCGGGGCTGAGGTAGTTCCAGATCTTCTCCATTCTCTACCACGTATATGTCGAGCTCCTTTTGTGGGGGAAGCTCTATCATGGGATTTCCAAAGTAAGAAGATGAATGTGGGATTAAGGACAAATCTACCACGTGATGGGTGAGATGTAACTCTGCATAGGTGTTTAGGTAATCAAGAGTGGCTCTATCACTATCAACATGATCTAAGATAGTAGATTTATTCTCAGCTATGTTTGTTAAGAGAGGATTTGACATTTTCTTTACTAATGGTTCAGTGCGAAGGGATACCATGAAACGGGTGTCCTCCAACTCACTATTTGGAGTGAAACGTGAAGCTGAGGTTGCTATCAAATCTGTGAGAAGATTTTGTTCTCAATGGGATTGCTTCAATTGATATGAAGTCAAATTCTTTGCTCAAATCTAATACTATTGTTTTGTAGAGTCTGTAAATGTTCAACTCTAGTCTCATACACCTCAGAGACTTGGTTTGCTACTAATTGTGAGTCTCCTAACACTCTGATGTTATTAACACCGATCCTCTTAGCTAAGATGAGGCCAAGGAGGAGGGCTTCATACTCAGCGCCGTTGTTTGTACATTCAAATTTAATTTAAAGGTGAATGGTAGGATCTTTCCTTGGGAGAAGTAAAGATCACACCTGCCCCAGCCCCATAACGACATCTAGCTCCATCGAAATGGAGAGTCCAATATTTAGTTGGGAAGATGGACGTTGGGACATTTGCTATGTCAACTTCTTCTGCTTTGGTTACTTCTACCATGCAGAGTTCTTCTGCTGGAAGAGAACCAACTCCTAGGGTATATCCCATACCTACATAATCAAATGGCAGAAAATTGGTAGATCTTGTTCTAGCAATTCAATAATATTTGCAGTAGTTCCTAATGATACTATCTCTACAATGTTAGCCTCATCCTTGAGGGTCTGGGATATTCTTGATTAGGTTCGTAACTTCTATTTCCATTGTAGGTACCAAATTTTCTTCCGGTTTTGAGTCGGTTGGTTTATTGAGTTGGTTTGTTGGGAGTTCAAACTCAGAGTGAATGCCTGGCCTTTTCTTCAGGTCCGCTAGGTGTATATCGAATGGTTTCGATCACCTTTTACTATGAATATCTTTCCTAAGTGTAAGAATCTTACTTCTTGAAATAACGTAGAAGGGATTGCCTTCATACGGTGTATCCACGGTCGGCCGAGGATCATATTATAGTTGGTTTCCTGATCTATAATATAAAACTCAGTTAGGATTGTTTTGGGTCCTAAGGTGATTGGTAGTATTATAGTCCCAATCGATGTGGCTTTAAGGCTATCATAGCCTCTTAGTGTATTCCGAGTCGTGGAACAATTTGTTTCTCCATACCCTAGCTTTTGAAGGAAAGAGAAGGGGACTATGTTAATTGCTGCCCCATCATCAACCATTGCACGTGTTTAACGTAATTGTTATAAACCCACACTTGCAAATGTAAGGCCGGATCACCTCTACGTGCAATCTCAATGTCTGTTGGCATTTTGTTTATTTCGAATATAAACTCGGTATCCCTATCCGGCTGCCCCGAGGGTGGATATCAAAGTCTATATGGTTTACCTGTGTTTCGGGAGGTGGAGTGATGTTAATTAAATGACCTAAACCTAATGCTTCTAAAAGAGCAGCCCTGTGGGTAGGAGAGTTCTTCAATAAGTCCAAAAAGGAGATGTGAGAGAAGGTTTTTGTTAGGTCATTAATTAAATCATAGGCACCTACGGGTTTTACTAATATTTGTTGGATGTTATCTGTCTCTAGCGGGTAACTTGGATTTGGCTGAGAGGAATACTCTCGTGTCCTTGTTATGGCTTCTACGTGTAGTTCGGTGTCTAACTCCACTAAACCGACTATCTTGGGTCGTGGTTGACTTCCTAATTGTGGTGCAACAGGTGGATTTAGTGAAGTCGAGGCTTCATGATCATTGTTTCTTGTCATTACACCCTTGTTCATCCCATTTGGATTTAATTTGTTGTTATTGTGATTTGGGAGCGGATCGTTGAAGATCTTGAGGGGTGCATTTTGAGGGGAGACTACTCCCGTGAAAGTATTTGGTGTAGGTGATGCAGGATCTGCTAAGAACATATCTATGAAAAGTTGTCTTTGTTCTTCTGGAAGACGTTGCATGAACTTATTGTAATCATGGCACGTTCTAGTGTCATGGCCTCGAATCTTGTGGAAACCACAATACGAGTTAGGATTGTAATTCCTAGGTTGCTGTTTGGCATGCATATTGTGGTCCAAAACTCTGATTAAACCGTTGACTATTAGGATTAAAGTTTTGCACTTGTTGTTTTTGGTTTTGGTTTTGGTTTTGATATCCAATTGAGTTTTGGCTTGACCCTGTGTCTGGATCTCCGCTGTTGTTGTTGTTGTTGTTGTGGATGATTAAAATCCACCATATTGATTGTTGGGGTAAAATTTTTGTTTCGTTGATTGTTAACCAGTGGTGGAGTATTTACAACATTTGCCTTTTTAGCTTGGTCAGTTACTCCATCTGTTGTCACTCCCATGATTCTTGTTAAGGATTTTAGGTCCTTGATTGGCATTTACTGTATTAGGATAAGTCGTAGTGTTTTGATTGGGGATGATTAACCTCCCATTTGTTCCATACGTCTTGCGACCGCTATCTATTGCCGCTTGATCTATTCGGAGGGTGCTCTCAAGTACTTCATCATAAGTTCTTAGTGGGAACTTCTGGACTTCTTCCTTTACCTCTCTACTGAGAGAATGAAGGAATAAATCACATAGTTCCATCTGGTCCATGTTTGGAGCACTTTCCGAAGAATAAAGGACTGTACGCCATCTTTGGATGAAATGAGCAATAGATTCATTGTGTTCTTGCTTAATGTGCAAGAATTCCCTGATTCCTGTTCTCAATAGTTTGTTCATGTCAAACACCTTGATGAACTCTGAAACGAGTTGTTTAAATGAATGGATGGAAGCTTCAGGTATTCTATAATACCAATCGAGGTGATGCCCTCTAAAGTTTTGGGGAATATTTTGGCAACAACCCCATCCCAAGGGAGCAGTTCTCGAATGGTTATGGCATAGGCCTTGATATGTGCATTCGGGTCTCCTTCCCCTTTGTATTTGGGAAAATCGGGAAGAGGTCTTGGAAGCATGACGCTTCAGTATGGTGAAGTCTAAGGGCTCTTTCAAATATTCTGAATAAGTCCCTATCACATAGGTTTCGACCATCGATGGTGCCTGCTGAGGGGGTGGAGGTGGGATGGGTTGTTGATATGGTGTAGCGTATATGCATTTACAGGGACATAAGGAAATCCCTGTGGTTGAGTGAACATCCCGGGAGGAGAGAACAAATCTCCTTGTGGTAAATTGGAGTACATGTTTAAGTATGGAGGAGCATTTCCAGAGGGAATTGTTTTGTACTAAACCGGGAGGTATCATATTCTCCACTGGAGCGACGTTAGAGAACGCGGTTCTAGTTGGCGTTTGTTGTGAATACTGAGGAGGCATGCCTAACGTGCCTATTCCTGTGAGGAGGTCTACTTGGCCAGGATGATGTGGAGGATTGGAATTCTTACCCGCATGAATTGAGAATTTTGACTTGCTTGAGCAAGTTCTAACCCTCTAACTCTTTCTACTAAAGTTGAAATGACTTCATTTGGTGAAGTCACAGTATTTTTCCTTAGTGGCATTTGTTGTATATTCTGAGGTTGTATAGGCATGTGATACCCCGCTATGAACTGATCATTTCCCTACCAAGTTTCACCGAGGGTATTTCCTATAGGTAGTGGCATGGAGGTGTTTTCTGAAAAGAGACCTCAGTTGTGTTTGTAAACTTCCTATAGGTGGGTACATACTCCGAGAGCATTGTTCATTCCTGGCATAACGTGCTAAATGTTCATCATCTAAAAACAATATGGATCCGATTGTCTACTAATTTGTGGTCTAAGCAACACATGAGGAGATGAACTAGATTCTCCAGTAAGTGTCATGTTGTTCGAGCCTGAAGGCTCTGGGTGTTGCATTTGAGTGAGCTGATCCAACTCCTCTATTTGGAAAGAAGAACTATATCTAGCCCTTGGAGGGTAGAGTTTGTGTTGACAATTGGTTAGTTGAATAGTTGTCACCCCATGCTGAGAGCGAGGGTGATGGTTGTCTATTCAGTTGATCGTAGTATGCCTCAAGACCTAGGAGAGGTCTGCCATATGCATCGAATCCCGACATATTCGGGGGGTATATGAATACCCGCAGAATAATGGGAAAGAGCAAAGGTGGATGGAAGAAGTGAAAAAAAAGAAAGAACTTGTGTGTTTCATCGGGTTCACCAATTTTGTGGGTGAAGCTGATGTGAAGGCTAATGAGGTGGAAAAGATGAAAAGTATACTAATGAGAAGAACAAGTAGAAATATGACTCCAAATCAAAAAGTAGGAAGATTCACATTGGGTTCACCAATTTTGTACGATGGAAAAGTGACAAGTGAGCATGGGAATCTACAAGTAACTCTTCCTCGCACCCGACCTCCCGAGGTCATGCCGAGACAACCGGTGGGGATGGAATATACGTGGGGTATAGGAAAACTAGTTAGGTAATCTTATGTCTTCGACATGCACTAATGGAATCTACGAATCTAAGGCAAATAAGGCCCTCCTAACCTGAATTGGTGTGATAGATCGGTCGGTGAGGATGATTGCTCGAAGGCTCCAATCAATATCGAAGCTCGCGTGATCCGATCTATGGGTTATGGGATACGTGGAAAATGACCTAGGATTGTTTCGTGTATGTCTCTGGATAGGGTCATAAGATGGATGATGGATATATAGTGGATTCTATGGTCAATTCTCCGGTCTAGTCTAGAAATCCTTAGCTTCGTTAGCTACTATATCTAACAAGGATAACTGTGTGATAATGGTTGGTGGAAGTGGAGTGGATCTAAATACTAATGTGTGTAAACCAACGCATCAATGTCGATTGTCCCGTGGGTCCATTGGGTTGTGGGATTTGTGGATCACAACCGTAGATTCATGGTTGTTGTGGACCTGTTATGGTCATATGTGGAATCAATCCCTAATCCCTAATATCCAGTAGTCGTATGCCTTTTCGGCCTCTATATTTAGAACTACAAGTTGTGCAATCTTCTCAGAGTACCTTACAGGTGTTTTGGTAACCTGAATTCTTAAACTAGTGTCTATGTCAGTAAGAATGTCTCCTATGCTGTCCTGCTTGGGGACCAAAGGGTCACAACCAAACATTTTCTCTCTTTCAAGCCCTTCTACAGTCATGTGGATATTTATCTAGGGTAATCTGTAGTTTGGCTGGTTTGACCAAAACGTGTGTGCTTGGTCGTCTTCTATGTTTAACCCTCTTAAATGTGAGATGATCTGTTGTAAGTCTCATTGTTGTTCGGAAGACTTGGATTCTAAGATTCTGATCTATATCAGTTATTTCTACAACAAGATTGGGCTGAGGCACTATTGGCTCAAATACGTATTCTCTGGGCTCCCTAGGTCCCGTGATTGTCATGCAAAAGAAACTAAATAAATCTAACTAATGTAAAAAATAAACTAATACAAAGTATATCTACAAAGATATATAAATTTAAACTAAACTATTTTCTATATTTTGATAAACTATTGAACAGAATTGAAAGAGCAATTATTTAATATATCTAGAAATTGACAACTAAACTAATAACAAAATTAAAACAAACAAAGCAACTGAGTATAGCTACTTGCCTGTGTAGTTGTAAATCTATTCTAAATAACCGAATAACTGATCTAATCTATTTGAAAGACTCTCGATCCTACCTCAGAAGTGAGGAGTGAATCATAGTTTCTCAGAAACTATCAATCCCCACAACTTCCCTGGCAATATCAAAAGTGAGATTAACTGAAATGAAATGATTGACTACTCTATTTGATATGTTTTAACTAGAAATTTTGATAGCTTGAACCTGGATTTTGCATAAATAGTGGCGAATCCAGTTGTGTGTGGCTTTGTCCCCTCAGTGTGGTCTCCTCATTCCTTCGTGCTCACGTGAATCCAGAAAAGCGTGTGATGTTAGCATCAACAAAAGTAAGTTGTATCAAATAATGGTAGCTTAGGATGTAGATCAATACAATGCAAGTAGGAGAGGGATAGCGCAAGAGAACAAAGCTTGGCTTATGTAATTCCTAGCGGGATTTATTGCGAGTCATACAACATAAAACGTCCAGAACCTGAAACTAATCTTTTTGACGAACAAAACCTACAACTTTAATGGCTTCCTACTGAAAATTAAACTATCTTATTTCTAATTGATTGCATGAAATGGTAACAACACTAAGACAAGATGATTATGTGGCTTCCTAACAACAAAACAACACTAACTAGGCATGTAATGAGTAAAACTATGAATTCCTAAGAAAAATGAAAGACTAAGCTATGAAATGAGAAAATGAGAGGAAAATTTGAGGGGCCATTTGCTTGAGCACAAGCCAACTATTTATAGAATTCCCATTTACCCAAAGGTGAAAACCAAATTGAACTCTTTAACCATAAACAATGCCAAAACACTATTCCAGGGAACTAGAATCATAAATATAATCAAAGGCGGTGAAAAAAGTTGGTAAACATTGAAAGTTTACACGAGTCACGTTAAAAAGAACATAAGAGACTGTATCATCATTAGGGCACGTGTAACTTTGTTCGACGGTGCAAGACCCTACAATTTTGGGTACATATAGTGCCCATATACAAACAAAATCTTCCTAGAAGAAGAAAAAGAAGAAGGACTACATATCTCGAAGAATATGAGCATCCGTAAAATACCTCACCCCAAGGAGAGACCGTAAGTGAAGAAACTTCATCTCAAGAAAGGGCTTGGTAAATAAATCCAGTAATCGATCACTATCCAATGTATTGAATGTGGATGATGCCATCATGAATAAGCTTTAAGTATGAAGTGTATATGGATCTCAATGTGCTTCATCCACTAATATTGAATTGTATTTCTATAAATGGAGATAGTGCTCGTGTTATCACAAAGAGATAATGGTAGGCCACTAAAAGTGGATGCCAAACTCGTTAGAATACCTCGTAGCCAAATAGCTTATGTGGCAGTGTTAATTGCTCCTCTGTATTCTTCCTCTGTAGATGATATCGCAATTACATTCTACTTCTTGCTAGACCAACTAATAGGACCCGAACTAAGAGAGAAACTGTAGCCAGAAGTAGATTTCCGATGATCTAAGTCACCAACGCAATTAGAATCTATGAACCCAATTAAGTCAATATCTACCCCTCCATGATAGTGAATGCCATCAGTATAAGTGCCATAAACATAATGAAGGATCCATTTAGCTACTTTCCAATGCATCTCATGTGGCTCCTGCATGAATCTAGACATGATCCCAACAACATACGATAAATTTGGTCAAGTGTGAGTCAAGTAAATCAAGCTCCCCACCAACTGTCGATAAAGAGTACCATCAACCAAGGGAGTAGAGAAATATGAAACCAACTTAACCCCGAGAGAAAAGGAGTAGGAGAAGACTTGCAATTAGACATTTGAAAATGAGCTAGCAAATCAAGAGCATACTTAGGTTACAAAATCAAAATTCCCGAGTCAGATTGTGAAATTTGGATCCCAAGGAAGTAATGAAGTAGACCTAAGTCAGTCATGGAAAACCCGTTGCCAAGCCGATCTTTACGGAATCAATAATAGAGGAAGAGCTACCTGATCAACAAGTCATCAACATAGAGAACAAGAATGAGTATGGAGTCATCTTGCCGTAGAATATAAACATTTGGATCAAAGTGACACCTAGTAAACCCTAATGTAAGTAAAAAGGAGTCCATCTTGGTACACAAAGCCCGAGGGGCTTGTTTAAGGCCATAAAAGACTTCTTTAAATTACAAACAAGGGAGGGATATTTGACATAACCTGGAGGTTGTTCCATATAGATCTCTTCCTCTAGGTCACCATGAAGGAAGACACTCTTAATGTCCATTTGATGGGCTTTCCATCTGTTCGCTACGGTAATGGCTAGGGTAAGTCGAATAGAAGTCATCTTCACAATCGGAAAAGGTTTCAATATAATCAACCCCAGCTATCTGGGAGAAACCCTTAGCTACTAATCGTGTTTTAAACTTTTTGATGTCTCCATCTACTCCATACTTTGTTCGAAACACCCACTTACACCGAATGATTTTTCTTCCTTTCGGAAGAGGGGTGATATCCCAAGTATCATTCTTTATGAGAGAGGAATACTCCTCATCCATGGCAGAATCCCACTCAGAATACCAGAAGCCTCTTGGAAAGACTGTGGATTAGAAGTAGAGGTGAACAAAGAGTGGGGTCCAACAAAATTTGAGCGAGTACGTCTCATATCCGAAGTATCTCCAACTAAATCTCTAGCACTTTGCAAAGTTTTCCTAGCCTAAAGAGGACCAGGAGGATCAAGCTCAGATTCGGAAGATTCTTCACTTGAGTGAGAAGGGACATAGTCCTCATCATCACTACATCAAAAATCAAGACTTAGAGGTCTGATGGTCGGGAGGATCATGAAGAGGAGCACGCTCAACAGTATCATCATCTGATGAGTCAGAATCCGAATCAGTGAGTTGAAGAACCTCAATAGGTGGAGAAGTAGAAGTTGAAGAAGACTCATCGAACTTAACACTTCTCTCAATATAAAGCTCATGAGAAGTAGGATTCATCAAATGATATCCCTTCATGCCATCAGGATACCCTATAAAGATACAAGGTTTGGATTGTGGTTCCAAGGCCTTGGTTTCTTCTTGGGAATCCGATCCATAGCATTGTATCCGAAGACTCGAAAGTGCTCAACATCAGGCTTGCGTCCAAACCAGGCTTCAAAGGGTGTCATCCCTCTTACTACCTTGTGTGGAACACGGTTCTGAATGTAATTTTCACAATTCACTGCTTTTTCCCAATACTGTGGAGGAAGAGACTTCGAGTGAATCATACAAGTGGCCATCTCATTAAGAGTACGGTTCTTTCTTTCTGTGAATCCATTCTGTGAAGGGCTATAAGCAACTTTATGTTGCAAAGAGATCCTCTTGTATACAAAAATCCATGAACCTATTGTTTACATATTCACCTCCATTGTCGCTCAAGAACCTTGATAGACCATTCCGCCTATTTCTTAGCAAGAGCCTTAAATTCCCCGAAAATGTTCAAAGACTTCAGACTTAAGCTTAGGAAAATATACCCAAGTATATTGTGAATAGTCACAATGAAGGTTAGCACATACAGAGCTCTAGTATATGAAGGAGAAGGAAATGGACCAAAACATCACCGTGAACAAGATCCAAAGGATGAGTGGCTCTCCAGATTTTCCTTTGTCAAAGTTTTTGATGCTTTCTAAGGGTACAACCTCACAAAGATCCTTAGAAAACTTAACGGGAGGCAACTCGCTGACCATTTTGTTTTGGCTCAATTGTTCAAGGTAGTGATAATTTAGATTTTTGAAATGCTCATGTCATAGCTTACTAGCCTCATTTGCATGAGTCGTGCAGCTCTGATACTAGGTAGTTAAGCATGCCAGCCCTAGAGTAGTGTTGGGATGGGTGACCTCTCAAGAAATTCCCAATATCACTGCCTCCTTATGTTGTTGGGCCTGATTGGGTGTATACCTAGCTCCATTGTGCGGGAGGGTGTTGGCATAGTAGTTGTTTAACATGATGATATCCCTCTCCATCATCAGTTCGAGCTTTTGGTGTGTCGACAAGTCATATAGCTCTGATACCATGAAATATTTTGTGAGAATTGAATCGAAAATGATGCACCACGAAGTAGTTGCACTCCAACGGAATCATGATAGCTCCAGCGTAATCACAAGGAAGAATCGATCAATAATGGAAGAACTTGCTCAACAGAAACAAAGCTTACACATAGAGGAAAGACAGTGGAGTGTCTTGGCATGCTCATAAATGAATAGTGAAAGGTACATATAGGGTGCTTGAGTAACCCTAGTGCATGACTCAATAGCAAACCCTAAACCTAACCCATGTGAGATGACCCTCCAATATGTGAGGAGGACACATAGGATAACTCACACCAAAATTTCTTCTCCCTTTCTTGAAAATGTCTATTAGGTTTTTTCCCTCAGCTCAAAAGATAGTCAAAAATATCTTTGGATGCATCCTATCAAAATAAATAGAATGATCTCTCGAAGGATAGCTATCAAATATCAAAATCATATTATCAAAAATAAAAGTAGACTAATCCTCGAAGGACAACTACATGTTTAAAATCATAGACCGATCCCTCAAAGTACAAATATTCAGTATAAAGTAAGAGAAAAAATTCAAAATTGTAGACCACTCCCTCAAAGGATGACTACCCATGTAAACGATTTCCGTGTCGATCAACCTTCAAAAAATAAAAAAAATGAAAAGACTCCTAGGAAAGTTTCCCACGTTGATCATCTTTCCCATCAAACAAGATTCCCACATCAAACAGCTTTACGTCAAAAATAAATTTATAGTTGGGGCATCTCTCTATGAAACTATTGAAAGGAGAACCTTACTCCCCACACAACCTACATATGTTAACCCTTTCACGTTCTAGGAAGGTACATCTTTTCACTTCATCTCTATATCCAAGATCCTATATGTGACTACCCATTGTTACTTTATGCCGGGATTTGATACATATGTGTGAGTGATCTCTATTTTTATTCCCATCACATATGTATCAAATACAATATAAATAAATCATTCCACATTTTATTCTTTTCCATGATTAAGGAACATTTTGATAAACATTAAGTCACTTTAAAATCAAATATCACTGACACATCACATAAAAACATCCATCAACATCTATCAGACATAACATTAACCTCTATCAATATCTATCATAATATCAACATCTATCATCATCTATACAACCATGATTGCATCTCAATAGTAAATTGCTACATCAGAAACTCACATCTACTTAGCAAAGACGACATCCATCTACCGGCTGCCTCCTCGTGCACTACGCCCTAGATTGCTATCATGACACCTATCTAGTCATCTATATGGACATTTTCCCTTTAAGTCATATGTCTATATGACACAAACCCTTCGGTTCCCTATCATTCGAAATCCTTGTCTCATATTCCCAACTTTGTGAAAACATCAATTTTTGGTCCATTAAGCTTGTCAAACCATCATCTTTTCATCGTTAGGTTGTATGTCTATAGGACACAAACCCTTTGGTTCCCCTATCACTTGACTTCCTGGTCTTATAAGCCCACCTTTGTGGAAACATCAATTTTTGGTCCTTTGACCTCGTCAAACATCATTTTTCCATCATTAAGTCATATGTCTATAGGACATGAACCCTTTCATTCCCTATCACTTGATTTTCTCGATAGGACCCATCTTGTTTCTATACCTCATCCCGGGCCATCATCTCTCACCTTCCCATCCTTACATCTTTCCATTTATCTCTTTCAAACTCATGATCGATTCCATTTTAGTTCATCAATCCCTAGTTTGAGGAGAAGAACCTCATCATATAATTTTTCATCATTATCTATCACATCTGTTTTTATCTCATAACTTTCCTACACCAAACCACTTAACAAAAAGGGGTAATCGTAGACACCTAAAATTAGTACCGCTAATTCTTATATATGTGTTCTCTTAAGTATCCACATTATCACATAAATAGTATCATCTTTAATGCTTATCCTAAGTCTTATTTCTCCCCATTATATTTACTCCCCATAAATATCATTCTACAGCTCTTATTTTATCCTCTCCTAAACCACTCAAACCACTTACAAACCAAAATCAAATAAAGACAAAACAAAATCAACAACTTCTCAACCATTTAACAACCTTCCTGACCCACATAACCTCTTTCCAACACATACCCTTCATCAAAACAAAAAAACCTCGATTTGGGAAGTAGTTTCAACTTTTTCCCGTAAAACCTAGATCACTGACGATTCAACATAATCGCTAGAGATTCTCCCTGGTTGTTAGTGACCCTATATAAATGAGTCTCATGCCTCAATTTAAGGTGAGCTTGAGCTGGACATTTCTTAAGGAATTCATATCACATTTTATTTGTAGCATAGCCCTATCATAGAGCCAGAGATCATCCCAACAACATTCATAACACTAAGAATATCTTCTTCGTCCTACAAATATCATTCATATGTCCAGAATCAAATCAACAATCTTCTTGCATCTACAATCTCCCTCTCTCGGGTAATATCACCTTCTGATATTCATTCATCAATTTATACAAGGTAAGTGGTTTCCCTTGCTTCATTATATTATTACACATCACTTACAAGATTAAATCAACCTTTTTAGCATCTATTTTGAGTTTTATCATCATTAATTATAGACCTATATAATTTCATAGCGATCATTGGAAATTTAGTAGAATCATTGGTGATTTACCGAATTTTGAGAATTCCCCTTGGTCACCGATAGGATCATTGATGATAGATCAAAATCATTGATGACCCATTAGGATCACTTACAATCCACCAGATTGCTTGCTACGATTAATAGAATCATTGATGATTCCTATCTAAAAGGTATTTTGACCCCTAAGATTGATTTTTAGACATCTAGATCACATAATTTATTACCACAAGGCCTCTCAAGTATCTTTCCAGTCATATCAAGCTCCTTTGATCCATATATAACACTTTATCATTCATCTCAATTAAATCTATCATCCCACTTACCTTTGTGATTACACTTATCTAAATCTTTGCTCCTTTGAGCCATTTTGTGATCCCTAGACTCCCTTTAGATCAGGTATCACCATTAGACCATCATATATCCATGGACTACATCATTCCCTTTTCCTTTGCATTGTTGGTTATATCATCTATTTTATCATTTTATCTTATCATTATTAGATTGATTTCTTGAACACGGATTGACATCCTTGCAAGGAAGTCCATTGACTTCCGGGACTAGCCTTTGCTAGAAAATTCACCATATATCTATCTAATCTTATATTTTTCTAAGTTTTTGTGCATTATAAGTAGATTATCCCATTGGAAAGAAGGATTTGTGCACACACTTGGATCCTTCGACATAATTCATCCATCAAGTATCAACATTCATCATCACAGGTATTGGTAAACCCCACCATCTTATTATTATTGATGGTGGTAGTTGTGAAAATATAGTATCAACTGTGATGGTTGATAAAATCAGTTTGAAATGTGAGAAACACCCATATCCCTATCGTATATCATGGTTCAAGAAAGGGAACGAGGTAACCATAGATAAAATATGCCTTATAATTTTTTTGATTGGGAATACCTATAAGGATGAGGTGTGGTGTGATGTTATCCTAATGGATGCATTCCATATATTACTAGAGAGGCCTTGGAAATATGATAGAAAGGTTACACATGATGGAAGGAAAAATAAATATACATTTTGGAAGGATGGTGTAAAGGTGGTCTTGTTACCCTTTAAGGAAGAAGAGAAGAGTGAGGGATTGTTAGCTATAAAAGTGTTTGTTACAAAAATGGAAGAAGTTGGGTGGTTTTATTTATCGATGTCAAAGATTGTGGAAATAGAGGACTTTGATATACCTATTGCGATAGAAAAGGTAATAAAAGAATACAAGGATGTCATACTAGATGAGCTACCATATGGGTTACATACGAAGCAAGATATACAACACCATATTCATTTGATCCCAGGATCAGCCCTTCCAAATCAGGTAGCCTACGTAATGAGTCGACACGTAATGAGGAGTTGAACAAGAAAGTAATAGATATAATACATAAAGGATTAGTGAGAGAAATCATGATTCCATGTGCAAATCTAGTGCTTTTGAATCCCAAAAAGGATGAATACTATAGAATTTATGTGGATAGTAAGGCCATAACTAAAATCATAATTAAGTATTGGTTCCCAATTCTAAGATTGGATGATATGATGGACATGCTAGTAGGAGCTTGATATTTTAGTAAGATTGACCTATGGAGTGGGTACTGCCATATTTGAATCCATGAAGGGAATGAATTGAAAATGTATTTCAAAATAAAACATGGATTGTACAATTGTATGGCGATGCCATTTGGGCTATCTAATGCACCCAGTACATTCATGAGGTTAATGAACATAGTACTTTAAGAATAAAATGGTAATTTTTTTGTCTATTTTGATGTTATTTTGATATTTAGTAAGACAAAGGAAGAACACTTGTTACGTTTAAAATATGTGTTATAATTGTTATGTAGAGAGAGTCTATATGTAAACTTAAATAAGTGTAGATTTCTTAAGAAAAGTCTAGTTTTTTTGGGGTTTGTCATCTCGGAGGGATAGATGAGGAAAAGTGAAGGTTATTTTGGAATGGCCTATTCCAAGGAATGTGACAGAGGTTCATAGTTTTCATAGATTGGTAAATTTTTCATAGGAATTTCATCAGAATTTCAAAGAGCATTGTTACACCCATAACATAGTATATGAAGGGGAAGGTTTTTGTATGGACCAAGGTAATCGTTGTTGTAGAATCACAAAGACACCCTGGATGCTTGGATCAGATTTCTAGGTTGATCACTCTAGCATCCAAGGTGTGATTGCACAATATGGAAACCTCTCTACAAGTGTGGGACTTGTAAAATGAGAGAGGAATCTCTAGAGAAGGCTGGTCAAAAACACGTTTTTGTTGAATTATAAAATTTTCAAACAAAAGGAAAAAATGACATTATAGAGCGTTTCAACTTTTTCAATAATTGAACAACCTATAACATCTCTCCCAAACAACACATAACGTTCATGATCACACAATTTTAATAATTTTTAAAACAAATGTTCACCAATTCCTTTTTAAAACGAATGTTCCTCGCATATTTACAATATGGAACACACATTCAATGCCATTCAATCTTATAATGCATTCTATATGCTGCTTTGTAAATGACTCGATGAACTCGCCGATCTTCCATTTTCATGGCTCGGAGTTTCAACGATCCTTCATTTCATGACTCGGCAACAACCGATCCTTCATGTTCATGACTCGGCAACAACCGATCCTTCATGTTTGTTTATGCATAGTATATTATATATACCTATTCTCATAACCTTCCCTAGTTATCGAAGTGATCCATTTAAGAAGCCTATCTGAATATCTGTTACTGATATTCATCTGACATCCTGCATCTTAAATTAAGTGATAAGGACAACGCAACCAGCAATTGCGATACTTTGGCCAAAGATTTTCACATGCTTTGCATGATCATATTCCTGGATGTGATACACATCTACGGAATACGTCCTTCACTTCACTTCACCTGTTATCTAGAATGGTCTTTCCTGGCTCCTACCAGTCCTCATCGTTTAAGGTCAGTTTTAAACTTTCAATTCCAGCTAGTAATATGAATGGGTATAGGAAGGCACTCCCGGTAACTAAAGATACGCAGACATACGGTGTCGTTACCCCACGACTCCGTGTGTCTATTTGTCTTTAGTATTCCGGAGTCACTCCGTATACCAGATCATACCCTATCCCCCTGCTAAGATCTACACATTCAGCCTATGTATTCTAAATGTTTTAATTCGGGAGGGCATTGCTATATGTCAGCTGCAACATTGTGTCGTCATGAAGACCCCGTCTTCATGAGGACACCTTGCTGTAGCTGGCGTATGCCAATGTCCTGCAGAATCCACCCATCGAGAATACACATCCTGCTCAAGTGACTTAGCCACGAGTTAATAATTAAAATCAACTTTCAGCATTCGTGCTGATCCCTTGATCCTCGTTTCCGTTGCAGTTGTATATAACTAAGAGGGACTAAACCATCCATTAGTTTGTTATGTATCTTCTCCTTCGTATCGAAGGGCTACAATTCCTTACTTGGTTTATTTCTTAATCATTGGATTAAGCAGTCCGTACCGACGGACGTGATAAGTTTAACCTATTAAACTTAGCCAAGATTTTTCCAACTGCAACTAATTTCAGAATATTAACTTATTAGACGTCATTCAAACGAGGTCTAAACTTCGAGAAATGAATTCATTTGTTCTCCTTAACGTTATATAGTTAAGGTCCATTAGTTATGGATATATTTATCCTATATCCTTTATTCTGAATTTTATCAAACGGGATCATTAATGGAGTTCGAAAGCGAAGTTCGATTACTCCGAAGTTGAATTGATATTCCTTAGCTCCTAAGCTAATCCTGAATACCTTCTGATTATGGAATCATATTCTTCTTAATCCTTTTTAATGTCAATTAAAAATTCATCTTTACCCAAGTATGAATTAATTGCATTTTCAACTTAAAAGTTGCATTTAAGTAAGAATAGACATCAGTTTCAATTCAGCATCCATCCAAGGACAATGAAACAATTCCAAATCAAGAAATAACATCATATTTCCAATTTAACAACAATATCAAACTGATATAATTATTGAAAATATCACACTTGTAATTGTATTCAATATTTCAAGTCATAATTTGTACATTTGCCAATCCAACTGATTGGGCATAGTTTATACAAAACATCCATACAACTCATGGACAGAAGAATATATTTTCTTCTTTTCACAATTCCTCGAAGAGGAATAAAAGCAACAATTACAATTCATTATCAAATCAAAAGCATCAGAAAACAGCCAAGTCTTCATTCTAATCAAATTCCATCTGCAAAATGAATTGCACGGGTCAGTTCAATGAACTGAGCATATTAAGCACTTATCCTTAAAATAGGGTGCTTCAACTAACTGTTTCAATAAAAGAACCCTGCTTTTATGAAACGACAGTTAAACATCAATCACGAAATAGGCACAGAAGAAAGATCAGCATAACAACTGAACTATCAAAACTATCATCACAATCAGCCAAGGGACTGCTGTCCCGTTCCACATAATCATTGCAAGTATCAATTTACAATATTTGTAAAGTTAGGAATACAAGTAGCTTGCTGCCTATAGCATCCAGTTATCCTTTCCACGCCTTTCATTAATAACAAATGCAAAGGATGAAACTAACTGAAATATAAATCCATTACTTTCCTTTCCGTTCATGAAGCATATTAAATTCAAAGCATTCAAGTACAGACAAGAAAGCGAACAGCAATGCATATAGTTGCTCCCATCTAAGCACTATAAAATTCATTATTCACGAATTCCAGATTTCCAACTAAATGAAAGAAGAAAAGATCACTTTTCCAAGTCATTCATTCATATCTCTATTTCCTTCCACATAACTGTCCTAACAGTGAAACCCAAACGAAAGTCAATTCAAGATAACAGTTCAGAGTGAAACTTACAAAATCCATTCGGAATTCACTTTCCGGCAGCAAGGATAATTTCATTTATAATCAGCTTTAAATGAAAACAGGGAAGAATTCGGCATCCATATCCATACTTCATTGGAATCAGACTCATTTAAAGATCCGAAACAGGTTAGTACAACATTAGGTACATCCAAGATCAAACAATATAAGGATGCATACCATATAATTACCATAATAAAAGAAACCATATTTCTTTCACTGCATACTAAACAGACAAATAGTACTTCAATCATGCGGTTAATAAATCGCAGGATTACTTAATCCTATGAACGTATCCCGTTCAAAACAACATATTATTCATTGCTGTTACCTACAGCAATTTAAATATTCACATTGACTATGAATTTCACCTCGTCAGAACAGCAACAGAAGACGAATTCATTCCCTTTATAATTTCACTATGAAACAACCATTTTGTTCAAAACGAAATCAAACACCCAACCCGTATTCATCTTAAACAAGACAGCTCATTATAAGGATAACAGAACAGTCGTTCTTATCGAAAAACAAACTCTCATAGCCTGTACTGTTTCAATCCAATACCACAAACAACTCATATTCAATTGTCAATACCTTCTATAAAAGCAAACCCGAACCGGGTGTTAATTGTATGAGCTCGGTACAGCCAGAGCAGGCTCAGAAGACAAGTTAGATCCCAATTTTTCCATTACAGTATAAAGAAATATAATCATTCTTAGCATAGAATACAATCAAGTTGAAATAAATCATTCTTTGTCAATCAAGTCCGTGTGTAGGAAGAAGACCAAACAACATTATATAACACAGTGAAACCACCTTATTCTTTCAACAAGGAGAAACGAAATCCATAGATAACTTAAGAAGGAAAAACAGTTATCTTTTTCCTACTTCACGAATACTCAATACGTATTCGTTTAGCTCCTACTCAAGAAAAGGTGCAGCAATGATAATATTGCTATTACTTCATTCAAAACGAGTTCAAATACTCATAGCAAACCCAAATGCCATTTCCTTCCAAAATCCAACTAGAAAAGGAAGAGGATCTATTTCTTAAAAGTCATCAAGAACTACTTTATCAACTATTACTTCTTTCATTCAAATTCATCAAAGAAAAGAACTATAGTTTCAACAGAGAAAACAACTCATAATAAGTGTACAGACTCAAGATATATATGACAATTTCCCAATAATACTTGTTAAACGTCCAAAGACGACAGAAAGCATTTCATTCAGAAATACAAGGACAATTAAACTCAAATAGCACCAAAACAATATTTTTATTGTTTCCAAAATGACAAAGCAAGATTCAACGATGAACCCAAATTACAGCAATATATACGATCCGTATTTCCATTTCTTCTTTTTACTTGCAAGGACAGCCCACATACACAAGAAAAAACGATTACACTAAATGGAAAACATTTACTCCATAAGGAACGATTACACAGCCTGTTCCACTTTCAAACAACACGAACAGTGAAAGAAGTATATCTATTTCAACCCACGTACAGTCAACAACCGATACAGTAAATCATTTTCCAACTCGATTCAAGCAACAACATATCAAGGCCGAGCAACCAGAAGCAATTAAGCTTATCATTTTCCAAAGAAAGAAGCAAGAACCAACAAAATCCATTTCAAATCAACTCAACAGCAATCATACAATCCAAACCCAAGAGCAGGGTTGTTTTAATGAAACACTTAATCAAAGCAAAGATTTTTAAAGAGAAGGGCTTAACATGCCTGAAATCTCTTTTCCAGAGCTCGAAGAAAACCTTATTTGCCGCGTTTTTCCTTCCACAACGACAACACAAACTTCCCAGCACTCCTTTCTTCTTCAGGCTTAGCAACAGCCTCCAAACTCCAAGAAAAATGTCAAATGCTAAGAGCTGGTTCGACTGAACCAGTCGAAAAACCAAATGCAGAGCAACTTTGCCAAAACCAAATCGAAACAATGAAAAATCAAATTCCCTCATGTTGTTTCCAAGGCGAGCTGGTCGCGAGGACCGAAACAATTAATGCAATTAAGGCTCTGCCTTTTTCCTTATTTTCCACGCCACCGCCACTTGGGTTGGCAAACTCTAAATTTCAAAATTTCCATGCAAACTGAATTTGGCTCTATTTCTAAATAGATGCCTCTACTTCCTTACCTGCCCCGCCAAAACTGGCGCTGTCCACGTAGGGACAGTTTATTAAATGCCAATGAATGCCCTTTCCATCCTTATCCCTTTCCTCCCAAGGGTCTGCGTACCCCTTAGTTTAGGATTAGTTTAGGTTGCATATAGCATTCAACCTAGGTCTTAGTTTAACCTTAGGTTTTAGAACTTAGGTTTATTTTCCCTTTTTTTTTTTTTTTGAATTTAAAAATCCACTTAGGATAGTAGTGTAGGATGTATGTTAGGCCTTAGGGTTAGTTTAGGTTTAATTCACACTAACCACTAACACTAACAACTTCCATCCAGCCTCCTTACTAACATTCACGTTAATGCAGAGCAGGACGTTCCGTCCTTCAGATTACGTGCCAAGGCCACCCGTGTCCAGGCATTTCTTGCCTCACGAGGTCCCAAATTCGACAGTACAGGGTTCAAGAATCGAACCCCTGTCGTTGGCATTTTCGTGCTAGCTGTTCACACCTGCAAACAGGCGCTGCACGCTCATAACAATCTCAGTCCGGTTCAAGTGTGAATCGACACAGAAATCACAAGAGGACCTCAGCATACTTGAATCAATGGAATTGATTCAGGGTATGTCAATCAGCAACAAGAGCTAGCAAGTATACGACAATTTGTCGTCACATCAGCAAACACACAAGTACAATATTTGCTGTCCCATGTAATAAATCACAGTATGCAAGAATCCAAATTAGCAACACATTCTCTTAAGATCAAAACATATCTTAACATGTTTGCTTTCATTTCAGCAGCTATAACAGTATGTAAAACATTCACCAAGTTAACATACAAAATCAGAGTGTTAACACCTCTAAGTGTTACTTTTTCCTCCTTAAAGAAGCACTTTGAACATTTGATGGGAGATTTCCTCATTGAATGAGTAGATTAAAACAGCAAATCTTACAAATTAGTCCAAATGAATCATCGGTTTAGGTTATTAACTTTTGAAACACGTAACTATCTTCAAACTAAATGAAAATAGAAAATTATATCATCTGAGAAAATTCAATAGTTTCCAATATAAAAACGTGCAGTTCGGATAGATTATATGTCTTTAGGAAAAATAAGTTAATGAATTTATAATTCAAAAGGTGTTATTTAATTCATTGATGTAATTCTGATTGATAATAAGCTAGCCATAAATTATGGAATCCTTTTCCTTCTTGAATGATTTCCCGATTTTAAATTTCATAAAATTCCTTTTATTGACAATTAAACCCTCATTTTAAAGACTGGCGTGATCTGCTCATTCAGGACATTCGCACTTGCGACCTTCAGTCTTTAATTTTGTTCATCCAAGATAAATTTTCCTAAGTCTTTCTTTTCATAACTCCACCGATTAGGACATGTGTCATTGTATTGATAATCCACCATTCATTCAAATTTTAAACTTAGTGCTTTTCATGAAATTAATGTTGTTTGATATAAACATCCAGCCATTTCCCACGAAATGTTGAGAAAATTTGAAGATGAATCCATTATTTTTCACAATCAAAGGAACACTTGATTAATCTGAAGAAATCATTATAACTTTATTCCTTGACGCATGCTCAGGAATTATTAAATGTTAATGGAGAATTTACAAAGAACATAACATCTATTCTTTACAAATGCTCACGCACAAGCACGATTCGGACTTGCCTTGTTCATCCTTGCGCATGGTTAAGATGCAATTTTGATTCCATTAAAATGGATACACACACAATGGCCCATAATCACAAGGTATTCGGGATTATTTTGAAACGTTAAGGGATATCAAATAACTTCTTGAACACACCTTGTATTGGACTAACACATTAATACGCACTGAATATTTCCAAACTACACAAAATAAAATTTTTGCGCACAATTTGGCGCACATGAACTTGCACACTTACACAAACCAATTAACAAGTAAGGTTATAGACATGCATAAGGCTTTTCATTTAGATTAGACCACATGAACACACAAATGATGTCACGACTAGGACTTACCGATTTGTCTTACACACGCGCACCCAACTTCCACACGTTAATTTTACATTTTTAGAATTTATTGGGTTTTCTTATCGATATGGACAGTTAGAAAGAATAGTTAGGGGACCCAGAAGTGAATACATGATTTCAGGCACTTGAAGGATTCTGTTATTAAGCTATGACAGAATGGATTAAGTCTCATGTTATCGAAATACACATGCTAACAAGAACAATGAAGGATAACATTAACAATAGATAGTTTTCTTAAATGTACTCATAATAATAAAGTATCAGAGGAACATGTTTGTGTATTGCTAGATGAGAAGGATTCCATGGTTGATTGACATGCCTCACATGATTGATGTCTTGTGAAGGTGGGTTCAATAAGAACGACCTACAATGCTTAAGTGAAAAGCTTAAATGACGTGAGGAGGAAATATTCAAGTTACATGATGCCATGGAATTTTATGTTATTGTTTAGACATTAAGGCATTAGATACATTTGACACACTAAGTGAAGGTGTATTCTTTATTGACGACACACACATGTATTGAGGTATGTACGACACTCGTAAGAAATCAAAACTACACACACACACATAGTAGGGATGAACAAGTTTTCATTTTTGTAAGAATATACTTTTATCACACGCACCTAGATAAGTCGTTAAGTTTGACCTGCACACAAGGAATGCATTGAGTAGAGTGTGTAGACTTATGATAAAAATGGAAAAATGAAGTAGTAGGGTTTGAGGAATTAAGGAATTATATGAAGGTTATCCGAATTTTGTAGATGTTGTGATAAATGTAAGGAATCCTATACACACGGTAGTGGAATCACATTATTTAAGATGCACTTGGAAAAAAACGCTACACACTATCACATTATCTAAAATCATTCATGATAGGCAAAATAATTAAAATGGACACTAAACTATATTGTTTCATAGTCATTTCACACACTCACACTAGGTCACACACACTTGGACTCGCATGCATTAATTATGAAATTAACACCACATTCCCTAAGTCGTCACATCCACACATGTCTAAATAGTTAATGGAATAAATGGACACCATGTGGTACCTCACCCTCACACGCACACCATGAAAGAATCCTCATACACTCACTAGTTGAATATGATAACACTTCTAAAATACTGAGTTCCACTACCTGCAACTATGTTAGGACAAATTAACATAGAAACCTTCTAAAAAGAACTTTGTATTTATTCCAATCGAATTGGTCCTAATCTGAGTTCATCCCTCTGTAGTATCTCAACCATCTTTTGAAATATAATTGCAAATCAAATTCAAAATGGAAATAAAATCACTCTTAGCGCATCCCCAACTCAATTGGCTGAAATATGGTGATTATCCACACACACCTGCGTGTGATCTATATAAACATATTTCACTACCTATTGGGAGACATGTTTTGCATGTGCAATTCACCATTGCAATGCCGTCTGACACACAGTACACAGTAGTAGCACTGCCTTGATTTTCTAAGTTATCATGGTAATTACCTTTCATGATGTCAACAACTTTGGAAATGAAGATAAATATGTTAAGACATTTTCAATCTTAGAGGAATGTGTGCATTCATCATTCGAAACCCTTGTTTCTCTGTAACTCATACTTATCACAGAAAGTTATTTGTGCTTTGTTTTATGTTTGTATTTTCATTCTAAAATAGTCTTATTAGTATATTGTACTTCATCCATGCTGATAGATTGTAGTTTCATTTTATGATGCTCGAAATATTCCTTGTAGCAATTTGTTAGCATTTTATAATCACTTGTGATTTATGCTTTCTAAACATTTAGAAATCAAGATCTCATATAAATGTTATTAATTACTTCATTTTTTGTGTTATGAATAATCTGCCATGTACGTAGATGCTTGTAATGAAAAGGTTTGATTCTCAACCACACACCATTGTAATGCTAGACATTTCATAAGATGATAAGGACCTAGATGCAAGTGGCACGTATGTGGAACTTAGGATGACGATGTCCCGCTTAATGTTGAATATGATCTAAAAAGGACTTGATATGGAAACTAGTAATTAAATATTAGGGATTAAACCCTAACCTACCCCTAAGTTTTATCTTATACCCTAACTACTATCCTATATGGATTTTAGATTTCATAAGGGAGAAAATAGATATAAATTCCATTAACCTATGAACTAGGCGAATGACCTAGATATGGACTATTAGAATCCTAAACTAATCCTAACCTAGGAAGGGGATGCATAGATAGACAAGCAAGATTCAACATGGAAGGATAAGAAGGGAAGGTAGGAAATTTAATGGGATAGTAAATGAAGTTCTTACATGGACCCCGATTCTAAATTTTGGCACAAATAAAGAAAAGTTGTCTCGACTTCTTCAACTAGCTTAGAAATTAAATGGAATTTATATGCAAATTTTGAATCCTATTTGGAAACTCACCAACCCGAGTTTCTCTCGTGGTGGTGATTGATCTAATGAGGAAAGGATTATAGACTTATTGATTAATTATCTTATTCTTAGTCATCTCACATTGGAAAGAGGATAGAGGAAAAAAGGAAAATTGTTTGTTGTTATGTGCATTTGGATTTTATTGCTATCTGCATTTTGTTTCTCCATTTTCATAAATAACCAATCTTAAGTGGTTTTGATTATTATCTTTCCTTTGGAAAAAAAAGGCTATTCTTGAGCTTCGTGGAAGTTAGTTTACCGGTTGGGAAGCTATTTTAGGATTTTGTGCATTGAAACAACTTTGGGGCGCGTTTTGTAGGGATAAGAGATAATTATTCTTCATGGAGCGCAAAAGAAATGTCAATCCCTTCTCCTTAAAACCCCTTGCCATACTTTTACTTTAATAGTTTCCTATTAAAATCAAACCCTCCTCTTATGATGGGGGTTTTCCTTATTTGATTTGGTTATTGTATTTAGATATGATTTAAGTTGAGTCATTTTCTTTTTAGTTCATACGCGACTTGAGCATTCTTTGCATAATGATTAAGTTGAATACATTCCTTACTATGTGGTTTGTTTTTGGCACTTTGGTATTCGCTTTATTTCCATTTTGGGTTGTCCTAATAATATTATTAGCTAAATGAATATCACTTCGATTTATAAGAATTCTTGTGAAAATGAAAAGATGAGATGATTTGTATGTCTGGTTATAAATGCCATTAAAGAATGAACACCTTGGGTATTCTCGATTTGAAGTATGTATTTCATGTTAGGAATTCCTAAACACAACAAGGAATGATCTATTCTTTTTTGAATGGATACTATCTAAATGATGTTTAGAGCATCCAAAGTGATTGCACAACATGGAAACCTCTCTCCAAGTGTGGGACTTGTGAAAATGAGAGAGGAATCTCCAAATTAGAGGCTGGTTCCTCAAACTCCTCTGATTTAGATCTATATTTTGCACAACTACAGAGGTTCTAATCCTAATTCTACCCTAGATTGCAAGGAGACAGGGATAAAAATGCAAAAATGAAACTAAACTAAAGATGGTGATGCACCAAAAGGAGTGGTGAAACATTTTTTTGCCATGTAAATAGACACAAATTCATGAAATGCAACAAGGGAAAACATACACAAGCTGATAGATGTAATTAGAGGTCTTAAAATGAAGTAAAACAATACAAACAGAGGACTGAAAGCATTCACAGAGTTTGCACTGTCAATTCCATGTAAAAATCTCTTGCATTCCACCATCAAAGAGGTATAAACCTATTA
This sequence comes from Taxus wallichiana var. yunnanensis, assembly GCA_018340775.1. NCBI lineage: Eukaryota > Viridiplantae > Streptophyta > Pinopsida > Cupressales > Taxaceae > Taxus > Taxus wallichiana. Next base: position 479,490,804 of record CM031239.1, read on the forward strand.
CAAACTATGAAAAAGGTCTGATTCTTACAACTATCACTTGCTGGAGGTGAAAGAAGAAGTTTGCAATGCCAAAAAGTGTTCAACCATGAAGAAATGAGCCAAATCTGGCTTTTACAGTGCATGGGTCGAGCCTAGGAGAGAGAAAACGTAAAAAACATGGGAGCCCATTCCTCATTGATGGAAAATGCATTAAAACAGCATGGAGGACCTTACAAACCCATACCCTATCATTTTTGACCATATTGGAGAAGAATGCCCATTCTCAGAAATTTGGTTGTTGAAATGTCATTTCTGGCCATGGACACGTACCAGAACCGTTTTTGAATTTTATCTCTCCAAACTGAACCAAAATTAGAAATTTACCATGGAATCATGTAGATAATTTTAACATCTTTCCAATGATATAAAGAACGTGAAAATCTGAGCTCGATCAAAAGATATGATCGCTTGAAGATTTAGGGCAAAAACGCCCAAAAACGGATCGGCGGAAAAAATTTCAAATTTTACCTCTTTTTTTGTCTTTGGAAAATTTTTTCAAAATTCCCCACTCCACTGGGTCGATGCCATGTGGCAAGCTCTCGATTCATCACACAATTCTCTCTCTCCTTTCTTCTCCGCGGGTTTTTCTTTGAAAATTTGACCTTTTTATACTTTGGGAAAATTTCCCATTTTCTCCCCGCGCTCCCCTGATCCAAAAGACACGTGGCTCACATTTGGTCCACGCGGGCTATGGGGCTGGTTTTGGCCTTTGAAAATTTTACAAAAACTTACAAAAACTTTTGAGCCATGAACACGTGTCTTTATTGAAAAATTCAAAATTCGCCCATAAAACACTTAGCCAAATTTTTATCAAGCGCTCCCTCGTGACACATGTTTTGGTCCAAAAAATTTTCCACTTGAACCTTTCTACTTGGAAAAATTTCCAATTTTCCTCCGACTCCCGAACTCCTCTCGCCACGTGGCGCTTCCTATTGGTCATGGGGCCTCAAATGGGAAAATTTTCCACAAAACTCCGCCGAGCCATAACTTGAAAAATATAAGGAGTTAGGAGGCAAACTTTACCTTTCTGGAAAGCTGAGAGAGAGCTCTATCTGATGGTGCCATTTCTAGAAAGCCTTGAGTGCCTTAAAATCAAAAAATGTGGACTGAGGCACAAGAGAGGCAAGAACACAAGGAGTTAGCCACAAAAATGAGTCAGGCACATTTTGATAACAATTTTGCGACTCGTAGGGGTCATCTCCTCTAGATGAAAAAGTACCAAGAGTTCTCAAGTAGTCCATTGGGCATGGAGCCATCAAATATTCTGTTTAGAACCCCAACTGACTTAGAATGTGCAAGGAGGAAGATGGAATATCACATGATGGAAGCAAGGACTGCAAAACATCTCCAGGACAAAGAAGTCAAAGCCAAAGCACTTAGGGAAAGCAAAACTAACCTACAGCAAAACAATGTGCAAAGCACTTGGAGGAATGAAAATATAATCTAATATTTACAAGGTGGTAAATTTCCCTCTAGAAGCAACGCTTGAGATAGATTCCATTGACTGAATCTGCAGTTCTTCACCATCCAATGAGGCCAATTGAAAGCATTGTTGTTCTTGCACTTCGTGACCATGTATGGGCCACTCCAAATGGCATCAAATTTTGAATGCCTTCCCGGTTTTTCTCTATCCACATCCCATTTCAACACTAGATCTCCAACCTGAAAAGATCTATCCTTGGCCTTCCTATCAAAGGTCTTTTTGATCAAAGCTTGATCCTTTTCCATTGCTTGGGATGCCTGATTTCTGACCTCCTGCAGCTCCATCAACTCGCATATCTCACCTCCATGGGCTCAAACTCTAGCAACTCTAATTGCTTCATGAGTTCCAATGTTGGCAACTCAAGTGACATGGGCAAGATTGCCTCTCTTCCATAGACAAGTTTGAATGGAGAGTTACCTGTGGATCTCTTGGGAGTTATCCTATCAGCCCATAAGGCTGATTTCAGCTTGGTATGCCAAGACCTCCGATTCTCATCAAGAGTCCTCCTAATGATCCTCAACAAGTTCTTGTTTGTAGACTCGGCCCGCCATTACCTCGAGGGTAATAGTTTGATGAAGTGCTTAGGTAGATCCCCTGCTTTGACAGCCCACTCACCACCTTGATCCAATGAATGCCAATGCATTATCTGAGATTATTGTAGCAGGTATACCAAATCTGGTCGCTATCCCCTCATAAAAGTCTAAGATGCTGACTCATTTGCTTCTTTGAGTGCTACTGCTTCAGTCCATTTGGTGAAGTAGTCCGTGGTGACAAAATCCATTTGTGCCCTTGACTTGAATTGGGATTAATGACTCCAATGAAGTCCAAACCCCATTGCATGAATGGCTGGTCAACTGAGATTGGATGCAATGGAAGGGCAGCAAGTCTCTCTTTTCCTGTGAAGAATGCACAATTCTTACACCTCTTAATCCATGCATAGCAATCACTAAAAATTTTAGGCCAATAATAACCAGCCTTCATGATTTTTAGAGCTGTCACTCTTGGTGCAAAATGACCACCAGCTGGTCCACCATGGAACTCTTCCAACACCCTATGAATCTGATTTGTGCTAATGCATCTCAGCAACACTCCATTCACATCTTTCTTGAACAAAACTCCATCAACAATGGCATATGGGACAGCCTGCAATCTGAAGTGTCTTCTTTGGGTCTTGTTCATCTCCGGGGGCATAGGCCTGTGCTTAGGAAGTGTATAATACCTTGGGTCCAGCAAGGAGTGGGGGCAGCATTGTCTTCTTCTTGATTGCCACTTGGCTCATGGCTGTCCTGACTGTCAAAACAACCTCTTCTTCATTGCATACTTCTTTTTGCTTCCCCAAAACCAGCTGCTCACACAATCCTTTCCCTCTTACCAGCTTGGTGATCTTGATCTCAATGTCATACTCCATGACACGGGTGATCCAACCTGCCCTTTTCTCATTCAAATCTTTGTTGAGGAGGAAGTCCTTAACCCCAAAGATGTGAGACCAAAGCAACGACCTTGTTGTTCGAGACTAAATGCTTGAATTTCTTCAAGCTTCGATTACTCCAAAGACATGCTTCTCAATAAAAGAGTACTTCACCTCATAGTCATCATCTAGGCTCGGGCCAAGAAGGCAATTGGCTGCTCATCATTATCCTTGTTCTGCTGTACCAAAATGGCAAAAATAGTGTCATTACCTCCAAATGCATAGAGGATGAAATCCTTGGAGAAGTCCGGTTGATGAGAGTTGGTGCTTGAGAAATGGCTTCTTTGATTGCTTCAAAACTCTCCTTGCCTTCTGCTGTCCACTTGAAAGCCATGCTCTTCTTTAACATTTTGGTGATGGGCTTGACAAGGGCTGCAAAATCTGGGACAAACCTCCGAACAAAGTTTATCCTCCCCAAGAAACTCTGAAGGGCTTTCTTGTGGCTTGGCAATGGTAGTGCTCTTATGGCTTCAACCCTCTCTGGATCAATTGCTAATCCTTCTTTGGAGACAATATGGCCAAGGAGCTTTCCTTCATGTGCAAGAAAGATACACTTTCTAGGATTTAAAGACACTCCAAATCTCCTGCACCTCGTGAAAACTTGTCTCAAATGAGAGAGGTGGTCTGCTGCATTTTTGGAAAAAACAGTGATATCATCAAGGTAAATCAGCACCACGTTGTTAATCAAACCTTTGAACGCCATGTCCATTGCCCTTCGAAGGTAAAGCACTAGCTTGACAGCCCAAATGGCATTTTCCTGTATGCAAAAGTTCCCCATTTGGTTGTGAAGGCTGTCTTGAACTGGTCTTCCTCCTTCACCATAATCTGATTGTAGCCTGAGTAGCCATCAAGTAGTGAAAACCTCTCGAGCCAGCCACAACTTGCAAGATTTGCTCCATGGAAGGGAGTGGGTAATGGTCCTTGAGAGATGCTCTATTTAAGTCTCTGAAATCAACACACAATCTGATCTCCCCACTCTTCTTTCTGACTGGAACCAAGTTGGCAACCCAACTAGAATGCTTGATTGGGAATATGATTCTTGACTCAATCAGCTTGTCCAATTCTTTCCTCATGAGAGGCTCCATGTGTGGATTGACTGGTCTTTGTTTCTACCTGACAGGCTTAGTATTTGGATCCAATTCAATGGTATGCTGAGCTAAGTTGGGATTGAAACCTTTCAAATCTTCATAGCTCCAAGCAAACACATCTGGGAATTCTTGACACAGCTGCATGAATTCATACCTTTCTTGTTCAGTTGTCATCTTTCCAATTTGCAATGGTTTGTTCTCTTCTACCAAGATGGATACTGAATCCTCTCTCTTGACCTGAATGTTTGCTTTCTCCTTTCTAAACTGATCATTGGGATTAAAAATGGACTCCAAAGTGATAAGTCCCTTGGGCAGCTTGTTAGTTCTCAGCTGTACCACCTGGTCACCATACTGCTTGTTCCAACTTTTCTTGATTCTTAGCTGAGAACTCAGCTTCTTCTTGCAAGAAATGGATGATTTGCTGGTCATTCTCAAACACTTGCCAACTGACATTGTTATCTGGCACTGAAGGCCTCACAATCACGTGGATGTTTGGCTATACCTTGTCTTTTTGAATGCTTTCCACAATGTCAAAGGCTGCCTTTTTATCGCTGCAAGCCTCCATCAAGCAGCTTGATTCTCTTTCCTAGGAATGGATTTGATGCCAAAACCCTCAAAATCTTCCATGAGGTCCCACACCCTTTCTTGTAGCAGCACCGAGTAGATCATTCTTGGCAAGCATGTTGTCCCTTGACCTGATTTACAATCAATTCACCGTCACCAAAGACTTGCAAGTTCTTTATTTTCTTCTTGATTGCCCAATGCATCCTCGCACCAAGGCTTCATATTCAGCAGTTGTTATTGAGCATGCAAACTGAAATCTAAAAGCTGAATAGTACTTTACTCCTTGAGGTGAAACAAGCATGGCTCCACCTCCTGCACCTTGTCTACTCCTTGATCCATCAAAAAATAGCTGCCATACCTCATTGTCATCTTCATGGTTTGGCTTGGTGATGCTAGGAATAGGCTGATTTTCTTCATGTATGCAATAGACCCCTAGCTCAGATTCTTCCACTTCTTGATAAGGATCAAAAGCATGTACCTTGTTTTCCCATTCATCAAGAGTTAGATCCGGGATGCTTCCAACCTTGGTGTCAGCTTCATCGGTGCTTGGGTGGTCTTCTTGATCAAATGCTGAACAATTGGCGTTGATCTGACTTGGAGTGTAAGGCTCAATGTGGAAGTTTGCAATAGGTTCAGACCTGATTGTAGCCTTAGTTCCATACCTCGCTCTCACAAAGATGTGTGACCAATCAGCAGACAAATATCCCCCAATCTTGGCTGTGAAGTCCCTTGACAAGCATAGGGCAAAGAGTGGTGGAAGGTCTATGACTGATACATCTTGTAAAACAACAACATTTGGACATGCATGCAAGGTAAGACTCAAGTTTCTAATCACCCCAACTGTTGTTACTGCTGTCCCATCCAAATTGCACTACCCCTTTGGATATGGTTTCATACTGAGCCCTAGCCGATCAGCTATTTGTTTAGGCATCACCGAGCTACTTGCCCCGAATCTATCATGCAATTGTGCACTAACCGATTTCCAATGATTAATGAAACATAGAAAGGAGGGGGCTTCAACATTTTACCTTGCTTGTCCTCCATGATTTCCCTCAGCCGGGCAGCATTTGTGAGCACTTTCTCTCTGCATCCGAACTTGCTGATTCAAGTTGGCCACCCTTCATGGCAGCTTGTAACAAGTCTCTTTGGCCTCGGGATAGATAGGGATTCCCACATTGATATATTAACATTTGTCTTCTTCATCCGATCAATGATACTCAATGGTGATGAAGGATCTCTTTGTTGTCCCTTTTTGTACATTCACTCCTTGCACGTGGGCAAGCAATAACTCGTATTTGAGTTGGTCTAGAGCTGTTCTTGGCTGCCCTTGTGCATTTGAAATTGATTTTGCTTGCCAACCATTTGTGGAGCCATGGAAGGTTGTGGATTGGTTGAGCTAATGGCTTGTTCTTCACCCAAATTCCTTCTTTTTGACCTTGTGTTGGCTGCAACACCTTGAGAAACTACTTGATTCATGCCACAGAAATCTTCTGCTTGCCAATTTACCAATGTGGTGTCATTTGGGGCTGATTGCTGTTGGAATGTTTCTTGTTGTTGGTTGTTTCCTTGACTGCCTTCACCCTCCACACCAAAAGAGTTGTCACCATTAATGCTTGATTCAAAGCACCATCAAGCACATAGATTGGTTATGAGGTTCATTGCATGGAAAACACCAATCATACTCTTGAGCAACGTTGTTTTGTGTTGGCACCAATGCCTTAGAGGCAGATATGGCATTAGGATTATAGGGCTGAAATGGTCTATTGGCAGGAGGCCTTGTTTGATTTACATTTGCAGCTGGATTAGGAGGTCTTTGTGGTTGGTATGGCTGCCTATTAGGCTGAGCTTGGGGCTGGTAAGAAGGTCTAAAACCTTGGGCTTGTTGCCTTTTGAGAGTAACCAGCTCATTGCCTAGGTTTTGCAATTGCTTCATGACTTCTCAAGCTCATTTGGGGCACTTGGAGATGAAGTAGAAGCTTCATTTGAACTCGATTTCTAGGAGGGAGAAGGAGCCAAATTAGGTGCTTGATTGGTATTTGACTCTCTAAACTTGGAAACAATGGCATGGGAGGTCTAGGGGCTAGTTTGCCAGCTTGGATCAAACAATTTTCAGCCCTAATGGCAATGCTATAAGCCATAGGGATAGTTATGCCTCCCATGGACTGAATCAACATAGAAATATCAGAATTTAGAGCTTTGAGATAATAGAGAAAAGCACCTTCTGCTATTGGCCTAATTGCCACTGGAATTCTCTCCCAAGTCTTTTGAAATCTGAAGTTGAAATCGGTCAGCTGCTCATTGGGAGCTCTCTTGATGGTTGTCAGCTGCTCCAAAAGAGACAAGTTGTCTCCCTTCTCTCCAAATTGCTCATGAAGTGCTATACACAGATGATTCCAATTTGTGATAGAACCAGCTCCAAGGCTTCTAAACCATTGCAATGCTTTCCCTCAATGAAGATGCCAAAGAACTTGATGTACCACTTGCATCTCATTGATTTCATGAATTACACAAAGGTTAGCAATATCCTTAACATGATCACCTGGAGTAGTCTGATTTTCTCCAGTGAAGTATGGAATGTTCTTCAAGGCTGCAATAGGAATTGGATGTTGTGCATTGAGGGCAAGTGGGTGATGCCTGTGAAGTTGACATAGGGGTTGTTTTGCGCCATTCTAATTGGTCTTAAAACCCTTGTTGACTGAATGAAAGGCCTACCAGGTGGAGGAGTTGAGAGAGTTCTGTTTGGTGGAGATGGAGACCTTTGAATCCTTCTTCCACTTTGCCTTACTCTTGGAGATAACTGCAGATATTCAAACAACACCTCTTCTTCTCCAGCTCTTGACCTTGTAGTGATTCTTCTCATGAGTTTTCAGGCCTGCACTGCTGAAACCAGTTGATTCTTCCCCTTTGGAGTCGCCAGATATGCAAATTATAGCTCTTTTCAAGCAAGAAAATTGCAGCAGATGCACATCAACTTTGCTGCAATAAAAATGAGACCTCTAAGGTCCCACCGGCATGCCAAAACTGTTGTTGCAAATCAGCAGCACCCCTGGATGCAAATCAAGGTTCTAAATGATGTTTAGAGCATCCAGTGTGATTGCACAACATGGAAACCTCTCTCCAAGTGTGGGACTTGTGAAAATGAGAGAGGAATCTCCAGAATAGAGGCTGGTTCCTCAAACTCCTCTGATTTAGATCTATATTTTGCACAACTACAGAGGTTCTAATCCTAATTCTACCCTAGATTACAAGGAGACAGGATAAAAATGCAAAAATGAAACTAAACTAAAGATGGTGATGCACCAAAAGGAGTGGTGAAACATTTTTTGCCATGTAAATAGACACAAATTCATGAAATGCAACAAGGGAAAACATACACAAGCTGATAGATGTAATTAGAGGTCTTAAAATGAAGTAAAACAATACAAACAGAGGACTGAAAGCATTCACAGAGTTTGCACTGTCAATTCCATGTAAAAATCTCTTGCATTCCACCATCAAAGAGGTATAAACCTATTACAAACTATGAAAAAGGTCTGATTCTTACAACTATCACTTGCTGGAGGTGAAAGAAGAAGTTTGCAATGCCAAAAAGTGTTCAACCATGAAGAAATGAGCCAAATCTGGCTTTTACAGTGCATGGGTCGAGCCCAGGAGAGAGAAAACATAAAAAATGTGGGAGCCCATTCCTCATTGATGGAAAATGCATTAAAATAGCATGGAGGACCTTACAAACCCATACCCTATCATTTTTGACCATATTGGAGAAGAATGCGACCCATTCTGTATTAAATTTGGTTGTTGAAATGTCATTTCTGGCCATGGACACGTACCAGAACCGTTTTTGAATTTTCTCTCCAAACTGAACCAAAATTAGAAATTGACCATGGAATCATGTAGATAATTTTAACATCTTTCCAATGATATAAAGAACGTGAAAATCTGAGCTCTGGATCAAAAGATATGATCGTTTGAAGATTTAGGGCAAAAACGCCCAAAAACGGATCGGCGGGAAAAAATTTCAAATTTTACCTCTTTTTTGTCTTTGGAAATTTTTTCAAAAATTCCCCACACTCCACTGGTCGGATGCCACGTGGCAAGCTCTGATTCATCATGCAATTCTCTCTCCTTTCTTCTCCGTGGGTTTTCTTTTGAAAATTTGACACTTGGAAAAATTCCAATTTGCCTCCGACCCCGAACTCCTCTCGCCACGTGGCGCTTCCTATTGGTCGGGCCTCAAATGGGAAATTTTCCACAAAAACTCCACCGAGCCATAACTTGAAAAATATAAGGAGTTAGGAGGAAAACTTTACCTTTCTGGAAAGCTGAGAGAGAGCTCTATCTGATGGTGCCATTTCCAGAAAGCCTTGAGTGCCTTAAAATCAAAAATGTGGACTGAGGCACAAGAGAGGCAAGAACACAAGTTCCAAAAGTAGGGAAATAAATTTAGTTGAATAAGGAGAAATGGTGATGGTTCATCTTATAAAGGAGATGTTTCCAAAAGGGACATATAATAAACTAAATTATAGAAATATTGGGCCATGTAGGATTATGAAGAACTTCCAAAAGGGACATACTTGAGCTTACAAAGGGTTTCCTAAGAACTTCAAGTATTACTAATGCATCCCAATAATTCTCAAAATTCACAACAAAAGGATTGGTGCAAGCTACATTATGGAGATAAAGGTTTTGTTTTAAGAGTTTGAAGAGTTTTGTTCCTGGTACTAGAGAGGAACAAGTATCTATGGGATAACACCAATTTATGATCACTTAATGAGTGGTTACCAAAAATATCAATGTCAAAACCTTATCACCAATTATGATTCCAAGATGAAATAGTTAGTTTATTATAATTTTCTCAACTATTTCACAAATAAATTCCCATACCAAGAATTGGGGTCAACACAAATTACCCAAACAAAAATGTCATAGCATAACACTTGTTACAATTAGATTTATAGTGTGGAATACTTCAAAACAAACCAAGAGAGAAAGACACAATTACCTCTATCAATGTGTCCTCATGACCAAGATAGGCACATTTCTTTAAGCACGATGCCCGAAAGAACTCAACTATACCCATAATTTCTAGAGAACACATTATAGTGTAAAATGTCGTTATTCTTCCAAAGAAGGAAATATTACCGAGTTATAACTTCCTAAAACCTATCTATAAATCCTCATATACCAAAATTACTCTATCCTCCAGGAACCATAACTATGAAAGAGTGAACCATCCCATACATAACTCATAAAGTCCATCCCAACGGTGAATAATATCATCATAGAAAGAAAGGTTAAGCACAAATCACTGCCCAATCTACTAATCAATATTAAATAGTATGGAATCCAATCCACTTATCCATATTGCATAGCATAGAATCCAATCCATTGATCCATAATTCGTAGCATAGAATCCAATCCATTAAAGAGAACAAAGAGAATCAAGGGGTCTATCAATCAAAGAGGGCCGAAGAAATCGTAGGAGTCTCTTAACCAAAGAGGACTCAAAATCAAGTATGTATCTCCACCAAAAAAGGACCAAATATCACTGGTGTCACTCCACCAAAGGATGACAATTTTTTTAGAATCGAGTCGGTAGCCGAGTCACTCCATGGTTTGAGACACATAGAGCCCCGTCACCTCAAAACCAAGGAAATTTCCTACAGCCTTAAGTATATAGTCATGAAAACTTGAGTGTACCCCCATATGACAAGATCACTCAACACAAATAAAGTAGAATAAGGTTCATAATCAGGAACCAAAAACCATGTAATATCCTTGGCAATAATTTATCCAAGTAGCCTTAAAAAATAATAAAGTTCTCGAGTCACTAATATAGATAAAACCCATAAAATATCAACAATCAAAATAAATGGCTAAGTAGTTGTATTAAAACCATGAAAATCTTGAAATAAACCCAAAACTAATAAGAAAATCCTTGAATATTTTTCAATAATCGCATAAATAAAAAGTCGGTTCCGAAAATTTCAAGTTTAAAAATATAACACAAATGAAAATATCCACATCACAATAACTACACATCATTTTGTAGGATTCTTGTAGGGGTACTAACATCGAGTGTCCATATTTTTGCATAAATAATATGGTTCCAATAAGATATCTTTCACGAGCTCTGCTCTCTAGGTGGAAAAATGATAAGCCTCTAAAGCACCAAAACTGATAATATCTGCAACTACTGTAAAATACAAAAACCAATTTCCTAACCACTGATGATGTAAGGCTCAATAATGATTAACCAATATACATATCTTCTCCACAATTGTTTCTATGTGACACCCATGGTACTATTCCCAAAAAATACTCTAAGAAAAACAATAAACCATCAAATGGTTTCTTATGTGGGTTTTTAGCATAATGATGAACTATAGCACGAGGTTTGGTATCCTTTACAATATGCTCGTCAAGAGTCACATGCATTTTAAAAAAAAGGGACCTTAGTACATTCCCATAGAATCCCCATAACACACCGATAAACCTCGACACAAGCAACCCACATGTCGACAAGAACACGATACTCGACCAAGTTAACCCAGAGGTTCAAGTGTTTGAACCTCACTCTGATACCAACTGTCATGCCCATATTTCTCACAACCAAAAATAACCTTCCAACTACTTGGAAAAATTAGGACAATTTTTTTTTAGATAAATAGTATTAAACAAGAGAGAACAATTATTACTCCAAATCATTTAACTCACTACAATTGTATTGAATGGACAATGCTAATACTTACACCACTCTCATATTTTTTTATAAAAATAAGGTTATCTAGGTTTAGTACATGTCCTTCGTCACCATGTAGATGAACACAACATTGATGAGTTATACTTGTGTAATCATTAATCCTTTATAAGTCACACCATAGCTTAATTATGGGGGTAACAAGCATGGTTGCACAATACCAAGGTTTTATTGCCTCACTTAAGTCTCAAACAAAGCATCCTTGATATATTTGCACCACAAGTGTTTTTTTAGTTCCATAAAGGTGAAATAGATAAATTATTAATTTTGCATCATTAACATAACCAAGAAATATGAGATAAAACCCTTGTCGTTATTTACGTGAGATACATTAATTTTATTATTGTGTGATTTAACCATTATTAAGGCAACTTAATCATCCAACAAGGGTAAATATAATGATCCAAGTGACAATTTATCTTAAAGACCACTTGAGTTGAATTTATGTATATTCCTTATCGTTAAGCTTATAAGTGAAGTCAATGACAACAACAAAAATGTTAAATTTTGCCATTGAAGTTGTTAGACAATTCATGATTTTTTAAAAATTCATTCATTTATTTATTTTTGTGACATCTTATTATCATAGAGCCACAACATTTTCAAGATGAATAAACGTAACCTTTTATTTTTCTACTCTATTCACGGTTATTTAAGTTTATTACTAAGTAACCAATTCCAAATTCTAGTCACTCATTAATATTTAAGGATTAAAAAATTTAAATTAGACATGTCCCATAGCACTAATAAAATCACTTTAAGCTAGTTTTTTTAAAAAATCTCTATCTAATCTATTATTTTTCAAATAGGGAGATGACCCCATAACTGCGCACCTTAACTTTAGGGGTGCATAGATTTATGTAGAGGTTTTGTTAGTGCAAAAATATATATCATTGTGTAGCATATGATCATGTCACATCACTATTTTCATTTCGTGCATTTATTTGGAGGGAAAAGTGGATTTTAAATTGATTTAGTACACAAATAATTTTTATAAAGAATTTAAAAAGTGTACCAATAACGGAGAGCCCTATGTGTCACATTGTGGTTGGCTCTTAAAATGTACCATTAATGAAAAAGTGGAAAACTATTGGTCATTTTTCCATCAAGTTATGGTGAAATCCAATATACATGTTTTGGTACATGCACAACTATGGGGTCATCTTCCTAGGGAAGGGAGGAACAAAAACCCACTTGCCCATCCAAATACAAATTTAATTACTTTAATGTACTTGTGGCATGTTAAAAATTAAAAGGGAGTCGTAGGATCAAAAGAATCCTTACCCTTGATTCTAGGGATTTATAAAAACCCTAACCTCATTTTATAATTTTTTGTAACAATTTATTTAATTCTCTCATTTCTTTTCTCTTACCCATTTATTTTTTCTAGTTTCTTGCAGGTGTAGAGGAGCTCAAACGAAGGATGAGATTTGTTTTGAGGATTAAAATCATTTCCCTTGCCTTAATAAAATCCAGAGATTAAAGGAGGATTATATAAGTCTTATTTGTAATTATAGGGTTTATTTTCAACTTTTCTCTAGAGGATATGGTTAAATGCATTTTTAGGAATATGCATTTATGTATTTATTTGTTCTTTTAAATATATAGCATGTGAGGTGCATGGGATTTTCTTAGACCCCAAATGGGTAACGACATCCTGTTAAAGTAATGACATGTTTTTATATACATACATACATACATACATACATACATACATACATACATATACATACATGTATACATGTATGTATATGTATGTATGTATGTGTGTCTGTATATATATATATATATACACACACACACACACACACACACACACACACACACACATGTATGTATAGACACACACACACACACACACATATATACATATATACATATACATATAAAAATATATATGCATGTGAGCAGAGGCTTAACGAGGCCAGGTGAGAATGCCCTAATACACAATGCCGCCACGGTGGCTAAGCGAGAAATGGAATCTAGACACTATATTATATTAAATATATGTCCACTCAAATCCTCAACAAATAATACATCTAATTGTAATATCCTTCCCAGTGGTAACTACAACATACATTCACCACATCTACTTCTCAATATAAATGATAAACAAAAGAAATAATTATTCATACAACTCTAGAGATTGATGAGCTGAATTCGACATAATTTTTCTAAAGCTCAAGATTTCTTCCATAAGTACAAGGAAGTAAAATAAAAATAATAATATATATTGCTAATTTCATTCTTATACTCAACTTGCACCTAGTTGTAGATGATACAATAAACTCTTTCCTCCATGTTGAGGAACAAATTAATAAAAATTTGGTAAGTCTATTTAATTTCTATAGTGAAAAGAAAACTTGCAATTTTGGTTTCAATCTTTACCATCAAGCATGCACCTATCTAAAATTCCCTTTTTTCATGCAACTTATTCATTTTAAAACAAGCCGATAGAAGAGTAATAATGAAATCTCAAATCTAATAAAATTTATTTCACATTTATTTCTCCCTTATAAATTTACAAGAGGACTATAACATAAAATGCAAGTGGAGAATCCTCTAGAATAAGGGAACAACATGCCAAAATATTGATTGAAATTTCCATATCTCTAAGTAAGGAGATCCATGTAAATCTCCTATCCATTAGCAAGAATCCAAAGGCCACAAGAGGAAGTGCTTGGTTGTCCACCCAACCTATAGGCATCATTACATGCCATTTCTCCAAAAAGATAACATGCTAGCCTCCCTCCAAGCCTATGAGAAAGAGATATAATGCCTCTAAGATACACAAGGTGAGGGAGGGAAAAATGAAAACACCAACACACATACACAACAACCAAACTTTCAAGACATTACCACACATTTGATAAAATTGAACACTTCTCAAGAAGGAAGGAGGAGATAGGAAAGATGTGTGACATTTAAATTTTAATTTAACAAAAATATTATCAATGCTTTACCGTAGAAAATAAATAGCCACCAAGGCTCATCCTATCCCCCAAGAACCTTAACTCCCTAGCCATCCAAAAAGAGGAAAAGGTGGAGAATATTAATAAAACACTCACAATCAACACATGTCTACATATCCATTCAACGATTTTAAGAAAAAGCATTAAAACAAACATGGATTCTATGCTAGATCAATAAAAATTCTTGAGACTTACCTCACAAGAAATGACATTAAAATCTCCAAATTTCAAACTCAAACTTCCCATGAGCTCCAGGATCCAAAAAGTCCCTCCAAGCTTCTATTTCTTCCAAGTTTTCCCCCAAACTCACCATACAAAATTGATCAAAAGTCCCCTCAAGATTCAAAGTGGAGGTATAAGAAGATAAATCCCCAAGGATTATCACTAATAAGATGTGACACATGTCACCCTCCTCGATATTCTAACAAGACTCCCACAAGTACCTATCCAACAAAAGAAAAAATTAATAATGGAGGAGAATCCCCCAAAATCTCAAATAAAATTAAAACTAAATTTCCTCCACTCCAAGGTGGCTCACAAATCAAGCTCATTAATAATGATGTGGAAAAGAGGGGCTCAAATGGGAGGGAAAATCCCATTTGATCCTTGAAAAAGACCCTCCTACCCATAGGTAGGGTCCAAGGGGTTCATTTTGGTGAAAATGAGACCCCCAACACAAAAATCAACACTTATAATTTCCACTTTTATGGCAAATTCGGGTTTAGAAAAAGTGGTACAAATGGAGAGATGGTAGGGCCCAACTGAATCATGTTTAAGTGGTCCCGCACATCTAAGAACATGATTAAAAATAATTAATCATCTATAAAACAAGTAAGAACCACTAGGCCCCTAAAATAACTTAGAAAAAGGGTTAGGCAAAGATTAATATAATAAGGTTCAAGAGGGAACCACTAAGGGTGTCCATAATAAGCCCAACACAAATACAAGGATAAAAAAATCAAGAATAAGGGAGGTTTCGACCCAGCCAACCACTTGTGTAAATTGGAGGTGCATCTTTGAGTCCCACATTCTACTATGGTGAACTTGTATCTTGCACACTTAATCCACATGTCATCATACACTCAATACAAGAAACAAAATGTAACGATTCTTCAAATATC
This sequence comes from Taxus wallichiana var. yunnanensis, assembly GCA_018340775.1. Lineage (NCBI taxonomy): Eukaryota > Viridiplantae > Streptophyta > Pinopsida > Cupressales > Taxaceae > Taxus > Taxus wallichiana. The sequence continues at coordinate 479,506,299 of CM031239.1, forward strand.
AATTTGGTCAAATAAAATTTTGATTTAAAACACACAATTTATATAATCAATTAATATCCATACGAATATCATAATCAAAACTATATACATCCAAAATATAACCCATTTAAATCTCATTTCCATGGCATCCATATTGAAACAAGCAATCTTTGGAAATAATATTGATGTTGTGTGGTTCATACTCCACTGTCAAGTTTGGTTAACATATTCTAAATAGAGATGAAAAATTAAGAGACATATATTCAAACTATTTAACCTTTACACAAATTTTATAAAATATTAATCATGTAACCCTAGGTCAAAATACCCATAATGCTATACCAAAACCAAGTGGTAGGGGTAAGGTGGTAATTTGGCTTCGTGATCCCCATATATCATCCTACCAAGGGAAATATGACAACAAGAGAATATAACACCCAAATAATTATTATTTAATCCAAATAAATGATGATATTATCCACTTAAATGTATCAAACACGAGTCTATCACGCGTTAATCAAATGTTAAACCAAAGGATCGAAACTAGAGGGCACTACAAAATTAGTCCTAGAAACCCTCTCGATCATATCATTTTTACCTTTTTTTAAGGTAGCATTAATTTTGGTGGAAAATCCTCTCATTCAATAATTTTCTAATTCCATCTCGAATGAGTACGTAATGTGGTCGAGAAAAACATTAGGTATAAAATGAGAAAAATGTATAGCTTTGACTTAGTGATCTTTTGTACCTATTATCATTGTAGTGTCATTGTGCATCTATCTAATCTCAACCGAATCTAGAGAAAATAGAACTCTCATGACTTTTCCTATGTTAGTAATCTAGTACATTGATAGGAAATTAGTTGAAAATGAAGGAAAAATTAGAACATTTGGGAAATTTTTACCTTCGACTTCAACATACCCTCTCCCTAAAAGTATTGTTGGATTATCATCACCCAAAGTGATGGAAGACATGATATAAGGTTCTAAGGAAGAAAAATTAACCTATGAAGAGCCCTTATGGTGCAAAGCACTTGAATCAATAATATGAGATGGAGTAGATGAGGATGAAACTGCTAATCGATCCTTTCCCTTAGATAAATATATTTTCCTTTATCCTTTTCCTATAATATTGTTGGGTAGATGAAGACTGCTTTGTTAGAATCGAAACCCCAATGTTTTTCTTCTCAAGAAGATGAGTATGGTGGTCTATGTACTTCTTCATGCACTTATGTTCATCATGCCCACTCTTGTTACAATAGGAAAACTTAACATTTTCCTTCTTAGGTTTCCCATTGGAAGTAGAGGTTTCAGTGGTATATTTTGAAATGGGTGTTTTTCTATTCATTCTTCTTTTTGGATCTTCTTTTTCTATTTCTTCTCCTTATTACTATAAGCCTTCTACTTCCCCTTCCCATAAATAAGGGAATGAGGTTTGGAGGACTTCAAAGGGCCCATTTGGATCAATTTGTCTTGCTCCCTTGTCAAGATGGAAATAAAGCCATTTAAATTGGGAATCTTCCATGTGGCTCTAAGAGCCCTTTTGTGGCATGGAAGGAAGATACAAAAAAATTTAGTATGGACCAATTTTAGCAAGAATTGAAAGAGTATGTTATTCATTATCTTTCTTTATCCCACTTTCATTAAGTTGCAACCTTAAGAACTTAAACTTGGTAAAGAATTCTAAGTATAAAATTATCTAGGACTTAATCTTATAAACTTGATCTCTATCTCATACACCCTCATTGTATCAAATTTAATAAAAAAAATTCAAAGGTTGTCCAAACTTAGTTAAAAGACTTACTTGACTCTACATGAAAGAGGAGCTTAGGTGACACTAAAAGACAAACTAGACCAAAATCCTCATCATAACGATTAAACCACTTGATTTTATTTATATATACACTATGCTTTGTTTCTAACCCTGTGGTGATGTGATGTAATCCTTTAATCCTTAATACAATGGTTATTTTAGATTTCCATTCATGGTAATTGATGGGCATAAGAGGATTAATTGACCTTGGATACATTTGTGTAGGAAAATAAATTGTTGTAGTAGTTGTGTTGTTGTATCAAAAATGAATGGAATTAAGAAGTATGGAAGGTAAATAGGAAGTACAATAATACACAACACACATGAAAACTCCCTGAATAAAATATTATTAAAATCCCCATATTTTGGTGTTATATATTTTTAGTGTGTTTTACAATCAAAATGAGAACAATATATTGAGAATGAGAAAATATACAATTTTGAAGAATATGGCACTTGATTTTAAGTTATGGATCAAAAGATATTAAAGAAATTGTTTCCCATCATTAATAGCATATTTAATTAACTCGGTACTAAAAACTTAAAAACACAATAGATGGTAAAAGTAAAGGTAGCCTTGTATTCAGGGCGTTAGAATTGGCAAAGAGAGAGATCCTCAATAAAAATGATAAGTTTTTACTAGTCCTATTCACCTCTATTTGCATTTCATTTAAGAATTTTTTCCTTTAAAGGTGAAACAAAATTTAAAAAAACATGCTATTAAAAAACATGCTTGTTTTATATATATTTTTAGGATAGAATATGAATTGTTTTATCTTTCAAAGGAGGGTCTGGCCACCACTTTTCACATGTCAGTCTGATTTTTTCTACTTTGAAGGGATGTCTTATTCTCATGCAAGCCTATACGGGTTTGAAAAACCTTTTCTTTAATTCCCAACAAGGAAAAAGGTGTTCCATGTCTATTTATAGTAGAAAAGTGGAATCCAAAGAAAAATAATAGTGCCCAAGTCTACAAATCAGCAAATGACAACAACAATGGTACCCAAAAAGTTGAGCATGGAATTCACTAGTTTCATAAGTGTGGAAAGACACAAGTTGCACGAGGGAAAACTTGAGAAAATAGATACTCTATAATACATAAAGTTAGAAAAACAACATGGTAATAATCTTGTATTCAACATAGTTAAACTATATTTAGGTGAGGTACATATATAGGAAGAAAGGAGGCATAGAGAATTCTAGAGAGGTGACACATAAGTGTCACATAACTACTAAAAAAGTGGTGCATACAATCTAAAAATAGAATGCAATCCCAAATCATATCTATCCTAGCTACCTCCCAACAACCTCATCATTACACCTAAGCAAGTGAAAACACAAGTGACTCCATGTTTGTCTATAATAATCCTAACTAAACTAATAAAATAATATCCTACACTAATGAAGAGACATGAGGTAACCCATAGGGATTGGCTTAGATCATACTCACACTTACACTAGAACCTAGGAGAACTAAGCATCACCACACATGATTTCTCCTTTCAGTTTGTTAATTATTTGATGAAGGGTATTAGAGGTGTCTAGGATTTCCATGTTTTGAAGGTGATTATAGGTCATCCCAAAGTTATACAAGAAAGAATGATATATAGCAAAGGGAATTTCCAAGAAATTGAAGAACAAGTGAAGTTTTAGATGCCAACTATCAAAGGTTTAAAGATTGTGCACTTCCAATTAAGACCTTATAAATCTAAGTATGGACCATATAACCTTTATTGTTCTTCCCCGCTTAGTTTCCAGTTCTAAAATTGATATCTAAGTATCTCTAATTTATAATCTTCCTTTTTCACCCATTTTTACATTTTTATTTTCTTTGTTTTAACTTGTACAAATAAGACATCATCTCCTCTTTTGTATTGGAGATATTTTTTATCATTTAACAATCGTTACAAGTATTAATGCATTATTATAGTGATGAGTGGTTAGTTGTAAATTTATTAGATCATAATAATCCCATGTTTCAAACCCTTACATCATCTTTAGGGTTGTGCACTTCCATAACATAAATTTAATTTGGGTTTAAGCATTTTGTTAAAATTTATCTAGAATCTTCACTTCTACAACAACTAGAGAAATTGTTTTGGCTTAGTTGTGTATTGAGAACTAGTATCCCTTATGCAATGATGTAATTGAAATATTTTTCATTAATAACATTAAAATTAAAAAAAAATTGTGAACATTAAATTTTTTTATCAAAATGTATTCTTAATATAGATCATGTTTCCTATTTTAAATTATTTTCTATTTTCATTTTGTTTATAGTTTTTTGTGCATTATTTCAATTTTTAAACCATAGAATTTAATGTGATTGCAAGTAATCATAAATAAGTACAAATCCATTAAAACAAGGTATTTTAGGTTGAAAACTATTAAAAAAATATAATACTCAATAATCATTTGTATCAATTATTAATACCTATGTTTGTAATGACATGGTTATAATTTAGTTTTAATATAAATATAAGTGTTCATGTGAGACCAAGAAAGGCCAATTGGATTAGAATCAAAGTAGATTGGAAACAATAAAAGGGAAATAAATAAATGAGGTATTCATAGTTCATTATAGTAATGGTGGATTCGATGGAAGAGGAGGGATTTGAGATAGTGAGAAATTTCAATCGGTTTTACCGCTTCCACTTGCATTAAATGTAAGAACTCCCTTTAAGTTAACTTTTTCCATAAGTGAGAGGCTCCATTAGGTATATAATTCAAGGTGCTAACATGGTTCCCTAAGCCTATTGTATTTTCGTGTATCGTAAGAATAAAATTAGAGGTCCCACACTGAAATAAAATATCCATAAAATTTCAAATCCCTTATCAAAAAATGCTCCAAAAAATTCCGAGTCTCGTATTTTGAGAGAGCATATAATGTGCTCGCATTATAAAATGAGCTCATTATAACACAAGCGTGTTATAATCTTTTTGGGTTGGATATTATCAATCCTCGTGGATTATATTTGGTTGGGATATCTAATCCTACAGTTTGGAGTATTTATTCCATGACTAAATCTATGTTTTAAAAAAAACGTAACAATCTCAAGTATGTTCCCCGATTTATCACGTGTCATAAGAAAGTATTCCAAACAACCATAAATACGACTCAATTTTTTTCTTAGGTCTATGCCTATGTATTTATTTATAAAAGACAAATAGTTTAATGTTTGGATTTTTAATTTCTTTTAGTAGTGTCTTCATTTTTAAATAAAACATGTGTATCCTTTTTCTTCATATCCTTTTTCTAAATCAAAATCTACCACCCTGGATAATTGGCTTCAACGTTTTTTCACTTTTGTCTAGATTAGAGTTTTAATAAATTTTGTTATGATTTTTAGAATAATCCAAATTTTGGTGTGAGCCTTAAATTATGAAGGCATGTTTTATAAGTAAAATTTGAGGCCTATCCAAGGTGTTTTACTAGTAGGTAATTTTTGGCATTTTATGGTTTTTAGAGATAATGTAGGATAAAACAAATATTTTAATGATGTAAAAGATTAATGTGAATTCTAGAATGAGAAGAAAGCTGATTTGAAACTTCTTTTTTTCTTGCAAATAGTTTGTGTGTTTTGGAGGTATTTCAACCTCTTATAGCTGGATCCACATCAAATTATCTGAAATATATTTGTTGATACCATGGAGATGACCATGCCTCATCTTAATTACAAAGGGATTTGTCATAGTCAAACTCCTCCTGTAGTACTAGATCAAAATGAGTCTCCTAAACTTCTGACCAATGAACATGAAGAACACCAATAACGACCTATAAATAAAGACCAATCTTCTTCTACGGATCCTAACGTTGTGATAACTAAGGTCCTAGATCAGAAGGCATTATCCCAAGCTACCACCATATCTAGCATGATACAAATACAAAATAAGATGTTATAAATAGCATCTCAAAGTTTGGTACCCAACGTACCTTCCTTCACACCTCCTTTGTCGGTAGATACGTGTGGAATTCCTATTCCTCCTCCGATAATCTGAAATAAGATGTTGTAAACTATCCAAAATGAACCTTTAGCTCCATATATCACAGTCATGGATTTAGGAGAGACTATCCCTACCATCTCTTATGATGGTTTTGGGGATCCAACCTTGTTCCTCAAAGATTTTGAAAATCTCTATAAAGAATGGATTCAAACAAATACCTATATAACAACTAAGCTTCTATAAAAAAATCTTAGTTGGTGAGGCCCTAAACGGTATATTCCACTTCCTCCCAACTCAATAAATGACCTAGAAGGATTAGTCAAGGCCCTAATTTATAAATTCCAACAACATAATCTACCTGAAAATACCTTTTTATCCCAAATTTTCCCCTCGAGGTAAATTTGGATAACTTGCATAATTCCTTCAGGCTTGAGCAAGTAGAATTGGTTCGAGGCCCAAAAATTAGGCTTTTAGGGTCCTTTTGGATCTTCTCTAACTTCCCCATCCAAGGAAAAAAATCCAAGGAGTTAGTAAAAATTGAAAAAATCTAAAAAAATGAAGTCAAGGGCTTGTTTTAATGCATCGGGTCTGGAGGTTGCGGATGGTACTAGTGCGGATCATGCCAAGGTTCGTTGTATCGACTTCAAGGCTGAAATACAAAGAAAACAATGTATTTCAGAAAATTAGAATTTTGGTCCTAGGAAATCCACGGAACAGCTGGGATGTTGGGATGTGTGGGACCCACAAAGCCAAAATCGCCACACAAAGAGCCAAGCAAAGTGGGATGCGGATGAAGCGGAGGTCAACGGCCCCGACGACCTAGTCGGCCCGCAGGACAATTGAGACAAGGAAGCCTAAATCAGAAATGCAGAGAAAGGATGCCTGGACCATTCAATTATGCGCAGGACATGAGTTCCCTGAAAACCCGCAATAGTTGTAATACAAAGGAAACAGTGTATTATGATCCCCAAACTTCAAACGGTCATAACTTTTGACCTAGAGCTCCGTGTTTCACAAAATTTGACTTTCCAGAATGGGCACGACATCCTCTACCCCAAAAGAACTAGATTTATTATTTTTAATGAGGGTAGGTATATGAAAATAATAGAAACATCTCCAGATCTGATAAATTAAATGACCAGTCCCGTGAAATGCAAGAAATGCTTGGCAGACCCAAAATAACTACCTACACTCAGAATGCCATAACTTTTGAATTTCTCACCAAAAACACACAAAATTGGTACTATTGGAATTGTGGTTCTAAGAATGATGCAAAAAAATCAATAAATTTAGAATTTAATGAGGAATAAATGGTGGTTTTGCAAAAAACGTGCCCAGTTCAGAATAAGGATTTTAGTGGTATTTGGGAGGACATTTATGAAGCATGGGCAGACATTTCTCACTGCTGTAGGTTACGGGATAGTATGGGGAGAATTTTGCAAGAAACATACAATAATTCCCCTCCATTTATGATATCTTCCAAGTAGTGAGAAGTCATATTTTGGAATTTTCATTTTCTCTCTCTCTCTCTCTCTACTTTCAGATTTCTATAAATTGGAGTGTTGGGCTCAATGTAAAGAGAGATTGTTTTTGTGTAGAAAAATTCTATCATAATTGTTTTGTGAATCTAATGTGTTGTAGGCCCTTGTAGTGGACTCCTTGCATGGTGATCTAAGCCCTTATTCTGTAATAGATTGAATTGTGCATATCAATGAAAGCAATAGATACAAGTTTGTGGATATCTCTTCCCCTATTGTGTTTGTTTGCATTCTTCTTTCCCTTTCAATCTCATTACCTATATATTATGTCTATTCATGCTCTTGCAAGGATTCATTATCATTGTGTATGTATGAAATATTGTTGTGAATGCATTTTCTAGACTGTGGAGAACTGTTATCACCCCTTCTAGTATGCACTTTGCTTCTACTTTTCACACATTGGAAGATTGTTCTCACACCCTCCTTTTCTGGTGTATCATCACTTTAGTGTAGGCTCTATTTTCATGCTCTCTCTCTCTCTCTCTCTCTCTCTCTCTCTGGTCCCTTGGAAAGTTAGATTAGGACAAGATATTTTTTCCTACATTAGAGTAGATTGTGGAAGGTAGTTTAGGAGCAAGAACCAGATTTCTATGGAGGTCTATCTCAAGTAGCTTGATCCCCACAACTTAGAGATAGTACCCATGTTATCCAGTCACACCATGAGCTCAAGCACACACACTTGCAAAAACTATAGGGTGTTGTGATTTAGAGATAACAATACCTTGCAGAAAATCCATATATCTTAAACAAGGAATGAACGAATCATCTTACGACTTTATTAAAAATGGAAAGCTTTGTCTATGCAAGCTAACCATAATCTTGATAGTAAAATTTTATCTCAAATATTTATTAAGGCCTTCACACCAACCCTTTAATAAAATTTTAGGTCTTTCTCTACTAACACGTTAGAGAAATCCCAAGAGTAAGATAAAATACAAGATCACCTTATGTCAAAGTTTGGATGCACTTCCAACTCGTCGCCTAATCTTAAAGGCACAACACACGTAATTAGATATTCAAAGTTCCCAAGAGAAATTGGAATGGGAGAAAATAACAAACCTTCTTACTCTTTCCCCATGCCCCTTATCTCGTGTTTAACTTCTCCAAATTCTTCCCACTCCGTGAATCGTCCCTCCTTTGAAAACATATCTACCCACTTTGAGGGGTGATTTGTTTTGTTGGTGGCATGCAACCATAAGACACTTGCATAGTGATTATAAAGACATTATGAAGGTATCCCTCAACTTCTTCCTTGGTTCCTCTTTTGATTACTCTACCATCATACAAGAATATTATGAAAAATATCAATCTTTAGAAAGATCTCACTCCAATTGTCAAAATTTGCACCATAAAAATCCCATGAATAATGTTGTTGGTACCATAGAAAATAGTATGATCAAGTTTTCTTGAATTCCCAATATATCAATGCCAAAAAAAATAACTATAGGTGTAATCCTTCCCACATAGATCATTTGATTAAACCAAAGAAACCTATTAATAACCCATCTTTGTTTGATACTTCCCAAGACTGTCGACGATGGATCCCATTTGTTTTAGTTCATTTTACTTCCTGATGCTATCATCCCCTATGTTAATTTTTATAAGGTTGATTGTGTCTAAATTTTATTTTTTTGTTTTATGAGTACATGGTATATAGTTTTAATAACTATTAAAATGTGGAAAAAACCTTCAAATAACATCGGTTTCAGGGCATCTAGGGTGATACTTTGTAATAGTCACCTCATGGTACCAATATTATTTCAAAAACATGTCCACATAAAGATGTTATATGATATTAGAGGTGTATTTATGCTACCCAACCATCCTAGTCCTTCTCACTACATCGGTTGGACGATGTATCTTAAGCACCCCGAGAGTAAAAATTAGAAAAACTTTGACGGTCGATTTCTCGTAAAAGGTAACACCTAGAAATGTCTTGTTTAGACATATAGATTGGAATCTATCCCATATAAAAATAATCTCTTAGTTTCTCACATATACCACCCATTTTCTTATGGTCGAATGAATGAAATGTGGTAAAAACCTTCAATTAACATTCATTTTAGGGCATATAGGGTGATATTTTACAATGGAAACCTCGTGGAACCTAACTAAATTGGCCAATTGTTCGGTGGGTATTACACACTATTTGAGATTTCATTACAAAATCTAAAAGTATCATTCCTTCTTGGCTATACCGGTCCGACGTTGTCTCTTACATGCCCTTAGTGTAAAAAAATAGGCAAATTTTGACTAGAGATTTATCAAAAACGGTCGCACCTAGGAATATCTCATCTAAACATACAAATGGGAATATGGTCCTCTATGAAATAATATCTTGTTTTTTCCCATATCTCATGCATTTTCTCACGGTCGTAGCAAATGAAATGTGGCAAAAAAACCTTCAATTATCGCCAATTTCGGGGGTATCTAGGGTGATATTTTGCAATTGGTAGTTCATGGCACCAAACTGATTACACCCACATGTCTAAGTGAGTTGTTATAAACTATTGGAGGTGTCTTTATGTTTCCAACTATCTAAGTCCTTCCCGGATACATTGGTCTAACACTATTTATTACACACCCTAAGAGTAAAAATTATAAAAAAATTGACAGTTGATTTCTCAAAACCCATGACACATGGGACTATATAATCTAAACCAATAGATTGGAATTTAGTCCATATATAAAATTATCTCTCATTTTCTCCCATATCCTCCCAATCTTCTCATGGTCATAGTGAATGAAATGTGGCAAAAACCTTCAATTAGCACAAGTTTCAGTGCATCTAGGGTGATATTTTTCTATCAGCACCTCGTGGCACCGAAAAATTTATATGCATATGTTTAAGTGGTCCATTAGACACTATTTTAGGTATCATTATGTTTCCAAACCATTCGATTATTTTCACCTGCATTGGTTCAATGTTGTCTCTTAAGTGCGTTGAGAGAAACAATTAGGTAAACTTTGACGGGTGATTTTATATAAACCATGACACTTGGGAATATCTCTTATGAACCTAAATATTTTAATATAGTCCATATACAAAATCCTCTCATGTTTTATCCCATATCCTCACCATTTTATCATAGTCGCAACAAATGAAATGTGGTAAAAACCTTCAATTAGCATCAACGTCAAGGAATCTAAGGAAATGTTTTATAACTAGAACCTCATAACATTGAACCGATTACACCAACACATCTGGGTGGGTTGTTATACACTATTAGAGGTGTCATTATTTTACCCAACCATCTATATCCTTCATGGCTACACCAGTTCAATGTTATCTATTAAGCGGATGGAGAGCAACATTTAAGAAAGCTTTAAATGGAGATTTTTTGCAAATTGTGACACCTAGTAATGTGTTGTGCGAACCTATAGATTGAAATTAGTGGTGAAATTATAATGTGTAAGATTTAAAACTAATTTTAAAAGATAATTTTCATTTAATATGGTAAATATCTCTTCCATCCTCTCTTTATCTCTCTCTCTCTCTCATTCCCTCTCTCATCCATCTCTCTCTTCTCTCTCTCAATCTCACTCCCTCTCGCTCTCTCTTCCCTCCTCTCTCCCCTATCACTATCTAATCCCCCTCTCTCTCTCCCTCTATATCTCACTTGAAATATATTAACTTCATTATACCATCTCTTTGTCACTCATGTTCTATCTTCTTTATATGTATATATAATGTATATGCCTCTACTAATACAATAAGATCAAGTGAATAGAGGATTAAAACGAAAGGTCCTAAAATAAAATGAGTCAAAGGATCATTTTTTAGATGATGTTAATCTTCTCTTGACTTCAAGAACATAAATTCTTTCATAAAGGTGTCAAAGTAGATGCAAAATCATACACGGTACATTTATGGGACCTAAAATCATACTTTCATTCATATGATTCCTAAGTGAGAAAACTAGTAATTGACAACTATCTTTGGCCTCTTTTATTTGTTTATGGTCTTATTTCTAGTCTTTTACACCTTACAATCGATTTAGTATTTCAACTTCTTATCTTTTATGAATATAGACACCAGCGCCTAGGAGCCCTCGTCCCCTCTAGGTGCCCCTGACCTATTTCCACCTTACTCGCTCTTTTTGGGAATTTTTTACCTTTTGAGCATCTTATATTCTTATTGGTTGGCCTTCCAGCTATCAATTACGAAATTTAAACTAGGGAATCATATAAATACAAAGCTATGTGACCAAAATAAAGGACCAAGCTCTAAGCATATATTATCATCACCTAAGGTTGCATCTAAAGGAATCTAAGAGCATCAAAGGCATCCATCTAGCATCCATTCAAGGGATAAGGGATTGAATTTTATGCATACACTTCATAAGAAGGGGAAGTTCATTTTTCCATCCACACATCTATTTACATTAGTAAATATAGTTATCACTCACTATCAAGTGCACTTGCATAAGGGATTCCTAGGGCATGATTCTTTCACACACGCACAAGAACTACATGGATTCTGAGTTGTAATGTAATAGTCGTTCATAAGTTCACTCAGGTTGGGTGACCATCGAGGTTAGTATGACTCCACATATTATATCTTTATTTTTATATTTGATGTGGTATTGTGGATTTTGCATGTAAATATTTCTTTTACGAAGTTACGGTGTACATCCAACAATCAAGGTATGACATATGGGTGACCAATAATGACTATCAATGACACTTTTACGACACCAAAAAAATTATATTTCGACCACTTTCACAACCATGGGAACCCAGTAACAAAATATTACACCCATGTACCCTTGACTGATCCAGAACCCTATTCCAGCTATGTCCGACAATTTGAGAATTTATCCTTTCGAGGTATTGTTAGATTGTTATCTTCTTGTTCATCGAGTTTTCCATTCCATATCCATTTCAGAAAACTACGAATTAGATAAGGATTTTACTCTCTCTCTTTCCCTTAGGGTTTCATAGTTATTACCTTACAACTTGTGTCAAATTTGTACTTTAGCAATTATTTATCATATTTGACTTTGCAATTAGGGTTTATCACTTATTTTATTTTGTTAAATCATTTGGAAAATACACATTCAAACACTCTTGGATCCTTGTTATTATTCTTCTATCCAATCTTCTTTCATAGCTCCTAAGATTCCTCAAATTTATTTGCATGATCTACTTCAAGTGCATCCCAATTACAAGGATGTTCTCCAAAATCCCTAAACACTATGTATCTCCCTCACAATATGCCACCCACTCAAGTAAGTGCCATTTTTAATCGTCTATCTAATGACTCTATTACTCATAATCCTCCATCCAATCAACCCATCTTAGAGTCCATTCAAGATTTACACTCTTTGTTTCAAGATAAAATTCAAGCTATGGAATCCACGATTACATCTCTCAAAGTTGAAATCCAAGATCTCAAGGATTCTTCTCAATCCCATACTAGTTCTCCTTCCACATGTCATTCTCATCATACTACTAGAGTGCGTCATAGTGTGAAATGTATCGTCATTACCCTATGATGCACTCATGTGCTCAGTTCACACTTGACTATTAAGATAATACTACATCAATGAACATCACACACTACACATTTCACCCTACGACACACTCTAGTTCCATGGTTCATACTCAACTACTGAGGGTCTAAATTTTAAATGAACCTCACCTCACTCGCATTCACGTTTTCGCCGTATGCTTGGTTGATCGTATCTTTCTAGCGCAAATTTTCAAACCATTTCCCGATGATGCACTCTTGTTATATGGTTCATTATTGATTGTTGAGTGGTATTTTATAAATGAACCTCATCCTATACACATTCCTAAACATTCGTTGGGAGGCACACTTGCTCCCATCAAATTCACACTTGTATACCATTCCATCTCACTCATACATAGCATACTACATATCTTGGTTGCACATACTCTTGCTTGCTTATACTAGTTACATGTTACACTTTTCTTACTATGTTAGATGGATATCCAATATGTCATTATATTTTCTATATATACATATGCACTCACTTGGTATTTAGTTATGAATGCATACTTTCTAAATATCCTTACACACTTTGTAATGATGCTTGGAATTATACCTCTTACTAGTCCCACCAAGGCTACTACGAGGCACCTACATTCTCACACACTATAGGTGTTATTGTTTCATTATTTACTACTTCCTATTATTATTAACACACTACTTCCCATTGATATATACACGCTTTGACATACTCTTTATCTTTCTAACATGTTAATGGGTGCTTCATGTGTAGCATTTTATTTGCGGATTATATGCCACCATGGTTTTCTGTTACACTTTTTTTGTCATTGTTTTCATTTTATGTTACTTTTTGCAGGCTATTCCCTTTGTATTGTATGCACATTGTATGTTTTTGGCCGATTTAGACTTGATTGTCTTGTGAAATTGCGAGCTATGTCACATGTCTAAAACCTAATTTTTGTGGTCTATCTTGTATGCACATTTTATTTTTACATAGATTTTATATGACATGCTTGCTTATTTTTCTAATAACACATGTTACTAGCCACTATGTTTACATGTGCCGTAGTTTATACCATGCACATTCCCTCCCCTATATGGCATATACTTCATATCGATTTCAGGTCCTCTCTTTGGGCCACATTATCTTAATGATGTTGTATGCACCCCAAACAAGGGGACATACATTGGGTGAATCATTTACCCCATACATCATTTATAGATACAACACATTACATTTAAGCATAGGAAGAGAACAAGCTACAATTACATAAACGAACTAGAATATGACTTGGGTCCTTAGTCCAACATAGAATCTAGCACCTAGATATAGATACTATCATCATCGGGTTCTCCCGACCTCTCTTGGGTGCTTATGTTCTAGGGGAAGATACACTTACTTTCTCATATTAGCATATTTTTCATCAATTTATATATCAGTTTTCATAGTATGGGAAAAGTCCTCCAGCAAATAGAATGCCTTCTTTTTCCATTTCTATATGGAACAAATACAGTACAACATTAAACAACATAGATCACACCATCCGTAGTGGTTTATAATTTTGGAAGTAGACATGGAAGGAGAGTAACATTGGACCTCTCACCATAAAAATCTTATGTCGTGGCATGAAATTACCTAAAAAAATTCTTCTTGGCATGAGATCACCCAAAAACCTTACTCTTGGCATGAGATTGGCCAAAAACATTTCTCTACTAAATTTCCTTTCAGGACATCTTTCTATCCCTTCACACTCATGATCATCAGGTGCACACTTTCTTTTTACTACTTTTTCACACATTTACATACTTTTACAGGGTTTTAATAATACATGAATTTGATTACTCTTTTTCTCTACTTTTGCAAGTTTGTTCTTAATATGCAAAAACTAAGCCCTACATCAAGTAAAACAACATGTACAACATAGTACAAAACAATACGCTTCACCCCTAGGGTCACTTCCTCTTTCTTAGCTTCCACACTTTATTTTTATCACTTCACGTTTTCACTTGTCTCCTCAACATGTTATCACCATCACATTCTACATGGTTATCAAGTATACATCTCTTATCTACTTTATGTTATCGAGTATTCACTCAAAAACATAAAGTGGGGAAAATATAGACACAAAATCACGCACTTGAGTACATTTCTAGGTCCTACAAGAAAATTTTCATTCATATGATTCCTAAGCGAGAAAACTAGTAATTAATAGCTATCTTTGGCCTCTTTGCTTTGTTTCGGTTCTTATTTTTAGCCTTTTACACCCTACATCCCAGTCGGTATTTCACCTTCTTATATTTTATCACTCTAGACACTAGCGCCTAGGCACCCTCATCCCCTCTAGGTGCCCCTACCATATTTCCACCTTACTCACTCTTTTTGGTCTTCTATTATCTTTTGAGCATCTTATTTTATTATGGGTCAGCCTTCCAGTTGTCAATTACAAAATTCAAATAAGGTAATCATATAAATAAAAAGCTATGTGACCAATATAAAGAACCAAGCTCTAGGAATATATTATTATCACTTAAGGTTGTATCCAAAGGCATCTAAGAGCATCAAAGGAATCCATCTATCATCCATTCAAGGGATAAGGGAATACATTTTCTACATACATTTTATAGGAAGGGGAAGTTCATTTTTCCATCCACACATCTATTTACATTGGTACATCTAATTATCTCCCGCTATAAAGTTCACTTGCACAAGGGATTCCTAAGACACGAATATTTCACACATGCATAAGAACTACATAGATTTTGATATGTAGTGAAATTCTTGGTTGTAAGTTCACTCGGTTAGGTGACCGCCGATGTCGGTCGACTCCCCATATTATATCTTTCTTTTTTAAATTTGATGTGGTATTGTGGGTTTTGCAAGTGATTCTTTCTTTTATAGGTTACAGGTACATTCAACGATCAAGGTATGACACACAAGTGACTAACATCAACTATTAGTGAAACTTGTGTGAAACTAGAGAAATTAGATTCTGACCACTTTTGTAGTCACGGGTGCCTAGTATCGAGAATTTTGTGCCTAGGAGCCCTTGATCATGTCCAATCACCCTAGTCCACTCTGTCCATAGTTCTAAAATTTATCTTGAGGTATTGCGACATCATTATCTTCCTTTTCATATTTTTTTAGTCCGGACCATTTCGGGAAAAGCACAAATCAACTAAGTCTTTTTCTCTCTCTTGGACTTAGGGTTTCATTTTTATTAGCTTATTGCTTGTGTCAAATTTGTACTTTAACATTTATTTATCACATGTGACTATATAATTAGGGTTTAGTATTAATTTTATTTTTGTTAAATTAGTCTACCACGTGAAGGTGGAACCTTTTAACACCACTAACATACATTAATAACAATAGTAGTGATATAACAAAATAAAATTAAAGAAAAAGTACTCAAACATATAAAAATTAAGAGATTAACAATAGTACTTACAAACTATAAAATTTGTGTTCTATTATACCAATTCATTCAAAGGACCCATTTGATTCCAATCGAATTTTTAGGGCATCAATTATTTCCTTTTGGTTAGACTCAAAACTTTCAATGAGTTCGTATTATGTGGTCTACCACCATATTTGATCAATTGAACATTAGATGCAATAACAAGGTGAGAATAATGAATAATATTTCTATAAGTGTCAAATTCCTCGAACAACCACACATTGGATTTATTCATTGGGTATATTATAATCCATGTTCGTAACAACCACATTTGCCATAGGATATTTTATAACTTTTCCATTTATGATCGGGGCTATCAATTTCTTTTTTTTTCTAAACAAAAAAAGACAAATAATAATTTGTTCTTTATTTGTTATTTTATTCTCACAATAAATGCATAAAAATGACCTATATCACATTGTATGTAAAAAAATATAATTTCAAAAATAATTTACATAATGAGAAAATATTAATTTTAACTAAACAATACATCTATAATACCTAGTTGCACTAGATCCGATATATGGTAAAAATCAACTAATGATTTTCTCACCGTGAGTTCAAGAGCTCATGGAGGTATATATTTCTCAATTGGATTTAATTTTCTACAATACCATTCACCGACCCACTCTTTTGACTCATACTTTAAACTAAATTATTTTTGGAATTTAGTGGACAACACATTAATGGAGGCATTTAATGTGTTATGGTACATTCATAATAAAATAGATGAAATTGTAAAATCAATGAACTGTATTATAAAAATAAAAATGTAACTGTAAAAGTAAAATAATTTTATTAAATATGTATACAAAGTTAGAAAAATCTATAGGAGAGATGTATGTTGAATATCTTTTCAAATGAGAATGGATTTGGAATGGTAAAAACATGCGGGAGAGATGTATCCTATTAGAGTAGGTATTTACCTTAGCTCATGTTCACCTAGGTACTTTATTTACCTTTATTGTATTCATCCTCACCCACTTATGTGTGTGGATATTTCTTTTATCTTATTTAGATATCAGGAGATATTATCTAGTTGTTAGGTATAGTTCTTTCCTTGATCTATGGTATTGACTAGATCCTTGATGTCTAGTTCTCTCCTAAATCTATGGTCTTGATTAGTTATTTGATGACTAGTTATTTTCTTGATTTATGGCTTGATCTACGACTTTGACTAGTTCTTAGATTGTTATTCCTTGCCTATTTAAGCAAGGCCCATTCTCAATGTATTGCATTGAGTTCCATAATAATATATGATATTGTTGCTCATTTGTTTGCAAAGGTTTTATGTAAAGCTATTTTGGTGAATTGCTTTCATCTTATTGATCGTGGTGTTTGATTAGCATCTTTGTTCTTGGCTTGGTATGATCTGGTTATCGTTCCTTTCATATGCCTTACAATTCTCTGCAAATGAAGATGTATACAAATGGGAAAACTTTGTATATGAGAGATGTATGCCTCCAAACTTGAAAACCTGTAACCTATAACTTTTTTATATAAAATATTTCCACTTTCAAACTTGTGTCTTCATTCGAAACCATCTTATTTATAGTGAAACAATGTCGAAGATGAAGCGTCCCAAATGGAAGTCAAAAGGTCATTAAATGAAGGGTTTGAAATAGAACCCAAAAAATCATCAAATGAAATGTTCCAAATGGAATATGAAAGGTCATCCTTCATGGAGATGTCATCCATCCACGTTTGGAGTGAATTTGAATTGGAAAAAATATGAAAAATTATGAGTATCATATTATTATTTTTAAGTGTTCCTTGTTGGTGTCGTATCTTCTAGCCCGTTGACTTGAGTTTTAAACCATTTGATCCATTAGACAATAAGAGAGGGAAATTGAAAATATAATCTATGGAAAAATACTATAGTATCATCATAAAATCTAAGCCCCATGAATTACTTGAAGACCCTTAAAAATTTCCAAATACTAAATCTGCCAAAACCTGCTAAAATAGATTTCAAGATTTTCTAAAAATTAATTTTTTATAAACCCTTCTATGATTGTTGACATGGGTCATTATTGCTCTGAGAACTCATCTGGATCATTCACCCTTCCTTGAGAAGTAATGGGCCCCATTTTTTGTAGGATTGACCTCTGATGTACATAAGATGTTTTGAGTGTTGAAGTGATCCCCTTCCACTTGAGTGGGGTGGCCCACCCAAAATTCCTATTAATTATTTTGAGAGACCTATGTGTAGGAATATTAGTAAATCAACATGTAGAACTATCATGGTTACACTTCCCACAAATATCACAAGGATGGAGATTCCAAAAACAAGTACAATCATGACTTGTTCTACCATAATGAATACAAATGGTGTGATGAATCAAATACCTTCCATATGCATGAATACGAGGTTGAAAAAAATTTCTATAAGAAAATTTTGGCTGCATGCTTTTTATGATGAATGTGGGACTGTTATCGGTCCAAGTGCACCTTGGATGAGGAAGTGTAAGAAAACTCCTCACTTTGGCTAATATAATGGGAACTCCTTTGAGTTGTGGGTGACTTGGGTTGAGGAGAACCTCCAAAGTGGGTTGGTTCCCTAGGTAGATCACCTAAAATAATTATCTAGCATGGTTAAGGGAGAGAAATAAACACAAACTTAATGAAAGAAATTAAATTAGGTGATACACCAACATTTTGGGACGTATGACTACATAAAAACACACTTGATTGACTACAAAAAGACTGATAAAAATCACTTCAATTATTTTTTAATAATTCTTACATTCACAAAATGAATTAACATACACTTAAATGAATTGCAAAACTTAAAAAATAGCTCGATGGAGGAGCTAGAAGGTCATGAGCATACAAAAGAAATAGATTATTCACCAAAACATACCATAAAACCACTACAACACACTTCAAAAAGTTACAATTGGAGGAAAATAGCCTTTATATTTATTCAACAAGATGCACAAGTACATAATTATACATAACACAAGTGTGGAGAATGAATACGCTTCCTATAAGATTTCATAAGTAAGGTATATATAGAAAAATCTAACCCACTTCACTCCAAAATAGATAATCCCAATTTTGACAAGTTGGATAATTGGAGACAAATCTAATATTAGCCACTCAGATGCATAATTTTAATCCACTTGTAAAAGTACAATCTCCAAAATAAAGAAAAATAATGTGCATGATTATAAAAGGTAAAAATATCCCTCCATGGTCTCCAAAGGCTAAAAATAAGTCTGCATGATCAATTATACACCTTGTGATCTTAGTCAAACCTCGTATTGACTCTAATCAACTATGATTTTTACAAACACTAAGGTTACTATACACTAAATTTGCATATATTAAGATATTTTGACTATCTTTGATTTTGCGAAGGTATTAATTATGGCTATTTGGTTTGTTTCACATACATGGGTTTGATTTTTTTCAGATTTCTAAGGCATGATTACAATTGGATCCACTTTGGCTAAGAATCATAATTCACCCCTCCCCATGCAAAGTAAAAATATAACCATTCCCTTTCTATGTGGGTATGAAGGAAAAGTTACCATGATTGGAAATAAGAGCTCCATGAACCATTGGTCAATCTTCATTTAGGGTTGAAAACCATAAAATACAAAAGTTATTTGCATTGACTTGGAAGTTTCTAGAGGCATCTGGTTTATGAAGGGAAACAATGGAAAAAAATTTGGTGTTCATTCTTTGTCATTAAAGTTCTGTTTTGTAGATCTACATTGTAAATCTTGACTGTCTTTTTTTGTTTCAACTTTGTTTTAGCTTGCATTGAGCTCTATATATGACTTCATGAGCTAAGCTTGGCATTTTTTACTCTTATTTATATTAAGACATGCACTCTAGACTTAATGACCCATGTTTCTCAACTATTCTATTTACCTCAAACTTGGCTAAGTTTTCATGACCGTTCTCCTTAGGTCATGGAATCAGCCCTATGTTGTTAGCTTTGTGTTTCTCTCATTTACTCAAGTTTGGGTTTGCATTGTATTTTTGTGATCTCATCTCTAATTCTATTTTTGATCTCAATATCATTGAATTTTTTGATTGGGGCTCAACATGGTTAGATTTTATTGTTTGAAAAATAAACTGACCTTTTTCCCATTGTACGACCATGCTTTTGGATCTAGTAATTTTTTGTTATTGCATTGGGGTTTCGTGGACTAAATTTATGCTTTCTTTGCATGGCTTCATTGCTTGTTAATCCTTACATTGCTTGACATACTAGGACTATGTCCATTTTTGTGCTTGGATTTGTTTTACTTAGCTCATTCCATAACTCTCGACCCTCCCGGCTCTTAATCATTTACTTAACTCAACTAGGCATGGGGTTTGATGAACTCACATTGATTTAAAATCTTCTCATTATTCATTTCCCAAGAGCTAATTATGTTTATTTTTATGCACGAGCTTGAGGATTTGAGAGTTGGTGCTTTGTTGGATTGTAAAATCACTATAATGAGCTTGTGGGTTGGATCTCAACATTGCAGCTTTGCTCTATTTTGCATTCAGTTCAATATTGTGGATGAGCTCTATTATTTTGTGGTTCGTGCTTGAAGTTTTTTGTGAGCTATTGGTTTGAATTTACCTATGATGAATCTGGTAACTCACTTCTACATGGCTCATTCCGTTACTGATCTGTGGCCAACTCATGAACCAACTCTTCCCAACTCATTTTTATGTCTCATAACTCGGTGTTGGGAAAGGTAAGCAGCTCACCATTTATTTTTAGATTGAGCTTTGTTGTGTCAATGTGTTGAGAATCCCATGCATATTTCCTCTATTTACACTTTGATGTGTAAGTTTGATATGGCTTTACCTATGTTAATATTAGATATTTGTGTGGTTTATTACCCATCTTGGTCAATTATGAACTAAGCTCAATCTTAATCATTTAATCAGCTCGGTTAGATTATGAACCAATTCGACCAAGACACAGGTTTTCAATGTTGACTTATTGTGGTGTATCGATCTTGAACCTTCGTATCTATACATATCTCGGGTGTTCTTCTTATACATAGTGGGCGTTTTTTCCTTTAACTTGATAAATAATGGAATAGTTGGAGTTTTACACACCCGATTCATTAAATAAATATAGCCCGACCTCTGCATGGTTAGAAATTTTTTCATAGAAACTATTATAAATTTTAAGATATAAAGATTATTTTCCGAGATTTTCTTTTGCATGATGGTAAAAATTTTATTTTATGTTGTCTATGAACTGGTAATTTACAAAATAAAACTATAAGTCGAAAACCCCTTTTATTAATGATCAATTTTTCCCAAATTGCATGGTTGCCATCTACTCTTCATGAGCACATTAAAAATGTAAACTTGAAGGAAATTTCAGTTGTTGGTTGATTCATAGATTTATTTTAATCATTGTACATTTGAAAACCTTGTATTCTAGAAGTTTTTTCTCAAAATCTATTTTTATGCAATACTCTATTTTTGTTACGAGATCTAAAATCTTGAATGAATATGACCAGATGGATGCAATATTTTCCTTATTTTGTTCTCAAGAAAATATGATTCCTAGTTTTGATTCTCATAAGCCATATCTATCCTTCATGAATGCAATCTTTACCATGCTTGAAAATGATTTCCTATATCATCTCGGTATTTAGTTTTAGATATGCATTCTAAAGTTATGATGAACACATGTACTTTGTTTTTCTTTAAAGTTTTATTTTACTTCATTTTCAAACTAGATAACTTAAATTGCATGACGAACACCTACACTCTTTTTCCTGAAATTTGATAAATACTTTTTTTTTTTTTTTGTGCATAGTGCATTTTGAAATCTAAAGTATTCATATTGTTGGAACTAAATTGTCTTGAGAAGCTTGTAATCAAAATCTATACCTTATGATTCATGTTGTAAACTTGTACATTGTATCCATTTTCAATTTAATGGAATGTAATTTCTTTTTGATCATGTATATTGCAATGTGTGTCATGAGAGAATGCAGATCTATGTTACATCTTTCCAGTTTTACTTATTATTGAGATATGACCATTTCCATTTCTTTCTATCTCAGTATGGTTAATATTATGCACAAGTCTATGATGCTTTACACCTCTTGTGATCGTGCTCGAATTGTAATTTCATTTTAGTAGAAATGATGTCATTTTTAAGATATGAGTCCTCTCTTAGGAGACCATCATTTGATTGAAACCTGATGGAAGCATGAGAATTTATAAGTTTGAACTCTTATGTGATCATTTTGTACAAAATTCTTATTGATGGAACTCTTCCTAAAGTTTTATCAAATTATGCATTTTAAAATTTTGTAAGGTCCTAATCTTGTTTAGAATCTGAAAAAAAAATGTTATAACTATATATTTGTTTGGTTTCATTCAAAATATGAAATTTCCATTTAGTATATTTTGCCTCTCTGAATCTTTTCTTTGCTCTATTTTTGGGATAATCTTCAACATGATCATCAACTTTGTACTTGAAATTTTACTTTTTTAGTTTCTTTAATATGATGCCCCTTCACTTCGATAATTTAGAATGCATGTATTTCTAAAGTTGAAAATATAACGAGGTAAATAAAACCACGAGCTTTAACCTTACTTTGTTCTCTTTTTTCAAGCACGGTGAAATAGCTTGATTAAGACAACTAGAGAAACTTGTTTAAAAATAAGGAAACATATATATAGGAAATGATGGGTTTTCTTTACCTCTTTACATTTCTAGTATTAAATTTACATGCATTATTTTATTCAGCCATATCCCATGGCTTGTATGGGATCTTTGTACACTTATTCCTTATGAATATATGGAATTGCCTTAAGTAATGAGTTATATAGTGTTTCTTTTGCATATATTTTTAGTTACAAACTCAAATACCATAAGAAAAATTTATGTAATAATAAGGAACTAAAATGAATTAATTATATTGTTATTTGACCACTAAGAATCAAGTAATAACACATGATGAAACTGTACTTTCCTTCAAACCTCAAATATGCAACTTGAATTTTTCTTTCAGCATGCAATTTCTAATGTGTGATTTCATTCTTGTTTCCACCCAGGCCCCACAAAGAGTCTTCCATGGATGATACATGTTCTTGGTGAAGATGACATATTTGAATGACATCACATGTGAAGCATTGCATCCTAAAACTATACTTCAAGCTATAAATTACTTGTATGTTACTCCTTCATCTCATTAAAACCGAGAAACCACAAAAACATTTACCCTCCTCTAATGATGACCAAAAACGGCCAACATCTTTAGCGACTATGCTGAAATGATTTCCCATTAATAAGCAAGAACCCCTAAATATGAATTTTTCACCCATGAAAGCAATCTAAAAACTTATACCAAGCTTGACCAATCATGCCAAAAGCTAAGAAGCATTGATAAATAATGAAAATCCTCAAAAAACTAAAAATAGGAACAAAAACTTGTGCAAAACTACACTTGGAGGAAATATAAACTCCTACAAGGCTTGCCAACTAAGATGACAACCACTTATTGAAAGAAAAATGTAGAAATATGTGTATAAAAACTTAGAGGAAAGCATGGGAAACTAATGTACAATGTCAACTTATCTCTTTTATGTGGGATCGAAATATCTTCAAGAATTATGTGGATTGTAAAGCATTATGTGGGAAATCATGGGAACAAATTATGTGGGATTGAAATCTCTTCTTCATCCATTCTTGGATGTTAGAAAGCATTATGTGTTGTATCTAATGATCATATTGATCATATAAGGTCCACTCCAGAAGGAGTAAAACTTTATGTGAGCACCTTATTTTCTCTATCCTCATCCCATTTCAACACTAAATCACCTTCATTGAAAATTTTTGTTGTAGCCTTCTTGTTGAATTTTTTTAAACCTGTAATTGATTCAAATCTATGGAATTCATTTCTTGATTTATAACCTCTTCAAGTTCCATGAGTTGAGCATGACGCACCCCAATTGGTTCATTCTCCATCAAATCCACTTGGTGCATCAATTTCAAGGTTGGAATCTCAAGTGAAATAGGTAGCTTTGCTTCAAGACCATAAACAAGCTTGAATGGTGAATTATAAATTGACCTCTTGTGAGTTATTCTATTATCCCATTGGGCTGCCTTCAATTTCATATTTGAAGTTCTTTGGTTTTCAATAGTAATCCTAATTATTCAAAAAGATTTTTTTTAGTTGATTCAACAAGGTCATTTCCTTGTGGATAATAATTTGAAGAAGTACTAAGATAAATACCATTTCTAAATGCCCATCCTATAATATTTCCACTAGTTAAAGATTTTTCATTGTCTAAAATGATGGTATAAGGAACACCAAACCTAGTTATTATACCTTCATAGAAATCCAAGATGTTTGTTTCATTTTCTTCCTTCAAATCAACTACTTCAGTCCACCGTGTAAAATAATCAGTTGCGGTGAGTATCCATCTATGCCCCAAGCTTGAAGGTGGGTTTATAAGGCCTATGAATTCCAAACCCCATTGAGAAAAGGGTTGGTCCACTGAAATTGGCTATAGCGGTAAGGCAACAAGCCTCTCTTTACCTGTGAAAAATGCACACTTTTGACACCTTCTTACCCAAGCATGGTTGTCCTTGAAGAGACTTGGCCAATAATATCCACCTTTCATGATCTTAAGGGTTGTAGTTTTTGCTAAATAATTCCCTCCACCTTTTCCATCATGAAATTGTTCAAGTATCCTTTCAACTTGGTTTGGTTCAACACATCTTAGCAATACACCATTAATGTCTTTTTTGAATAAAACACCATTAACCAACAAGAAAGGAATTGATTTCAATCTAAAATATATTATTTTTGAGCTTTTTAAGTTTTGTGGATACATACCATGCTCAAGGTACCTTGTCATATCTGAATGCCAACTTGAAGGCTGCTAATTTACTTCTTCTTAAGGCTCATTTTACAACAATAATACTGATGAATTGTTCTCTTACAACTCTTGAACCAAGTGCTCACATAAACCCTTTCCTCTAATCAACTTGGTAACCTTGATATTGATGTCATATTCCATAACTCTAGTTATCCAACCTTCTCTTTTTTCACTTATGTCCTTGTTTAACCAAAATTCTTTAATACTTGGATGAGTAACCATTAAGTGAATTCTATTATTAGAGAGAAAATTTCTGAACTTTTTGAGAGATCTAACAATGGAAAGAACATGTTTCTCAACAAAATAATACCTTTTATCATGCGCCATCAAGCTTTGGCTTAAAAATGACATCGGTTTCTCCAATCCTATTTATTTTGCTATGTTAACATTCTTGAGATTGTGTCAATGTTAGCATAAGCATACAACATGAAATATTTTGTAAAATTAGGATTTATGAGTGTAGGACTCAAGCAATAGCTTGTTTGATGGCTTAAAAATTTACCCTTTCTTTTGTTTGTGTGAAATTCTTAATTTTCTTGAGCATGTTGGTTAATGGCCTTGATAATGAAACAAAATCAGCAATGTACCTCCTTATAAAATTGATTTTTCTAAGAAAACTTTGATGTTCTTTCTTATGTTTTTGCAATGACAATGTAGGAATGGAACTTACTCTTTCCGGATCAATCCTCATACCATGTTTTGAAATGACATGATGAAGAAGATTTCCATCATGAATAGAAAAACACTTTCTTAGATTGAGTGACACTCCATATTCTCTACATATTTCAAACACTTCTTTGAGCTGAGATAAGTGATCACTTGTAAGATTTGAAAAATCTATTATATCATCCAAATAAACAAGGAAAAACTTGTTAATAATACCTTGGAATGTCATGTCCATAGCTCTCTAAGATGTTGCACGACATTGGACTATCTAAATGGAATTTTCTATATTCATAAGTTCTCGAATTTGTTATGAATGTTATTTTAAATTGATATTATTTCTTGACAAGTATTTGATTGTAACCACTATACCCATCAAGCAAAGCATGCCTTTCCGAACCAGCAACCAGGTGAAGTATTTTTTCCATGGATGGTAGAGGGTAGTGATCTTTGAGTGAAGCCTTGTTCAAATCATGAAAAATCAACACACAGTATGATCTCACAAATATTTTTCCTTACCGGTACAAGTTTAGCTACCCAAGTGGAATTCTTGATGGGAAAGATAATGGATGACTCAATCAGTTTTTGATATTTTCCTCATCAATGGATCCAATTTTGGGTTGATTGGTCTTTTTTTTTGTCTTTCTGGTTTTACATCATCTTACAATTCAATGGTGTGTTGAGATAATGAGGGATAAAACCCCCTTAAATCACTATATTTCCATGCAAACACATCAGCATATTCTCTACATAACTCAATGAATGCATCTTTTTCAGATTTTGAACATACCTTGCCAAGATTGAAGTTATTTCCATAGATAATGTTGATGTGTAATTGTGGTAAGAAAATTTCTTTCTTTCTTCATTTCATCATTCTCTCTAAAGATTTTTCAAAATTCACAAGGCCTTTAAGATCTTGTTTGTCTTAAGTTGCATACTTTGATCTTCATACTTGTTTTAGAGTTTTCCTTGATTTTTCAAAGAAAACTTAGCCTCTTCCTATAAGAATATGACTATATGAGCATCATCATCAAAAAATAGACAATGTGAGTAATTATCTAGAATGGATGGCCTCACTATAACCTTAATATGAGGTTACAATTTATCATTTTTATATCTACGATATGTCAAACTGCGTTCAAATGGTTGCAAGTATATCAACATTTTTTATCTCTAGGAACAATTTTAATGTTGAAAGTAAGAAAATATTCAATCATGTCCCCAACTTTATCTTTGTAAGTCCTCAGTAATGGATTTTTGTAGGAATTAGAACCTCTTACTTGATTTATAACAAGATCCCTATCACCATAAACTTGTAATTTCTTGATTCCCTTTGATCTTTCCCACTTAAGGCCATGAATAAGTGCTTCGTATTCTTATAAACTATTAGAACATCCAAATTGAAACTTAACAGCTGAAAAATACCTCTGAGTGGTTGGTAAAATCAACATTAAACTATCTCTTGAACCATGCTAATTTTGGGATTCATCAAAAATTAATTTCCATAAACCCTCATCTTGTTGATTTCTCTTTTCCATAGCTAGTATTTCAGTTTTATCTTTATGAATACATTAAATTCCAAGGCCATGTTCTTCAATAACCCCATAAGGATCATGGTAACAAAATTCATTAGTCATTTTATATTTAAACAAATCTGGAATGCCTTCTAATGCATGAAGAGTTTTATATTCAATATCACTTAAATGTTCATCATTAATAACATAATTTTCATTTATTATGCTAGGTTTATGAGGCTCAATGTGAAAATTTGACAAAGGTGATGAGGCTAAAATATGCCTCATCAATGTGTAATGAACACTCTCATTTTACTTCCCTTTCAATCACTTTTATCTGCATTTCCTCATAACTTTTGTTTGATCTAAATATAAGTTAGGATGTAATTGTCCATATTTTGTTTAATTCGATTAAAATGTTTGAAAATTCTATACTTCCTAAAAAATTGTGTGGAAATTCACTTTTTGGAATAAAATGTCATATTTGGTTAGGATAAGCGAATTGTGAAGTAACCAACACGTTTTTAAAGAAGTTGGCTAAAATGTAGCTTACCTTCGGAACTCCATCACTTAGCTCCGGAACTACAGCACTTAGCTCTTGAACTTTAGTAATTAGTTCTAAAAGGTTTCCCTTTGGTTCCGGAACTTCTCCAAAGTTACAAAATCAATGAGAATCTCCTTATTCTATCGAAATTCAGTTATGGAGAAAAGAATGGGCCTTATAATTAGAAATAGACTAACAATTTTCCAATTATTCATACTCTAAATATGCATATGTAAGACCAACAACTGTATATCCAACTAGTTTTCTAAATTTCATATCTACTTTAGGCACTATTCGGTTTCACTAGAATCTGTAGGTGGAAAGACAACTATTGAACACTCATGATTGTAAATACATCTTCGATTGGAAAATATATATAGAGAACTGAAGATAAATGTGGGATTCTAGAGTTAAGTTTTGTAAGACTGAATAATTCAATAATAATAATAGCCATTTAATTTTGAGAGAAACATATTGTGTTAACTCCTGATTCAAGGTGGAGCAAGGGCCCACTCCTCCAAGAAAAAGGATCTTCTCTTTCATTAGTATTTATATTTTCAAGTAATTTGTATAGATCTTATTTTTAACAATTATGTAAGTACTTTTGATTCATCAATTAAAATATGTTACGTGGAGTTATCTATTGTCCTTGCAGGTGTTATAGTTTACATTCTTATTTCCTTAAAAGAATTTTAAACAACATTTTCAAAGTGTGTTTATTTACAATAGTGTGTTCAACTCTATAAATTATGTTTATCTACAACAGGTGTGTTCGATTACGTAAGTTTTTTCATTTCAACAATGTGTGTTTAATTCAACAAGTTTCTTATAGTTTATCTTTAATAAGGATTTGGACAAGAAATCTTAAGACACTTAAAAACCCCAGAAAAATAAAAATAAAAAGTATCTACAATCAATTACTAGTTCACCTGAGACTTCACTTGTTGCATATAGCTTTAGACACACCCATGGTTTTAATATGACATCAACCATGAGTTGATTAAATGAAGGGGGTGATGACAATCATCTTTTTTGGCGTCGTTTCCGGGGACTTCACTATTTAGAATTTTCTAATTAGGTGTCAACAAGAAAAACAATCACACATCTAGTAATTGAAAAATATTCCCTACGTTA
The DNA here is from genome assembly GCA_018340775.1 of Taxus wallichiana var. yunnanensis. NCBI lineage: Eukaryota > Viridiplantae > Streptophyta > Pinopsida > Cupressales > Taxaceae > Taxus > Taxus wallichiana. The sequence goes on from CM031239.1 coordinate 479,535,233, forward strand.
TCATAAAATTTATGAGTAGACCAAGAGACTCAAAGGGTATATTTCTCCCAAAAATATCTCAACAAGAATTATCAGCATCCTCTAGTTCAACTAAGGAAGTTGAGAAAGAATTAGAAGCACCATTGTCCCTTGTTAGACAGAAGCGAACTTCCACCTTTGGAATTTTTGGATCAATCACCAGAAGGGGTGGAACCTTTAGAAGAAGGGTTATATCCCAAGACCCGTTTAGAACAATTTTTGATTCTTAGTTGAGCAGTCAACCTCTTACCCCTGACTTCTCACCTTCACCAAAGTAGATCACATACCACATTGATTGGGAAAAAGATTCAAAATATATTACAGATATGGCTCGAGAAGAAAGAGAACCTGATAGGAATTTTACTTATCTAATTTAGTTGGAGGATGACGATACACCTATGAAGAATATTTCACCTGCACACTTTCCCACATTTAGAGGAATGTCGTCTAAGGAACCTGACCAATTTTTGTTTGAATTTAAAGTATTGTGTCAAACCTATGACTACAAAATAGATAATCAAAACTCAAGTTGTTCCCATCTACTCTGAAAGATGTAGCAATGAGGTGGTTTATGGGATTAACATCCAATTCCATTACCACTTGGGGGAAAATGGAAACTACCTTCTTAGAAAAATATCAGGACTACTATAGAGGGAGAAACATGAAGGAAGAATTTTTTAGGATCAAATAGGAAGAGGATGAAAATTTGGAAGATTATTTAGATAGATTCCTCTTCATAGGTAAAAGGTGTGGATTTGTACTTCAAGAAGAGCTAAGAAAAACCATTTTTCTTAAAGGTTTGGATGATGAATCTAGGGAAGCCCTTAATTTAATGGGAGGTGGAAACATCAATCAATTAAGAATGAATGATATTAAATACCTTTATAGAAGTTATTCAAGAATGAGGGGTGGACCCAGGAAAGGAAAAACTATGAAAGGTACAAATCCAGACATGAACAAACTTATGGATGAACTAGAAAAATTTAAAACAAATATCCTAGTTTAATTAACTTCAACCATGGATGGATTGCAAGCCAAATAAAATTCTAATACTAAACTGTTAGCTATGTATTGTCCTAGATGCAGAAAGAAGCATGCAATAAGAGATTTTCCTTTGGATAAAACATAAATATGTCTTATTTTTGAATCTAGGGAACATGAAGTTAATGCTTTTTCTCTTCTTCCATTCATAAAAAATCATCTTAAACAAACCAACAATTCATCCACCACAAAAGAAGTAAACTTTGTCTAGAGACAAGCTAGCCAGGGGCAATTCATACCAAGATTTGTTCCTAATCCCTGGATGATGCCATGGGTGGCTCAGATAGTACCAAAAAATTAGGGACAACCCCTTGGGCCCCTCAACCAACATGGAATCCCTAGGATTGGGAAGGACAAGCTTGGTATGCTCAAGGACACCAAAAACCTTGGTCTAGTCAAGGTAACCCTTATGCTTGGTCACAACCTAGGTGGAACCCCAATAACTATGCTCAAGGGAAGACATATCCCAACCAGCAACAACAAGCCATAATGGGTTCCCCAGCACAAGGTTCACAAACTGAAAATGTGGTTCAAACACAAATACCAACACAACCAATGGCTAATCCCAAAATAAACAAACAACCCATGTTTATGGAGCAGAGAAAGAAAAAAATCGGTTGATCTTAACGCCATGGACTGTAAAGATATTCAAACCAGATTTGGAAAAATAATTAATAGTCCACCTATTATAATTACCAAGATGTCAGATGAGACTAAAACCCCTAGTTCAGTCATCCCTAAGGTTGATGAAAAAGAAAAAGAGAAATAACCAGATAACAATTCTACAGAAACCCCTTTTCCAGAAAGACTTAAGGAAGTTATTCGGACATAGGAATTTGAATTGGTGCATGTTGATCAAAGAATACTTGTCAAAGATCACATAAGGAGTCCACATGGGATAGAAGGCCTAGAACCAAGGGTGCAGAAGGACAGGAAGGACCCATGCATGGAAGGCAAGTTTCGATTTCAGGACTTAGCCAATTTTGAGCATGAAGACCTATTTTTAGAAGATGGTGCGTGGAACACATCAACGATGCAAATATGTTCGCGCCATGCATTTCTATCTTTGGAGAAGCGGTTCAAAAATTTATGCATGGAGACAAGATGAGAATAGAATTAATACTTCAGTTAACTGCAAGAGGACTGTAAACAACACACTTACATGTGTGGCTATGCTTGTACTCAACGTGTGGCTATCAATAGCATGCAACCTATTTCTGGAATAGATAAGCGGTGAAGGGCATATCCCCACCCTATATATACAATTTTAGGTACATAGTAGAGAGATATATAGAGAGGTATGTATGAATGTGAGAGTTGTATGTATGTGTAACAAAGAATATACGCATATGACTGAACTACTGTATTACTTCCATACACGCATTGGTATAGACTGAAAATATTGTAAGGAGCTTATGTATTTATTAATAGATGGAAGATATTGGCTAAATATAAGTGTCATTCTATGTGTAGTTGAGTAATGCATGCTATTAATTCAATCATGATTACTTTGTTTAAGCTTGTTCTTTCATAGATATGAGGGTAGTATGCATTGTAGAATGATGGATTAGTTATGAATCTATATGTTTCTTCCTTCATCATGTTAACATCCTATTACAACAACCCTAAAGAGGGACCTGGTACCTTTGCATGCTTCAGGTGAGCACTCAGTCTAGGCTGAGTGATGTGCTAGTGTGACTAGGGTGTTATCTTGTAAATTCTAGGCTACATCATTGGTTCTATTTCAGGACCTCTTTTTCAGTTTTTTTTAGGATGGTTCGCGATGAAGACGTACCGAGTTAACTCTAGAAAGTATTGAGGAATGGATACATGATCTAGAGGAAGAATATGCATGACAGTTCAGTAGTGGATATGAGTTTAACACACGCACTTGGGTAGAATAGAACATGTATGAAAAATTATATGAGATATTTTTTGCTATCTTTCCAGTAGAACTATACGAGTGGCTTACTGCTTATGCATCTCAATGGAATTAGAGGTATCGCGCACTTGTCTAGACACATGAAGAATTTCAGGCCCTCTATGATGCTAATCTGATCTAGACTCATGTGGTGGATACATGGTTTCATGGTGTTCTGAATAGTTATATTCTAGAATATTTAATTTGGATGTACTCTTACCCGAGAGGTAGATGAATTCTAGTTTTTTCAGTATCTAAGAGTATCATATTTATAAGGTATTCCACTGGTGATCAATATCTTAATGGTAACTTTAAACCTAGAGAGTAAACCGATGGCTAACTAAAATTCGCCACGCGCAAGGGCGGGAACAAAGTTTGGTTTAAGATGGTAGAACCAGGTGGCGAAAAGGTAGAGAGAGGAAATGTGGCTTAAGTATAATGAGGCACGTGAGAGGGAGATAGAGAACCGGCGTTCCGTTATAGAAAGTATGGCATGGAGGAGAGAGGTGGCCCATGAAGGATTTACACTCACGTAGAAGACGTGGAGCCGAGCATCGAGAACTCCCCATCTTAGAAAGAATGATAGAGACCCCCTCGGCCTCACATGAAAGTGCACCAATAGAGACTACCTATAATGTGGGTGCACATCCTAATCCAACCGTGACCTATCCCTTGTGCTTGGTTTTCAGTATCTAGTACGACAAGTAACCAGAAAACTAACTTGGGAAGTAGGAGAGCAAGAGTAAGTCAGGGATCAAGTACATCAATGGTAGGATAGATGAATTTAATGTCATTTGGAGGATCATTCTTAGGCACATCATCTACACAGAATGTAAGCACGTAGAATGTTGGATTCACCTCTAGAAGTGGAACTACCTCATAGACTATAGGGGTTTAGTATAGTACTACTGTCGGAGCATAAGGGAGTACATCTACAAGCCCTATTCCAACTACAGGTGGTAGATTAGGAGGTATAGGTGGTTCTAGTTTTGGTGGATCTGGTGGTTTTGGAGGTAGAGGGAACATAGGAGGTTTCTGGATTAGGTGGTCAAGGTCTACAACAACCACAAAATATCTATATGGAGATGTCTCTTTGTCTCCCAAAGTATAGAGGTATAGAGGATGTTGCCGAACATGTGCATATGTGTGAAATATTGTGGCACACTAAAGGGATCACGGATCTTTGAGTGAAACACAAGTTAATTGGCCACTACATTACAAGGGTGCACACACAACCGGTATAGTAAGTCGACCCTGATCAAACTTGTGTGGATTATGCAGCATTGAGAGATGCTTTCTTGAAAGAGTTCCATATCCCTAAGTTTGAGCAGAAGAGTATAAGTGCACTCAAGGATATCAAGCAAGGCACTACTGAGAGTGTATGTGAGTATGATGCTCATTTTAAGACACTTATATCTAAGCTATCTTATGATATTCACGCTAGCCAGCATGCACAAGTGGTTCATTAGAGGATTGATTACACCTTTTAGAAGGGTGTCACATAAGACATACATTGATCTGTGTGAAGCAATGGAAGTAGCTTTATGTGCTGAGGTAGTTGGGAGCATTGACATTGGAGTTAGTCCATTTCTAGAGGTACAGATTACAGCTATGGCGAAGAAGTTAGAGAAGCTATCAAAAATTCATCCCATGAGATGTGCTCAGGAATTTGGTGTACAAATTGTGAAGTGGAAGGTCACACCAAGGATAGTTTCCCTCGCATATCTGTATGCTCATTACTGTTGGACTATGAAATTTTTCATTTGAATCATGATGCTAGTCACTGTCCTTTGTTACAAAAGATGTGATAAGGAAGAATGTATCTTTCTTTTATGAAATTTGTAGGTCCACGACCCATGATACTGAGGATTATCCACTAATTGGTCAGATATAGGATGCTATAGACCTTAGGGTATGATAGACAAGTATAACAGATAATTCTAAGGGTAAGAATGAGCACTAGGATTGAGATCATAATCAAATGCACTATGATAGGAATGAGGGCATTTTGAAGGAGGTTGTGGAAGGGGACATGGATATCATGGTGGATATAGAGGATAAGGCCATGGTGGAGGAAGAGGAGAGTTCCATCATGGAACATGTTATATGTGTGGATCTCCTAACCACTATAGGCATGAATGTCCTCAGAATATTACATGTTCTTTCTATGGAAAGAACCATAGATATGAAGAGTGCCCAAACTTATATGAGCATCTGAGTAAGTAGCATAAGCAAGAAAACAAAGGTGCTAAGATGGTTAGAATATAGTGCATGGTAGAAGATCAATGGATACCCAAGATAACAGAAGGACTTGAGGCATTAATAGTGAATATTACTACACATTCTGAAGTAACACGCGTGAGAGAGGAATTGCACCAGAAGCCTACGATCACTAAGGAGGAGGTTTTACAAGTAAGGTACCTAGATTTGGCTCATCAGAAGGAAGTTTACCAGGATACCATGGAAGTACTAAGGAATCTTCAAGGTGAGATACAATACCTAAAGGAGCAAAAGAAATCATTAGAGATAGTCCAAATTGATATTGATGATCTGTAAGAGGTGTACAAGATGTTGCACCAGGAGAACATTATTCCACTATTAGGAAGTTAGTTAAAAGAGAACCCTTCATGCACAAGTCTTGAGACCAAATGATAGATTATACATGCAAATCTTCCCCCTTATAACATTGACTATGACAAAGAAATTACTCGATGATGTTGTGGATGGGTGGTGTTGAGAAACATATTGATCGATACAGTGTGGAGGTAAATTTTCTTACTTTAGATGCATGGGTACAAATGGGGAGGCCTCCATTGCAGCCATCATCTAATGTGTTGTTTATGGAAAAGTGGACTAAGGCCACTCCCATAGGAGTTTTGAAAGATGCATTTATAATGATATAAGGGGCCAAGTTCACTGGGGATTTTGAGGTATTAGCACTTGCAGAAGTAGACAATTTTCCAGCCCTGCTTGGACGCCCTTGGTTTTATGTGAATAATGATGACTTGATATTCAATAAGGGGTATATCAACTTTGAAAACAAGGAGGAAAGGGTTGTGATACCTTTGATAGATGGGAAGTCTACACCATATGTTGAGCCTCTAAGTGAGGAGGATTTAAACAGAGTCTATGTATGTGCTATTCAGGACCCAGAGGTCAATGAGCCATCAAAAGAAGGCATCCTACAATGGGAGGATTCTCATTCTATTAGTGATACTACGAGTATTGCTTACGATAATTGGGCCCATGGTACATATGAATTAGTAGGGCGTGAGGTGAAAAGCATGGTTGCGTGCCATAATTGACTTCATCCAATTCGATAGATAGGTAGCATAGTACCTTGGTATATAAGGACAAGAGATCTTCCCATCTTTCTGAAGGCCATGGAAACATAGTGGATAGATAATATTAATAGGAGATATATGTTAGTATATACACTACGCGGGATAGCAGCGATCTTGGTGGGTAGTCCACATAGATAATCTTATAAAATGGGAAGAGATTGGATTCACTTTGTCTACTAGTTTTATAAGTAACAATGCACCTACAAAAATCTGCACTTATCATGGTGATCAACCTATTCAACATCACATTCAGCAGTGTGAGAGACTCTAGACAATAGGACAGGAAGCATTACCACCTTCACTCTGGGTGCATAGATTATATTCTATGCTACAAGGATGCGCACACACTTGGTATGTATATGCATAACTACATCCAGAACCGGGAACCGACAAGATTTGATCGGGGAGTGATCTAGACTTTTGACTACTTCTCGACTAAACCTCTGGTAGATGAGGCGTTAAAATTTGTCAAGCATTTAACTATGGGAGATAGTGCAAAATCAAAAGAGCATATTCAGGAATTATTCGGTGAGGCAGAGTTCGAGCATGTTTTTAAAAGGAAGAAGAAATGGAATCCATACTACTTGAACACTCTTGCCTTGAGAAAGAAAAAGGAAAGATGGTTTACATTGTGGATGACGAGGAAGTTGAGAACCTGGATATTGAACATTCAGACAGGGTGTGCGAGGTCTTGGGTAGTGCGAGACAGGATACATGTACCCAACATGAACCCACGAAGACAAAGAAGGTGAATATAGGTTTGGAGGTTGAGCCTAAGGAGGCCATAGTTGGATATTATTGGTCAGATTTGGAGGCAACAAAGAACATCGAGTTACTCGGGATTATCATGACTTATTCCCTCGATGATATCATGAACTTAAAGGCATGCATGAATCACTTGGGGAAATGAAGATCAAACTTAAGGATGGTTCATGGCCAGTTAGAAAGAGACCTTACAGAATGAATCCTAATTTGCATGAAAAGGTAAAAGAAGAAATTGATAAAATGTTGAAATATGGAATTATCAAGCCCTTGATGAGTCAGAATGGGTTAGCCCAATGGTGATCAATATCAAGAAGGACGAAGGATTAGGATATGTGTGGACTACATGGAGCTGAATGTTGCATGTGTCATAGATCCATTCCTTACGACATTCTCTGAGGAAATACTAGGAGTTACAGGAAGCAAAATATATTCTTTCATAGATGGATTTTTGGGTATCATTAGGTTAGGATTTCTCAGGAGGATCAAGAAAAGACAACATTTACTACTGAATGGGGCATTTTTCCTATACTTTGATGCCCTTTAGATTGAAAAATGCACCTACTGTATTCTCAGTATAGTTTTCAGGCATTCAAGGATTTTATTCACAACTTCTTACATGTGTACTTAGATGATTGGATAGTATATGGGCTTGTGAAAGATCATTGTGACAATCTGTGCTTAATGTTTGAACGATGCAGACAATTGAGTATCTCTTTGAACATCAATAAGTGCATATTTTCTACGCCATTTGGGATACTGTTAGGACATATAATCTGCAAGGAAGGTTTGCTAGTTGATCCAGCCAAGGTTGCAGTCATTTTAGGCCTAGAAGTGCCTACCAGTCAAAGTGAGGTGTGCAGATTTTTAGGTCATACAGGATATTATATAAAATTCATAAAAGGGTATGCCAAAATCATTGTACCCTTAGAAGTATTATCAAAGGGAAAGGTACATTTTATTGGGGAGAACCACAGCAACGCACATTTGAGATATTAAAAGAGAAACTTACTACCGCACCCATTCTACACTTTCCCTCATGGGATAAACCATTTCATGTGCATGTGGACACTTCTGGCATGGCCATTGGCATTGTGTTAGCTCAACTTGGCAAAGGTATTATAGATCATCCAATCTATTTTGCTAGTAGGAAGTGACTCCTGTTGAATGAGAATTATACAACTACAGAGCGCAAAGCTTTGTTAATGATCTATGCATTGTACAAGTTTCGATAGTACTTATTAGCAACACCATTTGTGTTTTATACAGATCACATGGAATTGAAGTACTTGGTAAACAAGCTCATCTTACAGGGGCGCATATGTAGATGGGTGCTCCTATTTCAAGAGTTTGACTTCATAGTTGTGGTGAAGCCAGGGAAAAGCAATTCTGGACTAGATCATTTATCTAGAATCAATTCAGGAGAGGATGCATAGATAATTGAAGAAACAATGTTAGATGTATAGTTATATAGGTTACAATGCATGCCCATGGAATTAGAAGACATTGTTTTCTTTCTATGAACAAGTATGGCACCAGAAGGAATGAAAGCATTAGAAAAGAATTAGCTTTCCATACACACAACACCATTTATATTAATCAGTGGTGACCTCTACAAGCTAGGTAGAGATTAAGTATTACGCCATTGTGTATTAGAGCATGAGTGTAAGGATATCATGGAAGAAGCTCATGGTGGTATTGTAGGAGGCCATTATGCAGGTGATGTGACTGCTCAAAAGATCCTACTTGCTTGGATTATGGTGGGAGACATTGTATAAGGACTGTAAAGAATATTGTAAGGTGTGTGATCATTGTCGAACCTAGGAAAACCAGGGCAAAGAGATGAGATGCCTTTGAGACCGATTACTAGTGCCGAACCATTTGAGAAATGGGCCATTGATTTTGTAGGACCTATTTCGCCGTAGTACGTGTAGGACTAGATCACGCTATATCATTACTTACATAGATTATCTCACACGGTGGGTAGAAGCAACACCTACCAAGGATTGTATGGCAGCTACAATAGCTAGGTTTCTATGGGAGAATGTTCTTACAAGATATGGATGTCCCTTAAGCTTGACAAGTGATAGAGGTACACACTTTTTGAATGAGACAATTAGGATCCTATTAGATGAGTTTATGGTTGCACACCATAAAAATACACCTTATCATCCTCAAGAAAATGGAACTGTTGAGGCCTTCAACAATATTTTGAGCCATACTTTGACAAAAATTTGATGTTGGAAGAAAGGATTGGGATGAAAAAGTGTCAGTTGTGCTTTGGGCATATAGAACAACTTACAAGAGATTGAACAAAGCCACACCATTTCAGTTGGTGTTTAGTGCGGAAGCTGTTCTCCCTATAGAATTTATGTTACCTTCTTTGTACATTGCATGCACTTTGGAGGTCTAGCTGATGAACAGGATTTAGAAGAGCGTATCAAAAGATGATTCAACTGGATGAGCACTTTGAGCCATAACACGATGGAGTTAGAAGTAGGAAAATACCAGGCAGAAGGCATGGCATGACAGAAACATAAGGGATAAGAAGTTTGAGATTAAACAAATGGTACTTCTTTATGACTCCAAGTTCTTTCGTCATCTAGGAAAGCTCAAAGTACATTGGTTGGGGCCATATGTCATCACTTCTATACTTGAATCAGTGCTTGCCAGTTAGAAGCACTTGATGGAACACGACTACCTAGTTACTTTAATGGGAGTAGGCTGAAGCCCTACTATAAATAAGTCTTCTTGGTGTTTGTAATAAGGTAGTATTGTCATTTAGTTTAGGTTTTCAATTATGTATTTCCTTAATGTATTTCCTTCATTGTCGCTATGCTTTGTCAATTTAGTTGTTGTTTTTATGTAATAAGCGCGCTTGCACACTGAAGCTAATTACGGTATGAAGAATGTTTATGTGTAGAGGACTGCACATACTTTTCATGTGGGGTGGTTGTAGTTATCCAAGAAAAATACTATGGGAATTGAAAGGTGAAAGGAATAAGCTACTACGGGTGTGCTTTAAGTCAAAAGAAGATTTCTTCTCAAAAGTGACCAAGGATGGAGATGAATGAAAGAACAGTATAATGCGAGGTAAGCGGAGGCCATGATAGCTACCAGGAGAAGGTACAATGATGAGGTACTTGGGTACAAGAGCACACTGCTTGAAGAGAAGTCTATGACCAAAGGGTAGGAAGGTATGCTAGAAGGTTATAGGCGGGCAAGCAAAGATGTACCACACGAATGAATGTATTTAGTCAATGAATGAGGGGATATTTGGTAGGTGAAGCAAAATAAATGCATAAAAGTTTGAAAATTTTATAGAAGGATGGGATGCGATTCATTTTTACCATTGCAACTAAGAGTACTTGAGAAAAAGATCCAAGTGCGAAGAGCTGAGTGATCAAGTTAAGGTGTGAAGGGTGTGAAACCAAGTATGACAACTAGATCTGTGTGATAAGAAGCTTACATCCTGGTGGTGAAGGGTTTGAGTAAAGTAGGGAGATAGAAAAGAGTTAGGTTACGAAGTTTCCACCTAGGGCATAATTGAATCGAGCTAGGGTTTGATTTGCAGAGTTGCAGAGTTGAAGAGGAGACATTTGTAAGGTAAAAATGGCACCGAAGAAGGCATTTGCAACAATAGTAAAAGGAAAGAAGAAGGTGGTCATCAAGGAGGAAGAGATGGCACCTAAAATCCATTTTTAGAGATGTAATATCTAGAAGGAGTCATTGTCAGCCAAGAATGGGATCAAGAAGGACTTCGAGAACAAGAAGGAGATCAATTCTTTGCTCACCACTAGAACAAAAAAGTGCATGGTGGATGACATGTCAGTATATGACGATGCGGGTGAGAAGAGTTTGAAGAGAATTGGGGTCTACTAGTTATATGAGCTTCCATATTTTAGGAAGTATGAGCCCTTGTAGCAGTGGCTCATGAGCAGGGTACACAAAGACTTCTTCTACTTTGCAAAATGTAGAGTTAGAATCTCAACTACATTTGTCTCATCAGTTATAGGTATGAAGGCCACAAGAGAAGACATAAAAGGTGATCTTGTAGATAAATCCATGATTTTATAGACCAAACAGGAGTTGGGGTACACAAGGGTCTCGTGTAGAATGGACATAGATAAATTAAAGAATTGTCCAGAGTATAAGTCATGCACCCACCTTGTTACCAAGTTGAATGATCAAGAGCGGTGGTCTCGGTAAATACAATGTGGTTCTTGTTATCCAAATAACTTCCCTAGTGATTTGGATAACTTGCATATACATTCTGTCCCTAATTTATCTATTGAAGAATTACATGTGCTCAAAATCATTTGGCACATTCACTTGGTCATAGTTTTCCGTGTGCCCCTTTCCTCCCTCCATCCACTTCCCCTCATGCCTTCCTTCATGCATTCACCTTCTTCTAATTCAATCTCCTTCCACCCCGTGCACCTAAGTCTTTGACCCTTCACGTGTCACACCCATTACTTTGTAATAGTTGCGCCTTAACCATACGTTCTCTACTCACTTGGTTTGATTCATCTCCTTGCATGTGTCATGCATGATCCCTCTGCGCTTTCCTCTATTTTCTTCACATGCCCTTCTATGCCAGAATCATCTTTTGACACGCTTCGATGTGTGAAGCGTGTGACCGGTCGAGGCACATTAATAGGGCACTAAATCCTTACAACAAATGAATGATTAACACATGGTAGAAATGACAAATAGTTGTACATTTGGCCACCATCTCAGCCAATTAGTGTGCACCACGTGTTTTGTGTACATCGATGACTCTGACATCTTCTGATAGCTATATCATCAGCTATAGAGCTCAGATCGGCGTGCGCCTGGACTTGTCAAAAAGCTGCTGACATTAGCAATAGTGCCAAAAATTCAAAATTCAAATTCTGGTGGATCTGGTAGGTGAGAATTGGGAAAACATCTCTCTGAACATTGATGAGTAGATCTGATTTCTCCAACCACCCAATTTAGTATGATCCACTCTCTTTTGTCTTCAACACGTCAAATAGGCATGGGGAAGCGTATTTCATAGATTTCCAAGTGGATTTACAGACATTGAATGCTTCTTGTTGGTGGTTGTGTTTCAAATTCAGGTTTTCCCTCCTTTTCCTTTCTTCCTCCATGGATTCATCTATAAATGTAAGAGAAAGGCTCATTTGTTATGTTGGATACTCTAGATCCTTACGCGTGTTACTAAGGACTCCATATTTTTTGTATTTTGAGTTGGAGACCTCCATGTTTGGCTCTTGCATGTGGATATTGGCCTCCTTATTATTGTAATATTTCTATGCATTTTTAGAAGTAATAGAAGCATAATTTTGTGACTATTCTTTGTCCTAGCGTGTTTGCGTTCCTTCTTCTTTCCTTTTCTCTTACATTGTGTATTGTTGTGCTACTTCAGGTCCCTTACAGTTCCATGTTTGGTTGTGTTCCATAAGGATGATTTGGTGAATGCGTGTTTTGTTGTGCTACTCGTGCCTAGCCTCCTCTCACACATTTCCTGTCATTCTTGCTCAGAACAGATAGTGTTCATCCCTCTTTTCTAGTGCTATCACCTTTTAGTGTAGTTTACTTCATGTTATCCTTCTTTCCCTGGTCCCTTGGCATTCTTAGCTTAGTTTCCCCTTTTAGCACTAGGAGTAGCAGTAGCAGTAGAGATAGATAGAGGAACCAACCTTCTCCAGAGATCCTTCCCAAGCTTGCAAGGTCTGAAAACTTGGGGATAGTTCCATTGTAGTCTCGAAACCTCGGTCCCTTTTCATAGATCCGAGACGCGGTGCATGTTTGAGAAAAAATAGTTACATGTGGCGCATAAGATGTCGAAGGGACAATATATAACATTACAGGATTTATTGGAGAAAATAGTTGAAGAAGATTACACAGGAGGGAAGATCAGCTTTGGGGCTTTTCTACTATCACTAGTATTTAGGAGAAAGTATGGGAATACCCCATGGATAACAAGTCCCCCCCGAGAGATTCAACAAGTACCTATGCAAGGGGGGCCTGAAAGATGATGTAAAGTAAAGGGTGGAGAAGTGGTATGACAGGCTCTGTGTGGCTTTTGGGGAAGAGTGGCGCATCCCAAAGGACCTACCAACAGTGGTAGGGAAACAAGTTCAATTTTTGTATATCAAAATTTCTGCATCGTTCACTTCCCAATGAAAGATGGAGTCTGGAGCCCTTGGTGTAATTTTCCTTACAAATTCACTGTAAGGTATTTCCAAGGATCTATTTATAGATTTACATATACACACCGACTGGTCTTCAATGTAGATAAAGTAGACTGCGACTACCATACGTTGAGGAAGAAGTATGTGTATCCTAACAGAAGTGCTTATACAGAGAGGATCATTTCAAAAGTACTTGAATATCAAACCAATAAGTTTGGTTGTAGCAGATGTGGGGGTGGCATTGGTGTATCTCCAGTTAAAGATGAAATTGGAGAATAACAAATATGTGGAAGGTGAGTTCGCACTTCCAACACCACCAAAGGGAAGCATACAATGGAGAACATCTCAGTGCCTAAGCCCATAGAGCCAATTAAAGTGTAGGATGAGGAGGAGGAGTGTGAAGATAGTGGTGGTTTGGAGCATAGGGGTAGGAGACATCCTACAAATAAGGGTGAAGTTGAGTGCGTCATTACACCACCTCAGCCACAAGAGGGGGATGATGAGGACTTGAATGCAGTCCAAGGGGAGCACAAGTTTAAAAGGGTATTTAGGAGAACAAGGACCCAAGGTGCTACTCCAACCACTATGCGCAAATCACCCAAACTCTCTCCACGAAGGAGGTGACCGCACAGAGAAGGAGGAAACTGAATTTGAATGAGGAGGTGGAAGAGTTAGAGGAAAGCACACCTAATTATCCTACACTTATAGAGAACATAGAAGAATAGGATGAGGCATCAAAGGAAAAAGAAGAGGATCATAAAAGACCAGAGGAGATAGCTACAGAGGATGTTCAGGACATAGAGACATAAGTCCCAAATTTGGAGGCTAAATTTCCTAAGCAACAAAGTTCTAGAAGAAAAAGTGGATAGCACATTCCACTAGCCATGGGGTATGAAGAGGACCCAGGAAAAATTATCCGTGCTCACTTCCGAGCACGATAACAAAGAAGGATTTTTTCTCTGGGATTTAATGGATGAGGATATGGAGACTATGCACACTCGAAAGTAACTATCATGGTCAATGCACACCCACATGGATGAGCCTGACTTTGATGTGTGTAAAGAGTCATGCATTTCAAGATGACTAAAGAAGGCACCTCAAGCTAGACACATGACAGTAAAGCCTACTTTGTCATGTCAGATGAGTAGGTCAACAATGCATTGGTGAAATTTTCTGTTGAGGTGGCTAGAAGAAACATGGAAAAAGCTACCATAATCAGAGTGTTGTGCGAGGAGTTGAAGACAAAGGACACAGAGATAGCGCACATAACACAGGAGAGGGACTTTGTACAAAAGAAGAACGAGGTGTTTATAAGCATCGCAGAGGAGATTGGGGACAATGTAATCAAAGCAAGGCCACACTTGGAGGCCAAGGTACCACAAACATTTCCTTTAGTGATACACTATGTGGGAAAGTTGGTGGACTTGGTACTTGAAGATGAAAATCTGATCATGCAAGTTTCAGAACACTCGAACAAGATGTTGAATGGGAGAAAGCATCGGTGATGAGAAAAATTACATCTTATGAAGGGTTGTTTTGCAAGCATTAGACAAAGTATTAAATGAATCATACCAAGATTTAAATGTATGCACAACTCTAGAGGTTCCTATCAACATCAAGACCCTTGAAGAGAACAATGAGGTCTAGAAAGCAATGAAAGATGAGACATTGGGCCATGCAGAAATATTTTCAATGGTTAAACAGAAGTGCGAGGCCTTGACAGCAACACAAGAACTACACAAGACTCATTGGAAGAGCTTGGAAAGCTAATTACGCAGAAGATGGACCTTTTAGAAGGTAGAATGACATCAATGTCCAGTGTTGTGTTGGTTCTAAAAAATGAGAAAGGAGAGATTGCGAGGGATGAGTTGGAATCCATTGTTGTGGACATCCCAGAAAAAGTAGAGAAAACACTCACTAACTGACAGGTATTAGAGGCTGAAATAAAGGAGTATCCAGAGTTGATACTGCAAACTGATACAAAGGAGGTTGCCTCATAACCTCATAAAAATTCTTTATTTATCCACATTCTTTCATTCTTATTCTTTCCATTCTTCTATTGTTTCCTTCAATTTTTGGAGATACCCATTATCGGGACAAAAATGAGATTAGTGTGGGGTAATGTTGACTAAAGAATACTTGTCAAAGATCACACAAGGAGTCCGTACGAGATAGAAGGCCCAGAACTAGGGGCACGAGAAGGACAGGAAGGACCCACATGCGGAAGGCAAGTTTAGATTTCGGACTTAGCCAATTTTGAGCATGAAGACCTATTTTCAGAAGATGGCATGCGGAACACATAAACAATGTAGAGACATGCACACCATGCATTGTTTATCTTTGGATAAGTAGTTTGAAGTGTTTATGCATGGAGATGAGTTGAGAATAGAATTAATATTTCAGTTAACTGCAAGAGGACTATAGATAACACACTTGCATGTGTGCCTATTCTTATACACAACGTGTGGCTATCAATAGCATGCGGCCTATTTTTGAATAGATAAGAGATGAAGCGCAAGTCCCCACCCTATATATATGATGTTAGGAACATAGTAGAGAGATATATAGAGAGGTATGTATGAATATGAGAGTTGTATGTATGATCAAGAAGCTAAACTGTTTGATGTTTTAAAGCGTTATGCTAGAGATTTTCTTAAGACTATAAAGACATGAAAGGAATCCACCCAATTATTTACACCCATCACATTTATACTAAAAATGTTAAACTAGTTAGGCCACCTCGGTGAAGGATTAATCTAGCCTTAAGGGACATAGTCAAGTAGGAAATTGAAAAGATATTACAAGTAGGCTTTATCTACCCCATCTCAGATAGTCAGTGGGTGTCTCTTCTTGTAATTGTGCCTAAAAGGAATGGAAAATGTAGAATTTGTGTTGATTATAGGGAATTGAACAAAAGTACATGTAGCGATTATTTTCTCTTACCATTAATAGATCAAGTTTTAGACAACCTCTTAGGTGAACAATAATTTTCCTTCCTGGATGCCTTTAGTGGATATAAACAAATTAGGGTGGCTACTGAGGACCAGGATAAAACTACCTTTACTTGTCCATGGGGTACCTTTACCTATAGGGTACTACCATTTGGATTATGTAATGATCTAGCAACCTTCCAAATGGTTGTACTAGTAATTTTTATAGATCTAACTAATGATTGTGTAGAGGTATACATGGATGATTTTACTTGTGCATGGAGACACATTTGATGATGCCTTGAAAAATTTGGATAGAGTATTAACAAGATGTGAGCAACACCATTTGTCTCTTAGTCATGAGAAATGTTTGATGATGGTTGATGAGGGAATTGTTCTAGGACATCATATTTCAAAAATAGGAATTCAAGTTGACTAAGAAAAAATTAGGATTATTTCAGACTTACATGTTCCTCAAACCCCCATGGATATTAAGTCATTCTTAGGACATGTTGGGTACTATAGGCATTTTATCAAATATTTTAGTAAAATTGTTGCCCCCATGTTTGGTTTTCTTACCAAGGATTGTGAATTTATTTGGGATGAAAAATGTCAACATGATTTTGAAGAGATTAAGGAAAAACTAATCACTACCCCAATACTAAGAGGACCTAATTGGGAGAAACATTTTCACATCCAAACAAATGCCTCAAATAACTCAATTGGTGCAGTTTTGGGACAAAAAGATGAAGAGGGGAAAATGTATGCTATTTACTACCTTAGTAAAAATCTTACTCCCACTAAAATAAATTACACCACCATTGAAAAATAATTTCTTGTTGTGATCTATTCAATTAATAAGTTCAGACATTATATTACAGGTACAAAATATTTGTACATACAAATCATTCAACAATTAGATACTTAATGAACAAACCAGTGGTTGGAGGTAGGATAATCAGATGGTTATTACTTTTACAATAATTTGATATTACTATTGTGGATAATTCAGGAAAATCTAATGTGGTAGCTGATTTCTTGTCAAGATTAACCACTACGGGGAACAAGATCCAGTTAAGGACAAATTTCTAGATGAACAATTATTTTCTATTTCAGCTGATACACCATGGTTTGCTAACATGGAAAATTATCTTACAAGAGGGAAGATACCTCCTTTTACTAAGAAACATATTAAAATCTTAATCAAAACAAGTGCACAATTTAAATGGTTAAAGGGAATGTTATTTAAATGTGGCCCTGATTTGGTTTTACGTAGGTGTGTGAGTGATGATGAAATTTTTGACATACTTAGGGCATTTCACGATGAACCAAGTGGAGGACAATTTTCAGTGAAAAGAACAACCCACAAAATACTTGGCATTGGCTATTATTGGCCATCTCTGTATAAAGATGTGAAGAAATACATCAAGTAGTGTGATCCCTGTCAAAGGATGGGACAACCAACTTTTACTAGTGAAATGCCTCTACAACCTCAAGTGGTGATTGAACCATTTGAAAGGTGGGGGCTGGATTTTGTTGGTCCTTTTAGTCCTCCTTCAAGAAAAAGAGCACATTCTTGTATATACTAATTATGTAACAAAGTGGGCAGAGGTGCATGCTTTAACAAATGCTAATGAAGATGTAGTAGCTGATTTTCTTTAGCACATAATTACGATGAAGTTTGGTGCACCAAGAAGTATAGTTTTGGATCAAGACCCACAATTCATGTCTAATATGATCCAGGCCTTTATAATGTACTATCAAATCAATCATAGGAAGTCATCTCCCTATCATCCACAATCCAATGGACAAATAAAAGTGACAAATAGGGAATTGGAAAACATTTTCACCAAAATAGTTGAAGCAAGTAGAAGAGATTGGGTGAAAAGGATAATTGAGGTTGTCTGGTCTTATAACACAAATTGAAAGACTACAACAAGAAATTTCACCATATGAGTTAGGTTATGGGAAGAAGTCATTATTTTCATTGAATTTGAACTACAAACATTGAGGACAAAAACTAAATTGGGTATTGAATTGGATACAACACAAAAGGAAAGAATTCTACAACTCAATGAATTGGATGAGCTGATATTGGAAGAACTTCAACAAATAGAGATAATCCAAGACCAAAGGAAGTAGTGACATGATACACATATCAAGGAAAGAAAATTCAAGATAGGAGATTGGGCATTACTATTTGATTCTAAGTACCAATAATTTAAAGGCAAGTTGAGAACTAGGTGGTTAGGACCTTATCAGATTGAGCAGAT
The DNA here is from genome assembly GCA_018340775.1 of Taxus wallichiana var. yunnanensis. Taxonomy (NCBI): domain Eukaryota; kingdom Viridiplantae; phylum Streptophyta; class Pinopsida; order Cupressales; family Taxaceae; genus Taxus; species Taxus wallichiana. The sequence goes on from CM031239.1 coordinate 479,553,701, forward strand.
ATATGATAATGGATCTATTTAGCTACTTCCCATTGATGGCAGTAGAAGGACACTTTTGGTCAATGGAAACATGCTAAAACTCTATAGGAAGCCTCCTACTAGGGATGAATTCTTGAAGCAAATTGAAGCAGACAAGGAATTTGATCATATGGAAGAACCTAGTTCTTCCAAAATGATCAAGTAATTAGATGCAAGGATCAAAATAAAGGGAAGGGAATGAAAACCAGTAAATAGTGTTCTCTTCCCCAAAAAAATCAAATTTTTAAAAAATAACCTAAATAATAAAAAAAAAAAAAAAAAAAAAAGGGAATGAAAACTAGTAAATGGCATTCTCTTCCCCAAAATAAATGCTCTCAAAAGGCCAATTGAAAACCATAAATTGTGGTTGGTCTCATCAATAAATAGCTAATTCCAATAAAAGGAACTTCTTTGGAATTCAAGTTGTCTTTTCTAATTATTTTTTCACTTTTTAAGGAATGATGAGTCATCAAGGTGGCTAGATTACATCAGCAAGGATGGTAATTATGTCTTGATCTTATTAAGGGTTGAATTGAAAGTTTTCATGTGTGATTAGACTTAATTTAAGTTAGCAGTATAATGAGTTATTTATTGTAAATCATGATTAATGGGAAATAATCATGAGGTGATGCTGACTAAATAATTGAAAGTGGCGGCATATTAATAAGGAACTGTCATTTAGGTGGAGTAAAAGAAAATTGAGAATAGTTGTAGAGAAATTCAAGGAGGTAATAGTAAAATCATATTTGGAGTTTCACAGCTAAATCTAGTTGTTCCGCAACTAAGTCCAATGAGTTCCGCAACTATCTCCTAGAAGAGAAAGGGTTTGAAAGAACAAAAGAATTTGAATTTTCCTCTTGGTCATGGGTATCAAAAATAAATCAGAACCAGAAGAGGATACACAAATCCTTGTAGATGGAGAAGTAACGACCATTTTTAATAGGAAGGTTGGCTAGAATTTCTAAATAAATTATCAAAATACAATGATAAGCTAGTAAGATAATTATTTTGTGAATATAGAACAACTTAGAACTAAGGTTAAAAGCATCATAATTCCATTTATTGTTAATATAATGAGAAATTTATCTGGTGTGCCAATTGTAAATGTACCAAACCCTATAAGGGGAACTCTGAAAGAATTGGTAGAAACCTTAAGGAAAGAAGGTGAACCTGAGCCCCAATACATTTATACCACTAAGAAAGTCATAAAAGGGGTCAAAAGAGATAGCCTACCCAAACCCTTCGATAGAGTAGCATTCTAGGTAGTAAAGTACCTAACATGCGATGGCCAATATGGGATTGTTGGAAGGGAATTCCTTAAAATACTGATATATCTTAGGTATGGGGCAACAAAGTAGGAGTATATAGTAAACCTTCTTGGTTTCCTCTTCAATTCCATCCATACCATGGCTCAAAGATATTCTTGGGGAGTAGGGACAATTAGGCACCATGGATTAATTCATCTGGTTTGTCAACATCATTTTCTCTCTAAGAAAAATGGGGAGGAAGCATGGGAAAAATTCCTCCACAAATTTAGAAAAACTCTTGATATTATCGAAGGGAATACTAACCCCTTTCTCTCCTAAAAGTAACTTAGAAATTAATCCCCCTGATGAGAAGAAGAAGGAAATAAGTGGGGTTAAAATACCAAAAAGGAGGAGATCTAAGAGGATGATCAAAGCTGCAAAATCTTCCATTTCTTTAAAAGAAAATCCTTCCCCTTTAATAATACTAGAAGAACCAATACATGTTTCTAATAGTGATAGTTCACCCAAGATGGACTTTGGAGAAAAATCAAAAGAAGTTCAAGAGGGAAGCCCACTTCAAAAATGTTGAAGCTCCTAAAAGAAAAAGAATTCATAAAAATTCTAGGGAAACTCAGTCAGGAAATATTGAAGTACATGAGGATTTAGAGAAAGAAGTCTGCTGATATTCTTGGCAGCATGGCAATTTCTCCTCCTCTACAAAGTCAAACTGAGGAGTTGGAGAGAGAAGATGAAATATTGGAAGAGAAAGATTTTTAGGAAATGGATGACTCGGAAATATTGTCACATGAGGAGGAAAAATTGACATCTTGGAGATTAAAAGGAAAATTCCCTTTGGTGGAGGAACAATGCTCATCCCCTAAGGAACTCCCAGTTAAAGAAGAAAAATAGTAGTTGAGGCAGGCTCTGTTCTTGTCTAAGGAAGAACTTATAATTAGGGAGAAAGATGAGGAATTGAACTTCCTCAAACACAAATTAGAGCATAGATAAATGCTTATTAAACAATTGAAAACTCAACTAACAGATAAGAATGAAGAATTGGCATTAGTAAAACAACAAATGGCTGAAAAAGAAAAAGAATTGCAATTGGCTACTGAATAGAGTACTATGACAAAAGTATATTCAATGGATCAAATTGTACAAATAGAGTTGTCTTACTTGCCACTCAAACAATTATGGGATGATACTGCATGAAGTGAATGAGTTAAAAGTATCAAATCAGGAACTAAAAATTCAAACGGAAAAAGAAAAAAAGGCAAGGGAAGAATGGGAAGAAAAATTCTATAAAAGTGAGGAATAAAAGTTTAAGTGTTTGGAAAAAATACAGATGGTCTATATGATGAGTGAAAAATTACTAACATGTAGAAGACCTTCTCCTGCATATAGTGTCTTCCTAGAAGAACAATTTATCGGTGGCAATTATTGAGGATTTCATGTGGCCTTCCACATGAATTGAAGGATGAAGCAGAATTCATGGCAACATATTCTTTAGCTAGTCAAGAGCAGAAAAATCTTCTTTGTGAATTTTATCTCTGCAACTTTATGTTACAAAAGAACACAGGATTTATGATTAATCTATATATGGGGAAATCCAACTTCGGGCATTTTTTTATGCTCCGAATCGATTTCCTAGAAAGAAAGGAATATTGAACACTTAATAAAGGCTAGTTCATTTGGCCTATGTATGAGAGCTCATTACGGAAAACCATCTACATTTGTTATACATTTTAGGGCTCATGCCTTTGATAGCCAATTTAGAGAATATCACATTTCCATCCTACGAGAGGAGTATTGATGCATTCACCTCATATGAAGAGGAAAAATTTGAGGAAATTTATGATGGATGCCTAAAGAGATGGGAATTCCTTACTTTGTAGCATTAAGAAGAAGAGAAGTTATCTCTCCCACAAATCTAATATGGAGTCTAGAAAGGGCCAGAAATTTATGTACACTCATTCCTCAAATTTGTGAAAAACACGGGGTATGTGGATGGGTATGAGAACAAGACCTCATCTCCTTCTTACACCCATGTCTCCATGGTAGAATAGAGAACCTCAAGATCCCACTCATTTTGAGGATTGGTAGAAAAATCTAGAGGAAGGATTAGGATACAACAGTTCTGATCAGAAGCACTGGGACATTCAATTTCAACCATTTGACCTTAGTAGTCAGTTGGAATGCAAAATTCATGATCCTAGTTTTGAAGAATAGAGTTTGTAAGAGGACTTACAAACAAGTAAGTGTGGGGAGATGATGAGGCTAAAATATGCCTCATCAATGTGTAATGAATACTCTCATTTTACTTCCCTTTTAATCAAGTTTGTCTACATTTCATAACTTTTTTTTGATCTAAATATAAGTTTAGGATGTAATTGTCCATATTTTGTTTGATTTAGTTCAAATGTCTAAAAACTCTATAATTCCTAACAAATTGTGTGGAAATTCAGTTTTTGGAATAAACAGGTCATATTTGGTCAGGATAAGCGAATTGTGAAGTAACCAGCACATTTTTGAGGAAGTTGGCTAAAATGTGGCTTAGCTTCGGAACTCCATCACTTAGCTCCGAACTCTAGCACTTAGCTCTGGAACTTTGTGATTAGTTCCGAGAAGGTTTACCTTTAGTTCCAAAACTTCTCCAAAGTTCCTAATCAATGAGAATCTCCATATTTTATCAAAATTTGGTTATGGAGCAACAATTTTCTAGTTCTTCATACTCCAAATATACATATGTAAGACCAACAATTGTATATCCAGCTAGTTTTCTAAATTTCATATCTACTTTGGGAATTATTTGGTTTCATTAGAATCTATAGGTGGAAAGAAAACTATTGAACACTCATGATTGTAAATGCATCTTCAAATGGAAAATATATATAGAGAACTGAAGATAGATGTGGGATTCTCGAGTTAAGTTTTGTAAGACTGAATAATTCAATAATAAGAATAGTCATTTAATTTTGAGAGAAACATAGTGTGTTAACTCCTGATTCAAGGTAGAGCAAGGGCCCATGCTCCAAGAAAAAGATCTTCTCTTTCATTGGTATTTATATTTTCAAGTAATTTGTATAAATCTGTTATTTAGCAATTCTGTAAGTACTTTTGATTCATCAATTAAAATCTGTTACATGGAGTTATCTATTGTCCCTACAGGTGTTATAGTTTACATTCTTATTTCTTAAAAGCATTTTAAACAACATTTTCAAAGTGTGTTTATTTCCATCAGTGTGTTCAATTATGTAAAGTGTGTTTATTTCAAATAGTGTGTTCAATTTTGTAAGATTTGTTCATTTCAGTAATGTGTGTTTATTTCAGCAAGTTTCTTATAGTTTATCTTTAATAAGGCTTTGGCCAAGAAATATTAAGACACTTAAAAACCCCCGAAAATAAAAAATAAAAAGTCTCTACAATCAATTACTAATTCACCTAAGAATTCACTTGTTGCATATAGCTTCAGACACACCCCTAGTTTTAATATGACATCAACCATGATTTTATCAAATGAAGGGAATAATGACAACCATCAAAAGGATCATAATTAATGGTCACCTTAATTCCATACCTAGTTCTAAAAACAAGATAAGACCAATCAACTGAAAGGTAACCTCCATTTTGATGTGAAGTCTCTTAAAAGACACATTGCAAACTAAGGTGGCAAATCTACCACCATCACATCCTAAAAAAGAGTTACACTTGGAAATGAATGAAAGGTAAGTTTTAGATTTTTAATCATGCCTATGGTCTTAGTTGGTGAACCATCTAGTTGTAAAACACCTTTGGCACTTGGTTCATACATTAGACCCAAATGTTCTATAGCTAATTTGGGCATAACAATGTTGTTTTCTCCACTATCCACCATGCAATTATGAACTAAAGAGTCACCAATAATCAACGAAAGATAGAAAGGAGGTGGTTTTACCAATTTTACCTCTCCAACAACAACTTTTGCCTCCTTAGATGTTTGTTGTTTTAGATTTTTAGCTTGTCGGTTTGCGTTTTCCATCACCATGTTGGTTGTATTTTCTACACTTTTTGTTGGTTTTGATGTTATTTTTATATCTGAAATCTCCTTAGTAAATAAATTATTTTTCTTTAGAATGGTTAATGTGTCCCACATACTCATAGTAACATGTTATTGTTATCCAAAATGTGCCCCGTGCTCATTTTGGATGGGTAACTCCTTTCATTCTTCCCTCTCTTGTGCCTCGGTCATAATTTTTTGCTTTTAAGGCACTAAAAATCTTTTGGAAATGAAACCATTGGATAGAGATCTTTCTTAGGTTTCTAGAAAGGTAAATTTGTCTCCTAACTCCATGTATTTTTGAAGTTATGGCTCATGAGTTTTGTGGGAAATTTTCCTGGAAGGCCCGCGACCAATGAGATGCCACCACGTGTCCAAGAAGGGGGTCGGAGGAACTTGGTTTTTACCAAGTATTTTGGTGAATTTTCAAGAGGAAAAAAATTTCGTGGGCCCCGCGGCCAATAAAAACATGCGGCGTGTCCTAAGGAGCCGAGGTTCGGATAGCGGAGGATAAGTTGGAATTTTGGCGAAGTTTTTCGCCAAATTTCAAAAGGTGAAGTTTGGCCCGCTGCCCCTACCAAAAATCATGTCGGGCCACATGTCACTAGGGTCGAGTGGTGGAGCAAGGGGAAATTTGGAAATTTTTCCCAAGGAGAAAATAAAGGAAAATTCATAAGGAAAATCCTGCCCCCTTATTGCGAGCCAATAGAATCTCGCCATGTGTCATTACTAACGACAAAAACTAAGGTAAAGCCCGCATGAAAAATTAAAGGGACATGCCCACATCCAATGGGGTCCTAACACATGTCTAGTTTGGCAAATATTAAGGCGACCCACGAGAAAATTAAGGGGAGACAGGCCCACGCCCAATTAGCACATGCCCCGTGTCCCAAACTCAAATCGGCTGGCGGGGAATTTTGGGGAATTTTGCCAAAGGGAAAAATGAAGGAAAATGGAGTGGAAGGGCCCACATCCAATCAAAGCATGCCACTGGCACCTAGAATGGTGGGGCGTGGGGAAATTTTGAAATTTTCCAAATGACCAAAAAGGGTAAAAATTCAAATTTTTGCCCGCCGACCCGATTATGGCCTGTTTTGCCCTAAATTTTCAAATGGCCATAACTTTCGATCAAGAGATCGATTTTTCGTTCTTTATATAAATGGAAATATGTTGAAATTCTCTACAAGATTCCAAGGTCATTTTTGAATTTTTATGGATTTTGGAGAGATAAAATCAAAAAACACCTCTGGCACTTGGTCATGGACAGAAATGACGTTTCAACCACCGTTTTTAATGAAGAATGGCTCGCATTCTCTCCCAACATGGCTAAAAATGTCAAGGGATGGGCCTGTAAGGATACACATGCCATTTTTTGATTGCATTTTGGTCAATTTTTGAACCTCTCCCATGATTTCCCATGTTTCTCTCTCTGGGTCGTGGTTTGCCTTTGTAAAAGCCAGAATGGGTTCATTTTTGCAAAAGAGACACTTTTTCAGCTCTGCAACTTCCCTTTTCTTCCTTTTGGGGTAGAACTTGTTGAAATTTTTACCTTTCCATGCAATACAACACCCCTTTTGCCTCTTGATCATTGTAATGCATTGTATTGGATCTGGAATGTTAATATATGCTCTGTGATTAAAATCCCTCAATCCTTTCATATATCTAGCATTTTTTTCCTGATCTCTCATTACATTTTGAGAAATTTGTGCATGCTTGTGCTATGTTTTCTTATGGATTGTGTATGTATTGTAGTATAAGGTGTCTACAACTCCTTTGGTGCATCACCCATTAGCATTAGTTTTTAGCTTTTTTGCATTTTCTATCTCTGTCTCCCTTGGAATTTAGAGTAGGATTTTGAGTTTCAAACCTCTGCAATTGTGTAAGTGATCTAACTGATTAGAGGAGTTAAGGAACCAGCCTCTAATATGGAGATTCCTCTTCCATTTTCAAGTCCCACACTTGGGAAGAGGATTCAATGTTGTGCAATCACACTAGATGTTTAGGATGATCAAACTAGAAATCTAATCAACATCTAGGGGTCTTTGCTTTGATTTACACCAACAATTTTGGCACACCGGTGGGACCTTAGAGGTCTTCATCTTCATTGTAACAAATTGATGTGCATTTGTTGTAAGTTTCTTGCTTTAAAGGGCTATAAATTACACATCTGGCGACTCCAAGGAAGAAGAATCAACTGGTTTTAGCAGTGCAGGCCTGAAAACTCATGAGAAGAATCACTACAAGGTCAAGAATTGGAGAAGAAGAGGTGATGTTTGAGTATCTGAAGTTATCTCCAAGAAGAAGGTAAAGAGGTAGGAGAATTCAAAGGTCTCCATCTCCACCAAATAGAACCCTTTCCACTCCTCCACCTGGTAGGCCTTTCATTCAATCAACAACTAGGGTCCTAAGACCAATTAGAATGGCACAAAACAACCCCTATGTCAATTTCACTTTGCAGTAGCCCACTTGCTCTCAACGTAAAAATCCAATTTCATTTGCAGCATTGAAGAACATCCCATACTTTCTTGGAGAGAATCAGACTACTCCGGTGATCATGTCGAGGATATTGCCAATATTTGTGCAATCCATGAGATTGATGAGATGCAAGTTGTTGTCAAACTACTAGCATCTTCATTCAAAGGAAGGCTTTGCAATGGTTCAGAGTCTTGCCTCGAGGTTCTAATCAAAATTGGAACCAGCTATGCATAGCCCTCCATGAGCGTTTGAGAGAAGGAGATAACTTGTCCCTTTTGGAGCAGTGACAACAATCAAGAGAGCTCCCAAAGAGCGGTGGTGATTTTAACTTTAGATTTCAAAGAACTTGGGAGAGAATTCTAGTGGCAGTCAGGCCAATAGCTGAAGGTGCTTTCCTTTATTACCTTAAAGCTTTGAATTCTGATATTTCTATGTTAATTCAATCCATGGGAGGCACAACTATCCCTATTGCTTATAGCATTTCCATTAGAGATGAAAATTATTTGATTCAAGTTGTGCAAGCTAGCTCCTGGCCTCCAATGCCATTATTTCCAAGTTTAGAGAGCCCAAGTACTAGCCAAGTGCCTAATTTAGCTCCTATTCCCATTCCTAGAAATTAGAATTCGAATGAAGCTTCTACTTCATCTTCTAGTGACTAAAATGAACTTGAGAGGTCATGAAGCAATTGTAAAATCTAGGAAATGAGCTGGTTACCCTCAAGAGGCAGCAAGCCCATAGTTTTAGACCTTCCTTCCAACCCCAAGCTTAGCCTAGCAGGACAACCATATCAACCCCAAAGACCACCCAATCTAGCTACAAATATAAATCAAGTGAGGCCTCCTACCAATAGACCATTTCAGCCTTATAATCCCAATGCTACATCTGCATCTAAAGCATTAGTGCCGGTATAAAACAATATAGCTCAAGAATATGATTGGTGTTTCCCATGCAATGAAGCTCACAACCAGTTTATGTTCTTCAACGGTGCCTTGAATCAAGCATTAATGGTGACAACTACTGGTGTGGAGGGTGAAGGCAGTCAAGGAAATAACCAACAACAAGAAACATTCCAGCAACAATCAGCTCTAAATGATGCCACACTTGTAAACTGGCAGGCAGAAGATTTTTGTGGCATAAATCAAACAATTCCCCAAAGTGTTGCAGCCAACACAAGGTCAAAAAGAAGAAATTTGGGTGAAGAGCAGCCATTAGCTCCAAGCAATCCACAACCTTCTATCACTCCACAAACTATTGGCAAGCAAAATCTAGCCCCAAACACACAAGGACTGCCTAAAACAGTTCCTAGGTCAGCTCAAATGCCAGTTGTTGCTGCCCATATGCAAGGAATGAATGTGCAGGCCAAGGCACAACAAAGATATGCTTCATCTCCATTCAATATCATTGATCAGATGAAGAAGACAAATGTAAACATATCAATGTGGGAATCACTATCTATCCCGGGTCAAAGAGACTTTCTACAAGCTGCCATGAAGGACTGGTCAACTTCAAATCAGCAAGTCCAAATGCAAGAGAAGGTGCTCACAAATACTACCCATCCTGAAAGGAATCATGGAGGACAATGAGGTAAAATATTTAAGCCCCCTCCATTCTATGTTTCATTGATCATTGAAACCAATTAGTACATAATTGCATGATTGATTCCGGGGCAAGTAGTTCAGTAATGCCCAAGCAAATAGCTGATTAGTTGGGAATTCAGTATGAAACCATATCCAAAGGGGTGGTGTAATTGGATGGGATAGCAGTGACAATAGTTGGAGTGATAAAAAACTTGAGTCTTACTTTGCATGCATGTCCCAACGTGGTTGTTTTGCAAGATGTATTAGTAATATACCTTCCACCACTCTTTGCCCTATGTTTGTCAAGGGATTTCACAACTAAGATTAGAGGTTACTTATCTGCTGATTGGTCACACATGTTGTTCAGAACCAGATATGGAACCAAAGCCATAATCAGGTCTGAACCTATTGCAAACTTTCACATTGAGCCTTACACCCCAAGTCAGGTCAATGTCAATTGTTCAGCGTTTGATCAAGAAGATCACCCAAGAACTAATGAAGCTGACACCAAGGTTGGAAGTATCCCGGATCTAACCCTTGATGAATGGGCAAGAAAGGTGCATGCTTTTGATCCTTATCAAGAAATAGAAGAATCTGAGTTAGGAGTCTATTGCATGCATGAAGAAAATCAGCCTATTCCTGGCATCACCAAGCCAGACCACAAGGATGACAATGAGTTATGGCAGTTGTTTTTTGATGGATCAAGGAGTAGACAAGGCACAGGAGGTGGAGCTATGCTTGTTTCACCCCAAGGAGTTAAGTATTATTCAACATTTAGATTTCAGTTTGCATGCTCTAATAACACTGCTTGAATATGAAGCTTTAGTGCAAGGATTACATTGGTCAATCAAGAGAGGAATAAAGAACTTGCAAGTCTTTGGTGACAGTGAGTTAATTGTCAACCAAATAAGGGGGCAGCATGCTACCAAGAATGATCTGCTCAAATGCTACAAGAACAGGGTGTGGGACCTCATTGAATATTTTGAGAGCTTTGGCATAGAATCCATTCTTAGAAGAGAGAACCAAGCTTGCTGACAGGCTTACAGCAGTTAGGTCAGCCTTTGACGTTGTTGAAAGCATTCAAAAAGATAAGGTACAGCCAAACATCCATGTGATTGTAAGGCCTTCAGTGCCAAACAACAATGTAAGTTGGCAAGTGTTTGAGAATGATCAGCAAATCATCCATTTCTTGCAAGAAGAGGCTGAGTTCTCAGCTAAAAATCAAGAAAAGTTGGAGCAACAGTATGGTGACCAAGTGGTACAGCTGAGAACCAACAAACTACCCAAGGGACTTATTACTTTGGAGTCCATTTTCAATCCTAATGATCAGTTTAGGAAGGAGAAAGTAAACATCCAAGTCAAGGGAGAAGATTCAGTGTCCATCTCGGTGGAAGAAAGTAAATCATTAGAAATTGGTAAGATGACAACTGAACAAGAAAGGTATGAGTTCATACAACTTTGTCAAGAATTCCTTGATGTGTTTGCTTGGAGCTATGAAGATTTGAAGGGTTTCAATCCCAAGTTAGCTCAACATACCATTGAATTGGATCCAAGTACCAAGCCCATCAGGCAAAAGCAAAGGCCAGTCAATCCACACATGGAGCCTCTCATGAGGAAAAAATTGAATAAGTTGATAGAGTCAAGAATCATATTCCCTATCAAGCATTCTAGTTGGTGGCCAACTTGGTTCCAGATAAGAAAGAAAAGTGGGAAATCAGATTATGTGTTGACTTGAGAGATTTGAATAGAGCATCTCTTAAGGACCATTATCCACTTCCTTCTATGGAGCAGATTTTACAAGTTGTTGCTTGGCTCCGAAGGTTTTCACTACTTGATGGCTATTCAGTGGTACAATCAGATTATGGTGAAGGAAGAAGACCAGATTCAAGATAGCCTTTACAACCAAATGGGGAACTTATGCATACAAGAAAATGCCATTTGGGCTGTCCAACGCTAGAGCTACCTTCCAAAGAGCAATGGACATGGCATTCAAAGGTTTGATTAACAACATAGTGCTGATATATCTTGATGATATCACTGTTTTTTCAAAAAATGCAGCAGACCACCTCTTTCATTTGAGACAAGTGTTCACAAGGTGCAGAAGATTTGGAGTATCCTTGAATCCTAAAAAGTGTGTTTTTCTAGCTCATGAAGGAAAGCTCCTTGGCCACATTGTCTCTAAGGAAGGATTAGCAATTGATCCAGAAAGAGTTGAAGCCATAAGAGCACTACCATTGCCAAGCCACAAGAAGGCCCTTCAAAGTTTCTTGGGGAGAATAAATTTTGTTCGGAGGTTTGTCCCAAATTTTGCAGCCCTTGTCAAGCCTATCACCAAGATGTTAAAGAAAAGCATGGCTTTCAAATGGATAGCAGAAGGCAAGGAGAGTTTTGAAGCAATCAAAGAAGCCATCTCTCAAGCACCAACTCTCATCAACCCGGATTTCTCCAAGGATTTCATCCTCTATGCATTTGGGGGTGATGATACTATTTCTACAATTTTGGTATAGCAGAATAAAGACAATGATGAGCAGCCAATTGCTTTCTTCAGCCAAAGCCTGGAGGACTATGAGGTGAGATATTCTTTTATTGAGAAGCATGTTCTTGCGATGTCGAAGCTTGAAGAAATTCAAGCATTTAGTCTCAAACAACAAGGTCAGTTGCTGGTTTCTCATGCGGGAGTTAAAGAATTCCTCCTCAATAAAGACTTGAATGAAAAGAGAGCAGGTTGGATTACTCATGTGTCATGGAGTATGACATTGAGATCAAGGTCACCAAGTTGGTGAGAGGAAAAGGATTATGTGAGTAGCTTATTTTGAGAAAACAAAAGGAAGCATGTAAGGAGAAGGAAGCTATTTTGGCGTTGCAAGACAGCCATGAGCAAAGTGGCACTCAATAGGAGAATGTTGGTGTCCTCACTCCTTGCTGGACCTAGGACATAATACACTTCCTAAGCATAGGTCTATGCCCTCTAGAGATGAACAAGACCAAAAGAAGACACTTCAGGTTGCGGGCTGTCCCATATGCCCTTGTTGATGGTGTTTTGTTCAAGAGAGATGTGAGTGGAGTGCTGCTTGAGATGCATTGGCACAAATCAGATTCAAAGGGTGTTGGAAGAGTTCCATGGTGGATCAGCCGGTGGTCATTTTTCACCAAGATTGATAGCTCTAAAGATCATGAGGGTTGGCTATTATTGGCCCAAGATTTTCAAAGTGATTGTTATGCATGGATCAAGAGGTGCAAGAATTGTCCATTTTCACGCAGTAAAGAGAGACTAGCTGCCCTTCCATTGCATCCAATTTCAGTCGACCAGCCATTTATGCAATGGGGTTTGGAATTCATTGGAGTCATTAATCCCAATTCAAGCCAAGGGCACAAGTGGATTCTAACAGCCACATATTACTTCACTAAATGGACTGAAGCAGTAGCACTCAAGGAGGCAAATGAATCTAGCATCCTAGATTTTTATGAGGGAATAACAACCAAGTTTGGCATGCCAGCTACAATAATATCAGATAATGCATTGGCATTCATTGGGTCCAAGGTGACTGAATGGGCTGTCAAAAATGGGATCTACCTAAGTACTTCATCAAACTATTACCCTCAGGGTAATGGCTAGGCTAAGTCTACAAATAAGAACTTATTGAGAATCATTAGAAGGACCCTTGATGAAAATCAGAGGTCTTGGCATACTAAGTTGAGTCAGCTTTATGGGCTTATAGGATAACTCCCAAGAGGTCTACATGTAACTCTCCATTCAAGCTTGTTTATGGAAGAGAGGCAATTTTTCCCATGTCACTTGAGTTGCCAACATTGGAACTCATGAAATAGTTGGAGTTGTTGGAGTTTGAGCCCATGGAGGTCGGATATGTAATTGATGGAGCTCCAAGAAATCAAAAATCGGGCATTCTACACGAGCTTTAACACACTCGATTGTCACAATAGAGAATAGGTGACTATTTTTAGGAATTCCCAGGTCATCAAATTGTGGCGTAACCATATCACTTCACACACAGCTCCTCGTGTGGCACGATATGGAGAAGGATAAGGCTTTAATAAAGAAGACCTTTGATAGAAAGGCCAAGGATAGATCCTTCCAAGTTGGAGATCTAGTATTAAAGTGGGATGCAGATAGGGAAAACCGGGAAGGAATTAAAAATTTGATGCCATTTGGAGTGGCCCATACATGGTCACAAAGTGTAAGGACAACAATGCCTTCCAATTGTCTTCATTGGATGGCAAAGAACTGTAAATTCTAGTCAATGGAATCCATCTAAAGCATTGCTACTAAAGGGAAATCCTCCACCTTGTAAATATTAGCTTAGGTTTTCATTCCTCCAAGTGCTTGTGCACATCGTTTTGCTATAGGTTAGTTTTTCTTTCCCTAAGTGCTTTGGCACAACTTGTTGTTCCTGGGAATGTGTTTGCAGACCTTGCTCCATCTGATGATATTCCATCTTCCTCCTTGCGGTGTTCTAATAAGTTGGGGTTCCAAATAGATAATTTGTTGACTCCATACCCAATGGGTTGCTTCAAGAAACTGGTAACTTCATCCAAAGGTAGATGACCCTCTCGAGTTGCCAAAATTGTTATCCAAAATGTGCCCCCTACTCATTTTGGATGGCTAACTCCTTTCATTCTTCCCTCTCTTGTGCCTCGAGTCATGATTTTTTTCTTTTAAGGCACTCAAAATCTTCTAGAAATTACACCATTGGATAGAGCTCTTTCTCATCTTTCCAGAAAGGTAAAGTTTGTCTCCTAACTCCATGTATTTTTGAAGTTATGGCTCGGCGGAGTTTTTGTGGCAAATTTTCCCCTGGAAGGCCCGCAGCCAATGAGATGCCGCCACGTGTCCAAGAAGTGGCGGGGTCGGGAGGGGAACTTGGTTTTTTACCAAGTATTTTGGCAAAGTTTCAAGAGGAAATTTTTTCCACACGCCCCGTGGCCAATAAAAACATGCCACGTGTCCTAAGGAGCCAGAGGTTCGGAGAGTGGAGGATAAGTTGGAATTTTGGCGAAGTTTTTCGCCAAATTTAAAAAGGTTAAGTTTGGCTCGCTGCCCTGCCAACAAATCATGTCGGGCCACATGTCACCGGGGTCGAGTGGTGGAGCGGGGGAAATTTGGAAATTTTTCCCAAGGAGAAAATAAAGGAAAATTCAGAAGGGAAAGCCCGCCCCCCTTATTGCGAGCCAATAGAATCTCGCCATGTGTCAGCTAATGGCAAAAAACTAAGGTAAAGCCCACATGAAAAATTAAAGGGATAGGCCCGCATCCAATGGGGTCCTAACACATGTCTAGGTCAGGAAATATTAAGGCAACCGCGGAAAATTAAGGGAGACATGCCCGCGCCCAATTAGCATATGCCACGTGTCCCAAACTCGTCGGCCCGGCGGGGAATTTTGGGGAATTTTTCCAAAGGCAAAAATGAAGGAAAATGGAGCTAGAAGGGCCCGCGTCTAATCAAAGAATGCCACGTGGCACCTAGAATGGTGGGGCATGGGGAAATTTTTGAAAATTTTCCAAATGACCAAAAAGGGTAAAAATTCAATTTTTTGCCCGCCGACCCGATTTGGCCCTGTTTTGCCCTAAATTTTCAAATGGCCATAACTTTCGATCCAGAGCTCGATTTTCTTGTTCTTTATATAAATGGAAAGATGGTGAAATTATCTACAATATTTAGAGGTAATTTTTGCATTTTGATGGAGTTTGGAGAGAGAAAATAAAAAAACACCTCTGGCACGTGGTCATGGATAGAAATGACGTTTCAACCACCGTTTTTAATGAAGAATGGCTCGCATTCTCTCCCAGCATGGCTAAAAATGTCATGGAATGGGCTTGTAAGGATTCCCATGCCATTTTGATTACATTTTGGTCAATGGTTGAACCTCTCCCACATTTTCCCGCGTTTCTCTTTCCTGGGGTCGTGGTTTGCATTGTAAAAGCCAAAATGGGTTCATTTTTGCAAAGAGAGACTTTTTCAGCTCTGCAACTTCCCTTTTCTTCCTTTTTGGCAGAACTTGTGGAAATTTTTACCTTTCCATGCAATACAACACCCCTTTTTCCTCTTGATCATTGTAATGCATTGTATTGGATCTGGAATGTTAATATATGCTCTGTGATTAAAATCCCTCAATCCTTTCATATATCTAGCATTGTTTTCCTGATCTCTCATTACATTTTGAGCAATTTGTGCATGCTTGTCTGTGTTTTCTTATAGATTGTGTATGTATTGCGGTATCGAGTGTCTACAACTCCTTTGGTGCATCACCTATTAGCATTAGTTTTAGCTTTTTTGCATTTTCTATCTCTGTCTCCCTTGGAATTTAGAGTAGGATTTTGAGTTTCAAACCTCTGCAATTGTGTAAGTGATATAACTGATTAGAGGAGTTGAGGAACCAGCCTCTAATCTGGAGATTCCTCTTCCATTTTGCAAGTCCCACACTTGGGAAGAGGATTCAATGTTGTGCAATCACACTGGATGTTTAGGATGATCAAACTAGAAATGTGATCAACATCCAGGGGTGTTGCTGATTTGCACCAACAGTTATTTCTTCATATGATCAACAATATTAAATGGGATAACTCCTACCTTAAACTGAACTTTTGAAACAATATCTTTCTCTTGTATTTTGATGGAAAATAACTATTACCAATAGTAGTATTCGTATTTTATTGAGATGGTACAATAGTTTAATCACCTATATTTTCCTCCATAGCTCTTGTTCTTGACCTCATAACAAGTGCAACAAACTCATCTCTATCTTTAGTTATAATTTCTTGATTTAGAGCCACATGATTACTAATTTCAAAGTAAACTACGATTGCATCTGGCTGTCCCTACATAAAATTTGGATCTCCTTGTGTTGCAAGATAAGAAATTTGTTGAACCTGATAATATACTTCCTCTTGAGTCATTTTTGGCATAGGAAAACCTTGTGGCACCATTTCCAAGGTTACATTTGGCTCATTAGGTTGTGACTTAAGATCCAGAATTATGTTATTTTGGACTTGAAATAATTCTCTATAGGTTGAAGGGACATTTGGATCAGCAACTACAAGTGGTTTTGCAGCTATAATAGCTCCTTGTGCTTGATATGGAGGTATATGACCTTGATCAGGAGGTTTGAAATTATTATAAGGCTGAAAAGGTGGTTGATATGGCCTATTTTCTTGAAATTGGTTTCTTTTCAAGTGCACTACCTCATTCCCAATAGTTTACATGGTTATTTTGAATTCATCTAGCTCATTAGGATGAATTGTGGAAGGTAATAGTGGCTTTACAATTGGCAAAATATGAGATAGCTCAGGGAAAATGAGCATAGAAGGTCAAGGGGCCAATTTTCCAAATTTTATAAGGTTATTTCTACCCTTATTGCTATGTAAAAGGCTGCAGGAATTATAATACCACCCATATACTGAATCATAACAACAATATCACTATTTAACGCACACAAGTAGTATAAAAATGCATGTTCAACTGAAGGCTTAATTACTTGTGGTATTCTTTCCCAAGTCCTTGTAAATATTAAATTGAAGTTTTTCATGAATTCTTGGGGTGATATTTTAATGGTTGTAAGTTGTTCAATGAGGGATAGATGGTCTGATTTTTCCTCAAACTATTTACACAAGGCTTCCCCCAACAAGTCCCATGTAGTAATTGATCCTAATGTCAAACTTCTATACCATTGGAGGGCTTGACCTTTAAAATATGCAACAAGTAATCTCAAGGAAACATCCTCTTGAGTAATGTTATGTACAAAACATATGTTAGAAACATATCTAATATGTTCAGTAGGATTATTTTGGTCTTCACAAGTGAAATAGGAAATAATTTTCAAGACAGTAGTTGGTATGTCATGATAAACAACAATTTGTAAAAGACTACCATTTTTTAAGGCTACAAAAGTTTTATTTATTGCCACTTTGGAAAGATAGGAATTTGAATAACAAAGTTCTGATTTGGAGATGGAGGATTGGAAATATTAGGCCTGTTGTAAGGTGTAATATTCCCAAGCCTTCTTCTTCTAAAAAATTTAAAGGTAATTAAACAAATTCAAAAGAATACCTCTTGATGATGACCTTGTGTTCACTTTAGGCATGGAACATGAATAAATATGTAATTAATTCCTCCTGGGAAAAACTAATCTTTGTTGTAATAACATTGATCTATCAAAATCCTCATCCAAAATATTCAAAGTAACAAGCAATTGAAATTGGTGAGTGGCTCTTGGCTGATTGTAACTATTAAATATATTTTTATTTCTTCTGAGTGCTAATAAATGATGAAAAAAATAGATCAAGTTTTTGATTTGCGCAAAGAATGAAATTTTAGGAACATTCATGAGAAAACATTATATTCATGTACATGTTGATAATAATACCAAAATTTGGTTCATTGTCCCACTAGGCATTCGAGATAACTATTATCATTCGAAGTTCACCCTAGATGAGGAAGTTCAAGTAAATTCTTCACTTCGGCTGATCTGATGGGACCTCCTCTAAGCTATGGGTGACTCGGGTTGAGGAGAACCTCCAGTGGGTTGGTTCCCTAGGGAAATCATCTAAACTAATTCTCTAATGGGGTTAAAGGGGAGAAAAACAAAAATTAATGAAATCAAGTAAATTAGGTGATACACCAAAATTTGGGGACCTACGGCTGCACAAAATCATACTTTACTTGACAATAAAAAGACTAATAAAAATCACTTCAACTATTGTTTGATAATTATTAAACTCACGAAGGCATTAACATACACTTAAATGACTTACAAAACTTACAAAACAACTTAATGGAGGTGTTGGGAGGTTATGAGCATGCAAAGGAAAGAGATTATTCACTAAAACATACCACAAAATCTGTTGTCAGTAGACACTAAAATTAGGTCACACCCCCTTTTCCCTCATCATATAAGCACCCTTTGTTACATTTAGCTAGCTATGCCCCCTTCACCTCATTAATATTAATTAAATTAATGCATTATCCTCACTATATTTATTATTTAAATATCCTATTTAAAATAATAGCTACACATATAGTTCACTTAGACATCTCACCAAACCAACTCAACCTAAGACCTACTCTTAGCAAGTTACCATAACTAACTAAGACTTACTCAAACCCTAAAAATCAATGCCTACATTCCCTCTAACCATATTCCCGCATGCTCACAAGAAGCTCCCAGTCTAATCCATGGGATAACATCACGGGATCCAAGAAAATCGGGGATCTCCCTAAGTTTAGTAAACCTAGGAAATCCCACCTTGATTGGCGTCGGTTACCCCTAACCGCCGCTAGTTAAGCGGACCACAATCGGCTACCCCTTTTAACCCCTAAAATACATTATTATCAAGGTTGGCAAACATTGGGAGAAAGTGGACAATCAAGAACACATCTCAGAGAGATAACGCATCTTCAGAGAGAAAAATTCTAGCAAAAACTCACATCCAAGGAAGGAGATTGAGCATCTTCTCCTGCATAGCCATCCCAGCCACGATCTGATCTATCTAAGAAAAGAGGAGTGTGCATGTAACCCATGCAGAAGATTTTCTTCAGTTGGTGATCACTTGCAGCCTTTAAACCCATCATCAACACCTCCATCCTTCACACACAGACCTTCAAGAATGAAATCCAAGTAAGTATAACGTCATACTTCTCTGGTTTATTTCATTTCATCATTATTTTATCACCCATTGATTATCTTTCTCCCTATTGACCTTCCCAAACATTTTTACCTCTGTATACCCAATGAAACCTTTCAAAATCCTACTCCAGCTACTCAATACCTCGTCTGAATAACCAAAATTCTTTGTGCAATCACAAAGGAGATCAAAACCCTATTCTCGTGACATTTCCAAATCGACAAGATGCGGAACTAGTTACACCTAACCGTCGTCGGTCACCCTCGATCGATACCGGTCTTTGTGTTTTCCCACATAGCCTTAAACAAAGACCTACCCACCTAATTTTACCTCACCCTCACTCACCTGTGACCTACCTGAGACCTTTATCGACTGACCTCGCAGAACCCGTAACCAACCGTTTGAATTGTGGATTCTATTCTAGCTTAGCTTGTTAGATTAGATCTATTTTCTTATTGTGTTTTTAAGTGAGATACCTAAATCATTTTAAAATAACAATAGGATTTACTTTGTTTACAACATTAATTTGTTAAAACAATGGACTGACAACCATCTAGGAAGTACCATACTTCCTGGATCTAGCTCACGCTAGGTAGTTCACTGCCCATATTGTTTAATTCCTTCTGGTGGTCTTGTTTTCATTACAAGTAGTTCCTCCTAGCCAAAAGAAATCTCTCACAATTAGTTGTGGATTTGGAAGTCATACGCGTGCAACAACCCATCAACCGACATTTGAACAAGTATTCCTCCTATGCTCGTTACCCTATCTGTTTTGTTAATGCTTCTAAGAAACAATCTAAGAAAAAGGTGAAACATTTTGGCACGCCCAGTGGGACCCATCTAGGGTTCTTTGCATTTCATTCATTCCTAGGAAAATAATGTGTGTTTGTTTCCCTTGTAAAAAGTGTACACATTAATTTTCTTCCCTAGTAATCCACATCTCCTTTCTATTTGCTCTAAAGGAAACTTTTCTTTTGGTATAATTAAAAAGAATCATTTATTCATGTTTTCTGCATTCTAGTGAAAGAGCATCCCTCTTCCTTTTCATCTTATTATGTCATCCAATTTCATATTTTCAATTTGGGTTTTAAAATCATTGCATTTCATTCTGATTTTCTGCATTAGCTCACATTAATTGAGGGTAACCTATACTGTTGGAAGTCATTACCAGCTGATGGTTGACAAATGAATCATAGAAGAGCACTTCTATCCTTTTCTCTTTCTTTAAGTCTTACCAAACCACACAAAAATTCAAAATACATACATTCTTAAACAACATCTTACCTGGAATAAGTTGTAGGTGATCACACGATCACGGCACAGTGGGTAACCACTCACCGCTCTGTTGAGTCATACTTGAGAGTGAATCCCATGCCCACCATAACATCCCCAACCTCACCCTTTAGATCTCATTCTTTGTAGGAAGCCATCCTCACCAAAAATTATATTTCACAATTCATGTGTTAGTCTCTAAATAAAATAATCTAAACAAATGTAATAGAAAGGGCACTTCTAGGATCACATTTTCTTAGTATTTTTGCTTGCTTACGTTTTAAGGTGAAATATCACGTTCATCACTTCTTTTTGTTGATCCTTGCATGCTCCTTATCATAATCGGTGTATTCGGCTTTACCTGAGTGTGCTTGGGCCATATTATCATCATTTATAGAATTTTGGGTTTGATTCTAGATCAGATTTTAATTCACAACCACTTTCTTTCATCAAGCTTGTTTCAATTTCACAAGAATCAGTCATTGGTTACCTCGACCGCCATCGCTTATACCCAACCGATGTTAGTTCCAAGTCCTTTTGCTAACCAACTCAAAAGGACATTTTCACTTCACTTTCTTTCACTTTCCACAGTCTTTGTCACTGTCTTTTTTTCCATTAATGTTTTACACATCCCTAGATTTGGCATACTTGTCATATTTTTCCTTCTGCGTCGTTGTTTACTCATTGTCTATTTTCTACGGTGGTAGACGGTGAAGTGGTTACTCTTGACCGACGCGGTTTTATCTAACCGCATCGGTTACCCTTTTCACATTCCACCCATCGTTTGTTACTTCATCCATTTTTATTAACAGAATCACTTATTCCTGCTATTCTCTATATTATTTACAGAAAGGAAGCCCTACTGTGTCAATACTTTGGTTCACATGGTGCTGACACAAGACAAGAAAACAACCTTGTATTCCACGTCGTGTCAACCACTCCCACCTAGTCCCTCACCACCTTCTATTTTATCACCAGCCATGGGTCCCATCCAACCTACCACTATCGCTATCGGAGATGAGGAGTTTGCATGACTCCTTGACTAGAACCCTGCCGCCTTGCAATTTTACCTTTCCCACTCATCCATCTCGAGATGCCTCGGGTCAGTTGATATATGACATGCCCATATATATCCCCCTGACTCTCGCATCCACTTCCGCATCGGATCCATTTGGTTACGTCTCGCCCACATCCACTTTACGCCCAATCGTTTTCATTGCTTAGGTTTTATACCCTCCATGACTACCACGTCTATTACCTCTGTGGCACCCATTACATCCACCATATCCTCGATGACTACCCCAAACACAACATCATCTGCCCCTAATGTCTCATACATACCTATAGCTACACTCCCACCTCCGGTGTCGGTGGCTTCTTCTACCCCATTTCGAATGTGGTTCTTTCCATTGCCCAATCATTAACCCTATTACCACTAGGATTACCACGACCCTTCCAACCCCATATACATACTATCAACAACCTCCCATTTCATCTATTATACATTCCGTATGTACCCCTATTTCATTACCTTCTTCTCCACCACCTTACATGGCAGCCCCATACACTGGAATGCCACCCACATTATATGCCAAAACCAACCTCTTCACGCTACAGGAGGCATCCAATCATCACAACCCACCAATGACCTAATTAAATTGATGTTGTAAAAGATGTAGACACTTTGGAGGCATCATTTTCCTATCCATTCCTATCTGTTCATACCCTGTGCATTGGGAAATTCCTAAATTCAATTGCTTCAATAGCAAGGAAGACCCACAATAGCATTTGCGCCAAACACGGGTGTTATTTGATCGCTCATGATGATGCCCTACTTTTAAGAACCTTTCCCATGTCCCTCACTAGACCTGCATTAGATTGGTATAGTGGGTTACCTAAACACTATATTTTCATCCAATCATGTAGCCCAAGCTTTCTTGGACCATTTCTCTATCAATATTGCCAAGAAGGTCACCATGACTGATCTATATTCCACACATCATGAGAGGATGAATCCATCGCAAATTTTGTCACTCATTGGCACAGCCTAATCAATAAACTTACCTTCCAATTGCCACAAAATGAACTCATCGAGCTCTTCACACGAGCTTATGCAAGACATATCTCCCCAACCTTGCAGGTCCAAACTTTTTGAACAATCGATGACGCATTCACTATGGCACGAAAGTTAGACATTCATGCCATCAAAGAGAAGAAAATCCAATTATGAAATAAGAATTCGACATTCAAGTCAAATGAAACCTCTTCTTCTTCTAAACCACCAACCAATTATTCAAAGGCTAAGGGTACCGCTAACATAGTGGTACTCAAGGCTGGCCCAGCTCATCCGTCCAATCAAGCTACACCCTCATCTAATCTACCACCTATCCAAGATTTTCGATTCAGAAAAGAGTAGCAAAAATATACCCCAATTGGGGAACCTTAATCTTTTGTCTTAGAAAAGCTTATCAAAGCGGGATCTGTCACCCTTCCACCCATAAAACCACACACTGGTTTTGACCCTACTTGCCCCATGCCCGCATGGTATAAAGAGCATGATTTCTATAACTATCACCAAGTGAAGGGTCATAGTGAAGACAACTACATCACTTTCAAGAATATTTCCCAAGAAATGCTCGAGAAAGGTGAGTTAACTGTGGATAATCCCAACACCGCCCCCAACCAAAATCTACAAATCTTTAAAAAACATTTCCCAATCATGCCCCTTCATCCAATCAAACCGGTGAGACATCCACTCACGATACCCATACTCTTGAGGTTCATGCTATCTTTAATGAGGTACTTGTAGCCTCTCAATTACCTCATATCCCTTCCATAGAGGAAATCCTCGCCTGAAATCCTCCTTCCACATTAGAACCAACCATCACTATTCCTTCACCAATAGAGGAGCACCTTTCATCTCCTTCATCACCTACGGAGGGGTCTTCTGCTAACATTGAGACCATCTTACCCCTAGCTTCTCTGCTTAGATAACCTTTACCTACCGTACCTCATCTATCCATAGAGGAGCACCCATTACCTCCTCCACCCATAGAGGCACACCCATCACCTCCTCCACCTACAGAGGAGCACCTATCCTATCCTCCACTTATAGAGTAACTCCCATCATCTCTTCCACCCATCATAGACCCAGTGGAGATACCTTTGCCTCTTGGTGAGCACTCTCCATTGGCTACTCAAAACCCAACAGACCTACTTTCAGCTCTCTTACCCACGAAAGTTGAAGCTGACCAATTCCTGTCTCTAAGATGCATTTTATGGGAATTCCCATTAGGTCCTCACCAACTCCACCCACAGATGTGTCGTTCTCATGTTTGGCTGATCACTTAGATTATGTGGATAGGGCTTTGTTATGGGGGTGCCTCTTACTCCCTGTCTCGACACAAATGTAGAGATCCCTCAATGACACCTCCACTATCTACCCAAACACATTTCTACCCATCAAACCACATATAACTATTGTCATGACTCCTTCCACAATACCCATTAGCACTCACACCACACCCTTACCCATAACCCGATCTATACCTAAACCCAAACCCATACCCACAACATTTACCTCCACTAAACCTATTACCACTTTAGGGGTTACCCCAACCACCAGCCTTACTCATCCACCTATTAAAATAGATTTAGCTACATCCTCCAACATTAAAACCACACCTACTCGACACCTAAACCAAAAAAAAAACTCCTCGACCTCATACGCCGACCACACCAGTCACACCCACATTTGTCCCGTCACGCCTTAAAAACTCAGCGGTCCAACATGGTCAAGCACCTTCTCCCATCCATAAACCAATAACACAAAGAACCCACTCCTTCCTCACAAACCTCTAACCTACCTGGGCACACAACATGACTTATACCCATACCTACAATATCTTTACCACCAATACCTCCAATACCTTTATCTATCGCTTCACTACACACTACACTTCGAGTCATTTTCCCTCACACCCCAAGCACGACCCGTGCCATCTACCTTCACAAAGACCCCCGTTATCCCCATGGGTAACTCACCCTCTTCCTCCATCTACTTTTCCTTCTAGACCTTGTACACCCACACCACCTTTACCCAAGAAGGTGCAACCCAAAAAAAACCCCACTACCCCACAAAAAGGTAGTTAAAACAACCCTACACCCTCCTACCCATCCATCTATTGTACCCCTACCAAAATGAACCCGAACGATACCTCAAACCATACCGACACCTAAGCCCATAGCTCGATCTATTCCTACACTTCCAAAAATATTTCCTCGATAATTAACCACACCTACACCCAAACCCACATTCACTTCCCATTGTGATCCACTAGCAGGGTCCTATGCCAAAATTTTAACCAACCTCCTCGAGACTTCTGTTATCACATTACCGTAACTCCGACCTTACGACCCCCTCAAACCCAAGCCAAAAGGGTTTGATGATACTAAAATTTATGCATACCATCATGTGCTAGGGCATGATGTGGAGAGCTGCAAGGCCTTGAAAACCGTCCTTATCCAATTGTGTCCACCGAAAACCAACTTTGACAATGATGACCTTCTCGATGAGGATCTTGCTTCACCAACACCCATTCACACACTACCCACTCAACAACCACTTTGCCTCCACCCTCACACTCTCCTAGAGCCACACAAAAATTTGAAATTAACATGGTTCGCATCAGAGAACTTGCCACGCCACCACCCAAATGTCATTGTGCCCAATTGAACTCATAGGGTTTTTCTCCTCTGGTAGGTTTTTGCCCTTCATGTCGTTATACCACTCACCCTATGCCTTCCCCATTTGCCACCTTCCCTAAAATAAACATGACACATATCACTACACGTGCGCGAAGGGCAAAGATAAGACAAGCGACCCAACAACCAATCATATACCCCACATACCATCAACACCCATACCTAAAATAACTATCCGCGGTCCCGCATACCCTATTTCTAATGGCGTCACACATCGCACCATGCTCAAACAACTACACCAATCTCCCCTCAAAATGTCCTTATACGACCTCATTCAAACCTCAGAATCCCATCGTTAAGCTCTCATGGAGGTTATTCAATCTATTGAGGTTTTACCCAATGAACCTACACCCATAGCCTCCATTATCACACCCCATCATGTAGCCTCTCTCACCAAATTACCACCTTGATCCTCACCTCACCTGTTCACCAAGTGGCCTCCCTTAGCTTCTCAAAGGAAGAGATCATGTCATACCAAAACAATGACCCCGACCTAGCCCTCTTCATCTCTGTCCACATTGATGATATACAGGTACGCCGTGTGATGATTGATGGAGGCACTAGCATTAAAATCATTTCATCCCATCTATTCTCTCAAATGCACATACCTAAAAATTACATACATAAACATCCGGTCATTTTGTGTTCATTCAATGATGCTATCATACCACACTAGGGACTGTCATCCTTCACGTTCGCGTGGGCCCCCACACTTGTTCGCAATTGTTTTATGTTTTGGAGGTGGAATTCCAATATAACTTGTTACTTGGTAGACCCGTGATCCATGTCATGGGTTGTGTTCCTTCCACTTTTCATCATTGTGTAAAGTTTGAACACAAAGGACACACTTATACCATTCCAGATTTGACCCTTCACCTTTCAAAACATGCAACATGCTTTACCGACCTAATGATGTGCTCATACCTATCAAGCCGTCTACCTCTGCAACCATTACCGCTTCACTTACACCTCCACCTACCAGTACAGCTATTGCTTTCACTACACATACCTCCTCTAGTCCTACCACTACTATAACCTCCACGACTGACCCATTAGCTTCCTAATTTGTTAACTCCACCTCCGCATCGACCCTTGACACATCATCCATACCAGCTACCTACAAACCAACCATTGATCCCTTGGAAGGTGTTTTTCAACACCTCACGCTGGGGGAGTACCGCCTATATAGTGTCAACACATTCCTTACTCCACATGAGTATGGAAGCCTTCACCAACACCCTCATTATGATTAGCATATAGAAGAATGCCTCCTTTATGGTCCTCCTCATCTTCGTACTAGTCTCACCTATGGGGGACTTGATACTACCACTTACATACTTGAACCACCATCACAACCCCGCCCATTTTCCGCTAACTTCCAATCACTTACCAATCACCATTTTTCCCACACCTTCCTACACCACTGCACGTGAAAGGGTTTTGGTTTTGCTTTTACAAGAAAGGCCGCCATACCATTATTCCATGTACCACCCACAAACATAATGACCGTAGTGGTATCGGCTTCCCGAACCTCCTACCAAACAGAGGACATGCATTAAACTCATTGAAGACCCTAGCCCTCCTCCACCTTCATCTTCATCACTACCTTCACCCGCTCCACCTTCATCACCACCCTCACCGATGGAGTCGATGGATCCTAAATCTATCCCTCCTAACTTTTTTTTCATAAACACCATTTCCTTGGGGCCTTTGACTTATCAATGCAAAGGTGAGGCCCCTTCCACTCTTCCATTCCTGTATCTTGAGATGATCGATAAAGAAAAACCCACCATTAACATCATTCAATGTCAGGATGATGAATCCATACTCACCTACCTTGGTGCAGAAGACTCATATATTCATTGGTCGTTACCCTCTGAGACACAAACCATGTTGAATGAATCAACTATCAAGATCAACATTCATACTCAGGATGACCCACACATCCTAAAGATCGGACAATCTTTAGATGCTGCTAAACAAGAAGCCATCACTTCTTTTCTCCGAGATCATAACCATGCTTTCACTTGGTCTTATGCAGACATGCCTAGTATTGACCCCACCATAGTGGTCCACAATATCGTAACCGTTCCCGATGCCAAACCTATCAAACAAAAGCTGAGGAAAATGCACCCTTGCATTGCTCTTCTCGTCAAAGAAGAACTTCAACACCTTCTTTCCATTTCCTTCATCTTACCCATTGATTATCCTCATTGGATTTCTAACATTGTCCCTGTTACTAAAGCAACAGGGGGACTCCACATTTGCATAGACTTCCATGACCTCAACCTCGCTTGTCTCGAAAGATGACTTTCCCTTGTCGGTATTGATCAACTGGTTGACCTTACCACTGGTCATGAGATGCTCTCACTCATGGATGGCTTCTCGGGTTATAACCAAATTTTGCTTGCCCCAGAAGATTAGCACAAGACCGCATTCATTACCCCTTAGGGAACCTTTTGCTATTGAGTCATGCCTTTTGGCCTTAAAAACGTTGGTGCTACATATCAGCATGCTATGACTTACATCTTCCATGATATCATGCATTACATATTGGAAGATTATGTGGATGATCTCTTGGCTAAATCTAAACGTCGCGCTGAGCACCTCACCATCCTCAAAACCATCTTTGACCGCCTCATTAAATATTACGTCTGCCTTCAACCTAAGAAGTGCATCTTCGTGGTTCTCTTAGGAAAGCTCTTAGGATTTATTATTTCCCTCCATGGTATAGAAGTTGACCCTACCAAAGTCAAGGCCATTCTAGAAATGCCTCCACCCACTAACCTTAAACAACTCCATAGCCTACAAGGTAAATTATAGTCCATTCACCATTTCATCTCACAATTATCTTATCAGTGTCAACCATTTCATCATCTACTTTGGAAGGATGTTTCCTTTACATGGGATGATGACTGTCACAAAGCTTTTGAGGCCTTAAAACAATACCTTCTCCAACCACCCATACTCATTCCACCTAAAGACGATCAACCTTTTTACCTATATATATCAACTACCGATCATTCCTTGGGAGCCATGCTTGCTCATCACGATGAACAACACAGGGAGTAGGTGGTTTATTACATAATACGTACTCTCTTGGACTATGAAACCCGATACAACCATCTCGAAAAACTTTTCTTAGCATTAGTTTTTGTTGCCACCAAACTCCACCATTACCTACTCAACCACAAAACTTATGTTGTCACCAACACCGATCCTTTATACTTCATGTATGCCAAACCTTATCAAAATCAATGCACCGTGTGATGGCTTATGCTTTTAGCTGACCTTGACCTTGAATTCATTCACCAAAAGTCCATCAAGGGCAAAGCTATAGCTGACCAACTGGCTGATGCACCTATTTTTGCCCCCTCTAATTTTGACTGTCCCGATGAATCCATTACTACTCTTTCCTTGGATGAACCCCTTACCAAATGACACCGTTATTCAACAGTTCTAAGTGTCGAGCATGGGGGTGAGGCTTGTTTTATCCTTATTCCTCTGGATGGAGAACCCATGCCTTTATATTTCAAACTAGACTTTGACTACACCAACAATATTGCCGAGTACGAGGCGTTTGTACTAGGTCTCCAGGCCACTTATGCCCTAGATGTCAAATCCATTCACATCTTTGGTGATTCAGAATTGGTCATAAACCAAGGCAATGGTATGTACCAATTTCGTAATGAGATACTTCAAAAGTATAAACATCATGTAGACATACTTTTGACCACCTTTGATCATTACACCCTTCAAACCATCCCACGTTCAACCAACAAATTTGTAGATACCATGGCCTGCTTAGCTTCCCAAATACCCGCTTCCCCTACCAATTCCAAAATATTTGTCACCATACAACACCTCCATTCACCTTCTTATTTACCTCATGATGTTTACTCAATCAGAAATGACACCCCTGACCCAAGTGACCTTTGGTATAAACAATACTCCAACTACCTTTCCCTCTCCATCTTACCTCCTGATCTCACCCGTAACGGACAACACACCTTCCTTAAAAAGGTATCCCATTTCGTCATTCTAGGGGGACTCCTCTATAAGTGCAGCTTTGATGGTATTCTCTTACGATGCCTCACAAGTTCTGAAATTCCTTATACCATTAAGGAGGTTCATGATGGCATATGTGGAGGTCACTTTAGTGGCCTTACTATTGCTAAGCATATTCTTCACCTAGGCTATTATTGGTCGACCCTTAACCATGATTGTTGTGACTATGTCAAATGTTGTGTGAAATGTCAACAACATTCCAACCTTCATCATACACCCAATCATGCCTTACGGGTTGCTCATGACTTTTGGCCCTTCTCTCAATGGGGTTTGGATCTTGTCGGAGAAATCAATCCTCATTCTTCCCAATGCCATCAATGGATCATAACTACTACCAAATATTACAAAAAATGGGTAGAAGCCATACCACTCATCTCCAAAAAATTTGAGAAAATATGTGAGTTCATTGACCATCACATCATTTGCTGCTTTGGTGTCCCTCATCGCCTCATCACTTTGAAAATGGAAAACAATTCAAAAACAAAACATTGCAAAAAAACTGATAACGCCTTCGAATTCATCTTAGTTTCTCATCATCTTATTACCCAAAACCAACAGCCCATCTAAATCCACTAACAAAACCCTCAACAAAATTCTTATGAAATTATTTGATGATACTTGGGAAGGATTGACATACACACATTCCTTTTTCCTATGGGCACATCGCACTAGTATTCACACTTCCACTATGGCCACACCCTTTTCATTGGTCTACGATGCATGCAGGCCGTTCTGCCTCTTGAAGTCTAGATCCCCTCACCCCGTATTTCTCTCCATGATATGCTCACTGATGATGACTTTCGTTAGGACCATTTAACACAACTAGAGTTATTAGATGAACGTCACCTTAATGCTCTGGATCACCTTCAAGTTTACCAACATCGTATCAAATGCGCTTATGAAAACGTGTCCATGAATGGACCTTCCAAATCGGTGACCTTGTCCTAAAATAAAATCAACATGTAACCAAAGTAGAAAAAAGTAAACGGGGAAAATTTGCTCCTAATTGGCTTGGACCATACATTGTAACTCATACCTATGGATCGGGTGCCTATCATTTATCCTCACTTGATGGTAAACCCGAACCTGAGCCCCTTAATGCCTTACATCTTCGACCATTCTATTGTTGACTCATTGTCCTATCTCACCCTTTGTCTCTTTACATTCTCATCCCTTGAGCGCTACCCTAACGATTACAAAAGAATCATGTGAGTACCTATCACTTATTCTTTTCCTTGAATATGTGTACCATGGCACTGCACATAACATGATTCTCATGGATACTTTTTGTCTACCTTTAGATGAGATCCCATGGTCGTTCCACCTTTCCTTTTGAACAAGAGTCCTATCTTTCACCTTGGCCTTGCCCATGATTTCAAAGACCTCACATGGGACCAAACTCCTTGAGTCAAACTTCCAATAAAAATATGACTCCCTCAAAAGGACATCTTCCTCTCGACAAAATTGCTACTGTAAATAGACTGCTCCCTCGAAAGATAGCTATGTGTAAAAAAAAAACGAGAACAAACCAAAGCTTCCCACATCAATTAGCTTCACGAAGACCTCAAGGAGTACCATATTCTTTATCCCATATAGACTTCCCACATCGATCAGTCTATCAAAACAAATAACTTTTTTAGTCATAGACTTTCCCATTGTGACCTCGGACCTCTTGCCCAAAAGCTTTGTCACTTAAAACATATAAAATTAATTACCTTTCACCCACCTTACCATTTCCAATCTCATTTCCTACATCACCTCAAGTGACATCTTGGAATTCTGACATTCGGTGATCTTGTGACTACCTTCATCATAGACTAGTTAATCGTGCAATGCCTTTCGGGTCTTGTGTTCACCACCCCCTTCAAGGTATGATCTACTCGGTATGATCCTACCCAATCAATGGGCTCTATTACCCTCCTCTCATCTTTTCACCATCTTTGTTGACATTTATATTACCTTATACGGGACTTGGTACTCGATGCTTACCTTTGGGGTAATCCTCTTCTTTCACCATAGTCGCCTTCACCTACATCATTTTACCTATAATCTACCCACACCTAACAAACCAAAACCCACAACATGCCCAAGCACCTATTGAATCATTTTCACACCTTCTCATTTTCTTCCTAGCTTAAGGGAGAACTACATTGGCCTCGAGGTCCCTTTTCACCGGGACTATGTAGGAAGCACTCCGCGGGCATGGGGCCCTTGGAGGTTAGCTCGGCCATTCTCTACCCTAAACAATTCATCACCATGCCTAACTCACCATTTACCCTACATTTCACTTAGTTACCCTTTTCTAAAAAAATTGGAAATTAAGCCACATACATAACAAGTTGCTTCATATTTTATACATTTATTACACCTATCCTTTTTTTATCATCACTATGCATAGATTATACCACATCTCACATATGAGCCATAGTATCATTCATTGCACAACAAATAATGAATCACACCTTCACCTAATTTCAACAAAACCATGCTTATAACTAGACTCATCCATGCCTAACCTAACTTGACTCGATCCATTCCTATAACCTGACTCGATCCATGCCTAAACCAACCTAACTCCATCATGCCTAACTCACCTAATTTCCATAATCAAAACAACAAATCCATATCTCATCTAATACAAGCCATACATCCAATATCTCATAAACATATTAACACATCACCAAATACCATGAATCTCATCGTATAAATCAATAAATGTGTGTCTCAAAATACATGCCTATCTCATCATGGCCATCATCTCAAAATTTCGGAACATAGGATGATATACAATACAAAATGTCATCGGCACGCAGGCCGGTCTCATATATACAAAATAATGAATCCATACAAAAAAATATTTGGCACGCAGGCCGGTATATGCTCAAAATATACAAAAAAATCACTCGTACATCCTCACCATCTTTGGCATGCAGGCCAGTATGTGATAAAAATACAAAAATCTACGGCACGAAAGCATATATATCAAAACACTAGTATACATCAAAAATAGGGAGGCTGCATATCAGACATCTTGCCGGATGTCCTCCATCTCCATGTCACCTGCACCCTCGGCCTCTTATGCCCCTACTAGCACATCACCTCACTCTAGTCACCATGCACTGGTGGCCTCTCCCTGATTAGGCCTCGGAGCTCACTACCCTCCTGTGCTC
Source organism: Taxus wallichiana var. yunnanensis (assembly GCA_018340775.1). Classification (NCBI taxonomy): domain Eukaryota; kingdom Viridiplantae; phylum Streptophyta; class Pinopsida; order Cupressales; family Taxaceae; genus Taxus; species Taxus wallichiana. Next base: position 479,585,965 of record CM031239.1, read on the forward strand.
TCCACACTATGTGTGCGGGATCTTGTCCTCTCACTGGACACTGTTGTGCCCCTGTACTCTCTAATAGAGGAAGTCTATCCCGACTGCCATGAGCTAGTCTTGATAGTATCATGCCTCACCTAGGGCATCTTGTAGCCTGGATATAGGCATGGTCTATGGTGGTCTCGAAGTCTTGCCCCGTATCTTCCTTGTGTGAGCCTATGAACTTGGACCAGCTCCCCTGCGCGCCTATGGTGGTGCCCCGCCCTATCCTCGTGCTCCGTATCTCGGGCCTGTAAGACCCTAATATGTTCTTGGGCTATGGCCAAATGAGCTGTAATCCTTGCCACTTGAGCCTATAGGGATGTCACTCGACCATCTCTATCTCCATCTCCTCCATCACCTCCACCCTCTCCCTCTACCATCTAGGCTTGCAGACTAGCCATCTGTACCCATAGCTCTGTGACCTCTACCTCTGACCCCTCCAACCGTGTGTTGTAGAATACCTATCTTCGTGATCGTGTCACTACCTTGCCCCCGTAGGGCGTCTCTTTGCACCGTCATAGTAGCTAATTTTGGCTACCCGGGTCTCGGTGGTATGGCTTGTAACTGAGCCGCCCACCACCACTACCTCGTACATATCTCAGTGCATCCGACATCATCAATCCACCTATCCATTGGCTTCTCCTCCTCTCCTGTCAACACTGTAGGCTATGGTAGAGGGAGAGGCCTCTCCACATCATCTCTCTGATACTATGGGAAGGGTGGAGGAATATCTTGTATAATCTTGAATCGCTGCCGTCGACCACATCAACCGGGATCATCTCATCCTCCCCGGTGCAACGACCTGTATCCACCTCTCTACCGGAGCTCAACTAGCTCCTCATGCATATGCCTATATGAGGGGAAGCCCACATATGGTCTCCAGATAATGTCCACTCCAGACAACCCCTCCAACAACTACCGAAAATGGGCCACATCATATGTCGACCTATCTAACCTCCACTCTCCTGCAACCGGTACCCATCTCCTATATCCCAACCACACACATCTTGGTGGGAATGCATCTGCTTAGGGCATCCTTATCGTTCGAACACAGACTATATGATTGTAGGCCCAGTAGTGCAGTATAAATGTACAACACAGGCTAAACATGCGCAGCTGCCCATATGCCCAAAGCTCCCTGTATAGCTGCACCAAGAATGCTGGTGCCCAGGCAAAGCGTGTCTCATGTACCATCATATAGTGGATCACCCCCATTTGTGATTAAGGAATGCATCCACCCTCAGCATCAGGTAGTGCATAGTAGCACACTACCTCCATCAATAAAAATACTAGCCTCGTCTCATCCGGATAGGCTAGGTACATATCACCATAGCTCAAACTAGCGCTATGGAAACTCAACTCCGCTGCCCCCTCACCAAAAACAGTCCCGATCAGCTCCTTTGAGGCCTCGGAGGATATAGAATACACTTAGGCCCCTAATATGGGTAACCTTAGAATCTGGAACACGTCCTCCAAGGTGATAGTCATCTCACCTGTCGGAAGGTGGAATGTGTTGGTCACGGAGTCCCATCTATCGATTAGCATGACCATCAAACTAGGCTAACAAACATGATGTCGGTGGTGCTGAATACCACTCAATCCAACTTCCCCCATGTGTTGCAGCTCCACAGGGGTCGTTAGGCCACGTAATGTCACCAACAGCGGCGACACCCTGTCTCGCATGTGTAACTGTGATTAACCCTACATCTAATCCAAAGCACAACATTAATCTACCTTTCCCATGACCTTATTCATCACTTATCATTACCCACCACCCTATTTTTTTACCTTACCCATCTCAACCACCTAACCTACATCATTCTTTTGGCTCCTTGAGCCTAACAAACCGACCAGTGCCATTCAGTCTAACCACTCTGGTCACCCTTAAACCGGCATTGGTCACCTATTTAGTGACCGATATCGGTTCGACATAATCGACCACGGTTCCACGTAACTAGCATTGGTCACCTATTAGGTGACCGATCTCGGTTCTACCTCGATTAACGTCGGCCAAGCTTGACCAACGCCGGTCATTGTCATGAGAAAAATCCGTGACTTCCCAAACCCCCTTTTACTCAAACCCTCCCACCTATCCCTTTTACCCCACCTACACTGACCTACATTACCCCACAACCCCTCCCCACTCCACCTATCCAATTTCCTATCCCTCCCCCTCTTTTTTTCCATTTTTCCCCCATACCTGATTTAACTTTTTCCCACCCACAAAATAAAAACACCCACAAAACTCTACTCAAACCAATTATTACACCATCTACTCTATCTAATTAACATTAAAGAGTTAGGCGCTTACCTCATCGCACTGTCACCGTCTCTCGGTGGCACATCCACCACCGTGTTGGTGGTCCACTCAATCCCTCTCCTTCCTCTACCATCACCAAATATCTACCCACACCCTCCGACCACTCGAATCCCTCGCTAAGATCTCGTGGACCCACTACTCACCAACCCAACCACCATCAACCCACACTACCAGCTCACTATCCTGTTTCCTCTGGATGCTTTTCTCACTTTTCTCTCTTTTTGTCCTTTCTTCACTTTGCAATTCACAAATGAATAATAAAAATGTGGATTTTTGTTTGTATACCAAACCCGACCTAACCGATGTCGGTTACCCTTGACCGGCATCGGTCTTGTGGCCTACTACCTAACCGTCCTTGTTTTGCCATACCGACGTCGGTTATCCATGACCGCCATCGGTCACCCTTACCTACACATTGCCCTTACTTTTCCATTTTACCCTCTCCTTTACCTTTCTCTTTACCCCATACCTTTACCCAACCCATTACCTTACCTTTCTTGATCTCATCATTTACTACCTCCATTCATCCTCCTTTGGGGAATCATTGTTTTACCCCTACATCGGCCTTACCTGTGCTATGACTGAGATATTTGGACCTGGACCATCTCTAGTGACCTTTGACCTCATGTGTTTGCTATACCTTGTGGCACTGTTACCTGTGTTAATTGACATAATGACCTTACCTAGCCTATTACCATGATTGTTTATCCCGACCCTACTTTTGGTGTGCGGAAACATACCTAAACATCCTTGCACCTAAACTACGTTGTGCTTCTTGACCTTATCCTATACCTTGGATATCAGATTCACTTCAACCATTTGGATAAACCTATTGACCTTAGACGATGTAGAGTTTTCATGCTCTTCAATCCGGTAGCGTGCTTGCAGTTTATATGTGTGTGTGCATTTGGTATTGTTTTACTGTGACCCGACCCATTACCTAGATTTCCCGAGTAGACCTTTCACTCCTTTTTCCCTATACCCACTTACCTTTTCCTCACATTTACCTTTTATCAAACCACTCACCGCTTCAACCTGCTACCTTGTCAGTTCCTAGTTTTAGGAGATCACCTTCACCCTCACATGGGGCAACCAAATCTTATTTTTGTTAGTGTTGCTTGCTACCAATATAAGCTACACAACAAAAAGGGGCAAAATGTAGACACTAAAATTAGGTCACACCCCCTTTTTTCCCTCATCATATAAGCACCCTTTATTACATTTACCTATCTATGACCCCCTTCACCCCATTAATATTAATTAAATTAATTAAATTAAATTAATGCATTATCCTCACTATATTTATTATTTAAATATCTTATTTAAAATAATATCTACACATATAGTTCACTTAGACACCTCACCAAGCTAACTCAACCTAAGACCTACTCTTAGCAAGTTACCATAACTAACTAAGACTTACCCAAACCCTAAAAATCAATGCCTACATTCCCTCTAACCACATTCCCGCATGCTCACAAGAAGCTCCCAGTCTAATCCGTGGGATAACGACATGAGATCCAAGAAAATTAGGAGGATCTCCTAAGTTTAGTAAACCTAGGAAATCTCACCTTGGCCAGGCGTCACATTTACCCTAATCGTCGCCGGTTAAGCTGGACCGCCATCGGTTACCCCTTTTAACCCCTAAAATACCTTATTCTCAAGGTTGGAAAACATTGGGAGAAAGTGGATGAGCAAGAACACATCTCAGAGAGATAATGCATCTTCAGAGAGAAAATTCTAGCAAAAACTCACATCCAAGGAAGGAGATTGAGCATCTTCTCCTACATAGCCATCCCAGCCATGATCTGATCTATCCAAGCAAAGAAGAGTGTGCATACAACCCATGCAGAAGCTTTTATTTAGTTGGTGATCACTTGCAGCCTTTAAACCCATCATTAGCACCTCCATCCTTCACACACAGACCTTCAGGAATGAAATCCAAGTAAGTATAATGTCATACTTCTCTAGTTTATTTCATTTCATCATTATGGTATCACCCATTGATTATCTTGCTCCCTATTGACCTTCCCCAGCATTTTCACCTCTATATACCCATTGAAACCTCATAAAATCCTACTCCAGCCACCCAATACCTCGTCCTAACCAACCAAAATTCTTTGTGCAATCACAAAGGAGATCAAAACCCTATTCTGTGACATTTCCAGATCGACAATAATCGGCACCGGTTACACCTAACTACCATCAGTCACCCGATCGACACCGGTCTCTGTGTTTTCCCTCACAACCTTAAACAAAGACCTACCCACCTAATTTTACCCCACCCTCACTCACATGTGACCTACCTCAAACCTTTTTCTAACTGCGCAACCCAAAACCAACCGTTTGACCTATGGATTCTATTCTAGCTTAGCCTGTTAGATTAGATCTATTTTCTTATTATGTTTTTAAGTGAGATACCTAAATCATTTTAAAATAACAATAGGAGTTACTTTGTTTACAACATTAATTTTTTAAAAACAGGATGGACAATGTGACCATCTAGGAAGTACCATACTTCCCAGATCTAGCTCACGCTAGGAAGTTCACTGCCCATATTGTTTAATTCCTTCTAGTGGTCTTGTTTTCATTACAGGTAGTTCCTCCTAGCCAAAAGGAAACTCTCACTATCAGCTGTGGAATTCGAATTCATACGTGCACAAGAACCCATCAACCGACATTTGAATGGTATTTCTCCTATGCCCGTTACCCTATCTATTTTGTTAATGCTTATAAGAAACAATCTAAGAAAAAGGTGAAATAGTAACACACTTCATAAATTTGAAATTGGAAGAAAATAATATTTATATTGATTCAACAAGGTGCCCAAGTACAAAATTCTACATAGCACAATTGTGCGTAATGAATAAACCCCCTTAAATCTTGCACAAGCAAGGTATATATATCAAAAGCTAACCCATTTCATCTCCAAAATTGCTCATCCCAATTTTGAAAATTTGGCTAATTAGAGACAAATCCAAAATCACCCACTCACATGCATAATTTTAATCAACTTGTAAAAATAAAATTTCCACAAATAAGGCAAAATAATATGCTTGATTACAAAAGGAAAAAGTATCCCTCAATGGTATCCAAAGGATAAAACAAATCCCGCATGGTCAATTATACACCTTGTGAGCTTGGTTAAACCTCTTATTAAGTCCAATCAACTTTTTTTACAAACACTAAGGTTACTAGATAGTCAATTTGTAAATATTAAGGTATTTTTGACTATCTTTAATTTTTCTAAGGTATTAATTTTGACTATTTGATTTGTGTCACATACCTAGGTTTGATTCTTTGAATTTATAAGGCATGATTACAATTGGCTTCCCTTTGGCTAAGCATCATAATTCACCCCTCCCCATGCAAAATTTAAAATATAACCATTCCCTTTCCACGTGGGTAAGAAGGAAAAGTTTCTATGGTTGGAAATAACTAAGCTCGGGAACCTTTGGTAGATCTTTAGTTAGGGTTGAAAACACTAAACGATAAAAGTCATTTGCATTTTCTTGGAAGTTTTTGGAGGCATCTAGTTTACAAAGAAAAACTATGGAAAATTTTTGGGTGACCATTATTTTTCGTTGAAGTTATGGTTTTGTAGATTTGCATTGTAAATATGGACACTCTTTTGTTGTTTTAGCTTTGTTTTATCTTGCATTGAGCTATGTATTTGACTTCATGGGATGAAATTGGCATTGTTTTCCTCTTATCCATCTTGATCCATGCACTCTCGAATTATTGAATTATGTTTCTCAAATGCTCTACTTACCTCACATCTCGGCTGAGTTTTCATGGTCGATATCCTTATCTCATGGCATTGGCCCTATGTTGTTAGCTTTGTGTTTCTCTCATTTACCCAGATCTAGGTTTTCATTGTATTTCATTACGAGCTCATGTTTAACTCTATTTTCAAGCTCAAGCTCATTGCATTTGTTGATTGGGGCTTGACATGTTAGATTTTCTTGTGAGTTTGAAAAATCCCATTGACATGACCATTCTTTTGGATCTGGTATTTGGTAATTCAATCATTGTTGCATTTGGTTTTTGCGGACCAAAAATGTGTTTGATTTACATGGCTCGAGTCACTTATTAATCCTTGAATTGATTGGCATATTAGGATTATGGTTGTTTCTTGTGTTTGGATCTATTTTACTTAACTCAAAGGTGCATAACTCACGACCCTCCTAAATATAAATCATTTACTTAACTCAACTCAAGTATGAAGTTTTACTAACTCACTTGGATTTACAATTAGCTCGTTGTTCACCTCCCAATAGCTCATTATGTTTGTTTTCATGCACGAACTCAAGGGTTCAAGAGTTGGCTTTGTGTTGTATTGTAAATTCATTTTCATGAGCTTTTGGGTTGGATCTCAACCTTTCATTGACTCCATTTCATGTTCAACTCAACATTGTGGATGAGATCCATCCATTTGTGGCTTGTGATTGAAGTTTATTGCAAACTCTTGGCTTGGATTTACCTCTCGATGACACTGGAAACTAACTTCTACATGGCTCGGTCTGTTGTTGATCTATGGCCAACTTGTGAACTAACTCTACCCATCTCATTTTTACGTCTCACAACTCGATGTTGGGAAAGGTAAGCATCTTTCCATTTATTTTTATATTGAGATTTGTTGTGTAAATGTGTTAAGTAGCCCATGCATAGTTCCTCTATTCCCCCTAGTGTGAAAATTTGAGCTAACTTTACCTATGTTATTCTTAGTTATGTGTGTGGTTTATTACACAACTCAATCTATTGTGAACCAAGGTTAGTCTTAATCATTCAGTTATCTTGGTTACACTATGACCCAATTTTCTCAAGACTTGGGTTTTCAACATTGACTCATTGTGGTGTATCAAGCTTGAGCCCTCATATCTGTGTATAGCTCAGAGTGTTATTCTTATACATAATGGGCCTTAATTTCCTTAAAATTGATAAATATTGGAATACTTGGAGTTTTACACATCCAAATTCATTAAATAACTATATTCTGGCCTCTACAAGGTTATAAACTGCTTCATAGAAATCTGTTATAAATTTTAAGATATCTAAAGACTATTTTCAGATATTTGATTTTGTGTGATGGTAAAATATGAATTTTATGTTGTCCCTGAAATAGTAATTTGTAAAATAACAATGATACTATAACTTTGGAAACCCCTTTTCTGATGATATATTTCAAAAAATTGTGTGGTTGTCATCTACTCTTCATGAGCACATTAAAACTGTAAACTTGAAGGACATATGTGTTGTTGTTTGATTCATAGATTTAGTTTAATCACTGTGCATTTGAAAACCTTGTATGCTAGAATTTTTTTCTAAAAATTTGTTTTTGTGCAAGACTCTATCTTTATTTTGGGGTATAAAATATTAAATGAAGATGGCTTAGATGGATGTAATCTTATCCTTATTTTGTGCTCAAGAAAAGAAGATTTCGAGTTTTAATAGTCTCATAAGCTATATTTATGCTTCATGAATGCAATCTTTACCATGCTTGAAAATTATTTTCTATATCATCTTGGGTATTCAATTTTAGATCTTCATTTTAAAGGTATGATGAACAAATGTATTTCATTTTTCTTGAAATTTGTCTTTTACTTGCATTTTCAAACTAGATAGCTAAAACTACATGATGAACACCTACACTCATTTTCCTAAAAGTTGATAAATATGTGTTCTTTTTTTTTTGAATAAAACATTTTGAAACATAAAGTATTCATATTGCTAGAACTAACTTGGCTTGAGAATATTTTAATCAAAATTTGTACCTTATCATTGATGTTGTAAAATTTTGCTCTATATCCATTTTCTAGTTGATGGACTATAATTTCTATTTAATAATGCATATTACAATGAGTGTTATGAGATCTTAGAGATATATGTTGCATCTTTCCATTTTTTTATTGAGATGTGACAATTTGCATTTCTTTCTACCTATAGGGTGAATATTATGCACAAGTATGAAATGCTTTACACCTCTTGTGACCTTGCTAAGAAGTGTACTTGTTGATGTCGAATCACAGCACCCCTGGGACTCTGCAACACAATGGGTTGAGACTCTCAGTGTGATTGCATAACATGGAGCTTTTCCCAAGTGTGGGACCTTGTGAAGTCGGAAAAGCTCTCCGGATGAAGGCCGGTTCCTATTCCTCTATTCAGATGCACACGTAGAAGATGCAGAGGGTTTATAAAAACCTAATCTAACTTGCCAAGGAGACAGGGGTAAGAAAATGCATAAAATAAAACCTAAACTACAAAGGTGATGCACCGAGGAATGAAGAACAACTGTCTTGCCAATAAACACAAACTATTAAAATGCGATGCAAGATCATGCACAGATAACAGATTTGCAGTGAAAGATCAGGAAGATGCAAATAAACACTGAGAGGGTTGATAATCATCCACAGACATGCATTATTTTCTCCAAAGATTGATACAATACACCACAAAACGCCAAGAGACAAGGTTGCATTACAGTTTTAAATAGGAGGTTTGAACTCCACAGATTCACCTGCCAAAGAGAAGAAGGGAGAGGCAAAACAAGAATGTCCAACCCTTAGAAAGAAGCCCCTCCTTACAATTTATAGGAAGAATGAGAGAGAAAAGAGAGAGGAATTTGAAATCTGCCCCAACCACCTCCAGGTTGCATTTAACTCATCTCATTATGGTGGTAGGTGAGAATCCCAGTGAACCCAAAAGTGGCGAACTGTATTTTTCATTTTTAAGAATTTTTTCTCACCCAATTAAAGATATCCAGTTATAGTTGGATAGAGGACCTCGTAAGCTTTCCGAAAAGTCCAACCTTGCATGAATCTGAGCTCCCAGTCAAAAGTTATGGCCATTTGAATATCTGTGCCAGGGTCTGCTTCCTGTCAGCGCTCAAAATGTTGCGCCTCCAAACGGTGCGCCATGGGCGCATCTATCCTTATGTATACATACCCTTATGTGCACCAAGGCACAAATTTGGTCATGTCGAAACTCTGTGTCATGCGCCATTTCTGTGCGCCAAGGGCGTAACTTTTTCTATGTCGACACTCTGTGTCATGCGCCATTTCTGTGCGCCAAGGGCGCAACTTTTTCTATGTCCACACTCATGTCATGCGCCATTTCGTGTGCCAAGGGCGTAAATTTTCTATGTCGACACTCTGTGTCATGTGCCATTTCTGTGCGCCAAGGGCGCAACTTTTTCTATGTCGACACTCTGTGTCATGCGCCATTTCTGTGCGCAAGGGCGCAACTTTTTCTATGTCGACACTCTGTGTCATGCGCCATTTCTGTGTGCCAAGGGCGCAACTTTTTCTATGTTGACACTCTGTGTCATGTGCCATTTCTGTGCGCCAAGGGTGTAACTTTTTCTATGTCGACACTCTATGTCATGCGCCATTTCTGTGCGCCAAGGGCACAACTTTTTCTATGTCGACACTTTGTGTCATGCGCCATTTCTGTGCGCCAAGGCGCAACTTTTTCTATGTCGACACTCTGTGTCATGTGCCATTTCGTGTGCCAAGGGCGCAACTTTTTCTATGTTGACACTCTGTGTCATGTGCCATTTCTGTGCGCCAAGGGCGCAACTTTTCTATGTCGACACTCTGTGTCATGCGCCATTTCTGTGCGCCTAGGGCATGTCAGGGATTTGAGCTTCTTTGATTTCTCCATTCTCCTGCTTATTCTTTATCTACCCGGAGAAAAGATATATACAACAATATTTTCATTTCAGCATGGATGATGTCATTTTTAGATTAGATTCCTCTCTCAGAGACCACCATTTGATGAAACCTAATGGAAGCATGAGAATTTATAAGTCTTAATTGTTCTTGGATCATTTTGTATAAAACTCATATTAATGGAACTCTTCCTTGAAATTTGATCAAATTTTGCATTTTAAAATTTTGTAAGGTCTGAAATCTATTTAGAATCTGAAAAAAATGGAACTTGATATTTATTTAATGTCATTCAAAATCTGTAATTTCTATGCAATACACTTTGCACAATTTGAATCTTTCACTACTCTATTTCTCGGAGAATCTGCAACATGATCATCAAGATTTATACTTGGAAGTTTAATTTTTCCGTCTCTTGAATATGATTCCCTTCACTTATAAAATTTAGAATGCATGTATTTCTAAATTTGAAAATATAAAGAAGAAAAAAACCCTAAGATTTAACCTTATTCCTTTCTCTTTTTTAGGTACAATGAATTTTTTTATGAAGACAAGTGGAGCAATGACTTACAAAGAAGGAAACATCCATACAGGTAAGTATGGGTTTTCTTTACCTCTTTACATTTTCAGTTTAACATTTACTTTCATTCTTTTATTTTTCCATATCCCATGGCTTGTGTGGGATCTTTGTACACTTATTCCTTATGAATATATGGAATTGTCTTAAGTAATGAGTTGTATAGTGTTTCTTTTGCATTTATTTTCAGTTACATAATCTTAAATGAACATTTGCAACTCAATACAATAAGATAACTTCATGTAATCATAAGGAAATAAAATGAATTAATTGTACCTTTATTTGACCACCAAGAACATAAGTAATAACACCTAATGTAACTATACTTTCCTTTAACACTTCAAATCTGCAACTTGATTTTTTGTTTCAGCATGAAATTTCTAATGTGTGATGTTATTCCCATTTCCACCCAATGATTAAAATAAAATGTAAAATATTAGTTTAATATAATTCTATAGAAGCAATAAATAACAAGAAATAAATACTAAAATAGACCCAAGCTATCTAAGTAATGAAATGTGAAACACTAATGTGAAATGAGGGTTAAGAAAGGCCTTAGATGATTCACATAGGTTGCAAGACTCATCACAAACGATACCAAGTGAATAGGAGGAGGAAAAGACCACCACGAAGCTCAAGAAAGTGTAGATATGGAATTTGTAAGTAGAATGGGGTGCTTGGAGAGGGAAGGTTGCACTTGGGGCACCCTAGTCTAAGATCCGGGTGCTCTAGTCTACGAAATGACCAAGGAACCTCTTATGAGGTATTGTTGAAGGATCACCTATGTTCACATCCTATCACGTGGATGTCGTTGAAATTTTATGGGTGTCACTATAAATCGAGATGATGTAAACACCTACAAAATGTAAGTAATGCGTCAAAAACCTAACAAATAAATATGCATATGAAGGGTTCGACTTTCCTCAGCTACCAAATGGATGGAATTATCATTGAGCATTGCACTACATCTAATACCCAATGAATTTTGGGTGTGTGTGTGTGTGTGTGTGTGTGTGTGTGTGTGTGTTGTGTGTGTGTGTGTGTGTGTTTAAATCATGCCCTAGGTGTTTTTGTGTCAGTCGTACTTTGTGAGTAGTGAGAAATAACTAGATTTAGAATGTAAGTAAATGGTATATGGAATAGAATGAAATCCCCTCCTATGAAGTGTTATGTACACAAAAAAACCTTTGTCCCTTGTGATGGATCTAGATGGATGAAAATAGAGTAATAAAAACCTTTGATGGATGTAACCTTAAGTGGTGATACTAGTTTTTAGTACTTGGTCCTTCATTATGGTCTCATAACTTTATATTTATATGGTTCTCTTGTTCTAATTTCATAATTAACCTTGAAAAGGTAGATCACCAACAAGATAGAAAGCTCAAATGGCTAGAAAATTCCCAAACAAATGAGAGTAAATTGTAAAGAGGATAAGGGAACCCTAGAGGGAATCGGGGTACCTAGGGTGCCCTAGTCTTGGATGGGTGCCCCAATTAGCAATAGGAAAAAAACATTATAAAAATATGGACTGGAAAGTATGGGTGAAAGATATGAAGTAATGACAGAAAGAAAAGTAAAACAACCAAAGAAATGGGTTAATTAGTGCTCTTTTTCACTCAAAAACCATATGGATAGTAGTATGATATTGGGACTAAATAATAACCCAAATTGTGTGATTTAGTTTCTACACCTAGGTGCTCCAATAGTCTTCCATGGCTGATGGATGAGTGCTTGGCGATGATGACATCCTAGAATGGCATCACATGTGAGGAATTACTGTTAGGAATAATTTAATATTGTGAACATTATTATTGTGCAAATAATGAGTTGGTGACAACTCGTAGAGATCTCTTAGAGAGATTCAAGGCTTGTTGAGTGAGAATAGGGATTGGGAGAGATAAGTGAGAGTTTGTTGAAGATTAGAGTTGACTCCTCTTCCATAGAAGAACTCCACTCTATATATGTAACCTTGTCTTATTGAATAACATCCCGAATGATTTCTATTGAAAAATATATATCTTATATTCGGTGTATTTGTTTTTATTCTGTGCAAATCTTACCCAGATTCAACATCCGGTATCGAGCTAGTTTGGTCTCAGGATTCATGCTGGTCAGGGTTTGAGATTTTAGAACTATGGAATTATCAATTCCATGTATTATGGTCTAAATCATGCATGCGTATCTATCTACATAGTACTCTTGGCGACCAACTGCGGACCATTCCAAGTCTGCATGCACCATTAGATCAGACATTCACAGCTTCACACGGACGTGACAGAGAGAATCTCATGGGTCTGTCTTCCAAATCCAAACGACTTCAAATATTCAATTCCATAATCCAAATCTAACCCGCATGCATGTATGGAGAGAACAATGGTTCGTGTTGTTTAAATATTCGAAATTGGAGAGTGTGTGCTATCATAACCTTCAAACTTAACATGCACGAAGGAGCAGGGATGTCGGGTTCTAAGGATTAATCAAAAACTTCAAAGCTGTGAGGAGTAAACTAGACTACATAGTGGCCGACAGCATATGAATCTATGTACACGTGGATCTGATGCCGAGCACGTGCATCTCACATATATAGCTTGCATTCTGGTCATCTACCTGTAATGTTTCTTCACGCATTGTGAATTTCATTCGGCACTTCACAACTCGGTAGTGGATGTCGATTTGGTAAGAGCTTTGCCTGAAAAAACAAACACCGTAAATAAATAAAACTGAATTCAATTCATACATTCAAGATAACATATATATAGGAATATGCTTTCCTATAAATATGGAGGTTGCTCAACAACACTCCTACAAATAACTCTACATTCCTATTTTACGTGAGTTCACATAACTAGAATATTGTTATGATTTGTTTATAATAACAAATCTATAACAATACAAATATTTACGGTTTACACATTACACATTAATAATAATCACAAAAATATATATTTGCTCAAATATGTGAGTACTACTCCATTTTCCTAACATTCCCCCTTAGTGCGAACATGGGGAGAAACGTAAATCTTCTGACTGAGCAGCGTATACATGTCTTGACCATCCTCTGTGCACTCTGATTGTGGGAACACTATCAACCATCCATGGGAACATTAACCAAGGTGGGAAAATACATCGACCACTTGGGAACACATCGACCATGCAAAGGGAACTGGGAACATAAAATCACCATCAACCAAATATGGGAACATCAACCAACTAATCAGAAAAGTAGTGGGAACATGACATCAACCATCTACTTTTATCAAGAACATCTCCTGCTTCAGTACTCTGTTCTGAATCTCCTGCACTATCTCACATCAGGGGTTGATCTAAAAATCATACTCACAAATTACACACATGAACAAGAGGTGGAAATGAAAATGGAACATTGAGACCATGTTCCCCCCCTCAATGTGAACATTTCACTTATTCAACACAAAATAGGAACTCTGAAATCATACTGCAATCCAGAAATGAAAGTAAAATCACACACACACACATAGTGTCACCACAACTTCATGCGGCCCCATCGTTGGCGACGAGAGGATGCCAATTATCCTCCAGCCTCCTGTGCCTCCTTCCTCCAACAGATGCATTCTTTTTAGAAGAGAAAGTCTTCTTCACTATCTTGAGCATCAACTTCTTTATCATGTGAATGGTTGGATCCTGCTTCCCAATCACTTTCTTCTTTTCTATTTTCAGAAATAAAAGCATTTTCTTTTAATTTTCCCTCAAGAAATCTTGTGCTCTTTGCCTGCAATACATAATACCATGTCCTTGATTTTTACAGTAATGACAAAGGAATATTTTCTTGGAGTCTGTGAATGTTGATCTCTGTTTAGAAAATAATTTGGATCATTTTTTTATTGTCACCATACAATGCATTTTCTTCTGGTGTAACAGTCTTATTTTCTTCATCTATCAGTGAAGAAATTAGATCTTCTAGGCTGGGATTGATCTTGCTCAAAGTAAAAACAATGTTTGCATAGCGAGATGGCATACTATTCAACAAAACAACTTTTACATCATCATCCTCTACTTTAATTTTTATCCCTAACAATTGATTCAAAATAGACCGAAACTTACTTATATGTTGTACCATGCTTTCTCCTTCATCCATCTTGAGTCCGAACAACTTCTGCTTCAAGCTCACTGCTGCGCTTCCGGTTTGGGATCCAAACAACTTGTTCAATGTTGTCCAAATGAAATTTGAACTTTTTGAAAGGTCTATATGATGCAAATATGCATCAGACAACCCAAGTCCAATGATTGTTGTTGCTTTACGATCTCTACTCTCCCATTTGGCCGCTTCACCAGCATCGGTTGGTTTCTTGAATGTTCCATCCGTAATGTCCCACAAATCTTTGTTAATCAATATCAACTGAGTTCGCACTTGCCAAGTGTGAAAATATTTTCCATCAAATTTTTCAATATGACCCATTTTCTCCATAATAATATTTTCACAAATTAAATCCAATTAAATATTGGATTTGATATCTTCACGGAAAGTGAAAAAAATAGAAAACTAAAAAAGAATTAACTACTCATACTCTTTTCACTCTCAAGAATCCGGCTCCCCTTCATGCTTCTGCTGTGCATCTGAGCTCAATTGTTGACTGAGTATAAAATACAGCTGCAGGCTTGGCCGAATCAAGTCTCTTTTAATACCGTTGAGTGATGGTGATTATCTTTACATTTTGATTGCAGGAAATGGCATCAGTTTGAAGCTCAAGAACGATGCAACCAATGCAATGATGCAGAAAAGCAATACGTCCATGCATAGAAAATCACTTGGAGAGCTTCTCAAATTTTGGACTGCTCCGTGTCCGTGTAGCTGTGTCCATAGAAACCTTCAATTCTGTCAATTCTGCAAACTGTGGATACGTGGACTGCACCAGAAATACGTGGAATTTTGGCTACTTTTTCCCATGAAGGTTTTAGGCGAGCACTCCACATACACCAAGGCACAAAAACAATATTCCAGTACTGCACGTGGAAACGTGGATATGATGAGTCTTTTCTATCACTCACTGCATTCTCACCAAAATATTAGAGACGTCTTCCTTATGCCAACCCAAACGATAATGGATTCTTCAACGCAATTCGTAGGGCATTACAAGAATGATCTGCCCCTCCAAATAATTTAATTTTTCATCACAGGTAGAATGAAAAGTCACTCTGATATCACATGTCGATTTGGTAAGAGCTTTGCACAGAAAACAAACACCGTAAATAAATAAAACTGAATTCAATTCATACATTCAAGATAACATATATATAGGAATATGCTTTCCTATAAATATGGAGGTTGCTCAACAACACTCCTACAAATAACTCTACATTCCTATTTTACGTGAGTTCACATAACTAGAATATTGTTATGATTTGTTTATAATAACAAATCTATAACAATACAACTATTTACGGTTTACACATTACACATTAATAATAATCACAAAAATATATATTTGCTCAAATATGTGGGTACTACTCCATTTTCCTAACAAAGTGGATGCACATTGGTGAATTTGTTTTAGTCTCCAACATGCAAAAAAAAGACGTAATTGGGTGCAAACCCGAATAAGAAATTAAAGTCTTTTTGTTTTTTTTTGTTTATACATTTTAAATACGTGATATCAAAGTCTTGTTGTCTAAGAGATGTTTTTTTAGCTGTGTTTTATTTATGTTTGAGTTGAAAGTGTCTTCCAATATTAAAATGTCATTTAAAAAGTAATTGTATGTATTACTTTTTAAATTCCTTTTTCAAAAGTCATTTTAGTTATGTCAATTATAAAAATAGTCAATTTGTAATTGTCATTATTTTTGTTTGTTGTCATATGGTTAATCAAACCATAAAAGTCCAAGTTATATGGTTTTTTTGGTCAACAAAATAGTAGGGTCATTTTTTGATAGTCAAGTTAATATTGTCAATGTGTCTAGGTGAATAATAGGTTGTATTTCTTTTTGTAATTTGGGTGCATTATCGGTTGAAACCGACACCCAAGAAAATTTGTAAATGAGCTTTAAAGATAAATTGGCTAATTAAGTAGCAAACAGATGGAGGCTGGAGGCAATGGAGGAAGGAGGGCAATCGGCAACCTCTCGTCAGGCACCATCGACGAGGCCGTATGAAACTGAATTGGTGGCCAAGTTTTTCAGTTGTGTGTTTGCTTTCAATGTACATTTGTGAGAATAAGAACAAATGATTGTTCAAAAGTAATGTATAAACATTCCTAAATGTAACTCCCGATGTAATGAAATAGGTGAGCAAAAGCACCAGTGTAAGACAGTTCATGGATCTTGAAAAGGTTTGTGGAAGATCCAGAAAACCACACGAGGTGGATAGGTGATGGATCTATTACACGTCAAGGTTTGTGGTAAACCTGTAAAACCATAGAAGGTTGAGCATTGCTCCCTTCATTAGTATCAAGGTCATGAGTCACATAGTATAGAGGTGAGCATACTACAGATGAGAGTGTGTATGTTTTTCCCATGTTCACACTAAGGGGGTGAATGTTAGGAATAGTTTAATATTGTGAACATTATTATTGTGCAAATAATGAGTTGGTGACAACTCGTAGAGATCTCTTAGAGAGATTCTAGGTTTGTTGAGTGAGAATAGGGATTGGGAGAGATAAGTGAGAGTTTGTTGAAGATTAGAGTTGACTCCTCTTTCATAGGAGAACTCCACTCTATATATGTAACCTTGTCTTATTGAATAACATCCCGAATGATTTCTATTGAAAAATATATATCTTATATTCGGTGTATTTGTTTTTATTCCTGTGCAAATCTTACCCATATTCAACATCTTCTTTTTTATTATTATTTTTTATTACATCTTAAGATTGTACTTAAATTTGTAGATTACACATGGGTTACCCCTTCATCTATTAAAACGAGAAACCCGAAAACAAATCGTACCCTTCTCCAATGTTGACAAAAAAATGGTCAACAAGAGCCATGGTGGGTTGAGTTGACTCGCTTGTGTACCCAGACAAAAATTCTTAGGTCTCTTGTTTGCTTTGAGAGGTTCCTGGATTCCTTTTCCTTCTTATCTAAGGCCATGTCCATCATACTCCATTTTATTAAAAACTTGAAACCAATATTCTTTGCTTTTTTTTCAAAAGTACCAATCACATATGGATAATTATCTATATGTGATGAACAAGAAAAAAATATACCATGCTTTCATCTATCTGTGAATGTGTATCTAACACTTCTTTTCTTTTCTTTCAACTCTTTAAATTCACCTTATAGGATGGCAAGGTCTTGCTGAGTTTCTTCACAAAACACTATTTTTCTCTAAGTTGATTATGCAAATTATGTATAACTTCATTGCATCTTGCCTCTACTTGGAGTAATTCTTCCACAATGGGGCTTTCAAGACTTTCTAAAAATAAAA
Source organism: Taxus wallichiana var. yunnanensis (assembly GCA_018340775.1). NCBI lineage: Eukaryota > Viridiplantae > Streptophyta > Pinopsida > Cupressales > Taxaceae > Taxus > Taxus wallichiana. Next base: position 479,603,952 of record CM031239.1, read on the forward strand.
TTTTCATTAAACCTTATCTAACTGATGACATGGCTCATTATTTCTCGATAACTCATCTAGATCACACTCATCCCAAAATAAATGCATACATGAAGAGAAAAAGTATCTCATCTACTCTATATGACTAGTCAATGAACATGAATTTAAAATTTTAAAAGAGTGAAACTCACTAGATTCCATTAAAATAAACCAATATTCATATTTTTCTAAGTTACATTATTCTACCAATGAAAAAAATCTGCACAATATTGACTTACCCTCATGACCTAGACCCATTTTCACATCGATCAACTTTGTACCATCTTGGTACTTCAATTCTTATCTTGCTAGGGATATTTTAACAAATACTCTGAAAACATCTTGTTCTACTTTTCCATGCCCAACATCATTTAAATTCCAATTATGTTGAACATTGCACATCTTATGCATCCTTCTCAACTCGTAGAAAATTAAGGAATTTGTATTGTGATGTACAATTATTTAACCATATGATTTATTAACCAAATATGATGTTTTTCTTACTCAAATTACCATAGAATATCTGAAAGTAACCTTGCATGAACATAACTAATATAAAAATTATACCCACTCAAGGTATTTTTGTCTTCCTTTGTGTTGTTGAGAGCATGAGTCAATGCTATATACACAAATATGGAAACCTAAATAGAGTTTTAGTATTTTGATTGCACTTTATTCTATGGTTGTAGTGTATATATATCTCTACAAAATTTACAACTAACAAAATGATAACAAGTGGAAATGTGTCCTTATATATCCTTGATTTCTCATCTAACCATCGAGCTCAGTGCGTATGCCTTTCATACTCATACACTATCTTCTCTCGAGAATATAGTGTTGGCATGTAGGCTTAATAGGTATTTTCATTGATGATAACCCAATTTAATGACAAATTGAATGTTGTAGGATGATTTCATGATGTTTTTTTTTTTGTTCTAAGATACTGGTACAAATGTATATCGATTCTAAAGTGGGATTCGAGTGATATGTGCTTGCTCTAGCAATCCTAAACATGTGGTTAATAGATGTTTCTTGGTAGTATGAGATTTTTGGTTTCTTGGGAAATATTTTGACATGTTGGATAACATGTTTTGAGCATTTTGAGAACTCAAAGAAGTGGTATAGTGTAGGTACAAATGGTTCACTTTGTTACAGGTGCTCATTGGGAGCAGGTATGCTTGCTTGGAGGTGTGATTGTGTAATTTAGAGCTATATGAGATCATAAAAGGTTGAATTTAGGTGTATAATGTAATTATAGGTGTTTTTGGGTCATTTTCAGAGGTTTCTTGTTTAGTTATTGCATTATTTTAGTTGACCCTAGCTTCTACAGTGAGGATCTAACATGCAGGAATAGGTAATTCTTAGTGACTAGAGAGTTTGAGCTATTTAATTTACATTATGATGATAGATTTTTATGGGGATGATTCATGGTTCTCTTAGAAAAATTCAGGTCTCCATGTTGAGTATTTTTCTAGATATGAGTGATTTTGTGAGATAGGGTGAAAAACAAGGGAAATTCCAACTCAAAGTGCAACTTCAGATGCTCATTCTGAATGGTGTGCTTTATATGGGACCTTTTAACTTTCAAGGAAGATTATATGGTGATTTTATAAGGTTTCAAAAAATAATGAGGTCATTTGATTGTCATATTTTTATGAATGAATGTTAAGAAGGTAAAGTGGTCTAAAACCCTAGTTAAACCCTAGCTAGGAGTAGTTTGCAGAGAATGAAGTATAGTAACCTAGTTTTGATTGGTTCATAAAAATTTATGATTTTATTTGATATAGAAATCCTCAGGATTTCCATAAATTTATGGTTGAGGTCATGGTGATGACCGGCTCCACCTAAAAATAACAGTTTTGGAGAAGAAAGGTTTAGGGCTGTAAGATGGTCCAAATGTGTAGCAAAAAAAATGATGATGAATGATGTTTGGGAGTTATTTATTTATTTATTTCCATTTAGTTTTTAGAGTAAGTTCATGTATTTTCATGATTTTTGAGGTCCAAATAGGTTGACTCATTAAAAGGGCGCTTTTGGGGTCTCAAATAGTAGGGTCCAGTAAAATGAGCATAACTTAAGCTAAAGGTAGAGTTGTGAAATTATTCAAGTTGTGATGGAAATTATATTCAAATATATTTCCATTTATATATTTCTTGTCTTGTTATGAGGTAATTTTATAGGGTTCCCATGTCATTCTTTGAGTAAGAATATTTTTGGCAGTTTGAGAAAACATCTATTTTGGTGCAATTTTGATGGTTTTTGAAGAATTATATGGATTTGGTCATGATTCATATCACTTGGAATGTGAAGAAGCATTAATTTGGAATCCAATGAACCCATTTTTATATATTTACTGTATGTATAAATTATTTTATGAGAAAATATTTCAAAATAATTATTTTGGTAGGTTGATCTAGTGAAGGAAAATGTTGTTGTGGTTTGAAGTGAAGGATGTTTCATGAATTATAACTTTCATAGAATTTTTCTATAGGTTCTAAAATTTCTTTTAAGTGATCAAATTGAAAGTTTTTTTTTAGGAGAATTCATTTTTGATCAAGTAAATTTTCTTGGGTGTTGAAGGGTGCAAGAAACAACAATTTTGAGAAATAAAAGAGCTCTGGGCTCATTAAACATAATAATTATGGAAATGTATGATTTTTAAATGTTAATTTAACCATGTGTGGTGATTTATGTGTCATAAATAAGGATTGTTTTGAAGTAACATAACTTTTTATCTTTGTGCCCATGGGGTTTTGAGCCATTTTTGGCACATGAAATGATGGTTTAGGATAGGCCGACCTACTTGGGTCACTTGTGGCTGTTATGTTTTAATTTAGAATTTTTCTATGATGCATGGGTTGAGCCAAAGGAGGGAAAATATTTGAGTTTGAATTTGATCCTTGGAGAGGCTATAAAAGTGAAGTTATGGGCATATTGTTTCTAGCTTTTGAAAACCCTTTTATCTTCTTTTGAAGAACCCTTTTGCTGAAAATAAAAAACCTTTGGGCCTAGCCCAAAACACATGGAATCTAATTCTAGGACAGCTGCTAGTTGAGTTTTCATGAGGAGAATTTGAGCAAGTGCAAATTTGGTATTATTTCTTTGCGAAACGACTTGGAGAAGGAGGACATATTTGGGTGCTTGTGTTTGGATGCTATCTTCATAGCATGTTGATGTAATTTTTAGGTCTCTAAGGTGTATTCAGATTTGATATTGAGTAGTAATAAATTTTGGAAGAAGTATATCTTCTGGACATTCATCTTACTATATTGTTCATCTAGATACATCTTTATTCCACCTTGTTGATTTTTTTAAGTCATTACTCTTGTGATCTAATCTAAATATTTACATAAGTGTGTGGATCTGATTTTATCATCAATCTAAGTGGATTTATATGTTCATCATTGTGATTCTTTCATTGTGCATATTTCATTGAGAAGACTATATGATTTGATGTGTTTTATATGAGCATGTGTTGTTAGGGTTTGAAGCACAAATGTGAAAAATATTTTACTAAGGAATTATTCACCTCCCCTCTCAGTCCTTGTCACATTATAAATTTGGTATCAGATCATGCCCTTGGAAGTAGCCTAATAAGCTAGAGGGAGATATTTGGTGACAAGATGACACCTGCATATTTGGAGACAATTCAGATTAATACCTTCATGATAAGCCAATGGGTAGGTGAGCATGGTGACCATATTTAAAAGATGTCTAGATCTCATGATGAAATATTCAAAGTATTAAAGACTTAACTTGAGGATTCCCAAAATTATTTTAAGATCAATAGATAAGAGTTTCTCAAACATGAGACTAAAAATATGAATTGAAGAAAGATCTATACTCCATGACAAATAAACTACTATCCTTTCAAGAGAGTTCAGAAAATGTTAGTAAGATGTTTAAAAATAAAAAAGGTTTATGGTGATAGAATAGGCCTAGGATTTAATAAGAATTAATCCAACTTTGAGAAGAATGAGGAAGAGTTAAATCAAGGATCAAATGAAAGAAGGAAGCCAAGAAAGGGAGAAAGTTCAACGCTTCCACCTTCTAGAAGACCATTTATCGGGCATCCAAATGCATATAGTTATGATGTACTTCATGTTAATTGTTATTGATATGGTGTTTATGGGAATAGGGATATATTTTGTAGTCCTAATGTTTGAAAGAAGGATGATGGAAAAGGAAAGGAACATTGTGAAGAAAAGAAGGAAGAAAAATTAGATAAAATATATGGAGTTAGATTTTATCATTGTCAAGAGAAAGGACATATTGCAAAGTATTGCAAAAATGGGCCATCAAAAATAAGAATGTATGTAAGAAAATTCAACGAGTATTTCTATGCTTGCAATGGATACGGACATAGGGAGTTTGAGTAAAAGGAGACAAGTGGAATTCTTTATCTACCAAAAGATAGGAAAAATTGCAAGGTTTTGTAATATAGGTCAGTTGAAGAAGGAGACTCAAAGACTCAAGCCACAAGATCAAGTTTACAAAATAAAGAAGAAACTATTCAAAGTGGTCAAGAAGGGTTTGTTCCTAATTTCTACACATTGAATAAGGGTTAATTATGTATGAGGATACAATTTCAAATTTTTAGTGCTAGCTTAGAACTGTCATGAGCATAATTCAAGAAAAATGATACCTCACTTGCCTCTGGTGGGCTTGCATGATTCCCCATAAGCGTATGAATGAAAACTCAGGTTTGAAGGTTCCAATGATGGAATTTTGGTTGAAATTTTTGTACTTATAATATAGACATGTGGGGCTAGATGATGTGAAAATTTGGAGCTCAAGGTATGTATACAATTTTAGTTGGGCATGCTAGAGTTAGATTATATATACATGGTGCACATTGAGGAGGGTTTGACCATCAAAACCCTATCTCTTGGATTCCTACAAACTAGACCAAGTATTCAAGATGTGGTATCAGTCTAATTATTTCTCTAATTATAGATGAAGTTTCCTTTATTGTTAGGTATGGTTGTGAATAATACTTTGTTATGATTCATTCTTAAAAATGCAATCTATAGTATAATGGAAGTAGTGATGGTGTCACAAGTATGGAAAATGGTGTCGAGTAGGTGTGTATATGCATGAAGGGAAGATAAGTATGTATTATAAGTTTTTTTACATCTAATAATGTGCTTATGAGATATAAGATGTGGAAAATGTCATCATGATGATTGCTAGAAATCTTTGAACTATACAAGTAGGGTGTTATAGTGTTCAAGGAACCAAGATATATGTGTGACTCAAGCTTGTAAGGTGGAGAAAGGAGTTTCTACGTGTATTTGACTTCATCTAATGCCTTTGGAGGTTCTTCAGGTCTAATTGATCAAGTCTAATTAGTGGAAGGAAGACAATGGTTTGTGTCACGAAACCCTAGATACAATGTTATCTATCTATTGGGTGCTAAGTTAGTATATCTATGTTCAAACACATGCTGGTGATATGAATAACTCAAACCCAAAATTGGAAAAGCTATGATATCCTTTAAAAATATATTACAAGGTTTGAAGAATGAGTTAGTTAATGATGACATCAATAAGACTAAAAATTCCTACCAGAGTAGGGGGAGTGTTGCTTGATGCTCCAATGTGATCTCGAATGTGGAACTTAGTGAAGGATTATATGATCTATTTCAATGGGCTATGAAGGATGCTCCTCAAGAAGGAAATGTGTTAAATCAATAACTTGAGTGTGTTGAAATTGTATCTAACTAAGAAGTAGGAATATGTGCTCTTGTTATAGATAGTACTATATCATAGTGAGAAGGAAAATATTTTAGAGGTATGAGAGTGCATTGAAGAAAGATATATTTTTAAGTTTCACAAGTATAAATATCAATAAAAAGTACTTTTGACTGGTACTTTTAGTCATGAAGACTTATCGAGTTGTGGATAAAGTATGATCCATTAAAACACCGTAAACATCATCGGGAAGGGAAAAATTCAAAATGTTCTTTGATCATATATGAGTAATGGTGTATAAGAACATTATGATTCTAAAAAAAAAAATAGATTTGTTTTAGTCAAGAGTGAAGTTTTGTAAGTATCTAGAAGATGATGGTGACTCCTAGTTAAAACATATACAAAAGTGATCACCTACAGTGTCTAGGAGTGGCGATTATTTTGTTTCTCAATGTTATGATTTTTTTCCCAAGGCTCATCAATTATGATTCATTCATCTATCCAAGGTTTGTATATAATGGTGTATGAAAAAGGTATAAATACTTGCAAAGGTGTAAAAGTTTTATTGCTCCATATTAGCTACCTATAGACACTGTAGGTGCCCTTAATCATCATGATGTTAGAAATGTTGAAGTCAAATGACGTCTTTCAATCCTATGTTGATATTTTTCATGGTGTATATGTATGGTGAAGGGTGCTTATGGATCAAAATGAGAAAGTTTGGGCCTATTAGTTGGATCTTGAGCTCCAAGTAAAGACTGAAATAGTGATACATTACTATGAAACATAGGTCTAATCTGTATGTTTTCATTACAAGAAGATTATTTATCAAGATGTGATTAAGCTCTAAGTTATAGGGGGAGTGCTTTGTCAAACTACTAGATGTTGAAAATATTATCAAAAGGTTATCCAAGGTATGAGAGTAATGATTTCTCCTCTATCCAAGTTGTGGTGATGTATGATTTCTTTTCTCGGAAAGTATGACAAGAGGAGACCGGACCATGAGAATGTTAAAATTATGATTCCATGGAATGATGACAAGACTAGTTACTGAATCTTATGAGCTTGAGCTAGAATTGAGGCATTTTTTCCAAGTAGAGTAATAGTTTCATGAGTCTAATCATGGTTGATCTACAATTACATATTGAAAATTTTCATTATTGCACTAAAAAGGTTGTTTAGGGCTTTAACACCAAGGTATAGTATGAAGAGTAAGAAGATGCCTTATATTTCATTAATTTAGGCCTAGAGATGATGGATATTGTCAAGAAAGATAAAATGATGCCTTAAGATGCTCAGAACTAACATTATTGGCTTGATTCAAAGAGTGTATGGTTCAAATCTCTCTTTGCTACAATGTTCATGTGAAGCTCAAAACAAGTTATAAGAAGAAAATTGATGTTTTGCATACTCAAGAGATGGAAAATTTTATTTTTCCCCTGCCAAGGTGATTATGTTCCTTCTTCATGATTTATGGTGATGTTCAAATGTTTGAAGTGTTTGATCCCTAGGGGGCATGTTGCTTACATGCTTAAAATGAGGCTAAGAATTAGTTTTTCTACAAAAATCAAGAGATGAAGCTTGTTTGAAACCTTTGGTTGATTTTTATAACTAAATCATGATGGTATGAACTTAAGGTAGGTTAAAAATGTGAGCTACAAGTATTCCTTTGTCATTAATGTATAAAGGGGGAGAAGTTCATAGTTTTTTCCATCAATGATAAAGGGGTAGATTATTGGCATGTAGGCTTAATAGGTGTTTTCATTGATGAAAATAAACATTAATGATAAAGTGAATGTTTTAGGATAATGTCATGATGTTGTTTTGGTATTAACATATTGGTACAAATGTCTATGATCTACTAAAGTGGGATTAAGTAATATGTGCTTACTCTAGTAAGCCTATAAAGGTGCCTAAGAGATGTTGTTTCGTAGTAGGAGCTTCTTGGTTTCTTGGGAAGAATTTTAAAATGTTGGATAGTATTTTTATGGTGATTTAACACTCACGTATGATCGCATAGTGCAGGTACAAGTGGCTCACTTGGTTACATGTGCTCATTGGGAGTAGGCATGCTTGCTTGGAGGTGTGACAATGTAATTTGGAGCTATATGATCTCATGGAAGATTGAATTTAGGTGTATCATGGCATATGAGGTATTTTTGGGTCATTTTAAGAGTTTTTTTTTTTTTTTCAGTTATTACATTATTTCCATTAACCTTAGCTTCTATAGTGAGGATCTAGCATGTAAGTATACGTAAGTCTTAGTGACTAGAGAGTTTGAGTTATGGAATATACATTATGATGATTAGAGATATTATAGGGAAAATTCATGGAACTCTCAAAAAAATATCAGGTCCCCATGTTGAGTATTTTCCCGAAAGGATTGATTTTGTGAGACAGGGTGAAAAACAAGACAAATTCCAACTCAAAGTGTAACTTCAGATGCTCATTGTGAATATTGTGTCTTACATGGGACCTTGTGGCTTTCATGGAATATGATATGGTGAGTTTATAAGGTTTCAAAAAAATAATGAGGTTTGTTGATCGTCAGGTGTTTATGAATGAATGTTAAGAAGGTAAAGTGGTCTAAAACACTAGTTAAACCCTAACTATGAGCAATATGTAGAAAATAAAGTATATTGACCAAATTTTGACTGGTTAATAAAACATAATGATTGGATGTTTTATATTAATCCTTAGGATTCCCATAAATGTATGATTGAGATCATCATCTTGAGTGGACCCTACCTAAAAATAGAAGTTTCTAGAGAAGAAGGTTTTAGGACAAGATGATTCAAAGGAGTAGCATGCAAAATTGATGGTGCATGATGTTTGGGATTTTTTAATTGATTTACATGAATTTTTCAGAGAAATTTCATGCATTTTCATGGTGTTTTGAGGTCTAAATAGGTTGACTAGTCAAAGGGTAGTTTTGGGGTCTCAAATAGTAGGGTTCGGTAAAATGAGTTTAACTTGAGCTACAAGTAGAGTTTTTAAATGATTAATTTTTTTAAAATTATATTCTAAGTTGTTTCCATTTATATATGTATTTCCTCAAGATGAAGTCATTTGACATGGTTTCCAGGTCATTATTTGAGCAAGAATATTTTTGCGGTTCAAGAGAGCATCTATTTTAAGTACAACTTTGATGTTTTTGAAGCATGATATGGCTTGGGTGATGCTTACTATCATATTTAATATGAATAAGGATAATGTTTACATCTAAAGATTCCATTTTAGGTCTTGAATTTATGTGTAAATGATTTTATGAGATAACCTTTAGAAATAACTATTTTGGCGGGTTGATCTAGAGAAGGAAAATATTTATGTGGTTTGAAATGAAGGATGTTTCAAGACTTATAAATTTATTATAAGTGTTCTAAATTTTATTCAATTTTTTTTGAGTGGTCACATATAATTTTTGGGTGAGTATAATTTATTTGGTGATCGGATGAAGTTTCCAAGGTGTTACTCAAGGGTCTAGAAACAACGGTTTTGATAAATACAAAGAGCATTGGGCCCATTAAATGAAATAATTTTATTGGTTGATATTAATTGTGACCATGTATTAAATTTAAATGTTGATTTAAGAATTTTTGGTGATTTATGAGTCATGAATAAGGATGGTTTCTAAGTAAGGGCATTCAATCTCTTTTCCCATGGTGTTTTAAGCCATTTTTGGCATATGAAATGATGGTTAAGACAATGTCAACCTACTTGGGTAACTTGTGGATGTTATGATTTGAATTTATAATTTTAATATGATACATGGGTTAATCCAAATTAGGGAAAAAATTAGTTTGAATTTAAGCCTTGGAGAGGCTAAAAAGTGAAGTTATAGGCATATTTTTTCTAGCTTTTGAAAACCCCTTTTATCTTCTTTTGAAGAACCCTTTTTCTGTAAATAAAAAACCTTTGTGCCTAGCCCAAATCACCTAGAATATCATCCTGAGACAACTTCTTATCGATTTTTCATCAGGATAATTTGACCAAGTCCAAAGTTGGTATTGTCTCTTTGAGAATGAGTTGGAGAAGGAGGGCAGCTTTGGGTTCTTGTGTTCGAGATGCTATCATCATAGCATGTTAATGAAATATGAAGGTCTCTAAGGTGTCTTCAGATTTTATATTGAGTTATAATAACTTGTGGAAGAAGTATATCTTCTTGGATATTCATATGCCTATATTGCTCATCTTGATACATATTTATTACATCTTGTTGATCTTTGTTGAAGGCATTACTCTTGTGATCTGATTTGAATATTTACATAAGTTTTGGATCTGAATTTATCATTAAGCTAAGTGGATTTATATGTTCATCATTGTGATTCTTTCATTTTGCATCTTTCATTGAGAAGACTATATGTTTTGATGTGTTGTATATGAGCATGTGTTGTTAGGGTTTGAAGCACAAGTGTAAAAAGGTTTTATTGGGGAATAATTCACCCCCCCTCTCATTCCTTATCACCTCTAAAAAATTGTATCAGATAAGGCCCTTGTAATTATCCTAACAAGCTAGAGGGATATCTTTGGTGACAATATGACACTTGCATATTTAGAGACCATTCATATAAATACCTTCACGATAAGGCAATGGTTAGGTGAGTATGGTGACCATATTTATAAGATGTCTATATCTAATGATGAAATAGTAAAATTATTAAATACTCAACTTGAGGAGGCCAAAGCTGTGCTGAAATCAAGAGATAAGAGTGTCTCAAACATGAGACTAAAAAAGAAGAATAGAAGAAAGATCTATCCACCATGATAAGAAATATATTATCCTTTCAAGAGAGCTCTGAGAAAATCCGAGTAAGATGTTGGAAATAAAAAAGGTTTATGGTGATAGAATAGGCCTAGGATTAAATTAGAATTCATCTAAGTTTGAGAAGAATGAGGAAGAGCCAAATTAAGAATCAAATGAAAGAAGGAAGCTAATTAAGGGAGAAAGTTCAAGGCTTCCACCTTCTACAAGACCATTTATTAGGTAGTCAAATGCATAGAGATATGATGTCATTCATGGTAATAGCTATAAATATGGTGCTTATGGACATAGGGATAGTTTTTAATTCCTAAGGTTAGAAAGAAGGATGATGGAAATGGAAAGGAATGTTATGAAGGAAAAAAGGAAGAATAATTTCAAGAAAATAAGGAAGAAAAAGTAGGTAAAAGATATAGATCTGAATTTTATCATTGTCACGAGAAATGGCATCTTATAAAGTATTGCAAAAATGGGCCATCAAACACAAGAAGGTATGTAAGAAATTCAATGGGTATTATTATGCTTGCAATGGATATGGACATAGGGATTTTGAGTGCAAAGGGAGACAAGTGGAATGCTTTAGGTTCCACAAGATAGGGCACATTACAAGGTTTTGTAATGTAGGTCAGCTAAAGAAGGAAACTCAAAGACCTAAGCCACAAGCTCAAGCTTACAAAAAGAAGAAGAAGCTAGTCAAAGTGGTCGAGAGGTTTCCAAGGATGTGACTAAGAAAAATAAGGGTTTTGTTGTAGCAAATTTGAAATCGAGATAAAGAGGAGATAGTCAAGGTCTAAGAAGAGGGCTTGAGACCTACTTAGGTCTCTCATCAAGCTCCTCTATGGTAACATATGCCTATATTAGGTTTCATAGAGGTTTACAAGTGCAAGTGAAGCTTTGGAGTAAGGGGGTTGTCTTGATCAATGTATGTGTATCTTCTTCATGATGTTGAGGTATGTTATTGAATTCTTTTAGTATGCTTCTTGGTTTATTTGAGTTATTTGTTTCACCTAAAATTCTTTGATAAGGATGAAATAAATAAGAGTTTTGGGCATAGGAGGAATCCTATTTTAGGTGAAGAAGGTTGTTGGTCGAATGCAAGTGTTATTGAATTTTGATCCGAGCTGATTGTAGAGAGATTCCTTTTGGTTAGGTGGAACAACCTATACGAAACACAAGAACACCAAAAATAGCATTAATAGTATAGTTTAGTGGAATTCCTAGAAAAATGCTAGATCCAAGAAGTGATGTTCTCCTAGAGGCTATCAATCCTTGTTCAAGGACAATTTAATGCAAAAAAACCATGAAATAAGGAAATCCTCACCGTAGTTGTATGATTTAGGTATCTCGTGCTAATACAATATGTAAATCTAACCTAACAAGAAAGGTTATGATTAGATCTGATGGTTTGGTGGGTTTTTTCTTGGCTTTATAGGTCTTACAGAGGGCTGAAAAGTTTTTGGAATTGATTCGGTGAGGTCTAGGTTGATTGTGATTGAATTGGAAGCTTGTTGGTTAGAGAATGGTAAATGACACAGAGAGTGACGTCGGTGGTGAACCAATGTCACTTAGACAGATGACCGATGACATTACGTAACTAACATTGCTAGGGGTAATATGGTCCAAACCCCAAAAAATGAAGTTTTGGGTCTCTCTGTGATTACAGAGAGTGTAAGGGAGTTGAGAAAGGTGGTAAGATTTATGTGGAGGTTTGGGAAGGTTAGTGGAGGTGTTAGGCTAAGGGAAATGATCTCTTTGATAATATATCAGATATTTGGGTGAGACGTGGTTATATGGCAGAGATTTTGGTTGAAGAGAGAAGTAAATAAGGAATCTAGCTATCGAAATAAGAACTTAATACAGAGAAATAAAATATTTATCTAAGTTTAGATCTGTAGGTGTTGGTGAAAATGGTGATAGTTTGATGATAGTCCAAGAAGAAGTGTGATCGTTTCCAGTGTTATGACAGTAGAGCTTGTGTGCTGCTTGTGTTATCCAAGACCATGGACGAGGAAGGTGAGTGTTGATGGATAATTTGGAATGCTCGTGTGTCCTATATTTTCTTGTATGCTCCAAAATATGAATGCAAAATGCCTATGTCGAATCAATCACAAAAATCAACCCGTGTGAAGAGTTAGAAAAACATATTTAACCTAACTTACGATAGTTAGGTAATCGACAACTTTGGTTGAAGTGAAATCGGTGTCGGTTAAGGTGGATAAGTCTACGTTTGCGAAAAATATCCTAATCTTTGGTATTTTTACGTGATTGATATCCTTAATCCAAGTATCAAGTGATAGAGTCCGTGTAGATATGTAGGAGTCCTTATAAGAGAGGTTATGGGAGTTGATGTTAGGTTTAGACTAAGTCTTAACCTGGTTAGGATTGGTATAGAATTAGTCCTAGTTAATTAATGAAGCTCGTGAATGGGTCTTTGAGTGAGGTGGATAGGTGAGTTGGCTATAGGTGAGGTAATTAAATTAATTATCATGTGTGAACTAGGGACATGAATGGGTATAGTATTAATTTATTTAATTGATAGGGGCTAAGGGAATTTGTCCCTATTTTTGGTGTTTAAATTTTCCCATTTTGTCATGTAGCTTGTATTAGTAAGTGATACTTTGAAAAAAAAAAAAAAAAAGTGGTTGCCCCAAATGTGAGTGAAATTCAGGTTTCACCAAGTATGAGGGAAGGTGATTCCCCTCAAACGAGGAACTTTTAAAGTTGTAGGTAGAAGCGTTAGTGGTTTGATAATATGATAGGTGAAGAAAAAATAGGGTAAAATAATACTAGAGGTGGTGACAATGTTAGGTGTATGGTATAGGCGGGGGATTTTAAATGCACACACATGTATAAAATGTGACAAGGCACTAGGCTGAAGAGCATACAAAACTCTACTTTGGAAAAGGTCAATTGTTTATCCAAACAAGGTTGATGTGGTCTAGGTATCCAAGGTATAGGATATGCTCCTAAACACAACGAGGTGAGGTGAAGAAAAAATTAATAGGTAGGTTTTGAAACACTAGTAGGTTTGGTCAAGTCAAGATAAACATCACGACATTAGGCAAGGTAAGGTTGGTAAGATAAACAAGCCAAATAATGTCATCACAAGGTATAATGAGGTGATGAATTCGAATGTTTCAAGGGTTGGGTTAAGTGTGGGTGTTTGAGGTGATGGCATAGGTAAGGCTGAGGTATAGGAAAATAACATGTCCCTAAAGGAAATTAGGGAAATGAATAGGTATGGTAGGCTTTTTAGGTGAAACTAATAGGCATGGCTAATGGGAAAAGGTGCAAGATCAACATTGTTTAGGAAAAAATGGGTATTATGTAGGTCAAATGGTTATTTTGGGTGTTTTTGTCAATTAATACTTAAATGATGTCGGTCATCTAGGGCATGACCTGACCGATGTTGGTCATTTTGATTTAGGGCTATAAAAGGTAAAATATGTGTTTTATGGATTCATTTGTTTCTTTTCCATTTGTGAAAAATGATAAAGAATAAGTGGAAGGTTGGAAAGACATGGTACGATGTCTCTAGCTAAGTTAGTGAGCTAGAAATAGGTGATTGGCATTTGGTAGGCAGGTCCACGAGATCAATTGGAGCAATTTGATTAGTTGTGAGGTGAGCAGTGGATTTTGGCATTACGGAAGTGGGAGAGGAAGCAGGTGGACCACTGACATAATGACCCAAGGTGCCATCATGGAAAAGATGCCAAGTAGAGGTAGGAGATAGTCCTAAGCCCGCATTCGATTAATTTTTTTGTTTTAAATGGTGAATTTTGGGTGGGAATTTTATTTTCAAATTTTGGGTGAAAATGTGTGAAATTGAGGTGTGAAGGGGAAAATCTAGGTTAAGTAGGATTGGGTAGGAATGTAGGTTTTATTTTGGTGGGGTGGGATTGGGTTTTAGGTAGGTTTTGTTGATTTTTAGTAATGGGGAATGGGGTTTCAGTTTTATCTTTGAAATAGTGACCGGCATCGATCATAAGTTGGTCAACGTTAGTTGGTTTTGGCCAACATCGGTTGGTAAAAGGGTGGTGATGTTGGTCAAGGTGACCAATGCCGGTTAAAGTGACTGATGTTAGTCATTATAAAAAGTGACTAGGTGAAAGAAGAACTAGATGGAAGTTAAACATGTGAGGTAGGGGTAGGTGAAGACTAATGTAGGTGGAAGAGGGAAAAGTGAGTGTAGGTAGGGCACGATTGTGTAGGTGTGTGATAGGTAAGTAGGTGAAATGATTGATGATAGTGGGTAAGTATCATAATGGAGACAATAGGGTTTTAGGTGAAATAGGTAAAGGGTAGGTATGGAAACTAGGTGAAGGGTAGGTATGATTGATGGTTTTAGGTATGATTTGGTAAAAAATGGCTAAGTATGAGGTTAGTTGAGGTTTGAGGAATAGGTGATGTGAGAAGGTCTTGACTTGTGATGTTGGCTTAGATGATGCAAGTGAGATATAACTTGACTATGAGCGACCGTGTACCACCCCTACTAGTATAGATGTGGCCTAGCATTACCGATGACGAGTGGGAGCATATATGTGATATGGGGCTCAAATATATTAGGTGTTATAGGTGTATAATGTGAGATCACCATTTGATGGTTACTCTCATCGACAGATGGGATTCTACGACCAACACCTTTCATCTCCTTACCGGGAGATGGCGATTACATTAGAGGATGTCTACAGATTCTATGGCCACATATTTATAGGGATCTTGTATACCAGATTTTGACTAAGGCCTCGGACTATCCAATAGTAGCATTCTTCGGTAAGGTGATGGGCACATTGGGTTATCACAACATAAGTTTGAGTTATGACAAGATGTGTGCAACATATTCATAGGAGAGTAGACTTTTTGTTCTCATGATGGTGGTTGTAGGGTACTTTTCTCTTTTAGATTCGAGAGTGGGAGATTCCCATGAGAACTTATAGGGGTGATTCAAGACATGATCGAGGAGCAAGTTTATTTTTCTTGGCACCCGTGTTCCTAGTCCAGCTATATAGGGAGATATGGGCCTATGGGAGATACATGAGGTTTGGGATGTGATGTACTTACCTTGTTACACTATTAGGCATACAAGAACATCGTATGTGTGTGTCCAATGGGTTACCCTGACAAGATTTTTTCGTGAGGTGTGTACGAGGTGGGTTTTAGGAGATGGTTTCCTATCAGCAGCACATCCGGGGTGGCCACATATGATGTCACCTACTACATGAGGCTAACAGATGGCCTATATATGGTTGATATTGTTTGGATGCCCTATGTTAATTTTCCTTTCTATAGAGGCATGGCCGAGGAGTTGTAGGGATTACAAATATTGAGATGGATACAATGGTGACGTACCATTGAGTACGAGATGATATCAATAAATAGGGTCGAGATGATAGTTCGGACTATAGTAGGACATGCCTCCACCCTTCCCACATGATTGCAGAGATGATGTGGAGAGACCTATGTCTCCATCATACCCGAATGATCCCATAGGCCGGGAGGAGCAGGTGGCGAGATAAGATGATATATGATGCGGGAAACACAGTGCATATAGGTAGTGGTGGGTACAAAAACTATAGGCAGCACCTCCGAGACCAAGGCAATGAGATGTGATGACCGTCATAGTGCAACAAGATCAACTATAGGGTCGGTGGCGGCATTATGTTAAAATTGACATAGTCATGGGCACAAGTAGTCACTCCGATAGGGAAAGTGAGTAGTTTTCAAGTTCATCTAGTAGCTACTCAGAATGAACGACATAGGGACGAGTTCCTGCAAGGGATGGTGCACAGTAACATTGATCTTACAGAGTAGGTTGCTATATTATAGGTTTAACTAACAGCCTCTTAGGAACAAGTTACCGCACTTGAGGTACATGTGGATGCATAGGTACCAATATAGGCATTGGGACAGTGGTCCTCTATTTGTGTGGTAGAGTTCACAAGGTCTAGTGAGGCAAATGACACTACCTCATATTGTATCGATGGCGAGGTTAAGGGATTCCCTAGATGAGGATCGCTATTACCAGGATCATCTAGCCACTACTTGCATTGATGTTCCCTCATATGCCGAGCACGGGCCCAAAGAGGAAGCAAGTGAGTGGACCAGATCCAAGATTCATAGCCGAGGTAGCACAGTGAGTCGTTGGCCCCATGGAAAGGGTCAAGATAATCTTACCAATTCACAGAGGCTAGGACCATCTGCAAGTGGGGAGATGATGGCGGGAGGAGGACCGATCCAGGCTAAGGGTGGAGGTGATAGTGTGGATGATGGCCGATGCATGATGAGGTGTATTTATTTTTATGTTTTGATATATATACCGCCTATGTCTCAAGATGTGAGATGTATATGAGAGTTTTGAGATATTGATGTATTTATTTGCATATTTAGTGTATTGATATACACACATTTTGATGGATGGATGGATTATTATAGTTAGATATATGTTGTCATTTAGTTTTATTTCCATGGTATTTTTGTTATGGAAACTATGTGAGTTAGGCATGATTGAGTCAAACTCTTGTAGGCATGGTGGAGTCGGGTTGACTAGGCATGGTTGAGTCTAGGTTTTGTAGGTATAGTTGAGTCTAGGTTAACTAGGAATGGTTGAGTCTAGGTCATATGACGTGGCTTAATTTATATGTCATTGTTGTTATGGAAATGTTAGTGATTTTAGGCATGGTGAAAATGTAAATGTTATAGATTATAGATATTAGACATGATGTGATTTGAAAGGTGAAGGTGATTTAATTTCCAATTTATTGATGCTATGGAAATAAAATGAAGAATGTGTATGGTTTGTTGACTAGTTAGGTTTGGGTAAATAGTGGTTGAGCTAACCTAAAAGGGCCCCATGCGCTAAGAGTGCAACCTATATAGCCCTTTTCGAAAGGGGCCTCGGGCCGATGTAGTTGTCCCTTAAACCGGGTAATAATGAAGTAGGTCAAATGAATAGGTAGATTGGATAATGAAGTTGATATGATAGTGGAATGATGAAATATTGAATATGCAATAGATATGATGAATAAGGCTTGGTTGTAGGTATAGATGAATATGTAGGTATAGGTAATGTTGATGTCAATAGGCTTGTCCTTGTCAAAAAAATTTCAACCCATAAAAAGATGAGAAGGCTAAAGGGATGATTTTCCCAGTGTGGCAAGGACCTTAAATGTTAACCCTTATGCTATTTGAACTGAAGTCCCTAGATACATTACATGATATGATAGGTGTAGAGGTGAAATATGTTATGTCAATACAATGTGTAAGATACATGCCACATCCCTTGAGTGGTCTAAAAGGTAATAAATAGTAGGTAAGGTGGAGAGTTTTGTTTAGTGTATCCTTATTGTGGAAGAGTATGCCCCTTCTACAAAATACCCAAAACCAAAGCTAGGCAAGTCTATGACAAAAAGTACTATTTTCTTGAATTTTATGTTCATTTTATTTTACTGTATAGACTGATCAATGCAAGAAGTCTATAATGGGATATTTTTAGGTTTTCCTTGAGGTATTCGTGAAATTGATCCATGCGAAAGATTTAAATTTTATTTAGGTTGGCTTTTTATAACCTGTCCTTCGAGGGAGCAATCTATTTATAATAGCGAGCAAGAAACATAAAGGTCCATTTGTATAGGATTTCATATGTTTGGTTATCCCATACTTGTTTTTGATATTTTTCATTTCTTCTCTTTTATTTTTTGACTTGAAGTCATAGACAAGTCTAGAAAGGAGTGTAGGATTCTTTTATGAGGGAAAAACCATAACACAAGTAGGTTATATATGATAGTGGGAATTTAAGTGATGAATGACCATGTGATTCCATCTTGAAAAAGGATGAAATTTTTTCATGAGAATCATGCCATGAGTAGAGCCATGGTACTCATGTTTTAAAATAGCGCAGATAGAGAAAATGTTTTTCTCAAGAGATGAGTTTATAAATGACATAAAGTGATGGAGTACTTTTATTAATCAATAGATCGGTCAAAGATGCAAGGAATTAAGAGTCTTGGGTTTAGGTTTACCCTCTAGTGAAGATAAATGATAAACACATGATCCATAGGCGTGGGTAACAATGTAGGGTCCAAGCCAATTAGGAGAAAATTTGTCCCATTGGCTTTTCTCTCGATTTGGTTATGTGTTGATTTTCTTTAGGAAAATATCATCGACCTTGAAGGTTCGTTCATGGACACATTTTCATAGGCATTTTGATACATTTTTAGTAGATTTGAAGGTGATCAAGATCAGTTAAACGACATTCATCTAGGAGCTCAAGTTGGGCCAAACGGTCTTAGCGAGAGGTATTCATCATTGAACATGTCTTTAAGTGAGATGCAAAGAGATAGGATTTGAACTTCGAGAGGCAACACCGACTCCATACCATAGATCAAAGAAAAATGTGTAGCCGTGGTGGAAGTATGAATAGTAGTGCGATAAGACCATAAGGAAAAATGAATGTGCATGTGCCAATCCTTACTAGTATCATTGTATACTTTCATGAGAATTTTTTAAGGGTATTATTAATCTATTCAACCTAATTGTTGGTTTGTGGGTAGTAAGATTAACAAAAACTAAGTTGAATACTAAAGGCATCATAGAGTTTCCATACGGTTTTTTTTTTAAAAAAAATTCCATTGTCATGATGAGGAAATGAGGAACACCAAAGTGACAAATGATGTGATGATTGATGAACTCAAAAAAATTATCAGATTTTGTAGAGATGAGAGGTGAGGCTTCTACCCATTTAGTATAGTTTTCTGTCATGGTAATTATCCATTGGTGACGTTGAGAGGAATGAGGGTTAATATCACCTACAAGATCCAAAACCCATTGTGATAAATGCCTATGACCTCTAGTAACCTATAAGTCATGGCCGGGGTATGATGAAGATTAGTATGGTTTTGACATTTCACATAATGTTTGACATACTCACCACAATCCTGATTCAGGGTGGGCCACTAATAACCGAGGTGAAGAATGCATTTAGTGACAGTGAGGCCACTAAAATGACCTCCAAAAATTCCATCATGGATTTCCTTCACGGTGTACGGGATTTTAGAACTAGTGAGGCATCAAAGTAGGATACCATCAAAGCCATGTTTATAAAGGAGACCTCCCATGATGATGTAATGGGATAATTTTTGAAGAAAATCTCATCGACCATTTTGAGTGAGGTCTAAAGGTATGATTGAAAGGAGAGGTAATCAATGTATTTCTTATACCAAATGTCACGTGAGTCGGTTTCGATACGTCCCACAAAATTTACTCCATAGGTAATATAAGAAGCAGATTGCAATCACTGTACTATGACAAATATTTGTGAGGCAAGACAATCCATGGTGTATATGAATTTGTTAGTGGAGTGAGGTGTATTTTAAAGGTGGTGTTGATCAAACTTAGTCAAAATTAGGTCAACATAATGCTTGTATTATTGTAAGACCTCATTATCACATTGATAAATACCATTGAATTGGTTCACCACTAGTTGTGATTCACCTAATATGTTAATGGATGTAACATCTAAGGTAATTGTAGTTTAGAGACCAAACATGAGTGCTTCATATTCAACCACATTGTTGGTACAATCAAATTCAAGTTTAAACAACAAAGGCATGGGTTCACCATCAAAAGGAATGATAATGACTCTGCACCATCCCCACATTGAAATTTGGAACCGTCAAAGAATAAGGTCATTTGGTAAATAATAGTTGTCTTAGGTGAATCATCAAGGGAGAGAGTAGCAATAGATTCATCTGGGAACTCGAAGTTGGAAGATTGATGTCCGAGTGGTGCATCTTTGAGTTGGTCGGAAATAGCTTGTCCTTTGATAGAATTTTGATGAATAAATTCAAGGTCTAAGTCGATGAGAAACATGAGCCATCGAGAGGTGTGTTGGTGTTGAAAATGATTAGCATACATGTAATGCAAAGATTTGGTATTCATGACGAAGAAGGTTTTATGATTGAGTAGGTAGTGGAAAAGTTTGGTGGCCACAAAAAATAAAGCAAGAATTTATTTTTTCCACATGCATATATCTAGTCTCATACTCTAAAGGTGTGTGGCTTATGTAGTAAACTGCATGTTCCTTATGTTTCTCATCGTAATGAGCGAGCATAGCACCCAATGAATGGTCAAGGAAGATATGTAGAGATAGAAAGGTTTTTCATCTTTAGGTGGAATGAACAAAGGTGGTTGAAGAAGATATTCTTTCAATGCTTCAAAATCTTTGTGACACTCATCATCCCATTTGAAGGAAACATCTTTTTTAAGAAGATGATGAAAAGGATGACATCGATTTGACAATTGGGAAATAAAACACCAAATAGATTGCAACTTTCCTTGCAAACTATGCAATCTGGAAAATAGTAGTAGGTGGTGGCATCTCGAGGATGGCCTTGATTTTAGTAGGATCAACTTCAATGCCATGTAGAGAAACAATAAAACTAAGGATTTTTCTAGATAGAACCACGAAGATGCATTTCTTTAGTTGAAGGTGGACGCAGTATTTGATGAGATGATTGAAAATAATTTTAAGAACATAAATATTTTCAGCACGACTTTTGGATTTTCCCAAAAGGTCGTCGACATAATATTTCATTATTCTATGCATAATGTTATAGAAGATATAGTTCATTACATGTTGATAAGTGGAACCAACATTTTTAAACCAAAAGGTATGACCCGATGATAGAAGGTCCCCTAGGAGTGATGAAGGTGGTTTTATGTTGATCTTCTAATGGGGTAATATCTGGTTATAACCCGAGAACCCATCCATGAGAGATACCATCTCGATGATGTGATGTTAGATGAATAAGTTGGTCAATCTTGGGTAGTGAAAAATAATCCTTAGGGCAAGCTAGGTTGAGATCACCGAAATCCATGCATATGTGGAGTCCCCCTATCACTTTAGTGACATGACGATTATAGAAATCCATTAGGGATAATCAATGGGTAGAATAAAATAAATAGAAAGGAGGTGTTGGAGTTATTCTTTTACAAGAAGGAAATGAGTGGATGCATTTTCATAGGTTTAATGTCAGGAATAGTTACAATATTAAGGACCACGATATTTGGATCAATATTGGGCATATCGGCGTCGACCAAGAAAAATGTTGTTATGTTTGTGGAGGAAAGTAATGTAAAATTTTCACTCAAATATCTAAAGATTGGCCAATCTTTAGGATGTGGGGGCATCCTAGGTATGAATGTTGACTTCTATGGTTAATTCATTTGACATGGTTTATGTCTCGGTGGTAATGACCGATGAATGTAAGAATTCTCTACACCTAGATAGGTAAGTAGAGAATCATCATCTTGACATTGAACAACATTGATAGATAGTGTGTCTTCTTCCAACATGTAAAGATAAATGAGTGGAATGGAAGAATGAGCCTTATCATCACAATGATAGGTCATAGGTCCTAGGGAAATGGTGTTCATGAATTGTTTTTAAGGAGGAATGGATTCCAGATCCATAGACTTTGTAGGGGAAGGTGGGGTTCCAGGAGAAGGTGGGTGGCATAGAAGATGGTATACTAGGTGAGGAAGGTGGTGAAGGTTGTGTTTCTTCTACAAGGTGAACACAAGCTTTCTTTGGACTAGGTGGTGTAGCGAAGCCGATACCACTATGATCTTTATGTTTGTAGGTTGTGCAGGGTATAACTGTGTGACAACCTTGTTCATAAAGACCAAATCCAAAGCCCTTCCAAGCACAACAATGGAGAAAGGTATGGGAAAAGCAGAGGTTAGTGAGGTGTCTAGAAATCAGATGAAAAGGGGTGTGTTGTAGTTGGTGGTTCGGGTGAATAAGAAGTGACATCTAGTCCCCCATACGTCAGATTGGTGCGGAGATGAGGAGGACCATATGAAATTACTTCTCCTATACATCGGTCATAATATGGATGTTGGTGTAGGCTACCATACTCTTGAGGAGTAAGGAAAGTATTGACATTATAGAGGTGATACTCCCCCAGGAAATACATTGAAAAACATCTACCAAGGGATCAGAAGTTGGGACTTGGGATGCTAAGATAGATGAACTACTCGAATCTTGGGAAGATGAAGGTGGGTTAGCTTTGTAAGCAAAAACAATAGTAGGAATGGTTGGGCCATTTTTGGTAGATGGTGTGGAAGAAATGGTATGTGTCACAACGAAATAAGGTGAGATAGAAATGGAAGACAAAATGACACCAAAAGAAGTGGTACTAGTGGTAGTGATGGTAGATTCCTTAAAAAAATCAGGACATCGTTTGGGTAATATAATATGCTACAGGTATTGAAAGGTGAAGGCTCTACAGAATGGTATATGAGTGTCCTTCATACTCAAATTTAATGCAGCGGTGAAGTGTTGAAGGTACACAACACATGGCATGAATCCAAGGTCGGCCAAGTAACATGTTATATTGGAATTCCCCCTCAAGAACATAAAGAGTTTAGGAAGAATGTGAAGACCCAAAAGATATGGAGGATGATTTTTCCAAGAGTGAATGTGATGGAATCATTAAATGAGTGCACCATAACCGGCTTATTATACATGTAATTAGTAGGTATGCACATTTTCTCATACACACGTAAGGAAATGATATTGATACTTGCACCCCCATCAATCATAACTCATCGATACCAGTATCATCGACGTGAATTGAGATAAGAGTGATGGATTGGAATCATCTTAATGGAAAGGATAAATCTATGAATCATAGAAAGTGATGCAGCAAAATCTTGAGGGTGGTAGGGCGGAGAGAAGTTTTAGGTGAAGTGGTAAGTGCAGATACATGGTGAGGAGTGAATATGGAATTAACAGGTGAAGGGTCATTGGGTATTACCTTGATGGTTTGTAGGATCTCGAGGAGAGCATGATGATAAGAATTATAAGTTTAGATGAGTTTATATAAAAACATTTTTAGAGGCAAGCTGTGCCAATTGCTTAATCATTGTACGATGGGAAACTCTGTTTGAAGTGGGGTATGTGGGTCCGTAGATGGTGATTTTAGGTGCAGGTGTATATGGAATGTTGGGTAATGGCGTTACGGAGGAGCTATCCATATTCTCTTTCTCTTTTTATTTCGAGCTCAAGTGGAAACTCGAACCATGTTGATTTGAGGTAAAGAAGAGGGTGTGTCATGGAAGGTGTAGTTACATATAGGGCAAGAAAATGCGGGAGATGGATCTACTAAAACTAGTATGGCAAAATTACATTTTGGAGGAGTTTGGGCTAGTTCTCTAACGTAGAACATGTTGATCTCAAATTGCAGAGGAGGGTAAAAGGGTTGTGGAAGTGGAGATGTAGGTTGTTGACTAAGTATGGGGTTAGGTTGTATGGTGATAGGCGAAGGTGGAATGGGGTCCTCATCTAAAAGATCATCATCATCAAAGTTTTCTTCGAGAGGACATAGGTGATGAAGAATAGTATTAAGATCCTTACAATTTTCTACATCATGCCCTAGCACACGATGATAAGCACAAATTTTAGTGTCATCGAACCCTTTTGGTCTGGTTTTAGGGGTCATAAGGTCTAAGTGATGGCAATGTGATAACGAGAGGTTTCTCGAGGGGTCAACAAGGATTTTCATGTAAGTAATGCAAATGGATCACAATGTGAAGTGAGTTTGGGTATTATTGGAATTTTGGGTAACACCTGGTGGAAATGAAGACATTAGAGGTGGAATTGGAGGTTGAGTAAGTTTGACTACTTGTTTGTTAGATAGTACAATTTTGGGTTTGGGATACACCTTCTTGGGTAAAGGTGTAGCTGGTGAGTTGGTTGTTGGAGGTGGTGTAGGTTTAACTACCTTTTTAGAAGGTAGAGGGTCTTTGGGTTTGGGTTGCACTTTCTTGGGTAAATGTGTAGGAGTAGTGTGTGATGTAGAAGGGAAGGTAGATGGTGGAACAGATGGGTTAACCAAGGTGAAAATGGAGGTATGGTGAAGATGGTAGTGGGAGGCGTTTTGGAAGGGAATAGTTAATGAGAGGAAATGACATGGGTAATGATGAGGGTACATGAAGTGGTGCTGGTAGGGGTAGTAGAAAGGATGTAGGTAATGGAAAAGGTATAGGTTGGGTAGGAACTTTGGGTGGAACAAAATATTGTGAAGAGGAGGTCTGTTGTTGTAGTTTTTGTTTACCTTAGGTAAAAGGCTTCTTGACTAAGGTTGATGGGTGTGGGCATAAGATAGATAGAAGGGGTGAAGGTGATAGTAGGGTAGTGGGAAAAGCTAGTGTGCATAGTCTAAAAGGTTGGGTTTTCCTCTTAGGTGAGGGAACAATATTTGTGATGGTTTGTGAGGGTGTGGGTAGATCTATTTTGACAGGAGGATGAACTATGCTCGGTGTTGGTATGACTCCCAAAGTGATGATGGGTTTAGATACGGATGAAGGTATAGATGTGGGTAAGGTTTTTTTACATAAGAAAGGGCTTGGTATATGATAATGGTTGAGATGTGGGTAAGGGTGATGAAGAAGAGGTGATTACAATTGGTATAGGTAGGATAGTTTTGGTTTCTTAGACACCTTTGGATAAATTGTGGAAGTATCAGCAGATGATATTTGTTGTTGAGTGGGGAAAGGGAGCCAAAGGCATCCCAAAAGCACAAAATTATCGACATAATATAAGTAGATAGCCAATCATGAGATAGTCTTTGTCTCGATACAGGTGATGAAGGTGTTGTGACACCCATCCAAAATTTCACATTAAGGGACACAAGAAAAGTATTTTCCTCCTCCTCAATAGGTAAAAGTGAAGTGAGGAGATCAATAGGATCCTAGAAGGTCCTAGGAGAAGTGTCACTTATAGGTAGGAAGGGTATGAATGGATCCTCTATGGGTGGAGGAGATGACAAAAATATTTCATAGGTTCTTCTTTGGGTAATAGGTTTGAATGGGATAAGCTCCCTTTGATTTGAGAAGGAAGAAAAATAAACTCCTCCTTGGGTGGGGGACTAAGCGATATAGATTCATTGGCAAGTGAAAGTGGTGGTGCGATCAGCTCCTCCTTGGGTAGAGGGGAGGACACAATGGGTTTCGGATGAGCGAGATACATGGACATAGAGGTTTCCTTCATAGAAAAAGGAATGGTGTGAGGACTCCTCCATGGGTGGAGGAGTATAGGGAAACAAATCATCCCTTTGTAAAGGATTTTGTGTTAGAATCTCTTTAACGAGAGGGGATAATGGGTAACGAGTGGTAATAAGAGGGACCGTGTCAAAAATAACATTAACCTCATGCGCTTACGTATTAAAGGGTTCACCAGTTGGTTTTGACGTGTGATTTTGGTTGGGGAATGGCTTCTAAAGATTTTTTAGTTTTGGTTGGCTAGTGTGTTAGGATTATCTAAGACAAGCTCACCATTATCTAACATCTCCTGGATGATGTTTTTAAATGTTATACAATTTCTGTCATTATGACCTCTTACACGGTGATAATTACAATAATCAGTTTCCTTGTACCATGCAGGCAAAGGGTGAGATGGATCAAAACTAGTATGTGGTTTAATTGGTGGAAGATCAATGGCCCCAACTTTGAGAAAATTTTGTAAGACGGAGGAGTAAGGCTCTCCTATAGGTCTATAGTTTTGTTGTTCCTCATGAATTGGAAAGTTTGCAGGGAAAAGACGGAAGATGGTTTTGGTTGATTTGATGGGTGAGATGGGCCTACTTTCAAGACCACCACATTGGCGGATCCCTTAACCTTGGAATGGTTGTGAGAATGATTGGTTTATGGTTTATAAAAAAAAGAATAATCATTTGGTTTGAAGGGAGTGCTCTTGTTGCGTAACTAAATTTTATTTTCTTCGATAGTGTGAATTTCAAGTTTCTATTCCATTGTGAACGCCTCATCAAATGTGTGAAAATTTTGACTTGGAGAGTGGACAATATGTGTCTAGCATAGGCTCGGTAAATAACTCAATCAACTTGGCTTGGGGTAGTTGGAATGTGAGTTGATAGATCAAGTTGCGCCAACAAGGACAAATTCTATGATAAATTCTTCCTTATATTGGCATGTTGTGTACAAGTCAGTCATTTTTACCTTCTTGACAATATTGATGGAAAAATGATCCAAAAATTCTGAGCTACTTGTTTAAATGAAAATATGGAGTGCTTGGGTAGCACACTATACCAATCTAAAGCAAGTCCTGCCAGAGACATTGGGAATGTTTATAATAAAGGAATCATCATGCATGATGAGATAACACATATGTTTAAAAGACATTGAATGTTTTTGTGGATCTTATTTGTTGTTAAACCAATTGAATTTAGGCATTTCCTAATGCATAGGGTATGGACGAATTGGTACAAAAAAATGAATGGGCTCGTTACAAATTTCATTGTAAGATGTAGATTTACGCGAGCTAGAGAGAAAGGCTTCTAATGTCTACATTTTATCCATCATCATTTTAATGAGATCATTTATAGGTTGCGATGATGGGGCACTCCTATAGTATAACTATGTAGATAAGGTGGGTATAACATGGACGACATCCGGTATGTGGTGGTGCCAAGTACAAAACTTTTGATGAATGCCTAGGGGATGGAATAGATGGAGGGAAACTACCCTAAATAAGTGGTTGATGAGATAGGGGGTTTTGGTGGTAGGTAGGTAGGTGGGATGGAGGTAAATTCCCTTGTAGAAATCGGAGAGGAAGATGTTGTGGGATGGAGAGGATGATGTTTTGGAAGGGGGTGCGAGCTATCAACACTAGTGGTAGCTGATATGTAAAAGGTATCTGGGAAGTGGATAGTGATATGGTAGATGTAGTAGGAAAGATAGAGGTCAAGGGAATGGTAGTTTTCATAAGTACGATAGCTACTAATAACTTATGGTCCAACTACGAAACAACAGGTGATGAGGGAAAATAGGTAAGGATGTATTGGTAGAGGCGGATGCGAGAAGTGGGTGCTAGCACAAGGGAATGGACACAAACATACCATAGATAAGATTCCATGAGGAGTCTAGAGTGGATGAGTGGGCCAAATAATGTTGTAAGGTGATGGGGTTTTGATCGAGGAGTCTTGCAAACTCCTTATCATCAATGTGTATGGTAATAGGCTCATTGGGGTCCATAAGTGATAAAATAGAAGGTGGGGATGGACTAGGTGGAAGTAGTTGGCGGCTAGAGTGAAACACGAGGCCATTGGCCTATTTATGATTTAAAACCATGTGAGTGATGATAAAACTTGTGAATATGATATCTCATTGGTGATATAGAAACACATAAATGTGGATCGAAATGGATCTAGAGGGTGAATTTTGGTCGTTTTTTTGATTAAAAACCAGAACACAGAGATTGGTGTTGGTTTGATAACCAATACATGTGAATCAAGGTAACTCAAAAGCTGGATAAAGTGATTGCTACTCGGTTATTGTGGAAAATGAAATATTCTAAGATATGATAATGAAAGGTGAAAATGGATCAACCTCGACTCGAGGATGATATCATAAACTCGAACTATAATGGAGTGACAGAAAAAGTCACAAAAAGAACAGAAAGGTGGTGAATGTTATCTTGGAAGAAATAACAAAAAGAGCATATAAATGACATGGTCGATAAAACCAATGCCTATGAGATAATATAACTCGATGTCATCGCTAGACCAATATCGAAGTTCTTGTGAAATCTGGAAGTGAAAAAAAATGAAGTTTTGGATGAAAAGATCAAATGAAAGGGCCAAATCGAGATTGAGTATCGCTATGAGGAGTCCTAATACACCTAGAATAGATCGAATACACCAATTGTGATGGAGAGCATAAAAGGATGAGAAAGAATGATGAAACACAACTTACACTTCAAAATGAAATTAGAAAAAACCTAACCAAATCTACAATCCTAATATGTAGGTTTTATATTGTGGCTTATGTCATTTAATACTGACTGTAAGTAGAGTATAATTTGTGGATAACAAAGGTGCCCTAGAAAATCTAAAAATATGGTTCATTTCAGGTAATTTTGGAGTGGGGATACTTCTCTAATATGATGACTAGACAGAGAACTTGTTTGAGCCCAGTGTCGATCCTCACGATCGTGTGATCATTGATAGCTTTTTCCAAGAAAGATGTTGTTTAAGAAAATGTGTAGTTTGTTTTTCAGATGATTTAGTATAAAGTGTGTGTAAAATGTGAACTACAATTTAATTTTTCAACCATCAGCTGGGCATGACTTCCAACATATAGGTTGCCCACAATTTAGATGAAATATAATGCCACAACTCAAAAATGCAAGTGCACAAGTTTTCAAACCAAAATCAACAAACTATATTTGATGAGAACAACTTATGAAGAGGTTAAGGGTATGAATTTCACTAAATTCAATCCAAGAAAAGAAATAAGAGTTCTTTATAATCCCAAACAACAAATGTCATTAAGATAGTTAGAAGAAAAGAATATTTCCAGAGAAGAAGCTTAATGTGAAATTTTTTCAAATGAAAATAGAAAAACAAGATTTTTCCCTAAAAGTAAACAATGCCAACAACCCTATATGGGTCTCACCGGGCATTCCAAGATGTTTCACTTGAATTTCTGTGATGGGGATGAAAAAAATAAGAGGTTTGGGTGTAGGAGGAATACCTATTTTAGTTAAAGAAGGTTATTGGTTGAATGCGCATGTTATTGACTTTTGATCCAAGATGATCATAGAGAGATTCCCTTTGGCTAAGAGGAAAAACCTCTAAGAAACACAACAACACCACAAAATAACATTAATAGTATAGTTTAGTGGACTACCTAGAAAAATGCTAGATCCAAGAAGTAATGTGATCCCTAGGAGGTCATGTCAATCCACGTCTAAGGACAATTTAATGCAAAAATACCATGAAATAAGGAAATATTCTTTGTAGTTGTACAATTTAGGTATCTTGTGTAAATACAATAAGTAAATCTAATCTAACAGGAAAAGTTATGATTAGATCTAATGGTTTTAGTGGGTTGTTTTGGGCTTTGTAGGTCTAGAGAGGGATGAAAAAGGATCTAGAATTGATCCCGTTAGAGTGCAGGTTGATTGTGATTGAATTAGAAGCTTATTGGTAAGAGAATGTTAAATGACACAAAGACAAACGTCGATGGTTGAACCAATGTTGTTTAGGTAGATGACCGATGATGGTTAGGTAACCAACATCGGTAGGGGAAATATGGTCCAAATCCCAAAAATGAGGTTTTGGGTCTCTATGTGATTACACAGAGAGTGCAAGGGATCCGAGAAATGTAGTAATATTTATGTGGAGGTTCAGGAAGGTTGATGGAGGTGTTAGGCTAAGGAAATGATCTGGTTTATAATATATTGGATAGTTGGGTGAGCGGTGGTTATATGACAGAGAGTTTGGTTGAAGAGAGAAGTAAATAAGGAATTTAACTATTGAAATATGAAATTAAAATAGAGAAATAAAAAACATATCTAAGTTTAGATCTGCAAGTTTTGGTGAGGATGGTGATAGTTTGATGACAATATGAGAAGAAGCATGATCATTTCTAGTGCCACGGTAGTAGAGCCTATGTGCTCTCTTTGCATGATCCAAGATCATGGAGGAGGAAGGTGAGTGTTGATAGAGGTTTTGGAATGCTCCGGTGCATCCTCTATTTACTTGTATGCTCCAAAATATGAATGCAAATTTCTTGTGTCGAATCAATCCCAAAAAACCAACCCGGGTGAAGAATTATAAAAATGTATTTAACCTAACCGATGGTGGTTAGGCGGCACCATTGAGAAGTAAATGATGTTGGATAAGGTGGATAAGTCTAGGTTTGCTAAAAATAGCCTAATCTTTGTTATTTTTAGCGTGATTGATATCCTTAATCTGGGTCTAGTGATAGATTCTTCTTAGATATGTAGGATTCCTTCTAGGAGAGGTTGTTGGAATTAATGCTAGGTTTAAACTAAGCCTTCATTGGTTAAGATTAGTATATAATTAGTCCTAGTTAATTAATAGACCTTGAATGGGTTTTTAAGTGAGGTAGATAAGTGAGTTGGGTACATTAGGTGGGGTAATTAATTAATTTAATTATTATAATTAAATTAATTAACATGTGTGCACTAGGGACATGAATGGGTATAATATGAATTTATTTAATTGATAGGGGCTAAGGGAAATTTCCCTATTTTTGTCTCTACAATGCTCTTGTAAGTAAGTTTTCATGATCTTTATGGTGACATAATTAGATGCATTCTTTTGAGCTCCTTAGGTATGTATGGTGGTTTTCTTGGTCTTTTTTTGGTCGAGGTACCTCAATATGGTTAAATGCCTCTTAATCATGTCGTTTGGTGTATATTTTTATCTCTAATATCTTGGTGTATGTTTTAGATGTCTATGTATGTCAATATTTCCTCAATAGGTACACATGTTGTCTGTGGCACCTTGGTTACAAGGTTTGAGCTCTATACTTATGAAATTAAACTTTCATGAGGTGTCCATCATGTATTCAAGGAGTCATTCAATTGTGTGATGTGTTGAGTAGGTCTCTTAAGTTGAAATTGGAAATTATGAGTCTTTGTGCACTCAATTTCTCAAAGATGTCATTCTTGTCAACTCGTGTGTCTGATCTGTGTCTTGTTCTTAAGTGCATTGGGTTTGTGTCTTGACTAATAAGAGTTGTGTTTATACCTATAAGTTTCCTAAAGGTGGTATGTTCCTACTTGATCAGTTTTCTCTTAAGAATATTGATTGTGATAGTGATATGTTCAAGATAGCTCTATTTTCAAGAAATTATGAAGTGTTATAGGTATAACAAGTGTTTGTTCCCGATTTATACCCATTAAAGAAGGGTTAATCATGTTTTAGGATACCATTTTAAATTTTTAGTTCCAACTTGGAAGTTTCATGAGCATATTTAAATAAAAAATGATACCTCACTATCTTTGATTGGGCTTGCACAATTCCTCATAAGCGTATGCATGGAAACTCGGGTTTGAAGGTTCCAATGATGGAATTTTGTTCAAACTATTGAAATTATCATATAAACATGTGGGGCTAGAGTATGTGGATATTTTAAGCTCAAGGTATGCATACATTTTTAGTTTGCATGATAGAGTTAGAGTGTTTATACATGGTGCACAATGAGGAGGGGTTGACCATAAAAACCCTATCTCTTGGATTCCTACAAAAATAGACCAGGTATTCAAGATGTGGTATCATTCTAAATAGTGCTAAAATGGTAGACAAAGTTTCCCTTCTTGTTAGGTATGGTTGTAAATAATATTTTGTTATGATTCACCATGATTCATGCTTGAAAATGCAATCTACAAGATACAATGGCGTATAAATAGTGTCACGGATATGAAATATGGTGTCGGTAGGTATGTACATACATGAATGGAAGATAATTCTGTATCAATTTTTTTTTACATATAATAATGTGTTACTAAGATCTGAGATGTGGAAAATGACATCATAATGATTACTAGAAAAAATTTCACTATACATAAGGGTGTTAAAGTGTTCAAGGAACCAATATATCTATGTGACACAAGCTTGTAAGGTGGAGAAAGGAGTTTCCAGATGAATTTGACTTCAACTAATGCCTTTGGAGGTTCTTGAGGTTTGTTTGATCAAGTATAGATAAAGAAGAATGACAAGGGTTTGTGTCATGAAAACCTAGATACAATGTTATCTACCTCTTGGGTGCTCATTTATTATATCTATGTTCAAGCACATGATGGTGATATGAATAATTAAAACCCATAGATGGAAAATCTTTGAGATCCCTTAGAAAGATATGACAAGGTCTGAAGACTAATTTAGTTGATGATGACATCAACAGATTATAAATACTGCCCGAGTAGTAGGGAGTCTTGTTTGATGCTCCAATGTTATCTCAAACTATGAAACTTGGTGAAGGGTTCTATGATCTATTTCAATGGATTGTGAAGGATTCTCCTTAAGAATGCAAAGTGTTAAATCAGTAACTTGAGTGTGATAAAATTGTATGTGACTGAGAAGTAGGAATATATGCTCTTGTGATCGATAGTACTATATCACAATGAATAAGACAATCTTTTAGAGGTCGATAGTTAATTGAAGAAGGATGTGTTTTTAAGTTTCACAAGTACAAATATCAATGACAAGTACTTTTGATATGGTATAGTCAGTCATCAAGTCTTCACAAAGTTATGGGAAAACTATGATCTATTAAAAGACTCAGTAAATATCACCAAGGTAGGGAAACATTCAAAATGTTCTTTGATCGAGATATGAGTAATGGTGTATAAGAAGATTATGATTCTAAAAATAAAATATAGAGTTGTTTTAGTCAAGAGTGAAGTTTTGCAAGTATCTAGAAGATGATGGGGAATCCTATTTGAAACATATACAAAAGTGATCACTTATATTCTAGAAGTGGCAAAGTATTTTGTTTCTCAATGGTATGACTCATGTCCCAAGGCTCATCATATCTTTTGGTATGATTCAATCATCTATACATGACTTGTATATAATGGCGTATGAAGAAATTATAAATACTTGCAAAGGTATAAAAGTGTGTCATTTTTCCATATTAGCTGCCTACGGAGTTTGTAGGTGCCCTTGATCAACATGATGTCGAATTTTTGAAGTCAAATGATGTCTTTGAATCCTATGTTTAGATTTTTCATGGTGTATATGTATGGTGAAGTGTGATTATGGGTCGAAATTAGAAATTTCAGGCCTATTAATAGGATCTTGAGCTCTAAGTAAAGACTAAAACAATGGTACACTACTATGAAAAAAAGGTCTGACTGCATGTTTTCATTGCAAGAAAATTGTTACTCAAGGTGTGATTAAGCTCTAAGTGAAAGCGGGAGTTCTCGGTCAAACTCTAATATGTTAAAATGATGACCACAAGGCTATCCAAGGTATGAGAGCAATGATTTCTCCTCTATCCAAGTTGTGGTGATGTATGAATTCTTTTCTCGATCAAGTATGAGAGTAAGAGACGGAAAATGTTGTTTAGGACCATGAGAAATTTAAAATTATTATTCCAATGCATGATAGCAAGACTAGTTACTCAATCTTGTGATCTTAAGCTAGTATTTCATTAATTTTGTCTAGGGGTAATATTTCCATGAGTCTAAGCATGGTTGATCTACAATTGCATATTGAAATTTGTTATTTTTAACTAAAAATGATATTTAGAGCTTTGGAACCAAGGTATAGTATGAAGAGTAAGAAGATGCCTTGTATTGCATGAATTTAGGCCTAGAGATGATGGATGTTGTCAAGAAAGGGGTAAAATGATGCCTTGATATTCTCATAACTAATAGTGTTGGCATGATTCAAAGAGTGTATGGTTCAGATCTTTGTTGCTACATTGTTCATGTGAAGCTCAAAACAGGGTATAAGATGAAAATTGATGTTTTGCATGCTCAAGAGATGGAAAATGGTGTTTTTACCCTACCAAGGTGAGTTAATTATTTTTCATGATTTATGGTGATTTTCAGATGTTTGAAGTGCTTATTCCAGGGGCATTTTGTTTGCATGCTTAAAATGAGGCTAAGAATCATTTTTGTGTAAAAATAAAGAGATGAGCTTGTTTAAAACCCTTGGTTTATGTTTCTAACCAATTCATGATGGTGAAGTTGAGGTAGGTGAATAATGTGAGCTACAATTATTCCTTTGTCATTAATGTATAAATGAGGAGAAGTTCATGGTGTTTTCCATTAATGAAACAGGGGGATATTGTTAGCATGTAGGCTTAATAGGTGTTTTCATTTATGCAAATCCACATTAATGAAAAACTAAATGTTTTAGCATTGTGTTATGATTTTTTTCTAGTGTTAACATTATATTGGTACAAATGTATATTAGCTACTAAAGTGGGATTCATGATATGTGTTTGCTCTGCAAGCCTATGCGAGATGCCTAAGAGATGTTTCTTAGCAGAATGAGATTCTTGGTTTCTTGGGAATCATTTTGATATGTTGGATAACATGTTTTGAGGGTTCTTGAGCACTCATAGTAGTGTTTTAGTGTAATTATTGGTGGTTTACTTGGTTACATGTGCTCATTGGGAGCATGTATGTTTGCTTAGAGGTGTGACAGAGTGTTTTGGAGCTATATGAGCTCATGGAATATTGAATTAAGGTTTATCATGGCATATGAGGTATGTTTGGGTAATTTTTAGAGGTTTCTTGTTTAGTTATTGCATTATTTCAGTTGACCCTAGCTTCTATAGTGAGGATCTAACATGAAAACATAGGTAAGTCTTAGTGACTAGAGATTTTGAGCTATGGAATTGACATTATGATGATTTGAGATGTTATAGGGATGAGTCATGGTGCTCTCAGAAAAATTTCATGTGCCCATGTTGAGTATTTTTAATATATGATTGATATTGTGAGACATGGTGAAAAACAAGGAAAGTTCCAACTCGAAGTGTAACTTTACATCCTCGTTGTAAATAGTGTACCTTGTATGGGAAATTTTGGATTTTAGGGAATATTCTATGGTGAGTTTATAAGTTTTCATAAAAATAACAAGGTCACTTGCTTGTCATGTTTTTATGAATGAATGTTAAGAATGTAAAGTTGTCTAAAACCCTAGTTAAACCCTTGTTAGGAGTAGTTTATACGAGAACAAAGTAAATTACCTGATTTTTGATTGGTTCATACAAATTTCTTATTGGATGTTGTAGAGGAATCCTCAGTATTTCCATAAATGTATGGTTGATATCATGGTGATGAGTGGGCCCCACCTAAAAGTAGTAGTTTACGGAGAAGAAGGTTTTAAGACAAGAGGGTCTAAATGGGAAGCATGAAAAATTTATGGTACATAATTTTTAGGATTTTTATTGATTTACATGGATGTTTAAGAGAAATTACATGAAGGTTCATGGTATTTTGAGGTCCAAATAAGTTGAATGGTCAAAGGGTAGTTTCGTGGTTTGAAATAATAGGGTCTACTAAAATCCGTATAATTTGAGCTACAAGTAGAGTTTTGAAATGATAAAAAAATGGAGATTATATTCAGAGATATTTCCATTGATATATGTCTTTCCTCACTATGATATCATTTGACATGGTTTCCATGTCATTCTTTGTGAGCAAGAAGATTTTTGGCGATTCAAGACAACATCTCTTTTAGTTCAAGTTTGATGTTTGTTGAAGAATGATATTGATTGGGTGATGCTAAATAACACCTGGAATGTGAATAAAGAATAAAAAATCATCCAATGAATCCATTTCAAGGTATTGACTTTATGTAGAAATTATTTTATGATCTAACCTTTGAATACAATTATTTTGGTAGGTTGATCTAGTAAAGGAAAATGTTTTTGTGGTTTGAAGTGAAGTATGTTTCATTAATTATAACTTTATTATAAGTTTTATAAAGGTTCTTCCATTTCTTTGGAGTGGTCACATGGAATGTTTTGGATGATTATAATTTATTTGGTGATTAGATGAAGTTTTCGAAGTCTTTGAAGGGTGCATGAAACAACAATTTTGAGAAATACAAAGAGCATTGGGCCCATTAAACAAAATAATTTGATTGGTTGATATTAATTGCGACCATTTATGATGTTTAAATGTTAATTTAAACATGTGTGGTGATTTATGGGTCATGAATAAGGATGGTTTTGAAGTAAGGAAATTTTTATCTTTGTGCCCCTAGTGTTTTAAGCCATTTTGGCAAATGAAATGGTGGTTTAGACTATCCCAACCTACTTGGGTCACTTTTGGCTGTTATGATTTGAATTTATAATTTTTATATGATACATGGTTTGAGACAAATTATGGGAAATGTTTGATTTTTAATTTGAGCCTTGGAGAGGCTATAAAAGTTAAGTTATGGGAATATTATTTCTACCTTTTGAAAACACCTTTTTTCTTCTTTTGAAGAACCATTTTTCTATAAAGAAAAAACCTTTGGGCCTAGCCCAAAACACATAGAATCTCATTCTTAGATAGCTTATTCTTGATTTTTCGTGAGGATAATTTGAGAAAGTGCAAAGTTGGTATTATTTCTTTGAGAGCAAGTTGGAGGAGGGAAGATTTGGGTGCTTTTGTTTGGATGTTATCTTCTTAGAATGTTTATGTAATTAGAAGCTCTCTAAGGTGTCTTCAGATCTGATATTGAGTTGTAATCAATTTTGGAATAAGTATGTCGTCTTTTATATTCATATGACTATATTGCCCATCTTTATTACACCTTGTTGATCTTTGTTGAAGGCATTACTCTTGTGATCTGATCTGAATATTTACATAAGTGTGTGGATCTGATTTTATCATCAATATAAGTGGATTTATATGTTCAGCATTGTGTTTCTTCCATTGTTCATATTTCATTAAGAATACTATATGCTTTGATGTGTTGTATATGAGCATGTGATGTTAGGGTTTAAAGGACAAGTTTGAAAAACATTTTATTAGGGACTGATTCACCCCCTCTCATTCATTTACACCTCCAAAAATTGGTATCGGGGAAGGCCCTTGAATTAGCCTAACAAGCTAGAGGGATATCTTTGGTGACAAGACGACACCTGCATATTTGGATAAAATTCATATTAATACCTTCACGATAATGCAATGGTTAGGTGATCATGTTGACCATATTTAAAATATATCTAGATCTCATGATGAAATAGTAAAACTCTTACAGAGACTCTCAACTTGAGGATACCCAAGATGAGTTTAAGATCAAGAAATAAGAAGGTCTCAAACATGACACTAAAATTGAGGAATTGAAGAAAGAGCTATCCACCATGTCAATGAAGCTATTATCCTTTCAAGAGAGTTCATAAAATCTAAGTAATATGTTGGAAAAAAAAGGTTTATGGTGATAGAACAGGCCTAGGATTTAATTCTAATTCATCTAAGTATGAGAATAATGAGGAAGAGTCAAATCGAGGATCAAATAAAAGAGGTAGTCAAGCAAGGGAGAAATTTCAAGGCTTCCACCTCTGAAGACCATTTATCATGAAGCCAAATGAATATAGGTATGATTTCTTTCATGGTAATTACTATAAATATGGTGCTTATGGACATAGGGATATTTGTTTTAGTCCTAAGGTTAGGAAGAAGGATGATAGAAAAGGAGTATAACATTGTCAAGGAAAGAGGGAAGAATAATGTCAAGACAAGAAGGAAGAAAAAATAAGTCAAAGATATGGAGTTGAATGTTATCATTATCATGAGAAAGGACATCTTGCAAAGTATTAAAAAATGGGCCATCAAACACAAGAATGTATGTAAGTAAATTCAATGGGTATTTTTATGCTTGAAATGGATACATACATACGGATTTTGAGTCCACGAGGATATGATGTAGGAACATCATCCCGATAGCTTGGAAAGTAAAATAAAGGTTGAAAAAATCCTATGAAAGGCATTAAGCATAAACTAGGAGTTGTCAAAAATTTCTCTCTCCATCATATCATTGTTCAAATTCATATTTGTATATGCATTGTTGTAGTGAAGGTAGAAAAAACCTTATAGTAGTGGTAATTTGTCAAGTTTGACTAGGTAGGAAGGTTGAATAGGTGTGTATGAGTTGGCATGAGCTAGATAAGGTCATGAAGACCATAAGAATAGATATGTAATGAGTGTGAGGTGTTATTAGATGAATATTATCCATTTTTTCTATGATTAGAGGCATGGTTGAGCCTTCTTAGGATGACTTAGTCAATTTAGAAGCTAGTTGAGCTTCTTAAGGAGCTATAATAGGTAAGAAAAAGACAATGAGATGAAGAATTTTGAGAGACAAAGATTGTAATAGATGATTGAATGAAAAATAAATAATGTATGATGTTTGAAGAGAAGAATTTTCCTTTATTTCAATAAAAAATGCATGTTTTCTTATAGAATATGATGAGAACCCTGACATGACAGTGATCTAGAAACCCTTCATAACATTTATGTATTGAATTTAATTTAACTGCTAATGTGGGAAGGTAGAGTAGGTGATGTGCATTATATTCCTAATTTTTACAGGCCTTGAAAATGCCTAATAAGATTTGTATTGTAAATTATAAACCTCTAGCTTGAATTAGGGCTTCATATAATTTCTAAGTATACGAGTTAGAACGGGATAAAATTATCAAGTTATCTCTCTCTGGAATGAGTAATAAACAATTGAAATCTCATGGTGATTGGAAAATCTCAATGGAAGATATCATTGATGATTATCAAGCAAGTCTAAGCAAATACAATAGACTAGTAAATGGGAAAGTTTAGAGTCATTTTTGATAATTTTAAATAGATCATGCACAAAGATGATGTGGAATAGATTTAAGAACCCTAGGAAGGATGGGAATAATATTTTATATATATTTATGAATAAAAATGTATTCATTATAATGATAAGCTAAGCGTGTAGGGTTTGAAATGTACTAAACCAAAGGAAAAACTACTATGAAAGGTGAATTGGATAAAATACTCCGTATGGTTTAAAATGCATGATCTTAGACTTGGCATATAGATGAAATGGAGGCTAGATGATGATTCGTAAACTTATACTTTAGACCTCTACGAATCACACAACTATGTTTTTCTACTTTCAACTTTGGAAAATGAGAGATTTTATTGAAAATTAGAGATTCGTGACTAATTATCTAGTGCTATAGAAAGGAAATTGTAGAGAAGGAAATAATTCAAAATTCAACACCAATAATTTTATCCTGGAAACCTCCAATGGAGGAAAACCAGTCGGGAAGGGAAACTGCTCTTTCTTCCCACTTTTATTGGTCTAATATAGACAATTACATATTATAATAAGTATGAAAAGAAGAAACAATGTAAACCTTCTCTCTAATTACTTGCTTGCTCTGTTTCTACACCTTGCTCCTATAATTCCATTCCAGCATTGAAGATCTTGCTCACTGCTCTCATTAAACTCTGCTTCTCGATCTCT
The DNA here is from genome assembly GCA_018340775.1 of Taxus wallichiana var. yunnanensis. NCBI lineage: Eukaryota > Viridiplantae > Streptophyta > Pinopsida > Cupressales > Taxaceae > Taxus > Taxus wallichiana. Next base: position 479,643,218 of record CM031239.1, read on the forward strand.
CTGGATCTTAAATGATCATTATCTTTCTCCCTTCATGCATTTATAGGCCTTCCCATGTCCTCCCGTGCATTGGAGGATGTGAAAGGGCATGGAGGAGAGAGAAACAGTTGAGCACTTCAAATTCACATTTATTCATGTTCCATTCTTATTTTTGCTCAAAATTTTCAGGACCACACCCATGAGTAGACCGCGATCTCAAAACTTCCACCTTGGTGGGCAGCGATTTCGGGACCATTGCCCTTTCGAGTGGCGGTTATGAAACCTCTATTTTGCATGCAGTGGAGGTTCCTTCTAGAACCTCCATTTACCTCATTTTGTTCACTTTTCTTGTTTCTCCTTCTTGGTGCTGATGGAATTGATGAAGTGGTCTATTTTTATGGATCCCTATGGATCATACCTCCCCTACTTAGGAGGTTTTTGGTCCAAAAAAATCTTAGTGGGGGAGTGGTAGAGGAATCAACTCCCTCTTATGCTCATTCGAGTACCATTGGGTTTGCCTTGGTGTCTTCTCTCATTTAACCTACCAAGACTCCTATGGATCTCTGGTTTGTTGTTCCAGTGCTACATCCTCCTCGAGTTTCCTCGAGTACAAACCTCTTTGGAAGGTAAATTTTTTATCTTTCCTTCTTTGTCATGCATAGATGGCATTAGTGGATGCGAGCTCTTACAACTTACTATCACGTGCATCTGCATGAAGTATGGCCTAAAGGTTTCTTCTCCAACCTACTCAAGTATGGCGAAGGTCCCATACTATAGTGGTTTAGTCCTTTCCTATCTTTGTCTCTTGAGATGGATTGGCTAAATCCTCTCCAAGTACATTATTGCTATAGTCACCACTGTTCCTTGTATCTCCTCTTCTTCTTTCTGCCCCATGGTTAGGTCCAATGAATCCGTAGGTAGATACGGTGACTGCATAACGGAAGTTTGTTTTTCTCCTTGAATGAGTAGTTCTGTGGTAGGTTCTTACGCAAAACTAAAAAAAATCTATCCAAATTCTCCATCCTTTGGTTAAAAATATTTGTGCTCTCATGCCCGTTTTTTTTTCTTCCAATGAAAGAAAAAAAAAAGCGACGATTTACTGAATAAGTCTTGGTGCTTGGTTGGCACTTACCATATCTTTCTTTGATTTTCCCTAGTGTTCCATGATGTTAAAACTGACTCCATCCTTGATCCATCTATACCGGTTCTCCCTCCTTGTGAACACAACATCCCTAGCATACAAGTAAGGACTTCCGAAGACAACGTCAAATGCATCAAGTGGAATAATATCAGCCTCTAATACATCTATGTATTAGGTATTTATCCCAAACTGAAACTTACACTTCCTTGTAACTTGTATTTCTACACCCTTATTCACCCATCCTAGTGCATATGGATGTGGATGTGTGTAATTATCTATACCAAGCTGTTCTACAACCACATCAAAAATCAAATTTGACTAAGAACCAGAATCTAATAAAGCATTTACCTTAGTCTTCTTGATTTGGATTCTGATTTGAAATAACTTACTCATCTCTTCTTCTTCTTCTTGCCCCTTACATGTTAGTGGCCATGCATCCCATCCTTTTTCTACATCCAAATCATCCTCAATCTCCACCTCTCTTTCTGTCTTCACAGTGGCCATGGATTTCTTGGAATCCTTGGTTTGGTGCTTTAGGTGCAATTCTGGATGTAACTTTGAACATGTGGTGTCAGTATGTCCATTTATATCACAGTTCTTACAAAAATTCTTAGGATCTTTACAAGTATGTAAAGTAGTAGTGGCATGTTTACCTTTCCATTTACCTCTACTACTTGTCTTCCCTTGTTCTTTTTCCTATTGTTCTATTGACTGGTCTCCCTTTGGCTCTATTTCTCCTTGCTTCTTCTTGTCATCAATGTAGTATGATTGTACACAAGATTCATTGAGATCCTTAGGCTTCGTGGATATTACCTTCCTCCGAAGGTGAGTGTGAAGTCCTCCCAAATACTTGGTTAGAATGTCCTCATCCTCCAAGTCCATATTAAGCAACATGGCTTGTCTCTAAAATTCTGTAGTGTAGTCTTACACACTTTGACCGCTGCCATGTCTAAAGTACTACCACTTAATCATCATGTCATTCTTATGGCAAATAGGATAGAAGTTAGCTCTTATCAATTCTTTAAAACCTTTCCAAGTATTGAAAATAGGACGTTTCTTCTTCTCACAAGTGGCTAGATGGGTTTCCCACCAAACTAGAGCATGACCTTCAATTTTGAGATGTATAAAGGTGACCCTTTGTGCCTCAGTGACATTATGTACACTAAAGTATACTTCCAATTGTTTTAGCCATTTATCTAGTAATTCTGCATCTACTTGTCCTTCAAAATTCTTTATTTCCACTTTTGTTTCAACTTTAAAAGGTGTATGTGCAGATTTTACCTTCTCACTTACAATTGGTGTCTCTTCATGCTCTTCCCATCCTTCCTCTTCATGGCTCTTTTTGATACCGAATTTTTTGCTAGTGCTCGAACCATCGATTCCATGGAATCTTTCTTAACCGAAGCTGTATTTTGCAGATTTGAAAGCTCTTCTTGTTTTCTATGCAATCTATCCATCATGGTCTCTAGCATCTCGAATCTACGAGACCAAGTTCTCTTCCTCCATTTGAGCTTGAATTATCTATTTCCACTTCTTCATAGAAATATCTGGCTCACAAGGTAAAACTTATTCACCTTTGGACCTTGTCACTATCATACAAAATCATAAGAAAGATTCGAATACCATAGTCCTGGATATATAATTATCTCTGATACCAAAATGATCCATAAAATTATACTTTGGACCTCTACGAATCACAAAACTATGTTGTTCTACTTTCAAATTTGGAAAATGATAGATTTTCTTGAAAATTAGAGCTTCGTGATTGATTATCTAGTGCTATAGAAAGGAAATTGTAGAGAAGGAAATAATTAAAACTTCAACACCAACAATTTTATCCTAGAAACCTCTAATGGAGGAAAACCAGTCGAGAAGGGAAACTACTCTTTCTTCCCACTTTTATTGGTCTAATATAGACAATTACATATTACAATAAGTATGAAAAGAAGAAACAATGTAAACCTTCTCTCCAATTACTTGCTTGCTCTGTTTCTACACCTTGCTCCTACAATTCCATTCCAACACTGAAGATCTTTCTCACTTGCTCTCATTAGACTCTGCTTCTTGATCTCTCTCGGATCTTCGAATGATCATTATCTTGCTCCCTTCATGCATTTATAGGCCTTCCCATGTCCTCCCATGCACTGGAGGATGTGAAAGGGCATGGAAGGGGAAGATACATGGCTAGGTGCTTCAAATTTGCATCCATTCGCGTTCCATTCTTCTTTTATATTCTAAAGTGTCGTAGGACCACTCGCCTAAGTAGACCAGCGAGTCTCGGAGGTGCCGCCCTAGCTGGTGGTGGTTCCTTCCAAAACCTTTGTTTACCTCATTTTATTCACTTTTCTTGTTTCTCCTTCTTGGTGCTTATGGAACTGATGAAGTGGTGTGTTTTTCTAGATCTCTATGGATCAAATGATGAGATGAAAATCCTTAGGAAGAACTTCAAAAACTAAAATTCCATCAACTTCACAAAGGATTGACTATGCAAAAATTATTATCTCTAAAGACCTTGCAAAGATAAAGAGCTGGGTAAAGAAATAATGAGATATTTCATGGAGGTCATGAACACTTCAAGCATGATAATTGAAGCCTATAAAGCATGGACCTAGAGCATGGAATCCTACTACTTTCATCTCAAGGTTTGAGTTGGGCATACAAACACCTTAAAAGGATGAAAATAGGGTATTACAGTCCAACTGGGAGATCATTGTTAGAGCAAAGTGGTGAGGGAGTTTGAATCTCAAACATGATGCATCTAACATGCCTAACAGGTATGCATAACACTATGCTTTATTTTCATCATGAATTCATAGGGAAAGTAAGCATTGTCAAGGGAACTTAAGAAGTATAAGTGCTAGAAACCAACATGCATGGGAATTTGTAGTATAATAAAATCTTTGTATAGGCTTGAACATTCATAATAAGAATTGATTCATGATTATAACCTTCAAGATGATGTCTAATAACCTACATATGCCAAGTGACACTCCATGAATGAGACTTTGAAGCCAAGTTTGGGGTGTAAGACAAAACATATTAGTTTTAGCATGTTAATACAAATTGATAACTTGAAGAATGATCCCATGTTATACACATGATGGATAAAATATATGAAGTAGACAAGTAATTTTAATTTCATTACGTGAAGGCCTTGAATCATGATCAGAGATGTGCTTAACAGGGAGTTGAAAGATTATCACCTAAGAGAACAGGGACGTTCGGTTAAAAGCTAAGGTACTTATGTTTCTTACCTTGTTATATAAGATCTTGGAGAAATTGTGAGTGTGCTTAGGTATTTGGAAAGTGTAAGATGTTGAGTTGTAATGAAGGATTATTTTTAGAGATCCTTAAGGGTAGGAGTGTATAAATCAGTCTAAACTAGTTTAATCTCATGAGAATATGAAATAAAAATTGTGAATGGTAAGACCTCTTACAAAAATATATTGTTCAAGTTCAAGATCATAACCCCTACATTACTTTGTATCGGTGTAGGTCTCTTATTTTATTAGTTAGTAAAAATATAGATGTTTGTATGAGTGTCAATTTTGTTTGATTTTTCTAATGATTAAATGACAAGGTGATACAAGGTTGCAGGTAGGTGAAGGAAGAAATCAAGAGAGATTCAAATAGTCAATAAGAAAGAAGAGATGTGTGGCTAAGAAAATTTCAAGAAAAAAGTAGTGAAAATAAGCCTAAAAACTATAGCTAGTAGAGAGGAATATTAAGCTAAGATGATTAGCATAGGTGCCACTGAAGCTTGCATAGGTAAGGAAATTTTGAGAAAGAGGAAGAGGTAGCCAGATATCCAAGAAGAAGCTTGGATAAGAGAGAGAAAGAAGGATACAATCCAAGGTGATAGAGACTTGGATGAGAGAGAGAGAGAGAGAGAGCGCATGGAAGCTATACCATGGAAACAAGTATTTTTTTGTTGCAAGAAATGAAAGAAAGGAGAGTGGTAAGAGAAATGAAGAGAAAGGAGATTGTTGATATAAGGAGACATATTAAACTCCTTGAGAAAGAGATATAGCAAGCGTAAGCGAAGTCTTAGTTAGAAAAGTGTATGAAGAGATTGAAATCATAGAAGATAAGATGATGAATGTATAGGAAGATCTAAGCTTCATAAGTGGAGCATGTGAATATTCTTACAGAGATGAGACAGATTATGAGTATGAGACTTCATGGATATATAGTTCCCAAGTGGCTCAAGAAGACAACACCTAAGTAAGCATATGAAGTACAAAGAGATGCATATGAATGTAATAATACTAAGGAACCAATCATTGTTCCAATGAGCTCCTGGAAGAAGAAGGTTGATGTCATCCCAAATGAGGAAGAGATAAAGGTGACAAAAGTTCTTGTATGCAAGTTATCCCATAGGTGAAAAAGTGGTGGAATCATGGAAGAATGATGAAGAATAGTCACATGTGGATGAGGATGAAGAGGTAAAACATGAAAAATTGATATCATACTTTGTTTATTTTGTTGATAGTGTGAATGATACAAACCTTGCTCAAGAAATGATGAATTTTGAAAAATAAGAAAATAAATTTGTTTATCCAAGAGAAGAGAAACTGCAAGTTGAGGTGAATGCATTAGAGTATGCTCTTCATAATGAAGGACTCAATGATTATCCTAAACTAGTAAAGATGGAAGAAATTGGTAAATGGAAGAAAGAAATGAGTCTCAAGGGTGGATAATTGTGAAAGGAGAAGAAAATCATGTAGTTGTAAGAGAAAATTGGAATGAAAGGCTTATCAAGGAATGAAGCAAAGCAAGAGTAAAACAATGATGTGAAGATCAAATTGGAATTGGTCAATGAAAAAACAAAAGAAGAAGGAGAAGAACACCAACATGTAGTTAAACAAGAAGCTTCATGGTTTTAAATTTTTTTATCTAAGGTTTCTTTTAGTGGTTAGTATATAGGTATACCTGTTGATAAGGTGGATGAAGCTATATATTTCATGAGAGGGATTTTGGAAACAAGAGGACAATAAAAATTTGAAGACCTGTATGAAGATGAAATAGTATAATGGATCATAGTGAGTGAGAAACAAACAAGAAGAGGCAAGTACAAGAAGAGGCAAAGGAGTAAGAAGATGAGGTATAAATAATACACCAAGAAGATGCAAAAACTAGCATGGACAAGGAGAATATAGGACCCATGTAAAATTCAAGGACCAAGAAATAGATAAGGATTTCATGAAAACTTTCAAGATGAATAGCCTTGATGTAGGTGCATCATCTTGATAGCACAGGAGTATAATAAAGGTTGAAAAAAGCCTCTGAAAGGCATTAATAACAAACTAGGAGTTTTCAAAATCTTTCCTCTCCATCATATCATTGTTCAAATTCATATTTGTGTATGTATTATTGTAGTGAAGGTAAAAAAAACCTTGTAGTAGTGGTAATTTTTCAAGTTTGACTAGGTAGGAAGAATAAGTGTGTGTGAGTTGGCATGAGCTAGATAAGGTCCTGAAGACCATAATAATAGATATGTAATGAGTGTTAGGTGTTATTAGATTAATATTATCCATTATTGCTATGATAAAAGGCATGGTTGAGACTTCTTGGGATGACTTAGTCAATTTAGAAGCTAGTATAGCTTCTTAAGGAGATGGAATAGGTAAGAAAAACAAAATGAGAGGAATAATTTCGAGAGAGGAATATTGTAACATATGATTGAATAAAAATAAAGAAGGTATGATGTTTGAAGAGAATAATTTGCCTTTATTTCAATGAAAAATGCATGTTTTCTTATAGATTGTGTTGAGAACCTTGACAGGATAGTGATCTAGAAATGCTCCATAAAATTTATGTATTGAATTTCCTTTGAATAATAATGTGGAAATGTAGAACAGGTGATGAGGATTATATTCCTAATTTTTACAGGCCTTAAAATTTCTTAATAAGATTTGTACTATAAATTATAAGCTTCCTGTGCTCGAATTAAGGCTTCATATAACTTCCGACTATATGTTAGGAATGAGCTAAAATTCTCAAGTTATATTTTTCTAGGAATGAATAATAAACTCTTGAAATTTCATGATGATTAGAATATCACAATGGAAGATATAATTGACATTCTTCTCATGAAAATCCAAGAAAATATAGTAGACTAGTAAATGGGACAGTTTAGAGGCATTTTTGATAATTTTGAATAGATCATGGACAAGGATGATGTGGAATGGATCTTAGAACCCTAGGAAGTATGATAATAAGGTTTGAGATGAATTCATGAATAAAAAATTTCATTATTATAATGAAAATTTGATTGTTCAAGGTTTCAGACTATACTAGACCAAAGGAAAAGCTAATATGAAAGGTGAATTGGAAAAACTGCTCCTTATGGTTTAAAATGCATGATCTTAGAATTGGAATACAGATGAAATGGAGGATAGATGATGAGATGAAAATATTTAGGAATAAATCTAAAAAATAAAATTCCATCAACTTCACAAAGGACTGACTATGCATCAAAATTTGATCTCTAAAGACCTTGCAAAGAAAGGGAGCTGGGTAAACAAATATAGAGCTAGCTCATGGAGGTTATGAACACTTCAAGTATGATAATATAAGTCTATAATCATGGACCTAGGGCATGGAATCATACTATTCACATATCACGGTTTTAGTTGGGCATACAAACACCTTAAGAAGCCTGAAATAAGGGTATTACAGTCTAGATGGGAAATCATTGTTAAAGAAAAGTGGTGAGGAGTTTGAATCTCAAATAGGACTCATCTAACATACCTAACAAGTATGCATAATAATGTGCTTTATTTGCATCGTGACTTCATAGGGAAAGTAAACATTGTCAAGGGAACTAAAGAAGTATGAGTGCTAGAAACCAACATGCATGGAAATTTGTAGTATAATACAATCTTTGTAGAGGCTTGAACATTAACAATAGGCATTTATTCATGATTATAACCTTTAAGATGATGTCTAATAACCTGCATATTCTAATTGACACTTAATGAATGAGACTTTGAAGCCAAGTTTGGGGTGTAAGACAAAACATAGTAGTTTTAGCATGTTAATACAAGTTGATAGGTTTAAGATTGATCCTATATTATACACATGTTAATACAAGTTGATAGGTTTAAGAATGATCCTATGTTATACACATGAGGATAAAATATATGAAGGAGTAGACAAGTCATTTGAATTTCATTACGTTAAGGCCTTGAATCATGATTGAATATGTTATTAATAGGCGATTGAAGGATTATCATATGAGAGAAACAGATAAGTTCTATTGAAAGCCAAGGTACATATGTTTCTTTCCTTGTTATATAAGAGTTTGGAGAAAGTGTGAGTTTTCTTTGGTATTTGGAAAGTGTAAGATGCTAAGTTGTAATGAAGGAGTATTCTGTATATATCCTCAAGGAAGGGGTGTATAAGTCAGTCTAATCTAGTTTAATCTCCTAAGAATATGAAACAAAGATTGTGAATTGTAATCCCTCTTACAAGAAGATGAAGTTCAAGTTCATGATCATAACCCCTATATCAAGATACAAGTGGAATGTTTTGGGTGCCAAAACATAGGGCCCATTGCAAGGTTTTTAATACAGGTCAGCTGAAGAAGGAGACTCAAAGACCTAAGCAACAAGATAAAGCTTACAAATAGAAAGAAGCTAGTCAAAGTGGTCAAGATGTTTCCAAGGATTTGACTGAGAAAAAGGAGGTATCTACTGCAACAAATGTGAAATCAGATAAAGAGGAAATGATCAAGGTCCAAGAAGAGGGTTTGAGACCTACTTAGGTCTCTCATCAAGCTCCTCCATGGTGATATATGCCTCTATTAGGCTTCATAGAGGTGTATAGGTGCAAATGAATCTTTGGAGTGAGGGGGAGTTGTCTTGGTCAGTGTATGTGTGTCTTCTTCATGATGTTGAGGTATGTTCTTGAAGTCTTTTAGTATGCTTCTTGGTTCATTTGATTTTCTCTTGTAAGTAAGTTGTCATGATCTTTATGGTGGCATAATTAGATGCATGATTTTGAGCTCCTTAGATTTGTATGGTCATGTTATTAGTATGTGTTTTATATGAGGTACCTTAGTATGGTAAAATTCCTCTTGTTCATTTCATTTGGTGTATGTTGTAGATGTCTATGTATCTCAATCTTTCCTCAATAGGTATGTATGTTGTCTGTGGTGTCTTCTTGAAAAGGTTTGAGCTTTATACTATGATATTAAAATTCCATGAGGTTTCCATCATGTATTCAAGGATTAAATCATGTTTGTGATGTGTTGAGTAGGTATCTAAAGTTTAAATTAGGAATTATGAGTCTCTGTGTACTCAATTTCTAAAAGATGTCTTTCATGTCATCTTGTGTGTCTCATCTATGTCTTTTTCTTGAGTATATTGGGTCTATGTATTGAGTTATAAAAGTTTTTATATAACTCTAAGTGTCCTTCAAGATGGTCTAAGGTTATCAAGTTCCAACTTGATCAGTTTTCTCTCAAGAAGATTGACTATAACGGTGATATAGTCAAGATAGCTTTGTTTTGAAGAAATTGTGAAGTGTTATAGGTACAAGAAGTGTTTGTTCCTAATTTATAAACATTGAAGAAGGGTTAATCATGTTTGAGGATACCATTACAATTTTTAGTCCTAGCTTAGAAGTGTCATGAGAATAATTCAAGAAACAATGATACCTCACTTCCTATGAGTTGGCTTGCATGGTTCCACATAAGTGGTATGCATAGAAAATCAAGTTTAAAGGTCCCAATGATGGAATTTTGGTTCAAAATTTTGAACTTATCATAAAGACATGTGGGGATACAAGATGTGAAATTTTTGAGCTCAAGGTATGTATACATTTTCATCTGGGCATGACAAAGTTAGATTGTTTATATAGTGAGGAGTGTTTGACCATCAAAACCCTATATCTTGGAGTCCTCAAAAATAGCCACGTATTCAAGATGTTATATTAGTCTAAGGAGTGCTAAAATGATAGATGAAATTCCCCTTATTATTAGGTATGGTTGTTAATAAGACTTTTTATGATTCACCATGATTCATGCCTAAAAATGCAATCCACAAATTACCATGACGGTAGTGATGGTGTCATAGGTATGAAAGATGGTGTCATTAGGTGTGTATATGCATGAAGGGAAGATAAGTCTCTATCAAAAGTGTTGTTACATCTATTAATGTGTTACTGAGATCTAAGATGTGGAAAATGTCATCATGATGACTTCTAGAAATATTTGCGCTATACATAAGGGTGTTAAAGTGTTTAAGAAACCAAGATATCTATGTGAGTAAAGTTTATAAGGTGGAGAAAGGAATTTATACGTTTATTTGACTTCATCTAATGCCTCTAGAGGTTCTTGAGGTATGTTTGATCTAGTCTAGATAGTGAGAGGAAGACAAGGGTTTGTGTCATGAAAACCTAGATAAAATTTGTTATTTACCTTTTGGGTGATTAGTTAATATATCTATGTTCAAGAACATGATTGTGATATGAATAATTGAATTCCACACTTGGAAAAGCTCGAGATCCTTTAAAAATATAATACAAGGTTTGAAGATTGATTTAGTTGAAGATGACATCAACAAGATTAAAAATGCCTACTAGAGTAGGGGAATTTTTTCTTAATGCTCCAATGTGATCTCAAACTATGGAAATTGGTGAAGGAATGTATGGTCTATTTTAATGGACTGTGAAGGATGTTCGCCAAGAAGGAAAATTGTTAAATCAATAACCTAAGTGTACTAAAAATTTATGTTATTGAGAAGTAGGAATATGTGATTTTGTGATAGATAGTACTATATCAAAGTGAGCATGACAATATTTTAGAGGTCCGACAGTTTAATTGAAGAAGGATTTCTTTTTAGTTTCACAAGTACAAATATCAATGACATGTATTTTTAACAAGATACGATTAGTCATGAATACTTCTCGAGTTGTGGAAAAAGTATGATCTGTTAAAAGACTATAAGCATCATCAAGGTAGGGATGAACTCAAAAGGTTCTTTGATCAAATATGATTAATAGTGTCTAAGAATATTATGAGTCTAACAAGAAAATATAGAGTTGTTTCAATCAAGAGTGAAATTTTGCAAGTACCTAGAAGATGATGGTGACTTCTAGTTGAAACACATACAAAATTGATCGCTTACAGGTCTAGAAGTGGAAGATTATTTTTTTCTCAATGGTATGACTCATGTCCTAAGGCTCAACATCTCTTTTGATATGATTCATTCATCTATTCATGGCTTGTATATAATGGAATATGAAGAAGGTCTTGTTGTATATATTTCACAAGGAAAATATGCCGAGAAGTTCAAAAACCCGACACAAGGAAAATATGCCGGAGAAGTTCAAAAGCCCGACACAAGGAAAATATGCCGGAGAAGTTCAAAAACCCGACACAAGGAAAATATGTCGGAGAAGTTCAAAAACCCGACATGAAGGAAATATGTCGGGAAGGTTAAAAAACCCGACACAAAGGAAATATGTCCGGGAGGTCAAAAAACCCGACGCAAGGAATTTCGGGTTTCGGGTTTCGGGAAACATGAGACATGAAGCATGAAAATCGTAAGGGATGTCCCGATGCTTGAGAGTTCCGCAAACCCGAAACACTTCTTAGGCAAATCGGGTCTTGGATTCGAAAAACATGTCGGGAAAGCATGGGGTGAAAACATGTCGAGCCACCTTCCAAACCCGATGCACATGCAAGTCCATTTTCCAACCTGAAACAAAGGAAATCTTGGAAATACTGGCGGAAGTGGGTTTCGGGAAAACATAAGCATCAAACACATGTCGAGGCATCCTCCAAACCCGATGCAAATGTAGAGGAGAACCCCGAACCCGACAGGCAGAAGACCCTGACGTGGGAAATATTCAGATCGCCATAACTTTTCACAGGGAGCTCGGATTCACGCAAGGTTGGACTTTTTGGAAAGCTTACAAGGTCCTCTGTCCAACTACGACTAGATATCTTTAATTGGGTGGGAACAAATTCTTAAAAATGTAAAATACAGTTCGCCATTTTTGGGTTTGTTAGGGTTCCCACCTACCGCCATAATGAGATGAGTTAGGTGCAGTCTGGAGGTGGTTGGGCAGATTTCGAATTCCTCTCTTCTCCCTCTCTTTTTCCTCCTATAAATTGTAAGGAGGGGCTTCTTTCTAAAGGTTGGACATTCTTTTTGCCCCCCCTTCTCCTCTTGCTTTGTAGGTGGATTTTGTGGAGTTCAAACCTCCCATCTAAAACTGTAAATGCAACTTTGCCTCTTGGCATTTTGTGGTGTATTGTATCAATCTTTGGAGAAAATAATGCATTCCAGGATGTTTCTCAACCCTCTCGTATTCATTTGCATCCTCCCGATATTTCACTACAAATTTGGTTATCTGTGCATGATCTTGCATTGCATTTTAATGGTTTGTGTTTATTGGAAAGACAGGTGTTCTTCATTCCTTGGTGCATCACCTTTGTTAGTTTAGGTTTATTTTTATGTAACTTCTTCCCTGTCTCCTTGGCAAGTTAGAATAGGTTTTGAAGTAAACCCTCTGCATTTTTATGTGTGCATCGAACAGAGGAATAGGAACCGGCCTTCATCCGGAGAGCTTTTCCAATTTCGCAAGATCCCACACTTGGGAAAAGCTCCATGTTATGCAATCACACTGAGAGTCTCAACCCATCGAGTTGCGGATGTTCAGGGGTGCTGTGATTCACCACCAATAGGTCTAAATTCTTACAAAGGTATAAAAGTGTGTTATTGCTCCATATTAGCTACATACGGGTTTGTAGGTGCTCTTGATCAACATGATGTCAAAAATGTTGAATTCAAATGATGTCAATCAATCCTATGTTGAGATTTTTCATGGTGTATATGTATGGTGAAGGGTGATAATGGGTTGAAAGGAGAAAGTTTGGGCCTATTAGTTGGATCTTTAGATCCAAGTAAAGACTGAAACAATGGTACAGTGATGATATGAAACAGAGGTTTGACTACATGTTTTCATTGCAAGAAAATTGTTTCTCAAGGTGTGATTAAGATCTAAGTGACAGGGTAGTGCTTGGTAAAAATTTTAGATGCTGAAATGATTATCACAAGGTTATCCAAGATATGAGAGTAATTATTTATCCTTTATCCAAGTTGTGGTGATGGATGATTGCTTTTCTTATTCAAGTATGATAGTAGGAGAGTGAAAAGTTTTTATGACCTTGAGAAAGTTAAAATTATGATTCCAAGGAATGATAGAAATACTAGTTACTCAATCTTATGAGCTTAAGATATTATTTGAGGCATTTTTTCCACGGGGTAATTTTTGCATGAGTCTAAGCATGGTTGATCAAAATTGCATATTGAAATTTGTCTTTTTTGCACTAAAAAGGTTGTTTAGGGATTTAACACCAAGGTATAGTATAAAGAGTATAAAGATGCCTTGTATTGCACAAATTTCGGCCTAGAGATGATTGATATTATAAAGAAAGGTAAAATTATGCCTTGAGATGCTTAGAAATAATATTTTTGGTATGATTCAAAAAGTGTATGGTTCTAATCTTTGTTGCTATAATGTTCATGTGAAGCTCAAAATTAGGTATAATATGAAAATAGGTGTTTTGCATGCTCAAGAAATGGAAATTATTGTTTTTTCCCATACCAACGTAAGTTCATGATTTATGGTGATGTTCGGATATTTGAAGTGCTTATTCCAAGGGGAGTATGTTGCTTGCATGCTTAAAATAAGGCTAAGAATCAATTTTTAAGCATGCTCATTGGGAATAATTATACTTTCTGGAGGTGTGATAGTATTATTTTAAGCTATATGAGCTCATGGAATATTGAATTCAGGTGCATCATGGCTTATGAGGTATGTTTGGGTCATTTACGAGGTTTATTGTTCAGCTATTACATTACTTTAGTTGACCCTAGCTTCTATAGTGAAGATCTAGCATGCAAGCATTGGTAAGTATTAGTGACTAGAGAGTTTGAGCTATATAATTAAAATTATGATGAATGGAGATTTTATAGGGATGATTTATGGTGCTCAAAAAAAAATTCAGGTCCCCATGTTGAGTATTTTTCTAGATATGACTTATTTTGTGAGACAAGGCGAGAAAATAAGGAAAATCTAGATCAAAGTGTGAATTCGATGCTCATTGCGAATAGTGTTATTTTCAAGGGACATTGTGAATTTTAGGGAACCTTCTATGGTTATTTTATAAGGTTTTATAAAAATAATTAGGTTATTTTATTTGCAGCTTTTTATGAACAAATGTTAAGAAGGTAAAGTGGTCTAAAACCCTAGTTAAACCCTAGTTGGGAGTAGTTTGTAGAGAATGAAGTATAATGACATATTTTTATTGGTTCATAAAAATTGGTAATTGTATGTTGTAGAGGACTACTAATGGTTTCTATAAATGTATGGTTGAGGTCATGGTGATAAGTGGGTCCCACCTTTGAAAATTAGCATTTTTCTAGAGAAGAAGGTTTTAGGAAAAAATGGCCCAAAGAAGTAGCATGCAAAGCTGATGGCACATGATGTTTGGTAGTTTTTCTTGAATTTCATACAAGTTTTAGATAATTTTCATGCAATTTCATGGTGTTTTGAAGTCTAAACCGGTTTCTGGTCAATGGGCGATTAATTGGGTCTCAAATAGTATAGTCCAAGTAAAATGAGCATAGCATGAGATACATGTAGAGTTTTGAGATGATTAAAGTTGTGTTCAAAATTATATTCAGAGATATTTCCATTTATACATGGATTTACTCATTATTTTTTCATTTTAGATGGTTTTCGGTCATTTTTTGAGAAAGAAGATTTTTGGCGCTTTAAGATATCATCTATTTTGGTGCAAGTTTGATGTTTTTGAAGCATGATATGGATTTGGTGATGATTAATATCACCTTTAATGTGAAAAATAATTAATTTGGCATCCAATGAATCCATTTGGAGGTATTGAATATATGTATAAATGATTTTATGAGCTAACCTTTGGAAATAACATTTTTGGTAGGTTGATCTAGTGAAGGAAAATGTTGCTATGGTTTGAAGTGAAGGATATTTCTATTAGAACTATAATATTAAGTGCATCATAATATTTATTTTATATTTAAATAATATAGAATACTTATATTCCTATTATTTAAATATAAACTTTATATTAGGTTAGATTAGGTATTTAGTAACTAATTATTATTAAATCGGGTGTGCTCCATCGCTTAATAGACATAAAATTTCGGGTTATTTACATATGACTATGGGTCATATTTTAATATATTCATAAAATTGATATGTAAAATTATATCATGTGAATCGAGGATCACAAGTAAAATAGGGGGTAGAAGGAGGGAGGAGTTACTTGGACTATAAAGTAAATGTTTCTCATATTAGTGGAATATTCTTCGTGGGTTTTTACCCATTTATGGGGTTTCAATGTTAAACTCATTTATTGGTTTAAGTTAGTTCATTTATTATAATGTTATGTTATAATGTTTAAATAATATTTAATGCTATATCATTTAATATCTTAGGCCTGACATGGTACCAAAATGAGATAACTAGAATTTAATACTAACCTACTAAATTAAATGGAACCATTGGGAGGTTGGTAGTTGGTTGAAATAATATATAACCCTTCCACACTGCTTTGAAATTATTGTTAAATGTGCACAGGTGGAAGATTTTTGGTCCCTTTACAGTGAATAAGAATTCATCTTAAAAAATTATTTTTTATAGGTGGAAGATACTTGGGATTCTCCACAACAAAGTAAATCATTCGGAATTACCCAACCTACAAAAACAAGGTAAGAACTATTAAATATTATTAAAATATTTCTATAATTTATAATGTATATAGGAATTCAATAAGTCGAGTAAAAATTCCAAGTGAAAACAAAACAAGCACAAAGGAGACAAGATTCGGTAAAATAGGCCATTTGAATTTTTCATTAGTCATGTAAAAATCATGATCTCTAGGTAATTTTTTTTTTTCAATATGAAACCCTAGTTTTTTTATAGTTCCTTCGAAATCTAATCAAAATAATTGTATTCCATTCTCGAATAAAATCATATATAGTTTTTAAATAAAAACTATATAAAAATCTATATAAAAACTATATATAATTATATATATCTTAAAACCTAAAACCAATCAAACCATTTTAATAATTAAAATATATATATTAAAAATTTAATTAAGGGGTTGTCCCCCTTCCACTAGCCACCCCACCCACTTTGGTGCCAAGTGGCACAATCCCACAGCTATTGCGCAGCCTCCTATGGCTTTGGCCTTGTGGCCTTAGAGGGTCCCTCCGCTACCATGACCCCTTTCTCGTGTTTGGTATGGGTATTGGGATGATGAGGGGGCGGTCTAGGCTTTATAAACATTTGGATCGGTAAGAGGGGGTGTGACTTAGGTAACACCACCCACATTTTGTTTTAAGCCCTTATGGGCATGGCTCGGTTGGTATCTCACCCAACTCATCTTGGTCGCGGTAATAATGAGGCTCGGCCACGGTTTCTTTAACATTCGGTTGGTTGGAAATAGCAAGGTTTGACTAATTCAGTTTAACATTAGAAATTTGGTAATATGATAAGATAATAGCTTTCCGAGTTGATTATCTAACTATATGGGCAAGAGCCCAATTTTTATATAGTTATTTTGCAAAAAAATTATATAGTCATTGTATAAATTGATATAAAAATATTTTATATGAATTTCTTATAGATTTTTTTGATTTTATCAAAATATAGAAAATTATAAAGCTTGTTTTTGTCATTGTTTTTATATGACGACCCTTGTAAAAATTAATAAAATTATCTCTTATAATACAATTTTTTGTCGTCGTAATTTTTGTAAAACTAAAAAAAAATCACTTACGTTTCGATTCAATTTAGTGATATCATTCTAATATTTTTGTGTATAGATTATTTTTATACATGATCTCTTCTTGTGATGTAAAAAGTGATCAAGATCAATTACGATGATTGAAATACGATAGGGGATTTATCTTTTTAAATTCTATTTAATCCTTGTTGTTAATTTTTTATTGTGTTTTACACACAAATGGGATCTAATCAATTTGTAATTGAAAAATCACAGATGTTGAATGGAAACAACTACAACATTTGGAAAATCTGATTAAAAATAGAATTCATGGTGGGAAAATTGTGGGCATTTGTAAATGGAATAGATAAAGCTTCTCTTGAAAGATATGCAATTGTTGATAATGTTGCCTCATATCAACAGAAAGTACAAGAGGCAATGTCAATTATCTTGCAAAGTGTACAAGATGAATTTCTGCTTCATATCAAAAACCTTGAAATTCCTAGTGAAGCTTGGCCACAATTATTGTCAATACATGAAGGTACGTGTTTGTCAAAATTTATTAAATTGATTTTAGAACTTATAACAACTCCCATGAAGGAGATGAAAAAGTGATTAATTATTTAGTGAAATTCAAAAATATTAAATCACAACTAGATGAATGTGGCAAAGTAATTTAATTCATGATAAATTACTCTATTTTATTGTTTAATTAAATATCCATGAAAAAATTAGAAATTTTATCTCAATTTTAAATTCTAAATACCAAACAGAACAAGACATACCAGATTTGCAAACCCTCAATGCTCTTCTTATATAGGAAGAACAAGTAATGTCAAATTCTAATTATAAGGAGAATGCATCTCATGCACTTCTCACTCATAAATCAAAAGATAAAAACTTTAGATTTAACAAAAACAATAAGCAAACTCCTAAACCTCCTAGCAAGGATAAGAAACTTGGAAATCTAAGAGTTAGCTTTGATGGAAAATGTCACAATTGTGGTAAATTTGGAGATAAGAAATATGATTGCAAATTTAAGAATAAAACAAATTCTAAATTTCAAAAGGGTAACAAATCTGTTCAAAATCAAAACCAGGACAAGAATAAGAAAAACAACCAAAAATAAAATGTAATTGTTTTGTATGTCATTTTTTACCGTAAAAGAGAATGAATGGATATTAGACAGGGTGCTTCTAGGCATATGACATTTAGGTATGATATTCTATCTGATCTTAATAAATTTAATGAACATATATATTTAGGATATCATTCCATTCTTGATGTTCATGGTTAGGGAAAAGAAAAAGTAGAAAATGGTTTTATTATCAATGTATTGTTAGTACCTAATTTAAAAATGAATTTTATTTCTTTATCTCAGTTAACTCAAAATAACTATAGTGTTTACATTGTTAAATGATAAATGGTTTATTAAAAATGAGCATAATATAACTATAGTTGAAGGCATTCAAAGAGATGATTTATATGTATTTTTTTGCTTTTCGTTCGATTCTTGTTTAACTTTGCTCATAAAAATGATTTGAAATTATGGCATGAGATACTTGGTCCTGTTAATTTCAGGAGTATGCACGACATGTTTTTTCTAAACCTTGTAATTGGTCGCCACGAATTTCCCAAAATCATGAGACTTGTGAAGGTTGCTTATGTGGTAAGCAATCTGCTAACCCTTTTCATAGTCATAATGATGATAACTCTTCATAACCTTTAGTGTTTGTTCATAGTGATGTTAGAGGACCACTAGAAGTTCCCTATATTAATGGTTCTCTCAGTATGTCGTCACTTTTATTTATGATTTCTCTCACATGAGTTGGTCATATTTCTTTAAAAAGAAATCATATGTCTTGTCAAAATTTAAACAATTTAAAACTTTAGTTGAAAAATATTCTAAATTTAAAATTAAAAGATTTATAACTTACAATGGGGAGAATATGTGAGTCATGAAGTTGACTCATTTTGTATTGAATGTGGAATTTTAAGGGAATTAACCACTCTTTATTCTCCTCAAAGAATGGGATTGCGAAAAACAAAAACACACTATTTTGGAGATGGCTAGGACCATGATTCATTCTCGCTCAAGTTCCTAAGTTTATTTGGGCATAATCCATGAACATTTTTATTCATGTTTTAAACATAGTTTCCACTAAAGCCTTGGTAAATTAAAATTGTTAAGAAAAATGGTCAAACCAAAAACCCACTCGTATCTCATTTGAGAATTTTTGGTAGCCCTACTTCTCTCTTTATTCCAAATTCAAAACAAAAGAAGCTTGATCAAACTTCATTTCCATGCATCTTTGTTGGATATGGTACAAAAACTAAAGGTCATAGGATCTTTGATCCCTCTAAAAGAGGAGTTATAGAAAATAGGAATGTTAAAATCTTAGAAAAACCTTTTTTTTCTTCTTCATCTTCTATTTCTTATGATGTTTTAAATGAAAATGAATTTGAAAATTGTGAAAATTATATATGTAATGAAGAAACTAGTACAGAATAAATAGTTAATAATGAGATTGTTCTATATACTTTTGTAACTAAAAGAACTAGATGGGTTGAGTATGCTATTCAAGACTCTAATTCAGGTAAACTTCATAAAATGACAAGAAGTCAACATACATACAATGCCTTGATGACCTTTTATGAGCCTAAACCCAAAAATTTAAAGGAAGCCTCTTTTGACAAAAGATGGCTAGATGCTTTATGAAATTTGAATACTCTTCTTTAATTATAAATAAAACATGAGAATTAGTCCCTCCCCTTTAAAAACGAAGTGTATTCGAATCTAGATGGCTATACAAAATCAAATATAAAGCAAATGGAAGTATAGATAAAATCAAATCCTGACTTGTAGCTCGAGGGTTTACTCAAAAACCTGATATTGACTACGTAGAAAATTTTGCACCAGTTGTAAAAATGAACATAGTAAGGATTTTAATTGTCTTACATGCTTAGTATGGTTGGGAAATCCATCAAATGGATGTAAAAAATGTATTTTTGAATGGTGATTTACAAGAAGAAATTTATATGACCCAACCTAAAGGATTTGAAGAACTAGGTAAAGAAATGTATGTTTGTAAATTGAAAAAATCTTTGTATGGTTTAAAACAAGATCCTAGAGCTTGGTATTCTAAAATTAATAGTTTTTTCAATGAAATTGGTTTTTCTAACTATGCATCTAATAATGATTTAATTTTTAAAATTGAAGAAAATGCTATTATTCTCATTGTATTGTATGTTGATGATTTACTAATCACTAGTAATTCTCACATCAGTAACTATGAAAATTAAAAGGAAATTAATGCAATACTTTGAGATGACATATTTATGTTTATTACATCACTTTTTAGCCATGGATATATTTCAAGATACAAATTATATTGTAGTATCTCAATCATAGTATGAAACTAATTTTCTTAAAATATATAATATGCTTGATTGTAAACGAGTTTCTATTCCTATAGAAGTAGGATGTAAACTTGATCCTAAACCTGCATGTGAAAAATTCAATCGTACTTTATACAGACAACTTGTAGGTAGTTTGATTTATCTTACTATTACTAGACCTAAAATTTCTCGTGCAGGCAGGATTGCTTTCAAGGTTTATGCGCAGAAACTTATCGGATTACTAGAAATTAACAAAATAATTTTTGTTATATAAAGGGAAATATTAATTATGGTTTACATTATATTTTACCTAACAATGAATATTTATATGGATATTGTGATTTTGACCATGCTTTGGTGATATGATAGATTGTAAATCTAAAACTGGATATGTATTCAAGTTTGGTGCAAGTTCTATCACTTGGAGTAGTAAAAGAAGCAAACAGTTTCCATTTCTTCTACCGAGGAAAAATATAGAAGTGCAATGGAAGCAGAAAAGAAGCTATGTGGGTGAAAAGGCTATTGGAAGAAATACACATGGAAGTTAAAGGAAGTACTCCTCTTCTATGTGATAGCTAATGTTGTATTTCTCTTATAAAGAATCTAGTTTAGCATCAAAGGATGAAGCATATTGAGATACATATGAACTTTATTCATGAGAAGGTTATTAACAAAGTGGTATATATCTCCAAAGACTTCCCTACTAAAGATCACGTTACGACTTGTTCATGAAGTCATTGTGTGTTGCGAATTTCTGCAAGTTTCGTGCAATGAGCACCTTTCAAAGTTTCCATTGAGAGGAGTGTGCACACAATATCACCTCCTAATGGTTGGCTAGTTGATTGAATCATCTTCCTCTATACTTCTACTCCTTGTATGATCTAAATTAAAATGATAGAGTTTACATATAAATGATAGAGTTTATGGGAAAGTACAGTCTAATGTGTGCATGTATTCATAAAGGAGGTCCTTATGATATAAAAGGATCCTAGAGATGTTGTATAAGAATATTTCCATGGGAAACAATGAGCTGTAGTCTCACAAATAATGCTTATCCTAAATCATATGTCTAATTTATGGATTCCAAATCATTTTGTACCAAAGGGTAAGATGAGTGTGATTAAGGTGTTATAAATCATTCAAAAGTACATGTGCTAGCCTAAACCTTTAGGATTTATGGATTTGTAAATCTTGTTGTACAAATAAGTAATTTTGGCATATGGATCCCCACTTAATATTAAAGGGATTGTTAGAACTATAATATTAAGTGCATCATAATATTTACTTTATAGTTAAATAATATAGAATAGTTATATTCTTATTATCTAAATATAAACTTTATATTAGGCTAGATTAGTTGTTTAATAAATAATTATTATTAAATTAGGTGTGCCCAATACTTAATAGACATAACCCTTCGGGTTATTTATATATGACTATGGGTAATATTCAAATATATTCATAAAATTGATATGTAAAATATTATCACATGAATATGAGGATCACAGGAAAATCATGAGGTAGAAAAAGGGAGGAGTTATTGGACTTTAAAGTAAATGTTTCTCATATTAGAGGAAAATTATTCATGCTTTTTTACCCATTTATGGGTTTTCTATGTTAAATCATGTGTCAATGTGTTCACTCATTTATTTTTTTAACTTATTTCATTTATTATAATGTTGTGTTATAATGTTTAAATAATATTTAATGCTATGTCATTTAATATCTCGTCTCGATAATTTCATGACTTATAACTTGCTTAGAATTGTTATACAGTTCCTCCATTTCTTATTAGTTGTCACATGGAATTTTTGGTTGAGTAGAAGTGATTTGGTGATTAGATGACATTTCCAGGGTGCTAAAGGGTGCAGGAAACAACTATTTTGAGAAATACAAAGAGCACTAGGACCATTAAATAAAATAATTTTATTGGTTGATATTAATTGTGACCATGTATGATGTTTAAATTTTAATTTAAACATGTGTGGTGATTTATGGGTCATGAATAAGGATGTTTTTGAAGTAAGGGCATTTTTATCTTTGTGCCCATGGGGTTTTGAGCCATTTTTGGCACATAAAATGATGGTTTAGGCTAGGATGAAATACTTGGGTCACTTGTGGTTATGATTTGAATTTAGAATGTTTCTATGATGCATGGGTCGAGACAAAGGATGGAAAATGTTTGATTTTGAATTTGATCCTTGGAGAGGCTATAAAAGTGAAGTTATGGGCATATTGTTTCTAGCTTTTGAAAACCCCTTTTATATTCTTATGAGAAACCCTTTTGCTGCAAGGAAAATAATTTTGAATAGCCCAAATAACCTAGAATATCATTCTAGGATAACATTTTTTTGAGTTTTCATGATGATAATTTGTGCAAGTGCAATGTTGGTATTGTTTCTTTGAGAACGAGTTGGAGAAGGAGGGAATATTTGGGTGCTTGTGTTTGGATGCTATCTTCATAGAATGTTGATGTAATATGTAGGTATCTAAGGTGTATTCAGATCTTATATTGAGTTATAATCATGTTTGGATGAATTATATCTTCTTGTATATTCATATGACTATATTGTTCATCTTAATACATCTTTATTACACCTTTTTAATCTTTGTTGAAGGCATTACTCTTGTGATCTGATCTGAATATTTACATAAGTGTGTGGATTTATATGTTCATCATTGTGATTCTTGGGTTTTGAATCTTTCATTGATAAGACTATATGCTTTGATGTGTTGTATATGAGCATGTGTGGTTAGGGTTTGAAGCACAAGTGTGAAAAATGTTTTATTGGGGAGTAATTCGCCCCCATACCTCTCATCCTTTTCACCTCCAACATATAGTCATAAAATCTAATACAGTTATTTCTTTACTCACCAATTCACACCTCTTGTACTCTTTACAATATTTTTAATTGTATGAAAATGAATTTTATTTCCCAATAATAACTAGTTCATTTCCAATTATATGTGTATTCTCTATATGTATACAATTTTGCAAATGTTGAAAACCACCACAACTATCGTAGTTCTTTACAAACATGATTTATTATAAAGCTTTTTCCTTCTTATCTTGTAAACATAACACTTGACATGATATCGCTTGTCGATTCAAGCGGAACATTTATGATACACTCCTCTAAAATATTATTGGTATGAAAGTTAACACATATATGCTGAAAACATCATAATGCATAGTAAATTAAATGTGGATCCTACTACAACAAGTAGTCTTAGAATGATTTGTTTTAATGTAAAAACATTTTTGATTTCAAAATATATTTGACTAATTTCTATTTTGGGATAAGTCTCTTTAAACTTATTATAAAATTGTGTTTGTGTCATATCCAAAAAATGTTTGGGATGTGATTCACGGTTTCGAGAACCAATTCTTCTTTTTAAAACATATTTTTCATTAGGTGAAATACTTGTGTTATTTTAAAAAAAAAAATCAATATTATATTTTAAATCTTCAACCATGCCTTTGTCTTTTCATGGGATTCTACCGAAAAATGGCTATAATTCATTATTATTGGCATCTTCAACTCTTTCATGTCTTTTGAGATATTTCAATAATGTTTTCATATTTATTTTTATTGCTCTACTTGTTTCCTAATTAAACAAGATTTATTCATCTATTTACTTACTATAGTTGATGTAATAACACATCGGGTAGTATTACTATCTTTGGTACATGAGGTTGGACCTATTGATTGGTATGGATTCATTATACTTTTTACAATATATTTTTCATTGTTGGTCTTATATGTTCTTAGATAAAGGGTTTTCATAGTGCATCTAAAGTTTATATTTATCATCTTTTCAACAAACAATTGACATCTTCTTGATTCATTTAAGTTTTTAACAGATGTTTTCTATATCTTATTACCTTTATTTCTACAAGTTCATTCACTAATCTTATTAGTCATTGGGTTTAAAATATTTTCATCGATTTAAAGTAAAAGCCTAAGTGTTTTACTTAAAATATTAATAGGTGATTTCAACAAAGAAGGTTATTTGAACATCATATAAACATTGTTCTTTTTCTTTTTTTTCATATTCATAATATGGTACAATTAGTGTTTTGAATAGGTTGGTCATTTGGTGTAACATATAAGTTTAAATTTGGCACTATATTATCACTCGTTGAACATTCATTATTTATTTATTAAATAGGAGTTTGAGGATATGTTTCAATATCATTTTCATTTACAAGAGATGAGATACCTTTACCTCAATACATTGATTTTTTCCTTCACATATTTTTACACTCTTTCCATTTTTTATTTTTCTTCTTTCTTTTCTCTGGTGGATAATAGACGGTATTTTACAACATCTAATTTCTCACAAACACGTGTTAAATTTTTTTCATTCCCTTTTACATATGTACCTTTTTTACATCTTCTCAAATGTTTTCCTCCATGGTATCCTCCCCATAATTCTCATATATATTCATAACCATGGTGAAATTGAAAAAAATTGTTTTATGAATTTTGGGGATATAAAAAATAATGAAAAAACTCAAATTTCAAACAATGATAAAATTTTTCACAAACCAATGATTATATATAAGAAAAAATATACAAAAAAAGTCTTATATTAGTATAACAAGCATATAATTACTAAACTATCATATAGAATGTCTTAAATGAATAAAATGTTGCACGAATATTGTAGTCATTTTTACACCCTCTAAAGAAAAAGGGAATCCCATACGCGTTGGCCTATCACCCAGCATGCACTGGGCTCTCATTCGAGCCATGTGCGGATGCCGAGTCTCTCTTTTATGTGAGTTGAGTGGGAAAACATCATCTATGATCCAAAATTTAAAGGAAGTTAGTGGGAATGAAACATGAACATCATAGAGCTCAGAACGGCTCTAGATCATTGCAGTCATTACAGATAGAGATACTTTAACAGACTTAAAGAACTGAATCAAAATAGAAAGGAAAATGCATAGGAATTCATATTCATCTTATAAACATACATGAAAAGGAACTATGAAGAATCATGTATGAATCCGAACCAAGAAGGATCATATTCAATTAACTTGGTAACCTCATTACATTCATTAGATTCATTACAGAGCATCACAAAAAGGTAGACCAAAGTCATGCATCATAACTGGATTCCCACCCTTTAACTCTCAAAACAAAAATTTAAACATCCAAGCCATTGGTACATCCTTCTCCTATGTTTTATCTACCCAACCCAAATAGAGTTCCTTATGGCATTTCTACAGAGCTTCGCTCTCTCTTGATCTCTCTCTCTCTCTATATATATAAATATATATTCTTCTATAGGTGCTTGTATTTATAGGCACCCCGAAGTGCCAATTCATCCTTTTGCGGCCTCAGATCCAGCACCAAGTGTCTGAATGTGGTCCTCCATGGGAGCATGCTCCTCCAGGCCTGATATCTCCACTTTCTGCCATGATGGTCTTCAAGAAGCTTCCATCGCAGGGCATATTCCTTCCTAGGCTAACTCACACCAGTGGCACCTTATCCATTCACCATGCGCATTTCAGTCACACTTTTCTCATGTCCTGCCCAATACGCCAAATATGGCTAAGTCCTGAGTCCTTATTTTCCGGTGCATAACACAGCCCTTCTAAAACTCTCCTAGAACCCTGCCTTACGTGCCTTCTTCTTATGCACCCATCCTTCAACCTAGGTCTTGTTCGCCCATGTGCCTTTGTGTACTTAGTCAATATTTTAGGGGCCCAACATCACCCCACACTATGCCTATTCTCCACCCATGGGAACACTTCTCTAATGAATAAAGAATCAAAATAGACTTAATGTCTTGGGAAAAGAATAAGGGGATGAATAATTTAGGAAAGAACAAAGAATGGGGAAGTGACGACATTGTTGCAACAAGCTAGGAAAAAAAATTTGCAAGTCAGCCTTCAACTTGTTGCAGGCATCGACTTCATTTTGTGCTCTCTGGTAGAGGTCACCAAATAGGGAAGTTACCTCCTAAAACTCATTCCATCTCCTTGAGCATTCATAATGTCAACAATTTTTTAATCTCCTTTCTCATGTCCTCAAGCACGTCCATCCTTCTAGTAATCTATGGGTATAGCTCCTTTAGTCGGTTCTTGATTATACCCCTTAGGGCCTTAATAGCTTCTGACTTCTTTTCAACCTTGGCCAGGATTCTATCCTATTCTACTCTTTTCCATTTGTTCTTTTCTTAGAACTCTTTAAGCTCTACTTCATAGTTGGTGACTAGAATACTCACCACTTTATCTCTGTCTATGCAGTTGTCATATATAGCCTCAACAGTATGGGCAATGATATTTACATCAACAAGGACTTTTTGTATTCAGCCATGATTGCTACTACCTTTAATTTTTCCTCCTTCTCAAGGTACGCTTGCTACTTCTTCTATGGGTTCTAAAGCCAGAGGTTATATTTCCATGGTGAGGATGTTCGTTAACTTTTCAAGGCACTAAAGGGAAGATCCATACTTTTGTATGGGCGTCATCAGGTCTAAATGCTTTAAAACAATGACATCTGTGATGGATTCTACCTTCTTATGTAGTTCGTGCACCCTTTCCTTTTCTTCCCTGAGTTCATGCTTTAGTTGAGCACTAATCAAATCCTCCTACTTTAAATCCTTGGCCTTCTCTTCTAGCTCTTCCTCCTTTTCTAGTTCTAGCTTCTAGAAATCTTATCCTGTCATTCTGTCCAAAGAGCCTAGCTTCAACTTCAACTAAGACCTTGTGGAGTGTGTTGTATAACTGCTCATCTGAAAGCTAATGAGCATTTACCAAGGGGTTGTCTCCTTTTGACTTAGGCATTTTCATTAGTGCCCCGGATTACCTCAAACTCTGGCTCGTCAATGTGGGACTCAATTTCCCAAGAGAGCATCTTCCTCATCCAAGGGTATGCACCTTCTTCATCAAATGACTTCATTTCCATGATTTGATCTGTTGGAACGATGCTTTGGAAGCGTGTGCACAACACTTTTCTGGATCATTAATGTATCTCATTCCTTTCCTTTGGATCTCCATGCACTTTCCCCCTATGCGCATGCCCTTAGGAATAGTTACCGATAGACTAGGGCCTCCCGCACTACCATGATCTTTCCCTGTGCTTTCTTCCTTATCTTCTTCCATCACTATGTCAGCATTGTGCTCCAATTCTTGTTCTACTAAGGCCTCGATGATTTTCGTTGCTTCTCTTTCTGCCACCTCATTTATTTGCTCCTTCATGAGGCTTGGATTTTTCTAATCCTACGCACCAACCTCTTCACTTCTTTCCATGTTCTAGGTGCCTTCCTCCTCCTAGCTACCCTTGCACCATATGAAAAGGAACTCATGTTCTTCTTCTCTACCCTCTTCTTCTGAATCATGCACGCTAAAGATAAGTGGCTCTTGGTCTCCTTCAGGATCATTTTCTTCATCATTATCCCTCTCACCTATGTATTTCTCCAAGCTCTCTGTTTCCTCCGAGTCAACTTCCTCCATCACCTTCTGTTTCTTCCTAACTAGGGATTCCAGTATAGGAGATTATACTTTCTCTTCCTCTTCCTCTAGTGATTTCTCTTCTGTGATAAGATTTACACTGCTCGTGCCTCCTTTTTGACTGGGGACCTCTTCCTACACATGTATGTACTTGTTCTAGCACTTGTTCCTGGGGTGCCTACCACTTGAGTATCTTGGACACTTGGTGCCTTTTTCCCTATCTCCTCCATTTCCTTCTTCTTGGGTGTGGTCTTCTTCCTACCTCGTTAGGTCCTCAGGTATAGCTATCTCATTTTCAAGATAAGCACCCTTCTCAAACTTAGGCCTTATCCGAAGGTATACATGTCTTTGTGGACCTCCCCACAATGGGTAGAATCAAGGGTTTCACCATTTGGACTTCATGTGACACATAATTTTCCATGTACGCGTGATTTTTGGGGTAGACCAACATCCTTTGCATCGCCTTGTGGTCCCAGGTCCAAACTTCCAAGGTCAAGCTTTAACTTCTTAGACTCCTTGAATCTATTAACTCCTACCTGGAAGTATTGAGTTGTGAAGGTGAATGGGAGCCGGCACCATGAGGTCATGTTTTTATCAATCAACTTGAATCTACCAATATAAAAGTGTTGGTATACAAAGCAAACTTAGCTTCTCCTACTATAAGCACTGCAATTTTTCCAAAGATTATTCATTCTTCCCCGAACGCATTCCTTAAGCGTGTATACCAATTTTATAGATGCACCTTATAGACGAGCATCATGTTATCACAAGTGTATTTATCAAATATTTTTGTAGGCGAGGGTCTTCTTCTAGGTACTCCCAAACAAACTTGTCTCGATGAATCAGTACTCGATATCCGAGAACACAATGGTTAAAAGGACATTACCAAAGAGAATCTTGTCTCCTTCCCGTGCGCTCGTGATAATTTCATCTCGCAATGTATATAGACAGATTGTATATGGTGCACTATGATATTATTCTACAAACATTCAACCAGGACTTGTTTATCTAGCATCCATCTTTCTTACGCGTTGAGTTTTGTTACCAGGTGCGCGGCCATTCTCATTACTAGGTCTTAGATATCCCCGATATCAAAATACCTTGACCCCTTCTTGTACGCATACATGGCCATTGTTTCCTTAATTTCTTCCTTGTCACACAGTCGTCCTCTAAGCTTTCTCCCTCATAGATAAGGCCTGTGAATCTTGAAATTAGTTGAGGGGTTATGCACATCTTGTGCCCCATGAAGTGAAAGTGGTCTTCATGTACACATGACATTAGCCATTGATAGAGGTGCTCTGGCTTTCTAAAGTAGGGAAACTCATAGAGTTGTAATAATCCCGCCTTCTCTAACTTCACCTTGACTTCATCACTATAAATTGGTAACCCCTCAGGTGTTCTCTAGTTAGTCGGGCACACTAACTCCAACTCCATTTCCTTTTCAATCATGTTTGTGTGATGATTGTAGTCACTTACTATCATTTTTCTCAAGTGGGATTCCCATTCATCTTGAGCAAAACCCCATTTGGGTATTGCATTTCTGCATACCATTCCTCATTGGTACCTGCAGTGGTTTCTTGTTGTTTTCCCTTACCCTTTCCCTTGCCCTTCTTAGGTGTTACTACTGGTTTCTTGGGTGCCATTGTGTAGGTTTTCTTTGTACTTCAACGTATTTTGCTATCTCTACTCTTTTTTTTTTCAAATTCAAATCTCCAACTCTGTGAAGAATACTCTTTTTTAATATATGCCCTAGTTGTCAAACCCTAACTGGAATATCTTTTCATAAGACGATGCTTCTCCACAACTCTTCCCACACCCGTGAATTACTTCCCTCCCAGTTTACAGATCCAAACTAGTCACTCACGGTTAAATTCCTCCAATTTTTCTTCACACGGATAAACTTTAGAAACCCTAGTTCACAAAAGCTCTTCCTCTTCATAATCGCAAAGTAAATAATGAACTTCCCAAACTTTTATTTATAGTTTTTCCCACTTTTAGCATTAAATGCCACTTCACCTACTACCTTACTTTAACACTTAATGCATCTTTTTCAAACAAACTTTCCTTTATCTCCTTAACTCACACGCCCCGCCCTACACGAAAATTCCCCAACCCTCTGGTGCGCAACCAATCCATCTTGACAAGAGACTCTTGCACGCCCATAACCAGAACTGAAGGCACTTCTTCTATCATGATTTTTACTCTCACCTACCTCGTGTATTGTTTTCACTTTTTCCTCTCTTCTACGTGGATCCCTAATGTAGCCTTACCCTGACACCAACCATCCTTTTTCACCTTTCCTTGCATGTACTTCCTTCACAAGGCCATTCAATCAGCCTTCCAATGCAATCCTTCTTGATGCTTCATACCTTGCAATTTCTTCCACCTTACTCTACCCCACACTAAAATGATGTGTGGTCCTTTGCGTAGTTATAACCTTCAAAAAGTAATGAGATTACCGGTACCCAAGGCACAACACAAAACAACAACGAAAGGGAAAAACAAGAAAAGAAAGTGCATTAAGGGAAATCCTAAACTAATTGGAAATACTTCCTTATTTACAAACACCAAGAAGACATATTTATAGTAGGGATTCAACCTTCTTCCATTGAAGTGTCCTAGAAATCTCGTCCCATCTAGCGCTTAATCGCACGCGCCCGAATCAAGGAAGTAAGAGATGATGCATAGACCCAACCAATGGACTTTTATCTTCCCGTGATGGTGCGTAAAACATAGAATCATATAGTAGCACCATCTATTCAACCTCAAACTTCTTTTTCTTGATGTGACAATCATGCCATGCCTTTTGTTTTTATTTTTCAATCTTCCGCTCCACCTGCAAGTGATCATTTTTCATCCAATTGCATTAAATTTTCAATTCTTTCTTCCAAAGACTTGTTCATCATCTAATCCTCCCGCGCATGTTATACATAGATAAGGTAACATGAATTCAACTGGTAGGACAACCTAAATGCCAAAAATAATTGAAATGGTGTGGCCTTATTCAACCTCTTGTAGGTTTTCTTGTATGCCCAAAGAATGATTGATACTTTTTCATCCCAATATTGTCTACCAACATCACAGATTTTAGTCAATGTGTGACTAAGTATTTTGCTAAATGCCTCGGTAGTTCTATTTTCCTGAGGGTGAGAGGGAGTAGTTTTATGATGGGCCACCATGAATTTTGACAATAAAATCCTGACCGTCTCATTAAGGAAGTGCATACCTCTATCACTTGTCAAAATCAATGGGCATCCATACCTGCTGATTATGTTATCCCATAAAAATATATAGCAGCGGTGGTAGTCATTGTACAATCCTTTGTAGGTGCTTTGCCTCTGCCCACCTTGTCAAATAATCAGTGCAAGTGAGGATATACCATGAACCATTCCTTCACGCCGCTAGCAAGATTGGTCCAACAAAGTTGATAGCCCACTTCTCAAATATTTCCGTCTGGCTATTGGTTGCAAGGGCCTTTCATCCGTTTTTCCAGTTGTCTAAGGTGTTGGCAATGGTCACAGGCCTTGCAAAACTCAATGCAATCTTGATAAATGGTCTCCCACAAAAGTGTCTTTGTGAGTAGAATCTTCCGCGCAGCTTGCATTTCTTGTATAGTGTCCTTTTGCAATCCCACCATGCACCTCTTCCATAATTGCAATGCACTCATGTTCTAGCACACAATGATGTAAAACCTCATCACGACCCATTTTGTACAGATCTCCACTAATTAACATGTAGGGCACGACACGTATGGCCAACTTCTTCTCTCTAAGGCCTTCATTCCAACTGGTGCCACACCTATCTTGAGAAATACTACAATATCCTCCAAATCCAAGGGTGCACACCGTAACCTAAATAGTTGCACATCTGGCATAGTCTCTTCAATGCTCTGTGCGTCCTCTCCTAAATCAATCCTAGACAAATGATCAGGTTTGGAATTATTTTTCCTTGTTTGACAACCACCGTGAACTCAAATTATTGGAACAATAGTACCCATTGACATATGCGCCCTTGTAGAATGGGATTTTTCACCAAGTATTTAAATGCCATATGGTCAGTGTAAAATATAAAAGGGGTTGCCAACAAATACTGTCTGAATTTATGAATAGATCATTGACAATGCCTCGCGCTCATTCGTAGTGTAATTCTGTTATGTTGGTGTCAATTTCCTACTTGTAAAGCACAAAGGATGATCAATAATCCCTTCACCAGGCATGTGAAAGTACTACTCCAATGGTGGTCCCTGAGGCATCCACATGAACATGGAAAGGCTTATCCTAAGAAGGGAAATGTAGGATGGGCGCGGTGACAAGCCTATCCTTCAAAGTGTCAAATGCCTTTTATTGTGCCTCTCCCCAATGAAAGGAACTCTTATGTCTAAGTAACTCTTCTAAAGGCATGGAAATCTTGGCATATCCGTTGATGAACTTCCTATAGTACCCTATATGCCCAAGAAATCCACACACTGCACTTTGACTAGTAGGCTCCCTCACCCAATAATTATTGCAACTTTTACAGGATCTACTAGTAGGCCCTCCTTACATATGATGTGCCTTAATAATGTTCCAAATGGGGTAGGAAAGACACATTTCTTAATGTTGAGTAATATCCTCAACTACCGACACCTTTCAAACATCAAGCTTACATTGTCACAATGGTCCTTCACTAACCCATATACTATCCAATCATCTAGGTAGACTTGAAGGAATTTATGGATGAAGTTCTGGATATCTTGTACCACAATGTGTGAGAATACAACAGGCTCATTATGTAACCCAAAAGGCATGACTATATAGGTGAAAATTCCCCACTCAGTGGTGAAATTCATCTTCCTTTGGTCCTCCTTTGTGATCCTTACCTGGTGATAGCCCAAGAATCCATCTATGAAAGAATAGACCTCGCGCCCTGTCACTCCCTCTAAGATTTCTTTAGTAAATGGGGTTGGGAAAGGATTAATGATACCCAATGCATTCAGGTCCCTGTAATTAACAAAAATACTTATCCTTCCATCCTTATTGATACTAATTACCATTAGACTTATCCATTTTGACTCTGCAACAACTTCACTAATGCCCGATGTTATCATCTTATCTATTTCCTCCTTAGCCTTCACACACAAGTTAGGATACAGCTTGTATGGTCTCTTCTAGACTGGGCATGCACCCTCCATTAACTTAATTCTCATTTCTCCCAAGGAATTGTGAAATCCTTTTAGTTCATGATATCTGTGCGGGAATAAATCCTCAAATTCATGTAAAATATCAATGATCTTGGAGACTTCCTTCTCCAACCAATAGTCTCCGATGATAGCTTATTTAGGCTCTTCTTCTGAGCTGATGTTAACCTTCTTTGTCTCAGTAAAGGTTCATGATAGGTGCACACCCATTCATTAATACTATCTACCACCTCCCACGTCCCTACAAAATGGTCAACATCTAAGTTTTGACTTCTTCTCCATCAATAACATACACCATCTTCCCCTTCTCTTTTTTCAAACACGTGCGCTCAAGATATATCTCTTCTTTTTCTTCTTCCTCAAAGTGCACCTCCAAGCCAGGTTCACCTAACAACTCCAGTAGCCTATCTTCTGCCATAGCACTATCCCCAATGGTAAGGCACTTGAAAAATTACAATGCCTTACCCACTAAGGATTTTTACTCGATAGTTGAATGTTTGAATGAGATCAGCCGCTAACTCTTGTCAATCCCTCGTCTCGTAGAATGTCTCGAATGAATGAATGATGCACGCACAACCTTATAGGGTGGAATAAAACTTATGAACCCATAATGAAGGTGGCAATGCTCCTACACTTCCCATCCAAGCTATCTAAGATGCTTGGATATGGAAGGAAGTGGTCTCTTTACCATGGTAATATTTTATAGCCGTGGGTGTGTTTCTCCCGCAAAACCTCAGAGAATGCAGTTCTCACCACGCTTCATTCCAAGAGATTATCCTGATGTGTTTCCACTAGCGTGCGAGTAGTTCTGAGTAGAACATAACTTACCATCCCCCTTTGTTAATTTTCCCCCTTCCACTGAGCTTCCATCTCCTGCAAAATACCTCATGGAAAGCTCCTCCCGAGTACTTAGGTAGCTCCTCTCCTCCTAGGTGTCGAACCGTATGCGCCTTTGTAACCTTTGTTTTGATCCTCTCAAATGTTGTTCAATTAAATCATAGGTTCCATGCACCCAATTATCACACGCTATATTGGTGGTGTCACTTAGGGACTAAGCATCCTCAAACTAGATAACTCCTTCTATGGGATAAATTGTCTCTAGATCTTTGATTGAGCACACATATATTCTATCCAAGACATCTTCTCCCAAATGTTTAGTATAGGGTGTTGATTTCCAATCAGCCAGGGGTATGATGACCCATTCCTCCTCATTTTCAAATCTTATGTATCCCTTGTTGAATCAAAGATCTGCATTGTTCTTATAACACCATGGGCGCCCAAGTAGTGCTGGGAAATTATCTACCTCGGCAAGCGCCAAGACTTCAAAGTCCCCAGTAAACTTATCCCCTTGAATGGTGATAGCTACATCCTTTAAGACATTGATGGGCATTGCCTTCATTTTTTTC
The DNA here is from genome assembly GCA_018340775.1 of Taxus wallichiana var. yunnanensis. Taxonomy (NCBI): domain Eukaryota; kingdom Viridiplantae; phylum Streptophyta; class Pinopsida; order Cupressales; family Taxaceae; genus Taxus; species Taxus wallichiana. The sequence goes on from CM031239.1 coordinate 479,677,577, forward strand.
ACCATATACAACACATTCGAAGATGGTTGTAATGTAGGTCTTCCCATCTGATGCCATGCATCCAAGGTGAGAACATTGACCTTCGTGCCTATGTTAATGAGGATATTACTAAGGAGCCATCCATCCATGACCACATTTAACGTGATCTCCTTATCATAGTCAAGGTTGTGAGGGGGAAGGTTTACATGTAAGACCTACCTCTTGTGCTCTTCTCCAGCACATGGTACCTTCTCTCTCAACCATGCTCCTAGCAAGGGAATAATATTATCTTGCCTTAGCATTTTACATACTTCCTTAACATCATCCGGGTCATATTTTAGCGTCTCGACCTTCCTTATTTGCTCCTCCCTCCTGGACTGCTCCTTTAGACACTGGATTTCTCCTTGTAAACTCTGAATGATGTCCATGGTTTCTTGATATACCTCCTTTTGATGCGTAGGGTCTAGGTACTTCCCATGTACCACTTCTTCCCTTGAAACCAGGTTCTTCTGTCATGGTATTTCCTTTGCATGCGTGGCCTCTACTCTTGTTATTACCATAACAGGTTCCAAGCCTGCATCACATGTCACCCATGGCATCCATTATGTGTTAGCCTTCTTAATGCTTACCATTGCAAGTGCCTTTTTCTTTCGGTGGTAGTGATTCATATGCTCAAACAACTCGGGTAACTTCTCATACTTGTGCTTCTTCCCGCACCATGAGAACTGTGATAAATCTGGGCACTCTCATTTATAATGCTCTATAGACCCACAATTAAAATAGGTTCCATGTGGGAACTAAGTTCTTCCTCCTCCATGGTTACCATGACCATGGAATCCTCTACAAAATCCCCTTCTGCGTGTGCCTCCATCTACGCACTCCTCATAACGTGATGATCATCACATTTAGAACTACTGCAATGCTTTCCAGCGCACACCAAGATCAATGGCCTCATATATCAGATCAATAAGCCTACAATACTTAGTATCATGGGTCGTAGAGGTGTAGATCTTACAGTAGTAAGACGCATTCTTATGAATTACACGCTATAACCTAGGTCATCTACTCACATCATAGTCCCCATGACAAATCTCACACTCTACTGCTACGGCGCATACTATCTTCCTTCAGGGAAACTATCTTTGCGTGCCCCTCTACCTCACAATCTTTACACCACATTCCACTGCAAGTCTCATGAGCTGATTTCATAGACAACTTCTCCAGCTACTTAGCCATAGTAGCAATTTGAGCTTCAAAAATGGGCTAACGCCAGTATCAACACTTCCAATAGCTTTGGCGCACAAAGTGGCTTCTAACACCTCGTGTGGGTCTGTGAAATTTTTATGAGATAAAGATCTTCTAAATGGAGTTATCAACCCCCCAATAAACCAGTAAGCATGTTGTGAAGGGTGAATGTCATATGACAATTTTGATAATAGAGTCTTAAAATGCGCATCATACTCCTACACACTCTTCGCCATTCCCTGTTGAATATCTTTAAGGGTGCTTGATGCTCTTATGTTCAAACTCAGGAATGTGGAATTCTGCTAGGAAGGAATTTTTCAATGCGGTGTAATCTACCACCGTCTGATGGGGGTCATACTTCCTATACCATCTATGTGTGTGCCCTTGCAATGTCGTTTCAAACTGGCTGGCCTTTCGCTCCGGGGTTGTGATCCCCTTCGTGTGCCATAACAACTCACACTTTTGAACATGTTCTATATCATCTTTAATACCTCTATAATATGTAAAATATAGAGACATCTCAAAGAAGACTTGAGGAGGTGGTTGGGGCCCTTGTCCTCTTGAGCCATAGCCTTGGCGTCCTTCGATGTTTCCTCCATCATCGAATCCACTAGATCCACCAGGTCCTGTGCCTCCTGACCCACTAGACCCACCGGATCCACCAGGTCCTGTTCCTCTTGACCCACTAGATCCACCAAATCCACCAGGTCCTGTAGTGGTCATGCCAAGGGTCCCCAAAGTTCCACTGAACTGTGTGCTGATGGTCTGTGATAATGCCCCACTACCAATAGTGTACCCCGTGCCACTCCCAGACGTGAGACCGAAGGCTTGTGTACTTGATCCTTGTCCAAAAATTCCTCTGAATATTGGAATAGTATGCATAGCCATAGAAGTGGGAAATGAGAAATTATATCTCCTAGGTGCAGATCTGTCACTTCCACTGATACCAACTGGGTCAACGATACTCCTTCCTTGATCTAGAAAACCAAGCACTAGGGTTTTGTCACTAGGTGGGTTCAGATGCGTGCCAATGAATCTTCTCTCTCCAGTGACAAAATCTCATTAGAAGCCAAAGGGGTCTCTCTTATGCGCTTGCCAAGATGGGGTAACACAGACTGCTTAGGTCCCATGTCCTCCGCGTGAACCTCAACTCCTTCCCACAACATCTGCCTCTATAGATCCATCACACTTGCAACCCCACATTGTCTAACAATCTCCATTTCATGCGCTTCACTATACTTGAGTCGCCTCTCTTCCCTTTCTTTCTCCATTACAATATTTTCCATCTTCCTCCACCCTAGCTTCCTTTCCCAATGCTTAGAATGATTTAGCCGGTGATTGGAAATGCCTCTAAAATCAAGGTAACAATCAAGATCTTCATTGCCAAGGAATAACACGTAGAAATGATCCTCTGGGCTCCCGTAGAAACTCAAACTCAGTAAATTTTGGGCAAGAATATGTAGAAATAGCATACTCTAAAGTGTAGCTAGCCAACACACCTTTCCACTAATGATCCACAACACGAGTCCATGTCAAATTTACATCCTGTAGCCTCTAGTATTCTTCTTGGGTCCACACACATGATCTATAATACCATCTTGATCTAGATGCATATGCCAAGAGCCACCATACAACTCTGCTTGGGAAGAAACAAATAAACGTTTCATATAAATCATGGTAGAAGTTCTCTTCTACCCATCTACATGCATCAAACTTAGGTCCAATGCTGAATCTCTAAGAAAATTCATCCTCCGTGCTCCTAAACCATGTTTCAACACTTTTCAAGGTTAAATGCTTTGTCATCACTTACTACACAGATCATGATGTATATCATTTCCCACTACAACTTCAAAAAGAGGTCCCAGTAATGGAGCCAAGATGCAGTCATTTTTACATCCACCAAAGAATATGGGAATCCCATGTGCATCGGCCTATCACCCAAAAGGCATTGGGCGCTCACATGAGGCATGCGCACGGTGTCGAATCTCTCTTTTATGTGAGTTGAGTGGGAAAACATCATCTATGATCCAAAATTTAAAGGAAGTGAGTGGGAATGAAACATGCAAACATCATAGAGCTCAAAACAGCTCTAGATCATTGCAGTCATTATAGACAGAGATACTTTAACAGACTTAAAGAACTGAATCAAAATAGAAAGGAAAATGCATAGGAATTCATATTCATCTTATAAACATACATGAAAAGGAACTATGAAGAATCATGTATGAATCCGAACCAAGAAGGATCATATTCAATTAACTTGGTAACCTCATTACATTCATTAGATTCATTACAGAGCATCACAGAAAGGTAGACCAAAGTCATGCATCATAACTAGATTCCTATTCTTTAACTCTCAAAATGAAAATTTAAACATCCAAGCCCTTGATACATCCTTATCCTATGTTTTATCTACCCAACCCAAAAAAATTCCTCGAACATTTCTATAGAGCTCTGCTCTCTCTTGATCTCTTTATATATCTACATATATCTTTTCTTCTCGTGGGAACTTGTACTTATAGGTACCTAAAGTTCCAATTCATCCTTCTACACCTCGAGATCTGTGCCAAGTGTCTGAATGTGGTCCTCCATGGGAGCATGCTCCTCCAGGCCTAAGCTCTCCACTTTTTTCCATGATGGTCTTCTAGAAGCTTCCATCATAGGGCATATTCCTTCCTAGGCCCTCCTATTTTTAGGATGTCACCTTATCCATTCTGCATGTGTAGTCAGGTCACACTTTTCTTGTGTCCTTCTCGATACGCCAAATATGGCTAAGTCTCGAGACCTTGTCTTTCGATGCATAACACAGCCCTTCTAAAACCCTCCTAGAACCCTTCCTTGCACACCTTCTTCTTGCGCGCCCATCCTTTAACCTAGGTCTTGCGTGCCCATGTGCCTTTGTGTACTTAGTCAATATTTTAGGGGCCCAAAAATATGTAGAAAATAATGCTTTTTGGGACCAAGGTCAAGAGTATTTTTTTGTTGGTTTAGATCCCATTTTTAAAGAGAGTTATAACACAATCATGTTCTATTAGTTTTACATTGGAAATTTTCAATCCTTAGGCTTAGGTTTGGCAAGGATATCTAAGCCTAAGGGTTGACTCTATAATTTGTGTTTAAATCCTTATTTTGTAAAAAAATGCCAATCTCAATTGTATTCCCCAATTTCTCATGTGTTATAAGAAAATATCCCCAAAAACATTACTACAATGTCAAGCTCTGTTTTAGGTTTGTATCAATGTATTTCTTTCTAAAATCTTATTAGTTTAAGGTTTTCATCCTTAACTTCTTTTAGTAGTTCCTTCGTTTCCAACCAAAACATGTGTATCATTTTTAATACATAATTTATGATCCACTCATCCAAGTTTAATTTTTTTAAATTGAAACGATCTATACTCTATTCTACACTCATTCAAAAATTATAATTTTCTTTTCAACTATTTTTCTCAAAATTAGGGGGTGCATGAGACAAATATTTTATTTGTGGGATGTGTTCACTTTGAAAATTAGTAAGAAAATTATATATTCATCCAAAAATTAGGAAACATTAGTGAAACCTAATACATGGTCTTAGCTAAAATAGTTTATGGAACTCAAAAATCAAGGCAGTACACTCACAACACTACGTTATATCTTTGACATATAAATAGGAAAACTTTGTGTGTCACCACATTTGACCTTCTTAATCTATATTTTGTGCATTATGATTTTTATATTTATTAAGTTGTCAAATTTTGAGCATATGCATGCCAAATTACTATTCAAAGTTCAATTTTTCTGATTTCAAGAAAAAAGTGGCCACTTTTGACCCCTTTTGTTCTCCCATTTCCATGCACTTATCCACCTCTTATATTTATGGTAGGCCTTTTGTCTCGCCCTCTTTTTGAGATTGATATAGGATATTATTATAACACCTTTGAGTCTCTTTCTTATTTCTTTTATCATAATATTCCTCTTGTTAATAAACCAAAACTTAGTCCATCCATGGTTCAAACTTTTGTTTCTATAGGGTCTTCCCATCATACTCCTATTCACAAGTCACACATGGATCTAGTCTCACTTTCTCTCCTACCAAGGTTTTTATGACACACACACTTAGTAACATTATTTAGCATGAGTGAGGCATGAGCCTCCATCATCCACACCAATTACTCAACCTCTTCAAAATTTTCTAATTGGATTGAATTTTGTGTTAACCATCTTTTTGTATAAAGCTATTCATTCCAAAAAAAAATCAAAAATTTGTAAATTCACAAAACAAGGACTTGTGCATTTTACTTGAGTTGTTATCACCTTACGTTATACATTTTGTGTATCACTTTTTTGGTAAATAACATGTATTATTCATTACACATATGTGTTTACTTGGCATATTGATCTAGATTTAGGGCACACCGACAAATACACAATTATAGGATAACTCATCGCTCCTTACATTCTTCTCCTAGGGTAAACATGCCCTTCTCGTATACGTGTTACTATTCTATTATAGTTTCCTTTTAGTTCCTCATTTATGCTCAATAACATACATTATGTATTTCTTATTTTTAGACTAACAAGCCTAAGGAATATGTCTTGTGAAGTGCTAAAATATATTGTTTTATATATTTCACGTATATTTACTATTATATCATGATAACATTTTGAAACTCTTATTTCATACATACTTGCTTGTGAGTGTATATTAATACTTATTTCTTTTCATTTCTTATGGGTTTTGTTTTCTAGATTATCTTATAACACCATGTATATGTTATGTTTTTGGTATCATACATATCCTTTTGCTATTACTTTCTCTTTTTCAGATTACTCTTGGCCTTGATTGTCTTGAAACACTATGGGTGTCTCGTGTTTATAGATTGTACTTATTTTTAAAACATTTTTTCTATAATTATTACCTCTAATTTAACTATTTATGTAGTTACATGAATTTAGACTACTCTTGTTATCATCTACATGGATTTTGTTTGTTGTTATCATTACTTTTCTTATGCATCATGGTTATCACCATGCACGAACACCTTTTTTGTAGTTCTGATTATTCCAAGTGACCGCCTCTTGAACATTATACTTTCCTCTACATCTTCTCACCCATGTTTTAAATGGGAACACACCTATTTCTCTTAATTCAAGTGTTTGATATTCTTTATGTACATGCCTAAAAAGGGGTGTATCCATCTAAGTTCATTTCTACACTCAAAACAAACATAGACTAAATTCAGGGGGTAGGAAGGAAGGGGAAGAAAAACCATCTTCTCTCCACACACCACCAAAAAATGGTGAAGAGAAAGGATTGGTGAAGACCGAGGATGGAATGAAAGAAGCAGGGACTAAAATAATCAATGGCTATATAACATGTATAATCATAGTATTTATTCCTTCATCCCTTCCCTCTATATTTTCTATCCAGAAGCCATATCTCCCCGGAGGGCTTACTAGTACTTTAAAATTTATCTATTTGTTTCGTATAGGTATTCCCCGAAGGGCCTACCAGACAATGAGGTGAGGGTCAGTTGCTAGGGGCAGCCTTGCCCAAATCCTTCTAGGGAGGGCACGGTATATATCCATTCCCTTACCTAAACATAGAAATTTAGAAAATATTCACATCTTTAGAATCGTATAGAATAGTCAAGACCATATAATACAGTTTTGACCTTTCCATACATTTTTTCCCAGGTAACAAAAATATCCTTTTTATTAGCAATTTTAGATTTTCAACTACATTTTTATGATTTTGACGTAATTTTAGGCTTATTTCACATCATTACAGGGGAAATGAAGTATTTTTTCCATTTTTATCGAATATAGTTTCTACTATAGTTTCAAGAGATCTTGTATACATGAGGCTCCTTTCTCCATCAACATTTTAACACATTTTTTATTTCTACTCGATTTTTATTTAATTATTATTAATTATGAGACATATGGGGAGAGTTTGTAGTCATATATCCTCTCTTCTACTATGTTTCCTTATTTACAAAAATGGGTCTATATATGTTGTTATTGGTTTGATCGAGGGTTTATGGAAGGTATAAAAGTAGATAAGTTATTCATAGATATCCCTTCCTCTCCTCTCAAATTTAAAAGGGAAGATATTAGAGTTTCGAATAATTTTTATACCCCTTTTTATTCCTTCACATGGGTAAATTTGTACCTATTTATTTTTATTCCTTATTTATATCTCTGTGTTGGGTTACATGTACCTCATCCTCTGGTTTCTCCATAGAAACATTTTGGGGTTAATTACCCCAATCCTTTGGAAAATTTAGCAATATAAATCTCAAAGCACAAGTAAATGACAACGTTCTCTTCTTTCACAAAGAAAACAAGTGTATTCATATAGTATTTGCATATTTTCGTTACAATTATATACAAATGCATTTATCTTTCACATTACAAGTTATATTTGAGTTAAAATTCAATTATTTATCATAGATATTGACTACACTTTATGTTACGGGTCTCATCATGAAGCATGCTAACACCAAGTAGAGGTTATGGGAAAATGTCACAAAGGAGACCAAATTAACAGAGGAGGAAAAAACCACACATGATCTTGAGAAATTATAGATGTGGATTGTTTGAGTATATTGGGTCGCTTGGAGGGATGTGGGTGCTTGGGGTGCTCTAGTCTATAGAAATGACCAAGGAAACTCCTTTGAGGTGTCACCGAATGATCACCTATGTTCAATTCCTATCATGTGGATCTCGTTAAACTTCTCTGGATGTCATTGCAAATTAGAGATAAAGGAAACACCTGTAAAACCCCATAAAAATCATCAAAACCCTAAAAAGAAGGATGGATATAAAGGGGTTTGACTGTCTTCATCTCCCAAATGGATGGACATATCACTCAATACTGGACAAAATCTCAAACCCAATGTAGTTATCTGTGTGTGTGTGTGTGTGTGTGTGTGTGTGTGTGTGTGTGTGTGTGTTCTTCTTGTTTTAGTCACACGTTGTGAGTAGCGAATAATAACTAGATGTAGAATGTAATTAAATGGTGCATGTAATAGAATGAAATCCCCTCCTATTAAGTGTGATGTAGGTGAACTAGCCTTTGTCCCGTGGAGCTAGATGGATGCAAATGGAGCAAGAGAATCCTTTGATGGATGTAACCTTAGGTGGTGATACTAGTGATTAGTGTTTTTTCCCTCATTATGGTCTTATAACTTTATATTTATATGGGTCTCTTGATCTAATTTCGTAATTAACCTCGAAAAGGCCAACCAATAAAAATATAAAAAATCTCAAATGGCTAGAAAGTGACCAAAAAGTGAGAGTAAAGTGTAAATAGGATCAAGGCACCCTAGAGGGGATCATGGCACCTAGGGTGCCTTAGTCCCTAAGCGTCCTAGGTAGTAATAGGGAAAAATAGTATGAATATATGGATTGGGTTAGTGCAGGTGCAAAATCAAATTAACAATAGAAAGTAAAGTAAAATGGCCAAATACATGGGTTAATTAGGACTCTTTTTCAATCAAAAATCATATGAATAGTAGTATGAGACCGGGACTAAATAATCACCTAAACTGTGTGATTGAGTGTCTACTTTTTCCCCACTTTATGTTGGTGAGAAGAATTCTCAGATAACATAGAGTAGATAGAGATGTGTACCCGATATCTATGTAGAGTGATGTAGAAAAATGTGCCAAAGGACTAGACAAAGCATGGAGTGAAGGGTAAGATGGATTTAATATAGGGTAGCGTACGATAGGGTAGGGTAGGGTAGGGTAGGGTAGGGTAGGTTAGGGTGGGTCATTCAGATTAACAACTCAACCCCATCTATCAAAGCTATATAGAGAGTCCCCCATAGACGTCAATGGCCCCTGTCTAGTTCTAGAGTTTGGGGTGGGGAGACACGATCATTGGGATCATCTTCTTCTCCCGATTTATGAACGGACCTACCCATAGATCTCTAACCCGGCCCTATCTATAGATCTCCCTATCTATCACCCCAGACCCCCCATATCTCTCTATATAGGCCGCTTCACCCCTCTCAGCAGAGGCGCCTCTCTATAGTTCTTTATGTTGGTCGAGCCGCTGCCTATCCTATTTACTCTTGTTTGATCAGCCATTGGCGGGAATTTCGCCCGCATCCAATCCCCAATTCTTGTTCACCCATAGATAGAGTGGGTGGGTGCCTCGTACGATCGTGTTGGGTGAGCAACAGCCGCTTTGCCACAGTACACAGTACTTATGGTTATGGGCTAACGGGTCACACTTTGGCCAAGTATCCTACGGAAAGAATCCTAAAAAGGGGTAGAGAGGGGGAAACACATTCATTGGGTTAGCAGATCTCTATAGATGGGGCCATTTATCCCCTATAGATAGATGGGAGAGAGGGGGATAGATATTCTTTACCCCCCTCTCTCCCCCCATATATAGATATGGGAGAGAGGGGAGCATTGACCATCATATGAGACCTCTCCCCTTGTTATATAGAAGCTAGAGTAGAGAAGTTAGGAGCCTCCGAAAAAAAAAAAAAAAATGGAGCGTGGAAACTAAACATGCAAAAATTGTTAAAAGTGATGAGAGTAAACCTAGGGTGGAAGCGTGTTTGTAGATTCCAATGTGTGTGATGTACCTACATGTTAATATGTTGTGTGTGACACCAAGTGATTTCATCATTGTTGATGTTGATTGTTTGCTTCCTATAAGGATGGACTGTAAAAGAGGAGATGATCAAGTAGTAAAATACACATGTATATGTGTAAACGTTGTGTGTAAAAATGCATGTGTATAATAAAAAGACTATAAATACAAGTACGAAAATGAAAAAGGAACATGTGAACTTGATCCATGATGAGAAAAAATGGGTTTAGAAAGGATCTTGTAAAACACCAATGAAGTGTGATTTTTTGGGCGATCTCATGCCACTAGTTGAAGAAGTGTAGGGAGAAAGTTGTGTTATTATCCAACCTATAACCACTTCCAGAGAGTGTATGAAGATATCTATGTACTTCCTATATTTTTAGGTGATCCAATGCCATTGGTCAAGTAGTAGTATAGGGAGAAAATTTCGTTGTTCCTCCAACCTGTATATACTCCCTAGAATGCTAAGGACAATCCTCCCTATAAAATATGTTGTGTATGAAGTTCTCAGACTGGTCCGAACACACTCGTTGTATAATCCATTGTGTCATCGACATAAAACTGAACAAATGAGCTATATTGATATTGTTTTATGTAGTGTGTATAAACCCAAATGATGCCCCCTCTTTGGGGGCACATGTGATGTCATGGATAGGAGCATGCGGCCCCAAAAGAGGACTAACCACGTAAATTGTGCCCTTCAGGGGGAAGGGAATGTTCTTGGTAGAAACCTAGGCACACACAAATAAGTGGCTAGGAAAACAAGTGTTAGTAATAACAAGCATGCATGTAGAAAATAAGTGTATTCTACACGACAATGTGTAAGATAAAATGCAAGAAATCAACCAAAGACTGTGAAAAGTGGGTTTCAAACATGGGACATCACTCACAATGTCGCAAGACACTCAAGGCCATATTGGTTGCATAAAAACAAACAAGTGTACACACCAAACAAAGGGAAAGGCCCACATACAATAGCAAACAATGATAAATAAGAAAAAACAAACAAATAGTCATGGTAGTAAGTAATCTTGAAAAACTAAATGTTTCACATGAAGTACTGTTAGCATGTTTGAAAGATAAAACATATGTTAAAACTTGTATAACCAATAATGTATTTTGTTATTAACCAAAATGAAACAATATCACTTGTAGTATACAAAATGGTATGCCCCAAAGAGTAGCCATTATGGGACTGGTAGAGTGTCAATCATCCATACATAATGTAAAAGCCTTGTATCTATGATCACAACTAGAAAGAGAAGTGAACATGCATGTGTGTATGGTAAAGATAATGACACATAAGATATGTATATAGCATGTGTAGTAAAGCGAACATGTACAAGAAAAAGTAAATGTGACCAAGATATGGAATGTGTTCTGATGGATGAAATGGAATATAAGATGAATGATAGGAACTGATTGTCCCTTGAGTGAATGCAATTGTATGCTATGAGGTTCATTTTGTTATGCCCCCTCAACAATCGAGAATGAATCAGTAAATGAGAGTACATCATCAGGAAATGGTCAAACTATGTGGTGTGTGTAGCATGTCGTGGTGAATGTGTATGTGTGTTGATGATATGCGACCTAGAGATGATGTGTATGTAAATTTTTAGCCTAATTGTATATCAATAAATGATGACTAGAGTTGGGGATGATGATACTAGAATAAGTGATGATATAGGCTATGGTGTATATCACTATAATGGCGAGTAGAAAAAGTGGTGATGTGAATTAAAGTGTATACCACTATAATATGATGGGATAGGTGACCATTTATCCTATAATGTATGCCACTAAGCTAAGGATTTTAAATTATAGAAGGTTGGATGATGAATGTGTAAATGTGATGAGGTCCATTTGTGATGTATACCCTTAATAGTTCGGTATGGACCATGAAACTAAATTTTTCATAGGGTAATGAGTACATCATATAAAATTATATATGGAGTATATGCAATGATGAGAGATGACCATGTCATGTGTAAAAGGTGTAGTATGTATAGTGATGATGTATAAAAATGTGTGTAATGCTTATATTTATGTGTGTGGGGTTCATCCGTATAGGTAGCCCTCAAAATTCAAGTGTAAATTGCAAAGAGAGTGTGTCATTGGGTAATAATGATGCTGAGGAGTAGATGATGATACATATGCTATGAGGTTGATTTGCAATAATAATAGTAGGAAATATGTATTGATGCTAAGATCGGGAGGTTGTGCATCTTCTATGCCCCAAAGTGTGTGTGGTTAAATGAAATATGTAATGAAAGTGAAAGATGAAGGTCCTTCCTCTAATGCGGTGGTGATGAGAGTGTATGACTATGTGCCTATAGTGATGGTATAGTAGATAGACGTTGCGTTGGTGAGTGAATCCTATGTGCATGTGATGTATGAATATATGGTGAGTGCGTAGGAAAAACAATGTGTAGGTGATGGAGACCGATAAGAAGCCAAGTGCAAAGGTGATGAAGATTTATGTGAAGTCACATGCGGTGGAAATAAGTAGTGGCATGGAATAAAGTGAGGAGGTGATTTACATTGAGATGTAGTAATCAACCTAGAAATAGACATGTGCCTATGTGTAGGACTAGTAGAGAAATGAGGTTGTGTATAGGGTGTACAAGTAGGTGAATTAGGAGTAATTTTTACTTTAAGTAACATAGAGTATGATGTACTTGATGACATTGGAGATGCATTGATCGGTGATCAAGGAGATGACACCATGGAGTAGAAGGATATACACCATCGATATAAACAACTTGATTGTTATGAATGAATTTGAGTTACAAATGATTCATAGATATGATGGACTGAGATATACGAATCCAATTGAGACCTAGGAGCATGTCACAACCATCGATTGCTTGTCTGACAAGGAAGGGTACAAGCATAGTAAGAGGGCCTACTATAACACAAAGTTTGATGACACTATATGAATTATTCATCGGATATGAAATTTGCGATAGCGGATAACCAATAGTGATGAGAAGTGGAATAGAGCATGTGTTAATGGGCCAAGAAGGGTTAACCTTAGTGTTATTGATAGAGACCGAGCCAATATATGTGTTGATATGTAAGTGATTAGATGTGAAAGCCACATGATAATTGAGGTCAGAGAAGGAGATGATCGGTGAAGAATATTCAGCATGTACAACTAAAAATTCAAGAGTCCTAGATGTAGGAGGAGACACTTTGTGATATACATATTTAGCTGAATATTCAACTACTTTTGTGTTATGCTTGGGTAAAGGGTTGTTAAATATTTTGAGCTTATGATTTTCATTGATAGGTGGAGAAATTATAGGTTCTAGAAGCTCAATTTTACCATTATCAATCAAACCTTGAATGAGAAATCGAAGTCAGAAGCAATGATTTGTGGAGTGTCCTACACATTGATGATAGTCACAATGGGAATTTTCATCAAAATTATACCTTTTTGGTCGAGATGGATCTATTTGTAGTGGAGAAGGTAGTGTAATGAGGTTGTTATCGATAAGTTGTGGTAGTAAAATATGCGGAGGTACACTAAAATTAGTGAAGATACACCGATGTAGTTTTGATTGAAGCTCTTGAGTAGTAGATATTGCGTCAATAATAATTTTTGTGTCATTTGGTTTAGTTGTTGATGGTTTAAATATTGACTTACTTTTAAAACATGTAGAGGATGATGCTTGATCTTAGTATTTAATCTTTCCTATAGCTAAGAGGTTGGTTTCACGAAGCTTAAGAGTATGATAGAGTTAATTGAACAATGGAGAGGTCTCAAAGAGAACACTCTCCTAGAGATGTAGTAAGAGACTGAATGAATAAGTCGTGAATTTTAGCATCCACAAGCACATTTTTCATCTTAGCTAAGTTGTTTTTCGTAACACAAGACATAATTCAATAATTGTTGATTAGATCCCTATTTGATTTGTGTAGGTTGATCATAATTTATCTTAGATCCAATGTTGATAGAGAAATGAGTGAGAAAAACATTGGCTAGATGTGTGAAAGATGTTACCGAGTGGATAAGTAGGTCATAAAACCAACACATCACATAATCTTGTAAACTATGAGGAAAAAGCTTAGCTAGTATGGTATAGTCATCCACATAGTCTAGGCATGCTACATGAAAAGCTCAGAGATGCTCTTGTGGATCGTTATGGCCCTTAAAGATGGGTAATTTGGGAGAGATGAAATTAGGTGGCAATGGATAAAAAAATAAAAGTAGGTGTAAAAGCGGTATGTAATAGTGAATTAGAGTCTAAAGATGGTGAAATATGAGAAATGGTAAGTGGAGATGGAAAATATGGGTTTGCAAGTCCTAATATAAAGAGTTTAAATCAGGAGTATTCGAAGAATAGAAAAGTAGCATATTAGGAGTGTTGGGGTGAATGGCAGGAGTGGTAGTAGTAGGAATGGAAGATGAAACATAAATGGGTGGGGTGGAGACCATGGGAGTTGAAGAATGAGAAACTATAGAGGCCGAAGCATCACAAGTATTCTTAGTAGCAATCAAAGCATGTAAGACATATGGAAGATGAGTGGGATTATCATGTAAAGCTTGTCGAAAATTAGTAAGTGTGTTTAATTGGTCTTGGTCAACATTGGTATCCTCATCATATGATTTTTCACTATCGATGCCTCTATTTCATGAAGAGGAACATTTTTGAATTATCAAAAGGATTGTCAATAGTAGCTACTGAAGTAATGATATCAGCCATTGGTTTGGAAATGCTATGAGTGAATGAAGGAAGATCACAATATTGAAAAGACCTAAAATGACCACTATGGGTGATAAGCATACGAAGGAAAATCCCAAAGAGAAATTTTATTCAAAGATCGGGTTCATCAACATTATTAAACTAAAGTGGAAAATAATAGTATAATATAATGTTATAGAAGCATAAATAAATGATAAATAAATATTTAAATAGACCTAAGCAATATAAGAAATTAAATGTGAAACTTTTTGGCATATATTATGTACCTAATAATTATATATTATTAAGAGAGTTTGTTTTTGTGTATCCCATTATTCTCTCTCCATTTGTAACCTCTCCTTTCATTATGGGGAGTATTGTTATTTCTCTTCACTATAAATTTATACGTGCTTCTCTATAATAATAATAAGAGATATATGATCTCTATTCTTCCTCCACTGATTACTCCTAACAATCTGGTATCAGAGAAATCTTCATCTCTGGCCTGTGCATTTGAAGGAGCCTGCATTTAGATTTTTTTCTTGGTCATGGATTTCAACACACATAAATCTGCATAGAATATTTTTCCACACGTGCAGTTATAAATTCAACTCGACTGGACGTGGAAATGATTGCAGCACATGGAGAATAGAATTTCATCCTTGGCTGTATGTAAAACACACTTAGGGATTCAATATGCTGCTTGGACGTGGATTTTTTTTTTCTCTGGGGCGTTTTCTACAATTGCAGTGACCTGCTTTATTATGTTTTTAATCTATTCATTTCCACAATGTGTTATTCTTACATGCTACATGGAGGATAATTGTAGTGGAATTCCTCAAAGCCTATGTGGAGGCTGGCATAGTCTTCAGCAAAGTAATCTGCGTGGAAGTTTTAGAGAAAAAGGAGAAGGTTTTTGAATGCTTCGTGGAAGAGATTTGGTGGTATAAGGAATTTTTTGGATCTGCTAAATTCTAACAACCTATAATTTACCTCCAACTGACTAGCATAGAGGTAATTTCCACGTGAAATTTGTAATCATCTCCTAATGCGTGGAAGAATCTTGGTTTGAAGCATGGGGAGCTAGGAAGTTTGGGAGAGGACCAGCGTGGAGACTCAGCTATTATGTGAAGCCTGAGAAATGCAAGAACACGCAACCAAGCCACAAAGAAGTCAACATTTCCATTAACATAAAGGGAGAAAATCCTACAAAGGTACGTTGGATGAAAAGCGTGAATGACATAATCGAGACTGCTGAAAGCCACAACATTGACTCGCAAGCCAAAGAACATCATTCAGAAGCTCCTAACAGCTCTGGGTTCTACTTTTCACTGCTTAACGAGCTACGCAACATTGAAATATTGTCTTCAACGAATCAAGGTTGTAAAGGACTCTTAGAGTATTTCCTTTTTGACATCAGATGCCAAGAAAAGTGAGTTCAAGAAGAACTAGAAGCCAAGTATGACACCGATTGTGAAGATGAAGAAGAACGCCCCACAAAGCATCACCATCTCTCAAAGACATGAGTATTGTGAGTATCAATGATCTAGTACTTCTCATCAGTGATTAAATTTGTAATATCTCTTGGAATCAATAAATAAATAAATAAATAATAATTTATTCTATTACAATTCCTTCTCCAAAGGTGCTTCTTTCCAATGCTCAATTACTTAAAGGGCCAAATTTTATGGCCTGGAAAAAAATATGTGGATGATCCTTCAATTTGAAGGATTATGGGGCATCGTCACAGGGTCAGATGACGGTTCCCAATAGCCACTGATGAACTCATGAAATATGAGATGGCTAGTGTCAAAGCTCTAATGCTGATTATGCTAAGTGTTAGTGATGATGTGCAATTGCATATCCAAAATGTAGAGAAGCCGAAGGAAGCCTGGGATAAATTAGAAACCATCTATGAAGCCAAAAATCAGACTAAGATCCTCCATCTTTAGTCAAAACTACACACCCTCTCTATGGGGTCAGATGATAAAGTTAAGGAGTTTGTACGTCACTTGGGCCGAGCTGCGATCGAGTTATTAGCACTCGATGAAATGGTGAAAGACAAAATTCTCATTCCGATCACCTTAAGAGCAGTCTCTTCTCAATTTTGAGTGTTCATTATGACACAAAATGTATCTAAACAAACAGTGGCATTTAAAGAACTCATGAACTTGTTGCAGCTAGGAAGAGGCCATTAATTCAGTCCAAGATGAGGCCCAGGATAAAGCCCTTTTCTCAAAGCCACATCGTGGCCAAGTATCGAAAATATCCCCCAGAAAAGAAAACACAAGCACATCAACATCAAGGGAAACAAGCTCAAAATTCCAAGAGGTGGTGTCAAATATGCAAAACCAATACTCATGAAACGATCACTCGCTAGAACACTTGCTTGAAACAGGGGTATCCAAGTCAAACAAGCACATCAGGGCATGAAGATTTTCAAAATTCCAAACGATGTCCCCATTGATGAAAGCGTAAAGGACATCTCACAGCTCAACAAGATGATGACTCTAATGAGGAGACATCAGAAGGAGCCAATTGTGGTAAGAACCTTGTACTAGTCTCTTAGACTTCATAGCCCATAAAGAAAGTATGGTTGATAGACTCCAGTGCAAGTAAGCATATGTTAGGTGACAAGAAACTATTTGATTCACTAACCAAAGAATCCACTAGAGACCGAGTTCAGATAGCAGATGAAAAAGAGAACGTTGCAGAAGGGATAGGCCAAGTGACCATTCCTTTGGGACCATGAAAATGTACACTTACAAAGGTACTATATGTTCCTGGATTGACTAGTAACCTCTTGTCAGTTAGTCAACTCCTAAATCATCATCTAAAGGTATAATTTCTTGTTCAAAATGGCATCAAATCATGTTTGATCTCAAGACAAGGTACGATTATTTCTAGATAATTTCTAAAAGATAAGTTATTTTCTTTAGATATTATTTCATCTTCTACATTAGCTTTATCTACTTCAACAAAGAGAATCTACACTCTCTCGGTACTTTAGATATGGTCACTTGTTGGTTAACTCATTACATCGATGAGTTCAAAAGAACTGGTACATGGAATTCCCAAATTGTCCAGGTTCCTTGTCTATTTTCACCGGCTGTCTTGTAGGAAAACAACGTTGGGATCCATTTAAGGTGAGCACATTCCATACCAAGAAACATCTAGAATTAATTCATACTGATCTAAATAGACCATTTCCTACTTCGTTTTTAGGATACAAGTACTTCCAATTGTTTGTAGATGACCAATCTCGAAAGATGTGGTTGTTTTTCTTGAAGAACAAGATTGGGGATCTTCACCATTTTTAGAATTTCTATCAACATGTAGTGAAAGAGACCGAAAAACCACTTCTTCTACTCCGCTCATATCAAGGGGGAATTTACATCAAAGAAGTTCTTGGCCTTCATGAACCAATAAGGCATTAAGAAAAACCTGACTGCTTCCTACACACTTTAGCAAAGAGGTATTTTGGAGTGACGCATTCGCAAAGTGATGGAGATGGCTTGCTACATACATGCTATCGATAACAAAATCGAAGGATCAATATTGGGCGAAGCAATACAAATAGTTGTTTATCTTCTCAATAGGGCACCGAAAAATATGCTATAAAATAAAATGCCATAAGAGGTATGGAGTGGAAGAAATCCATCAATTTCTCATTTATGAATATTTGGTTGCACATTATACATGCATTTCCCATCTTAGAAAAGAAAGAAAGTCAAGTCAAAGACACTCCCATGGATTCTACTTAGATATAGAACTACCTCAAAGGCATACCGTCTCATGGATCCTGAGACAAAGAAAATATATGAGAATCGAGACGTGGGGTGTGGGAAGTCATTCTTTTTTACTTGAGTAGTAATAAAAGAAGAACCATTTCCAACCACCTTGTACCGAATAGTCTCTCGAATCGGATGATTAGCTAGAGGATACTACTCAAAGAAAATATGTGCTGCAAGGGGAGCTATATGTTGACCTTGGAGAACTAGATAATGTTACTCCACATCCATCCTCACATCAACGCAATAGTTCTTCACAAAAGTATCCAAGTTCTCATCCGAAGTGGGTACAAATCACCATCAAAGACTCTCATTTGCAACAACTTCCAGATACTTCATCCAAAGTCAAAATGAGAAGTCAAACAAGAAATGAGGTAAATTTTACACTCATGAGTTCATTGATTAATAGCTCCGAGCCTGATAATGTTCATGAAGCATTCATTCAACCTCAGTGGAAAGAAGCCATGGATGTAGAATATGACTCACTCATGCAAAATCGGACATGGGAACTTGTCAATCTACCTATAGGAAAGAAACCCATAGGCTGCAAATGGGTTTTCAAGACAAAATATAAGGCAAATGGATCCATCAAAAAACACAAAGAATGACTTGTAGAAAAAGGGTATGCTCGAAAGAGGGAATTGACTATGAAGAAACCTTTGCACCCACTACAAAATATCAAGACCATCATATTTTTACGCGCTAAAGAACACGTAAAAGATGGAGACTTCAACAGATGGACGTCAAGATTTTTTTCCTAAATGGTGATCGAAAAAGAAGAATTTTACATGACCCAACCTAAAGTATTTGTTGATGAATAGAATCCTAAGTAGGTATTTCGTCTCATCAAATCATTATATGGAATGAAACAAGCTACAAGGGCATGGTGTATCAAGATCGATGATCACCTTCATAGCATGGGTTCACTCGTAGCCCCTCAAATTCCAATTTGTATATAAAGAAGAAGAAATTTTCATTCTTGTTGTGTATGTAGATGATCTTGTGATCACCGACAATTCGAAGATCAGTTGATATTGTGAAGAGTGATCTGAAAAGAACCTTCAACATGAAATTTTTGAGGCTACTACATTATTGTCTTATCTTGGAGATATGGAAAAAGGATCATCACGCTTTTGTATCCCAGTGATAAAGTACGCCAAGACACTCCTACAAAATTACTATATGTCCAATCAGAACCTATATCCACTCCCATGGAAAAAGTCTTGCAACTTTCAAGATTCCAGGACTCACCTCAAGTAGATGCTAATCTCTATAGGCAATTTTTTGGAAAACTCATCTATTTGACATATACCAAACCAGACTTATGCTATTTTGTCAACTATCTTTCCAAGTTCATGCAAGAGCTGAAGAAATTTCATTAGACTGCAAAAAATCATGTTTTGACATATGTCTAAGGTACAATTGATTATGATTTGGAATATAAGAAGAATGATCAATTCTTCTTACAAGGATACGTCGACTCGGACCACGCCGATCTATTGATGATAGGAAGTCAACCACATGATACATTTTTCATCTTGGATCTGGACCTATCTCGTGGATAAGTAAAAAGAATAATATTGTTTCTATTTCATCCAAAAAGGTATAATATCATGCCGCATGAGGAGCTATGTGCAAAGCGATATGGTTACTTCACATTTTGGATGACCCGGAGTTCCTAAAAAAGTCACCTATTCTCTATCATTACGACAATCGAGTGTGTTTCAAGCTCATGCGAATCTTGTATTTCATGAACGAAAAAGAATATTAAAATTGATTTCCATTTCACTTGAGAGCACGTCTTGAACCATCACATTCAACTCCAATACTATCCTAGAGAATTACAAGTAGCGGATATTCGCACCAAATCTCTTGGAAAAGTGAAATTTAAACTTTTTAGGGGTTACATTTGTAAGAATAATTTAATAACGAGGAAAATGTTGTAATAGATTTCGTACCTAATAATTATATATTATTAGGAGAGTTTGTGTTTGTGTATCCCATTATTATCTCTCTTCATTTGCAACCTCTCTTTTCATTGTGGGGAGTATTGTTATTTCTCTTCACTATAAATTTGTACGTGCTTCTCTATAATAATAATAAGAAATATATGATCTCTATTCTTCCTCCACTGATTTCTCCTAATAAAAATATAATGTGCAAAGAGGGTTAAGAAATGCCTTAGTTGATTCACATAGGTTACGGATTTTATCACAAAGGATACGGGGTGAACAAGAGGAGGAAACGATTACATAAGAGCTCGAGAATGTGTAGATCTAGACGTTCAAAGTAGAATGTTGTGCCTGGAGAGGGATGGGGCACCAGGGCACCCTAGTTTGCGAAATTACCAAGGAACCTCCTATGAGATTTCACCGAATGATCCCTTGTGTTCGATTCTTTATGTGTGGATGTTTATAAACTTTGGTCGATGTCACTTTGTAAATCGAGATGAAGGAAATACCTGTAAAACCCTAAAAATAAATATGCATATAAAGGGCTCAACCTATCCTCAACTAGAAAATGGATGGAATTATCACTGAGAATTGCACTACATCTCAAACCCAATGTCGTTCTATGCATGTGTGTGTAAAGTGTGCCTTAGGTGCTCTTGTTCCAGTGGCATTTGATGAGTAGTAACTAATAACTAGATGTATAATGTAAGAAAAAGGTGCATGGAATAGAATGAACTGCCCTCCTATGAAGTGTGATGCAAATAAACCCTCCTTCGTCCCTTTTGATGGAGCTAGATGGATGAAAATGGAGTAATAGAATCCTTTGATGGATGTAACCTTAGGTGGTGATACTAGTGCTTAGTGCTTGGTCTCTCACTATGGTCTCATAGCTTTATATTTATATGGTTCTCTTGTTCTAATTTCATAATTAACCCCAAAAAGGTCAACCACCAAAAAAATAGTAAGCTCAAATTCTTAGAAAGTTCCCATAAAATGAGAGTGAAGTTTAAAGAGGATTAGGGTGTCACGAGAGGGTATCATAGCACTGGGTGACCTAGCCTTGGATGGGCGCCTAATTAGTAACAGGGAAAACATAGTATAAAAATACAAACTAGGAAAGTGTGGGTGTAAGATCAAAAGTAACGACATAAATCAAAGTAAAATGGCTGAAGACATGGGTTGATTAGTACTCTTTTCACTCAAAAACCATATGAATACTAGTATGAGACCAGGACTAAATAATTACCCAAAGTGTGTGATTTAGTGTCTACACTAAAGCCCCGCTAAATTCTTCCATGGCTGATGGATGGTGTTGGTGAAGACAACATCCTAGAATGGCATCACATGTGAGACGTTACATCTTAAAATTTTACTTCAATTTGTAGATTACCTATATGTTAACCCTTCATCTCGTTAAAACTAAGAAACCCAAAAAAATTATACCATCCTCCAATGTTGACCAAAAATGGTCACCAAGACCCATGGTGGCTTGAGTTAATTCCCTAGTGTACCTGAGACCAAAAATCTTAGGTATTTTTCTGCTTTGAGAGGTTTCTAGATTTAGTTTCCATATTTTCCAAGGCCATGTCCATCATACCCAATTTTATTTAACAACTTGAAACTAATACCTTTTTTTTTCAAAACTATCAATCACATATGGATAATTATTTGGATTTGATGAATAATAAAAACATACCATGCTTTCATCTATCTTTGAATGTGTATCTGTCACAAAATTTTCTTCTTTTCTTTCAACTCTTCAAATTCACCTTGTAGGATGGCAAGGTCTTGTTGAATTTCTTCACAAAATACTTATTTTTCTCTAAGTTGATTCTGCAAATTATGTATAACTTCATTACATCTTGCATCTACTTGAGTAATCCTTCCACAATGGGGCTTCCAAAATGGGAAATATTTTCTACATTTTCATCATCTTCTTCCTTCCAAATTTTGTTTTCTACAAGAATTGACTCATGCTCATTCTGTTGTGCTAAAAATGGACCCACATCTTGAATTATGCCCTCTTCTTGTATTTTTTGTTGGATTTTCCCATTTTTTTCAAAACCTACAAAATTTTGAAAATTTTATTTCCATGCTCTAATACCACTAATCTGAATTATTTTTGGAATTCGGTGGACAACACATTAATGGTGGCATTTAATGTGTTATGGCAATACATTCATAATAAAATAGCTGAAATTGTAAAAGCAATGAACTATATTGTAGAAATAAAACTATAATTGTAAAAGTAAAATAACTTTATTAAATATGTATACAAAGTTGGAAAACTCTATAGGAGAGATGTATGTCAAATCTCTTTGCAAATGAGAATGGATGTGGAATGGGAAAACTTTGTAGGAGAGATGTATGCCTTGCAATTCTCTACAAATGAAGATGTATACAAATGGGAAAACTCTATATATGAGAGATGTATGCCTCCAAACTTGAAAACATGTAACCTGAATTTTTTTAATATAAAATCTTTCCACTTTAAAACTTGTGTCTTCATTTCAAAACCATCTTATTTATAGTGAAACAATGTTGAAGATGAAGGGTTCCAAATGGAAGTCGAAAGGTCATCAAATGAAGGGTTTGAAATAGAAGCCAAAAGGTCATCAAATGAAGGGTTCCAAATGGAATATGAAAGGTCATCCTTCATGGATATGTCATCCATCCACGTTTGGAGTGAATTTGAATGGGAAAAATATGACAAAATCTGAATATCATATTATTATTTTTAAGTGTTCCTTGTTGGGGTCATATCTTCTAGCCCATTGACCCAATTTGTGAACCATTGATCCATTGGAAAGATAAGAGAGTGAACTTGAAAATATAATCTATGAAAATATACTATGGTATCATCATATAATCTAAATCCCATGAATTATTTGAAGACCCTTAAAAATTCCAAATACCAAATCTATCAAAACCTACTAAAATAGATTTCAAGACTTTCTAAAAATAAGCTTTTATAAACCCTTCTCTCGATCAAGACATGGGTCATTATTGCTCGAGAGCTCATTTGGATCACACTGATCCCAAAATAAATACATACATTAAGAGAAAAAGTATGCCATCTCGCTTTGTATGAATAGTTCATGAACTCCGCATTTAAAATTCTAAAGAGTGCAACTCATTGGATTCCATTAAAATAAACCAATTTTCATATTTTTCTAAGTTATATTATTTTACCAACCAAAAAAACCTACAAACTATTGACTTACCCTCATTACCTAGACCCATTTTTTGAGTTTCACCTTTCCATGATGCATGTTCGGGCTTAAATTTTTACCATCTTTATACTTCAATTTTTCTCTTCTTTGGGATATTTTAACACATAATCTCACAACATCATGCTCTAATTTTCCATGCCAAACATCATTTAAATTCCAAATATGTTGAACACTTCTCATCTTATGCATCCTACTCAACTAGTAGAAAATTCATGAATTCTTGTATTGTGATGTACAATTATCTGACCATATGATTTGTCAACCAAATAGGATGTTTTTGTTACTTAACTTACCATAGAATATTTGAAAGTAACCTTGCATGAACATCAATAATATTAAAAAAATACTCACTCAAGGTATTTTTGTCTTCCTTTGTGTTGTCGAGAGCATGAGAGAATGTTATATACATAAATATGGAAACCTAATTAGCATTTTATTATTGTGATTGCACTTTATTCTATGGTTGTAGTGTATAGATATGTACAAAATTAATAACACACACAATGATACCAAGTGGAAATGTGTCCTTGTATAACATGAATTTCTCATCTAACCATCGAGCTTTGTGTGCATGCCTTTCATATTGATACACTATCTTCTCTCGAATATAGTCATAAAATCTAATACACTTATTTCTTTACTCACTAATTCACACTTCTTGTACTCTTTACCATATTTTTAAGTGTATGCCATTGACTTGTAGTTGGATCAATAATAATTAGTTCATTTCCAATTATATGTTTATTCTCTACATGTACACAATTTTGTAAATGGTTTAAACCACCACAACTATCACAAGTTTCTTCCAAACATGATTTATTATTAAATATTTTCCTTCTTATCTTATAAAAACAACACTTGAGATGAAATCACTTGTTGATTCAAGTGGAACATTTATCATACACTATTGTAAAATATTATCGATACGTAAGTCAACACATATATGATGAAAACAATCATAATGCATAGTAAATTCAATATGGATCCTATAACAACAAGTAGTCTTAAAATATTTGTTGGACCTGTAAAATGAGTTCTTACAAACTTGGGAACATTGGGACCCCCATATAAACATTTCATGGTTCAAGACTCTAGAAAATGATCTTGCCTCATACCATCTGGAGGCTCTGGAAAACCAAGAATGATATAATATTCAAGAACAATAGAAAGATCTATAAAAAAAATCAATAATATTGTCAATGTTTTAAATGATAATATTGAGAGATTTAAACCTCCTAATAATAAAAAATATCCAAAAAATGAAGAGGTTATTCTTTTGAATTGGAAAATTGATATTCGAAACCTTCGAGAAAAATAAATTTAACCATTGATGTCTTTAATACATTGGATCCCTCCTCCCAATTCTTGGTATAAGCTCAGCTTTGATGGTGCTTCAAAAGGAAACCTAGGTGTAGCTTCTAGAGGAGGAATCATAAGGGATCACAAAGGTTTTTTAATTTTTGCTTTTGCAAGAAGAATGGGACATCAAACAAACCACTATGTTGAAGCCTTATAAGCTCTATAGAGCTTAAGAAATGCTATGTAATACAATATTATGAACATTATTATTGAAGGAGATTCATTGAAATTCATAAATAATTAGAATTAAATACATCCCCCTAGTTGTACAATACAATATTTTATTCATGAGTCTATAAGCATTTTTCATGCCTTCAATACCTTCAAAATTGTCCACACCTATAGAGAAGGAAATAGAGTGGCGACACATTGGCAAATTATGGGATTAATAAAACTTTACCACTTGGTATAATGAGGATAATATGCCTATCGAAGTACAAAATTCTATTATTAATGATAAATGTGATATATCACTTCCTACTCAAAATGTTTTCTCAGATATCCTCCACTTTATTGGGAATGCAAGCTCACACATGTAGGAGGATTACAAGCATTTATTGCCATAAACTTTCACATGCTCATTGGATTTGTACAAGGAAGGTTAAAAAGTGGATTGGGGAAGAAAGCAACATTTTTTTACTTGTTTCAAGCAGTTTAAGCACAAACGTGAAAGAATGGGTGGAGCTCCTCACCAAATTGAACCTCACTGTGACCCTGCATCGAAGGAGAATGCTAATATTTGGAATTTTTTGTAGCTACTAGGGTTTTCCAATATCTTTAATAAGATTCAAGGGTACGATCCGAAAATTACCTGCATTTTTCCACAAACCGGAAGAAAAGAAAGGTGAATTATGGTGGGAAATACATCCAAATAAATGAGGAGTTAATAGTTGAAGTTACGGGCCTTATTTTAGAAGGCATCAGATTCTTTAGTAAGAGACCAGATAAGAGCACGGAGGCTAGAAAATTCATTAAAGCGGGGAGGAACTTCAGTTTTTCATAGCGGGCATCAAGGTAAATTCCATCCCTACACCATTTGATGAAATTTCCAGGATGATGGTTTGTTTCATTACCCTTTAAGGCAGGTATATCATGGTTCCCATAAAGCATTTGGTATTTTAAAACCATTTTTGTAGGAGCCTTCTTGTTTTCTTCCCGCATTATATTTTGAACTCCATGGAACGCTCCATCTTAGAGTACCAAAACCATACCCGTACCATTCCCCTCCACCAGGCTTAATCTTCCTCCTTCACTTGCATTGTGTTTCCCATCACCCTACCATACCTGCTACTCCTATCATTCCACCCATTCTTGACTCCCTCAACCCTATTCATTTTTTCATCCCCACCACTATCCCTGGGCAGAGGAAAATTAGAACCAAAAACCCCTCTTTTCTAAAATACACCCTTCTCCCTGGCAGAGTCCTTCGCAGTAGCAAGGACATGGAAACTACACATAATCTCTTGCACATCAACGCCATAGGGCACAACAATACTACTCAGGAGGAGAAGGAGGATCTTCTAAAGATAATTAAAAACAAGGAAAAAGAGCTGGAAAGTCTCAAAAAGGAAATGCATCAGCTGAATAAACAAAAGGGAAAAAGGAAATTGAATGATGATGCTAACATTGGTGAAGAACACATCAATGAAATCTACAAAAAGTTGAATTCCCTTGATAATAGATTAGGGAATTCAAAGGATAGACATTATCATAAAAATTCACTTTTTAGAGCTATTTATGGATTCCTATAATAACAGTCGAAGTATTAGCATGCTCACGCGGTATCTCGAAGAAAATTGGGGCACAAATTCTCAAATCGGTTGTGTCCTTTCTCAACTGGATGCCAATGATCCTAAACATGTCACTACACTGGCTCTCTTTACCTCTTTGCAGATTGTTAAGTCAAGAATTGATAGGGATTATAAGAAATAATCTATTGCAGAGATGTCTTGGTGTTGTTTTGATGTTGTCATGTTGCTGCTTACTTGCTGATTTTTTGCAGTTTCATACATATCTTGTCTCCTTTTTATAGTTCATTTTTACTATAGCTAGGCTTATTGTAATATTTGGATTTTGATCCATTTTTTATATTTCCTCTTGTTTATCTAGCTATTGATCCTTTTTGTAATAGGGTATAGTCCCTTCAAAACTATTTGCCAATAATAAAAATATACAAGTAGTTTTCGAATGATTTATTTTAACATAAAAGGTTTTTGATATCAAAATACCTTTGACTAATTTCTATTTTGGGATAAGAATCTTTAAAATTGTGTTTGTGTCATATCAAAAAAATGTTGGGGATATAATTCACGAGCTTCAAGAACCAATTCTTATTTTTAAAACGTCTTTTTCATTAGGTGAAATACTTGGGTTAGTTCTCCAAGAAAAATAAATTTAGATTTTAAATCTTCAACTATGCCTTTTTCTTTTCATGGGAGTCTATCAATGAATGGCTATAATTCATTATTTTTGGAATCTTCAACTCTTTCATGTCTTTCAAGATCTTTCAATAATGATTTCATATTTATTTTTATTTCTCTACTTGTTTTCCTAATTAAACAAGATTTCTTCATTTCTTTACTATAGTGGATGTAATAATGCATCGCTTAGTATTCCTATCTTTGGTACATGAGGTTAGACCTATTGATTGGTATGAATTCATTATACTTTTTACAATATATTTTTCGTTGCTAGTCTTAGATGTTCTTAGATAAAGGGTCTTAATAGTAGGTCTAAAATTAATATTTATCATCATTTCAACAAACAATTGACATATTCTTGTTTCATTTAAGTTTTTAAGAAATGTTATTAGTCACTGGTTTAAAATATTTTCATCAATTTCAAGTAAAATCTTAAATGTTTTACTTAAAAAATTAATAATAAATGGACTTCTTCTATATTTGGAAGTAGCTGCAACTCCTCCTACAACAAATACCTTTGTTAAACTATTTACGTGAGTTGTTGAAACTCACTAACAAATAATTGTTATTAGTTGTTTATATAACAACTATATAACAAATCACTAAATTACAATTTACTAAATAATAATTACTATATGGTAAGCAATTAATTACCGTGAGCATTAGATATAATTTTCCTAACATTCCCCCCTAGTGTGAACATGGGGAAACCCTCCTCTTGTCCGCAACGTGTCGCTATGTACCCTTCTCATGATCCGGATGGTTTTAAGGACAATACCAACCACCTTTGGATGGTTTTCCTAGTGGTGTACCAATAACCACAACTTAGAAAGTTTCCCAATGGATTACTAACAACCACAACTATAGATGGTTCTCCAAAGGATTACCAACAACCACAATATCATGATGTTGTAGTAGTATCATCGGCTCTCATCACTATCTCACTTCAGGGAATAACATAGGAAAATACGCTAAATTCTCGTGCTCATACACATAAATTGAAAAACTAGAAATCAAACATTAGGTCATGTTTCCCCCTCAATGTCAAATTTCCACTTATTGAAAATAGGAACACCGCAAATAGGCACACGATAAAAGCACACCGCCAAAACAAAAACAAAACTACACACACACATGTCACCAAAGCCGATATGAGGCCCCGTCATTGACGATCAAGAGAGGTCGATGAATGACCTTCATCCTCTTGTGCCTCCATCCTCTAGTTGAATAGTTGCTAGATCGAATTTGGCTTTTAAGGCTCATTAAATTATTTCGGATGTCACGCCCAAATGATAATACGTCTATGAGGTAAAAAAAATAGTTTTCAAACTTATACAATGACACAATATTTGACATTTACTCGACAATTATTTTAACTTTGTTGATATGAAAAGAACAACTAAAAACAATAATTTTCTTTAATAAAAAAATGACACATTTCATTTTTTTAATGCAAAGGATGACTTTAAAAAAATACTACAGGACTATATTAGATTTGATATTTACAAATTTCTAACTTAAAACTAAATTCTTACAATTTAGACAACAATATTCTATAAACTAAGGAACTGCATAAACAACAAAACTCTTTATTAACTTTGGTCAGATCTTTGACACATACTATCCTTTTTTATTTTAAAACTACTAAAATAAAGAAACACTAAACATGTTATGACACGACTCCTAAAATAACTAGTAATTATATGCATTTATACATTGATTTAATAACTGGAAAATTAAAGACTTGGGCAAAACTAATACCCAATTAATAGGTTGAGTCGCGAGCTGTGTCTTTGACAAAATAGATGTGGTAAGTGATCCAGTGTGCATGAGTTCGAATAAAGACACACAACTTATTCCCTCGCTCCACAAATCTGAGCAGAAAAAGGAACGAGAAATGGGCGTTTGGCACATGGAGTCATTGGGAGGTCGCTTGCCTTTGAAGATTACTCACAAACCATGCAACTGATCTGACAGATTTATTCAATATTCATTGGATTTGTATAGAAATGTGCAGCCGATCTGAAATATTTGAATAAATGTTCAATATCGAACTATCTTGAATTTTCTATAACAACCTATTCATTCGACGTCTCAAACTATCCACCTAGCTATACTTGCATGCGGTCAGAGGAAAATGTTTCCATACTTCCACGCAGAAGTCTTTGTCAATGCATAGCTAGGAATCCATGAAGAAGACTGATAGATATAATATGAGCCTGAAAAACCAAGATTTGATTTGCTAAAGTACGACTGGATATTAGTGAATGCGAGCAAAAGAAAAAATTTAAATCTGCCAATCAAGAAAACTTATAAAAATATCAAAGACATGATTAATGTGGAGAACGGATCAGAGTTAACAAAATAATTACGAATCATATTCAATACATTCCGTTACACAATAATATGAAGTTTACAAATATATAGGAAATGGACTTCCTATATTTTAGGACGTAGCTGCAACTCCTCCAACAAATACCAAGTGAGTTGTTAAAACTTACTCAATAAATAATTGTTATTAGTTATTTATATAACAATTATATAACAAATCACTAAATTATAATTTACTAAATAATAATTACTATACGGTAAAACATTAATTATCTTGAGTACTAGATATAATTTTCTTAACAGTTTCAATGGTAAGCTTAGTTGAATATCAGATAAACATTGTTCATTTCATATATGTTTTTCATATTCATAATATGGTACAATTTGTGTATTTTTAATAGGCTGGTCATTTTGTGTAACATATAAGTTTAAATTTAGCATTGCATCATCACCCATTCAACATTCATTATTTATTGATTCAACTAGACTTTGAGGATATCTTATAAGAGATGAAATACCTTCACCTCCATACATTGATTTTTTCGTTCACATATTTTTTTGCAGTTATTCTCTTGTTTTATTTTTCTTCTTTCTTTCCTCCGGTGGATAATAGATGGTCTTTTCTAACATCTAATTTCTCGCAAACATGTGTTCAATTTTTTTCATGCCCTTTTTACATCCATTTCTTTTTCCATCTTCTCAATTGTTTTTCCTCCGCGTATCGTCCCCATAATTCACATATCTATTTATAACCATGATAAAATTGGGAAAAAAATATTATGAACTTTTGGGATATAATAAATAATGAAAAAACATTCAAATCTCAAACAATAATAAAAACATTTCACAAACCAATTATTATATCTAAGAAACAATATACAAAATGAATTTGATATCGATTGTAACAAGAATAAAATTAATAAACTATCATATAGTATGTCTAAAAAGAATAAAATGTTGCAAGAATATAGACGAATATTTAGAAAACAATTCTTTTTGGGACCAAAATCACGAGTACTTTTTCTCATTTAGATCTCATTTTTAAAGAGAGTTGTAACACAATCATGTTCTATCGTTTTACATTGGAAATTACCAATCCTTAGGCTTGGATTTGGCTAGGATATCTAAGCCTAAGGGTTAGACTTTGTAATTTGTGTTTAAATCCTTGTTTTGCAAAAAAAACATAACAATATCAAATGTATGCCCCAATTTCTCATGTGTTATAAGACAATATTCCAAAATAACATGACTACGATGTCAAGCTCTGTTTTAGGTTTGTGTCAATGTATTTATTTCTAAAATCTAATTAGTTTAAGGTTTTCATCCTTAATTTATTTTAGTAGTGCCTTCATTTCTTTCCAAAACACATGTATCATTTTTATACATAATTTATGATCCATTAATCCAAATTTAATTTTTTTAAATCAAACGATCTATACTCCATTCTACACTCATTCAAAAATAATAATTTGCTTTTCAACTATTTTTCTCAAAATTAGGTGGTGTACACACAAATATTTCATTTTTGGGATGTGTTCACTTTTAAAATTAGTAAAAATTATATATTCATCCAAAAATTAGGAAAAATTAGTGAGACCTAATACATGGTCTTAGCTAATATTCTACTTCAAGGATTTGTAACATAGTTTATGGAACTCAAAAAAATGGGCATGTGCACTCATAATACTATGTTAGATTTTTGACATATAAATAGGAAAACTTTGTGTGTGCACCACATTTGACCCTCTTAATCTATATTTCGTGCACTACGATTCTTATATTTATCACATTGACAAATTTTGAGCATATTCATGACAAATTACTATTTAAAATTTAATTTTTGTTGATTTCAAGAAAAAAGTGGCCACTTTTGACCCCTTTTGCTTCCCCATTTCCATGCACTTATCCACCTCTTATACTTGTGGTTTTCCTTTTGTCTCTCCCTCTTTCTGAGATTGATACATATACCCTTATAGCATTAAATCTCTTTCTTATTTCTTATATCATAATATTCCTCTTGTTAATACACCAAAACTTAGTCCATCCATGGTTCAACCTTTTATTTCTATAGGGCCTTCCCCTGTCATACTCCTATTCACAAGTCGCACATGGATCTAGTATCACTTTCTCTCCTCCCAAGGTTTTTAAGGCACACACACTTGAGTAGCATTACTTAGCACGAATGAGGCCCGAGCCTCCATTATCCACACCAGTTGCTCAACCAATTTAAAATGTTTTTATTGGATAGATTTTTTTGCTAACCATCTTTTTTTTTACAAGGTTGTGCAATCAATCCAATGATACAAAAATTGAATATTTGTAAAATCACAAAACAAGGACTTATGCATTTTACTTGAGTTGTTATCACCTTATGTTATACATGTTGTGTATCAATTTGGTTTGGTAAATAACATGTATTGTTCATTACACATATGTGTTGACTTGGTATATTGAGCTAGATGTAGGGCATTCCGATAGATACACAATTATAAAATAACTCATCTCTCTTTACAGTATTTTCTTAGGGAAATACATCCTTCTCATATGGTTGTTACTATTCTATTATAGTTTTGTCTAATTTCTCATTTATGCTTGATTACATACATTATGTACTTCTTATTTTTCATACTAACAAGCCTAAAACATGTGTCTTGTGTAGCGTCAAAATATCTTGTTTTATATATTTCACCTATGTTTACTATTATATCATGATAACATTTTGACACTCTTATTTCATGCATACTTGCTTGTGGGTGTATATTAATACTTGATTTTTTTTTTTCATTTCTTATGGGTTGTGTTCCTAGATTGTCTTATAACACCATGGGTATGTTATGTTTGTGGTATCGTGCATATATTTTTGCTATTACTTTCTCTTTTTTAGGATTACGGCCTTGATTGTCTTGCGACATGATGGGTGTCTCATGTTTATAGCTTGTACTTATTTTTTGTAACATTTTTTTTCATAATTCTTACCTCTAATTTCACTATTTATGTACTTACATGAATTTAGATTACTCTTGTGATCATCTACATCGATTTTATCTATTATTATCATTAATTTTCTTATGTGTCATTGTTGTCACCATGTGCAAACACCTTCTTTTTGGTAGGTACAAATTATTCCAAGTGGCCACCTCTTAAACATTATACTTTCCTCTACAACTTCTCACACATCTTTTAAATGAGAAGACACCTATTTCTATTGATCCAAGTGCTCAACATGATTTATTTACATGTCTAAAAATCAGGGCATCCATCTAAGTTCATTTCTATTTACAACGCATATAGACTAAATTCTGGAGGCAGAAGGGGAAGAAAAACCATCTTCTCTCCACATACCACCAAGAAATGGTGAAGAGTGGGGATGGATTGAAAGAAGTAGGGGCTATAACAATTAAAGTTTGTATTACATGTATAATCATAGTAGTTATTCATTTGGCCCTTCCCTCTATATGTATTATCCAAAATCCACCTCCCCGGAGGGCTTAATGATACTTGAACTCTCTCTATCCATTTCAAAAAGGTGTTCCACCGAAGGGCCTACTGAACAAGGAGGTGGGGGCCAGTTGTTAAGGGTGTCCTTGCCCCAATCCATCTAAGGAGGGAGGGGTATTCATATCTTCGCTTACCCAAACATATAAATTCATAAAATATTCACATGTTTAGAACCGTATAAAATGATTAAGACCATATATTATAGTTTTGAACTTCCCATACATTTTTTTGAAAGTCACAAAAATATCATTTTATTAGAAATTTTATATTTTCAACTACATTTTAAGGATTTTTACGTAATTTTAGGCTTATTTCAAGTCGGTACAGGAAATGAAGTATTTCACCCTTTTATGGAATATAATTTCTACTATAGTTTCAATATATCTTACATACATGCGACTCCTTTCTCCATCACTATTTAGCACATTTTCAATTTCTACTCAACTTTTGTTTAGTTGTTATTAATTGTGAGGCATATGGAGAGAGTTTCTAGTCATATATCCTCTCTTGTACTATGTGTCCTTATTTACAAAATTAGGTCTACATCTATTTTTATCGGTGTGATCTGAGGGGTTATGGAAGGTATCAAAGTAGATAAGGTATTCATAGACATCTTTTACTCTCCTCTCACATTCAAAAGGGAAGATATTAGAGTTTTTGAATAACTTTTATACCCTTTTTTCTTCTTTCACATGGGTAAATTTGTACCTATTTATTTTTATCCCTTATTTATATATCTGTTTTGGGTTACATGCACCTCATACTCTAGTTTATCCACATAAAATTTTATGGGTTGATCACCCCGATCCTTTGGAAAATTTAGCAATATAAATCTCAAAGCACAAGTAAATGAAAATGTTCTCTTCTTTTGCGAAGAAAACATGTGTATTCATATAGTGTTTACATATTTTCATTTCACTTATATAAAAATGCATTTATATTTCACATTACAAGCTATATTTGAGTTAAATTTCAATTCTTTATCATAGACATTGACTACACTCTATGTTGCAAGTTTCATCATGAAGCATACTAACACCAAGCAAAAAATGGACATGTATAAAATAGACAATCGAGAAAAGTTAAATTGTGTTTACACGCTCATGTATATTTTCCATTAAGCATGTAATTTACATTTCATACTAAAAGGGGTGAAATGTTGACACTTAAATTTCACAATTCGCACCTTGAAAACACTTGATTTGACAATGCACCTTTGTTGTTATGATAAATACCACCTATCCATTTCCACTTAGGACCTTTTGATGTTTACTTTAGGTTGTTTATCCTTACACACTAACATGTAGATAAATTTTGAGAGAATAATGCATAAAATCCATAGTAAGACACCAATAAACAAGTTCCAAACTTCATTTGGCCTATTTTTTACCCATGGCATGACCATATAGTTTGGTCATGATTTTATATTTGGTCCTGGCCAACATGCAGTCTTAGACCAACATTTCTTCCAAATTATATTTCAAAAACAAATATATTTTGTTGTTTCTTCTACTTCATTTGGGTCATATTGTATTAAAGTAATCATTTGTGGATCCCTATATAAGCAAGTAAACATTTCCTCATTTATTATATCTAGAAATCCTATGGCAATGAATTGATACAATCACTTCCTAAAATTGCAAAATACACTCACAAGTCGCTAAATAACACAATATCACATCACTCAAGTGTTGATATATGATTTCTTCGTATAAGGATGTGTTCCTTTGATTGAGAAGTCATGCTTGATCTGGATTGTATCTTCTTTGCATTTGAAGATCTTTGACTGAGTCGGAATATGTTTGGACTCTTTTATTTCTTTCATTTTTAGCACCTGAGTTCAATCTGATTTCGGGATGAATTGTGGATTTACCCATATTTAAGACTCAGCCTTGGATCGGTGGCATTGATCTAAGAGATGTTTTAAGTTTATTCATGATGAACAAAATTTATTGACCTTACGAAAGTTGCGAGGTCCGAATGAGTTGAATGAGGCAATTCAGAGTTAACTCGGTTGATCTTGTTAAATGAAAATCGGTTCCAAATACCGTAACATCGGGAAGGCCTAGACCTTAAGCCGTAAGATGTTCTGGTATTCATAAGAAGCTTATTTAGCAATACCCGATAGGATCCTCGTGGGTGGTGTTTTACCTGTTTGGTTCCAATTCGGATCGGTCCTACTTGGGAGACCTAGACTGGATTTGTTAAGGTTAATAACCTTAACCTAAACTATAACCTATTGGTTAAATTATTATTAATCTAACCTAGCCCTAAACTATAAGCTAAATGTTCCTAAGGTTAGCTACACCTAGCACTATGAGATAAGACTAATGTCTTACCTTATGATCTACCTATGTTTCTAACCTATCTTAACTAATGATCATGGTTGGAGGGGGACTTAGGAAGGGGCGAGTCATAGGCGGTGGTTTCTATGGAATTTATGAGGTGGATAAGGATGAAGGACTTGGGATTTGGCGGAGGTTGTAAATATCTATTGAGACCTGACGTGGCGGTATCACCAAATTTGGGAATGGTTGTTTGTGTTCAATTGGCAATCACCAACTTTGGCGGTCGGTGGCAATGGAGATTAGGCGGGAATATGGGAGTTAATGCTATTGATGAACTTTGGTTCCTGAGCACGGATTGCTTGGGAAGGCATGCAAAAGGAAAATTTGTTGGTTGTTTGGTTTTCCATGCGTTCCATTTTTCTCTCTGCTTGATCACTGGTTCTTCGAACCAGTCTACTTTGTGTTGCATGGCAACTATGAGAATATCTAGCTCCTTTCTCGGTTGGGGAAGGTTTATAAGGCATGAAGGTAACAGATTATTGTTGTTTAATCTATCGTGGAAGAAGAAGAGAAGGTGTGAGCACATTCAGAGGTCTTCTTCGGATTTTTAAGTGACATTACCAGGCATGATAGGCCCTGACTTTTAAAAATCTTGCTTTATTCCAAATGCTTTCATTAAAACAACTCTGTTCAGGTGATTTTAGTACAGTTGGTTTGAAGCAATGTATGGGTTCTTCTTTTCCTGTGGAATTAGAAATCTCTGGTTATTCGAAAACCCTGTGGAAATGTTACTGTATTTATTTCTTCTTTTTGAAATCATTTTCGGCTGGAGACCTCGCTGAGATTTTTATGTTATTGCATCCTGTTAAATCTCACTGGGTATATTTGAAGTTTCTTCTGTTTGGAATGCTTGCTGTGATTATACTACTTGAACGCGACTTCTGTTGAAGTCCTTACTATTGCAATTTTGGGTTAGATTCCATTGAAAGTTTGCAAGGATTATATATGAAAATGACGACTCAGTTGGAGTCCTTGAAATGTTTCGTATGTTTTAGACTTCTATATAAGCTTAGTTGTGAATACTTTTTTGCTTAGTTGTGAATACTGTTGGTATTGACTCAGTTGGAGTCCTTGAAATGTAACTAGTATTTCGACTTCTGTATAAGCTTTAGTTGTGAATACTTATTAGTATAGACTCAGTTGGAGTCCTTGAAATGTAACTAGTATTTTGACTTCTGTATAAGATTAGTTGTGAATACTTATTAGTATAGACTCAGTTGAAGTCCTTGAAATGTATCTTGTGTTTCGACTTCTGTATAAGCTTAGTTGTGAATACTTATTGATATTGACTCTATTGGAGTCCTTGAAATGTATCTTGTATTTCGACTTCTGTAGAAGTTTAATTGTGAAGACTGTGATTGATTGATTCAGTTGTTGTCCTTGAATGTTTTCGTATGAATTCGACTTCAATCTTAACCCTGGCTGTGAGTTCTTGTTGGATACGACTCCGTTGGAGTCCTTGCAGTATTTCCATGTGAACACGACTCCTGTTGAAGCCCCTGATGTGTTTGCATGTTGGCTCGACTTCTGATCTAAGTCCACACTGTGCATACTTATTAACTCGACTCTTTCTAAAAGTTGTTGTGTTTATATTCAGTTCAATTCTGTTGAATGTGTGCTGGGTTTACATTACAAGCACGACTCTATTTGAGTCCCTGCTGTATTTTTCTCGTATTAGCTCGACTTAGGTTAAAACTTTGATGAGCTTATGAAATGGAGGTGACTTCTGTAAAGTCCTTGCTGTATATTCATAGGGATTAGATTCAGTTGAATGTTTGCTGTGATTATATGTGTTTCGATTAAGTGGAATTGTCATTGTGTTTGCATCTGATACACGTCTTGTTTTTTGGTGTTATCTAGACTCGAAGTTGACCGAGATAAAGGGTTCTAGTTTGTGCCATGTCATGCATGATGTGATGGCGTTGGGTATTTTATTATGGTTTATGAATGATATGGAAAGATCTGTTGAGTCTATTTAGGCTGGATTATTTATTATTGCTTGTCGCGGGAGCTCTAGTATTGCTTAATAGCTACAGGTGATTTTTATAATTGGATTTTGATGAAACTGTAGTTTCTTCTTATTATCTCGACTGATTCAGTCACATGCGTTTATTGTTATTGCATTATTCGTGAGGATTCGGTGTAGTCCTGAATATGATGGGAATGAAGTCTGAATGTCTCTGTTTCTTTCTTTTCTGCTGTAAAGTATATGTTGATATATTTATATTTAACTGTAGGAATTGTTAAAACATACTGATGGATACACGAATTGATAGTATATTCATTTTTGAATGTAATAGTTTGTCGGATGATTGCTGTCCTTGGGATTCAGATGGATGGATGTTTTGGATTCATTTTGTTCTTCTTAGTCTCTAATATATATGATGAAACATCTGAAAAGTCTTTAGGACTAATTGGCAGCTATAATATGAGTTATGCATTAAAAGTCATGTTCAAATTATAGAAAGAATATAGTCTGAATTATGTTTTCATGTTTGATGAAATGATTTCATTTAAACAGGGTGTTTAATGAGAGCAATTGGTGGATTGCAATTGTTTTAAGAATTAGTGCTTATCATGCTCAGTTCACCGAACTGACCCGTGTTGACAATTTTTGCAGATGGTTGTCGTAAGTGGTAAAGGCACGTAGATCTGATATGATGTTCAGATTGTTTAATTTGGTTTATGATGAATTCCAACTTGATTCTCTAAATGTACTACACTGAGAAAGTTGTTCTCTTGCTGTTGTGTATTGTATCAAATATGTTGAATGCATAAATTGTAATTGATTAGCTTAGAAATGAATGAAATGAGGGGATTGTTACTTATGTGGCTGCATTTGTATCTTGATGAATTGAACTTCTTCGGTTCGAATGTTTTTAAGTGCATTTTTATTATTTTTATACCTTGAAGTTATTAGGATTCTCTAAGTAAGCCTTGTAAAGATTATGTGGCTGGATACTTGTAAATGATTGGTAGTTCTGTTATGTTCTATATAAGGCTAAATTAGAAATTAGCCCACTGTTCTTCGGGAAGCTAAGGTTAAAATAAACCTTAACAGGAAGCTGAACGGGAAGAGTAATTTATTACTCCTAACCTTGATCTAAGTCAAGACAACATATTAAATGATTTAAAATTACTATATCTTAATACAAATAAGCATGATATAATATAGTTTTGGAAAACGATTTAAACCTAAAAAGGTATATTTATCATCCTTAAGAGGAGACTTAGGGCTACTGCCCATTTTCGTTGATTAAGATTATGGTGAATAAAGGAACTCTTGATGAGATCTCAAATCTTATTAATTTCTCTCTGTGAAATGGATCTTAATTAAGTAAGGCAACTCAATGATGAGGAGCCCAGGAGTTGGGATAAGACTAATCGGAAAGGAGAGTCTTAAAGTATAATTTCAACTCAACGTATGTAACACCTTAGGATAAGTAGATCTTTCTCGAGGTGGTTTTGTAGGATGTCGGCACATGTCGACTGCAGGGTTGTACCCTCGAGAAGATTAGGATCTTCTCGAGGATACAACAATGCAGGTGGCTTATGGTGACACCCTTTGCATTGATCGTTAAGATTTACACCTTAAACTCGAACAAGTTTTTACTCGGGATCTGGTTAGGAACATGGTCATGTTATGAGGCTGCCCTTGGAGATTTGGGGTACATTGACACACTGGGTTAACTAGGGTTTATCCAGTATGTCAGCTTATCCCTAGTCCTCAAGAGCATCCTTATAACGTTGTCATGTTATTAATCCGTTCCTGAGTGAATGAATTGGGGAAGGGATGACTGATAGAAGTCAGTATGGGACATTCTATATAACATCGGAGTAGGGTGGAGGACGTATTCCAGATTGATGAGTATGCCATCAAGGAATATGAGACATGAACAAGTATGTTTCAAAACTTTGGCCAAAGTATCGCAAGCTGCTGATTGCGTTGTCCTATGTCACCTAGTCTAAGGGATGAGATGCCGATGAATAATGGTAACGATTATTCAGATAGGTTCCTTGGACAGAGCATTCTAAAATCCCATATTAGGGAAGAGAACCGCAAGAGTGAAGAGTTTGTAAAAACGCCAACTCTGTGAAACACATGAATAGATCGGTAGATCACCGAGTCATGGAATGAATAGATCGGTGGTGCACCGAGTCATTACAGCTGCATATGGTTATCTGTTATAAGAATGGTTGTTTTGATTTGTGAGTTCTAAATTATGTATTTAGAACTAGGAAGCATTTATCAAAAAAAAAAAAATTACTTGTTCTAATGTACTAAATTGGGAATGTTACATCTTGGTATCAGAGCTGAAGGTTGCAGCTCTTGGACCTATTGTGTCCATAATCTGATAAAAACCTAAATTTTCTTGTAACAAAAAATGGTTAGAACAAGGGGGAACGTTGCGAATAATGCTCCACCTGAAGAAGGGGCAGCAACAACCCAAAAACTTGATGAGATCCTTGCTGCCCTATTGGACACAAGAGATCGTTTGGCTGTACTTGAGCAGCAAGTAATGGGAAATGAGGAGGATGAAGAAGCTGGTAACGACAATCAGCTACCTCCTGAGGACAACCCCAATGTGGGTGTTGGTAATAACACTAAAAATGTACCTATCCAACCAGAAAATAAAAGGGCCAGGTTGGCAGCGGAACTCACTAATGATATAAAAAGGATAAGTCCACCTAAATATGATGGCACCACATTAGGAGATGGAGCTGAGAATTGGCTCAGCGAAATGGAGAAGTACTTTGCAATAAGAAACTTCTCGGAGGAAACCAAAGCTATTTGGGGAGCCTATCAACTTTCCCACGAAGCATCTTCGTGGTGGGACAGCCGTAAAGCTGAGCTAAATATTGATGAGACCAATATCACTTGGGATCAATTTAAGGGCTATTTTAGGCAACGTTGGCTGCCACAACTTTTCTATGATTAGAAAATGACAGAATTCCAGAACTTAGCTCAAGGGAAGCTAACGGTAACTGAATATTGGGAGCGGTTTACAAAACTCCTCAAGTATGTACCGCAATATCAAACTGACGAGAAGTTCAGAATACAAAAATTTATCATGGGGCTAAATCCCATGATAGGAGGAGAGGTCGATGTTCACAGCCCAACCACTATGGAAGGAGTTGTTGAAAAGGCCATAAGGCAAGAACAGAAATTAAAGGCTATTTCTGCTCATAAAGAAGAAGTGCGGAAGAAGATTGTAAATCCTTCTTCAACTTCACTTGCACCCAAAAAGGGGCCATGGAAAAAGTTTGGAAACAGAAGTAAGTTTCCAGGGGATAATAGTAAGAAAACAATAGCAAATAAGCCTGCTGGAAATGTAAGGGATAGTTTTGCCAAAAATTATAACAATGGGCAGAAGCCCTATGGAGGACAACGTGATAACTTTAAGGCTGGAAGTAATTTTGAGCCTAAAAAGGGACCTGTAGGAGGTTGCTACAATTGTGGCAAAGACCACTACGCAAATCAGTGCCCTTTGAAGAAGGATGATCGTAATCAGCAGCATAAGATATATGTTGCAGTAGTAGACAAGCAAGCTGAAAAGCAAGTGACACCTATAGAAGTTCCGGGTAAGTTATTTGGCATACCTGTCACTATTCTTTTTGATACAGGAGCTACTGAATGTTTTATTTCTAGTAAACTTGCTTCTAAACTTAAAAGAAAGGCTGGAAAAATGGATAAATCTTGGACTGTATAGTATGGTAATAACTCTGTTCATACAGTGAGTATGTGTCTTTTTGGGGCAGTCCTTGACTTACCTAACTTTTCCACGGAAGTTGACCTCTATGTTACACCCTTGGGATCTTATGACATTGTCATCGGTGTCAATTGGTTAGCTGACCATAAGGCTAAAGTCGACTGTTTTGAAAAGAACATAAGATGTTTAGATGATCGGCTGGAAACAACAGAGATTCAAGGGGTGAAATGGGAAATTTCAGTTAGAAAACTATCAGCTATGCAACTTAAAAAGGCTAAAAACAAAGGATGTACCTTATATGCAGTAAAGATATCTGAATTTTCAGAAGAAGATGGTGATTCCATGAAACAATTTCCTCTGTTGCAAAGTTTCAAGGATGTATTTCGGAGGAATTACCGGGTTTACCACCCAAAAGGGAATTTGACTTCACTATTGAAATCAAACCAGGAACGGAACCTATTTCCAAAGCACCTTATCGGATGACTACTACAGAGTTAGTCGAGCTTAAGGCACAATTGCAAGAAATTTTGTCTAAGGGTTTGATTAGACCAAGTGTTTCACCTTGGGGAGCACCGGTAATATTTGTAAAAAAGAAAGATGGGACACTTAGGTTGTGTATTGATTATCGGATGTTGAACAAAGCAACAATTAAGAACAGATACCCACTTCCAAGGATCGACGATCTATTTGATCAGATGCATGGGGCAGCAGTTTATTCCAAGATAGATCTTTGATCTGGTTATCATCAATTAAGGATTAGAGAAGAAGATATTCATAAAACAACTTTCCGAACTAGGTACGGACATTATGAATTCACGGTTCTACCCTTTGGATTAACTAATGCACCCGCGGCTTTTATGAACTTAATGAATAATATCTTTCAAGAATATTTGGACAAGTTTGTACTTGTATTCTTGGACGATATTCTCATTTATTCTAAAAGTGTTGAAGAGCACAATGAGCATTTGAAGATAGTTTTGGGAATTTTGAGAAAAAGAAAGTTGTATGGTAAGTTATCCAAATGTTCTTTCTTTGATACAAAAGTTCACTATTTGGGTCATGTCATTAGTAAAGAAGGAATTGTTGTGGATCCTTCAAAAATAGTGGCAATAACTGAGTGGCCTGCACCAAAGAATGTGCACGAAGTAAGAAGCTTCATGGGTCTTGCTGGTTATTATAGAAAATTTGTTAAGGATTTTTCTAAAGTGGCTGCACCAATAACTTCATTACAGAAGAAGGATAGGAAATTTATTTGGAATGATAAGTGTGAAACGGATTTTAAAAATTTGAAAAGCCAGCTGACTTCAGCACCTATTTTAGCTGTACCAGACCCTAACGGGAACTTTACTGTTGTAACTGATGCTTCTGGGGAAGGCCTTGGTGGTGTTTTGTTACAGAATGATCAAGTCATAGCATATGAAAGTAGAAAACTTAAGTTACATGAGCTGAATTATGCCCCTCATGATTTGGAGCTTGCTGCCATTGTTCATGCGCTTCAAGTATGGAGACACTATTTACTTGGGAAACCTTTTGAGTTGAAAACTGATCATTTAGGGCTGAAGTATATTTTCACTCAGCCTAATCTCAATGCAAGACAAGTGAAGGTGGTTAGAGTTTTTATCTCAATATGACTTTGATATTAGCTACATCAAAGGAAAAGAGAATAGAGTAGCAGATGCTCTAAGTCGTAGGAAGCACATTTATGCTCTTATAACATTAAGAACTCAGTTTAAGGATGAGGTAAAAAGTGCCTCAGAATCTGATATATACTTTCAGCAAGTAAAAGCAACACTTGCTGCAGAACCAAAAGATGAAAGGTATAAAGGTTTTCATTTTGATAATGAAGGAATCTTACGTTATGAAAACAGAGTATACGTACCTTTGCTAAATGATTTGAGAAAGAAGTTGTTAGTTGAATTTCATAATTCACCTTTCTCTGGACACCCGGGTATCACAAAAATGCTTGCTGATCTAAAACAACAATACTTTTGGAAAGGTATGAAAAAGGATGTTATTGATTTTGTGACACATTGTCTGGAATGTCAGCGTGTTAAGGCAGAACACATGCACCTGCTGGACTATTATATCCCCATAGCATACCGCAGTATAAATGGCAAGTAATAAGCATGGACTTTGTACAAGGGTTACCTATGTCCAGGAATAAACATGATGTTATCCTGGTAGTTGTAGATAAACTAACTAAGGTAGCTCATTTCATCGCTGGAAATCTAAAGGATGATTCACCAGTGTTGGCCAAAAGATTCGTGCACGAAATTTTCAGGTTACATGGTGTACCAGAATTGATTATATCTGACAGGGATCCTAGAATGACATCAAGATTTTGGCAAACGCTAAATACAGCTCTTGGAACGAAACTAAACTTCAGTTCTGCATATCATCCGGAAACGGATGGACAAACAGAGAGAGTAAATCAAGTGTTGGAAGATATGTTGCGAATGTATTGCATGGATCAACAGTATAAATGGGAAGAGTATCTCCCATTAGTTGAGTTCGCATACAACAACACTTATCACTCATCTCTTAAAATGGCACCTTTTGAAGCACTTTATGGAAGAAAGTGTAGAACCCCTGTTAGTTGGGATAGTATTGAGGATAGAGTGGTAATTGGGCCAGAAATCCTCACTGAAATGGAACAACAAGTAAAGATGATTCGTGAACGATTGAAGGAAGCAGCGGATAGGCAGAAGAGCTATGCTGACCTAAAGCGGGTTGATCGAAAGTTTGAACTTGGTGAAAAAAGTTTTTCTTCGTGTTAAACCAAGAAAGAGTTCTATAACTTTTGGCAAGGCTGCCAAGTTGTCACCTCGTTACGTGGGACCTTTCAAAATTGTTGAAATAATCAATCCTGTAGCTTATCGATTAGCATTACCACCTGCTTTGTCTCGCATGCATGATGTTTTCCATATTTCTTTGCTTAAGAAATACGTTTCAGATTTGTCACATGTTTTAAATTGGAATTCCTTGCAGGTCCAAGACCCAGGAATAATCGTGGTTAAACCCACACGAGTGCTGGAAACTCACCAATTGCATTTGAGAAATCATGAAATACAACAATGTAAGGTCCAGTGGGACCAGTTTAACGAAGAGAGTGCAACTTGGGAAAATATGGAAGAGATGAAAATTTCTTTTCCCTTTCTTTTTGAACAGAATGGAATCTGTTGACAAAAAAATGATTATGAACTTGTCTTTTTCATGTCTTTATGTAAGCCAGCTTTGAGGCAAACACTATTCAGGTTGAATAAATTATATCATGACATTGATCTAAGAAAATAATTCATGATGAAATTGGTCTCTTGTATTGTG
This sequence comes from Taxus wallichiana var. yunnanensis, assembly GCA_018340775.1. Classification (NCBI taxonomy): domain Eukaryota; kingdom Viridiplantae; phylum Streptophyta; class Pinopsida; order Cupressales; family Taxaceae; genus Taxus; species Taxus wallichiana. The sequence continues at coordinate 479,722,051 of CM031239.1, forward strand.
AACTAATAAATTGGTTGACCTGAAGGTAAATCAAAAATATGTAATCATCGGGACGATGAATCTTTTAGGAGGGAAGCATGTAACGCCCTGAACTTTTGTTACTTCCTCCTGAGCACTCAAGTGTTGATATATGATTTCTTCTGTATAAGGACGTGTTCCTTTGATTGAGAAGTCATGCTTGATCTGGATTGTATCTTCTTTGCATTTGAAGATCTTTGACTGAGTCGAATATGTTTGGACTCTTTTATTTCTTTCATTTTTAGCACCTGAGTTCAATCTGATTTCAAGATGAATTGTGGATTTACCCATCTTTAAGACTCAGCCTTGGATCAGTGGCATTGATCCAAGAGATGTTTTAAGTTTATTCATGATGAACAAAATTTATTGACCTTACGAAAGTTGCAAGGTCTGAATGAGTTGAATGAGCAATTCAGGAGTTAACTCAGGTTGATCTTGTTAAATGAAAATCGGTTCCAAATACCGTAACATCGGGAAGGCCTAGACCTTAAGCCAGGTAAGATGTTCCTGGGTATTCAGTAAGCTTATTTAGCAATACCTGATAGGATCCTGTATAGGGATGTTTTACCCTGTTTGGTTCCAATACGGATCGGTCCTACTTGGGAGACCTAGACTGGATTTGTTAAGGTTAATAACCTTAACCTAAACTATAACCTATTGGTTAAATTATTATTAATCTAACCTAGCCCTAAACTATAAGCTAAATGTTCCTAAGGTTAGCTACACCTAGCACTATGAGGTAAGACTAATGTCTTACCTTATGATCTACCTATGTTTCTAACCTATCTTAACTAATGATCATGGTTGGAGGGGGACTTATGAAGGGGCGCGAGTCATAGGCGGTGGTTTCTATGGCATTTATGAGGTGGATAAGGATGAAGGACTTGGGATTTGGCGGAGGTTGTAAATATCTATTGAGACCTGACGTGGTGGTATCACCAAATTTGGGAATGGTTGTTTGTGTTCAATTGGCAATCACCAACTTTGGCGGTCGGTGGCAATGGAGATTAGGCGGGAATATGGGAGTTAATGCTATTGATGAACTTCGGTTCCCGAGTGCGGATTGCTTGGGAAGGCATGCAAAAGGAAAATTTGTTGGTTGTTTGGTTTTCCATGCGTTCCGTTTTTCTCTCTGCTTGATCACTGGTTCTTCGAACCAGTCTACTTTGTGTTGCATGGCAACTATGAGAATATCTAGCTCCTTTCTCGGTTGGGGAAGGTTTATAAGGCATGAAGGTAATAGATTATTGTTGTTTAATCTATCGTGGAAGAAGAAGAGAAGGTGCGAGCACATTCAGAGGTCTTCTTCGGATTTTTAAGTGACATTACTAGGCATGATAGGCCCTGACTTTTAAAAATCTTGCTTTATTCCAAATGCTTTCATTAAAACAACTCTGTTCAGGTGATTTTAGTATAGTTGGTTTGAAGCAATGTATGGGTTCTTCTTTTCCTGTGGAATTAGAAATCTCTGGTTATTCGAAAACCCTGTTGAAATGTTACTGTATTTATTTCTTCTTTTTGAAATCATTTTCGGCTGGAGACCCGGCTGAGCTTTTTATGTTATTGCATCCTGTTAAATCTCACTGGGTATATTTGAAGTTTCTTCTGTTTGGAATGCTTGTTGTGATTATACTACTTGAACGCTACTTTTGGGTTAGATTCATTGAAGTCCTTACCGTTGCAATTTTGGGTTAGATTCCGTTGAAAGTTTGCAAGGATTATATACGAAAATGACTCAGTTGGAGTCCTTGAAATGTAACTAGTATTTCGACTTCTGTATAAGCTTAGTTGTGAATACTTATTAGTATAGACTCAGTTGGAGTCCTTGAAATGTAACTAGTATTTCAACTTCTGTATAAGCTTAGTTGTGAATACTTATTAGTATAGACTCAGTTGGAGTCCTTGAAATGTATCTTGTGTTTCGACTTCTGTATAAGCTTAGTTGTGAATACTTATTGATATTGACTCTGTTGGAGTCCTTGAAATGTATCTTGTATTTTGACTTCTGTAGAAGTTTAGTTGTGAAGACTGTTGGTATTGATTCAGTTGGAGTCCTTGAATGTTTTTGTATGAATTCGACTTCAATCTTAACCCGGGCTGTGAGTTCTTGTTGGATACGACTCCGTTGGAGTCCTTGCAGTATTTCCATGTGAACACGACTCCTGTTGAAGCCCCGATGTGTTTGCGTGTTGGCTCGACTTCTGATCTAAGTCCACGCTGTGCATACTTATTAACTCGACTCTTTCTAAAAGTTGTTGTGTTTATATTCAGTTCAATTCTGTTGAATGTGTGCTGGGTTTACATTACAAGCACGACTCTATTTGAGTCCCTGCTGTATTTTTTTTCGTATTAGCTCGACTTAGGTTAAAACTTTGATGAGCTTATGAAATGGAGGTGACTTCTGTAAAGTCCTTGCTGTATATTCATAGGGATTAGATTCAGTTGAATGTTTGCTTGTGAATATATGTGTTTCGATTCAGTGGAATTGTCGTTGTGTTTGCATCTGGATACGTCTTCTGTTTTTGGTGTTATCTAGACTCTGGTTGACTGAGATAAAGGGGTTCCTAGCTGTGCCATGTCAGGCGATGGCGTTGGGTATTTTATTATGTTTAATGAATGATATGGAAAGATCTGTTGAGTCTATTTAGGCTGGATTATTTATTATTGCTTGTCGCGGGAGCTCTAGTATTGCTTAATAGCTACAGGTGATTTTTATAATTGGATTTTGATGAAACTGTAGTTTCTTCTTATTATCTCGACTGATTCAGTCACATGCGTTTAATGTTATTGCATTATTCATGAGGATTCGGTGCAGTCCTGAATATGATGGGAATGAATTCTGAATGTCTCTGTTTCTTTCTTTTCTGCTGTAAAGTATATGTTGATATATTTATATTTAACTGTAGGAATTGTTAAAACATACTGATGGATACAAAAATTGATAGTATATTCATTTTTGAATGTAATAGTTTGTCGGATGATTGCTTGTCCTTGGGATTCAGATGGATGGATGTTTTGGATTCATTTTGTTCTTCTTAGTCTCTAATATATATGATGAAACATCTGAAAAGTCTTTAGGACTAATTGGCAGCTATAATATGAGTTATGCATTAAAAGTCATGTTTGAATTACAGAAAGAACATAGTCTGAATTATGTTTTCATGTTTGATGAAATGATTTCATTTAAACAGGGTGTTTAATGAGAGCAATTGGTGGATTGCAATTGTTTTAAGAATTAGTGCTTATCATGCTCAGTTCACCGAACTGACCCGTGTTGACAATTTTTGCAGATGGTTGTCGTAAGTGGTAAAGGCACGCAGATCTGATATGATGTTCAGATTGTTTAATTTGGTTTATGATGAATTCCAACTTGATTCTCTAAATGTACTACACTGAGAAAGTTGTTCTCTTGCTGTTGTGTATTGTATCAAATATGTTGAATGCATAAATTGTAATTGATTAGCTTAGAAATGAATGAAATGAGGGGATTGTTACTTATGTGGCTGCATTTGTATCTTGATGAATTGAACTTCTTCGGTTCGAATGTTTTTAAGTGCATTTTTATTATTTTTATACCTTGAAGTTATTAGGATTCTCTAAGTAAGCCTTGTAAAGATTATGTGGCTGGATACTTGTAAATGATTGGTAGTTCTTATGTTTTATATAAGGCTAAATTAGAAATTAGCCCACTGTTCTTCGGGAAGCTAAGGTTAAATTAAACCTTAACAGGAAGCTGAATGGGAAGAGTAATTTATTACTCCTAACCTTGATCTAAGTCAAGACAACATATTAAATGATTTAAAATTACTATATCTTAATACAAATAAGCATGATATAATACAATTTTGGAAAACCGATTTAAACCTAAAAAGGTATATTTATCATCCTTAAGAGGAGACTTAGGGCTACTGCCCATTTTTATTGATTAAGATTATGGTGAATAAAGGAACTCTTGATGAGATCTCAAATCTTATTAATTTCTCTCTGTGAAATGGATCTTAATTAAGTAAGGCAACTCAATGATGAGGAGCCCAGGAGTTGGGATAAGACTAATCGGAAAGGAGAGTCTTAAAGTATAATTTCAACTCAACGTATGTAACACCTTAGGATAAGTAGATCTTTCCGAGGCGGTTTTGTAGGATGTCGGCACATGTCGACTGTAGGGTTGTACCCCCGAGAAATTAGGATCTTCTCGAGGATACAACAATGCAGGTGACTTATGGCGACACCCTTTGCATTGATCGTTAAGATTTACACCTTAAACTCGAACAAGTTTTTACTCGGGATCTGGTTAGGAACATGGTCATGTTATGAGGCTGCCCTTGGAGATTTGGGGTACATTGACACACTGGGTTAACTAGGGTTTATCCAGTATGTCAGCTTATCCCTAGTCCTCAAGAGCATCCTTATAACGTTGTCATGTTATTAATCCGTTCCTGAGTGAATGACTTGGGGAAGGATGACTGACAGAAGTCAGTATGGGACATTCTATATAACATCGGAGTAGGGTGGAGGATGTATTCTAGATTGACGAGTATGCCATCAAGGAATATGAGACATGAACAGTATGTTTCAAAACTTTGGCCAAAGTATCGCAAGCTTACTGATTGCGTTGTCCTATGTCACCTAGTCTAAGGGACGAGATGCCGATGAATAATGGTAACGATTATTCAGATAGGTTCCTTGGACAGAGCATTCTGAAATCCCAGATTAGGGAAGAGAACCGCAAGAGTGAAGAGTTTGTAAAAACGCCAACTCTGTGAAACACATGAATAGATCGGTAGATCACCGAGTCATGGAATGAATAGATCGGTGGTGCACCGAGTCATTACAGCTGCATATGGTTATCTATTATAAGAATGGTTGTTTTGATTTGTGAGTTCTAAATTATGTATTTAGAACTAGGAAGCATTTATCAAAAAAAAATAAAAAATTTACTTGTTCTAATGTACTAATTTGGGGAATGTTACACAAAGAAATATAGGTAGAAAACCATCAAATAAAGTTCAATGAGTTGAAACAAAGTAGGTCCAAGACCATACTAAGGGTCAAGATCATATAGTATGCTCCCGATAAATTGTTGTAGTCCTTCCCAAGATAGTTTGTTGAACTACAAACTCTATTCTAAATAACTTTCAAGTTTATATCTCCTAGTCCAACATTTCATAGTCCCAAAACTTCCTATAATCCTCTATAACAAGCTAAGTGTACTCATTCCCTTGTGTTTTCAAGTTCATATTTTATATTGCATTCTTCATAATTCTATTTTGATATTGTATAATTATGTTGGAAGTTAATTAAAGAAAATAGTCACTTGTATTTTACCTACACCCACTTGGTGTAAATGTGACCTTAATAAATCAAATTTAGAAATTAACAAAACATATTTTTATTAATCTAAAAAGGGTGTAAACAACTTTAGTTTATATACCACTCCACAAACAAAAATTGAAATCCCAATTGGTCAATGTTAGGAAAATACTATTTAGCACTCACATTATCGTTGGATGCATATTTGTGTTGCATTGAGTTATAAAAACTCATATATTACAAATTAGATAATTTTTTAGTTATATATTGAGACTTGTTTAAACAAATATCGATATGGGTTTCGGGACATATTTTGTGGTAAGCATTTTCCTAGATTATAGGGGTATAGAAGCCTATATTTTATTGTATTGCATACCATGAAATAATATACTATTATGTTAAAATTTTCTCGTCTCTTGCATCCGGTATCGCACCAGGAAGAACTTGGAAAGTAATTTTTAATAATATTTCAAAGAGCATTGCCATTATGCTATTTCCCTATGTCATGATATACATGATTTAGTTTGATTATGTTCTCATCTTTTTAGCTTATTTTAAGTATCCCATGATATATAACTACATGTAGAAGATATCTTGAGCCTCTCTCGTTATTATATTTCTTGGCATTATTCTACATTGGTAGGAACATTCCACTCAAAGAGCTCAAGAAAGGAGTGGAGATAGAACATGCCAATTAATTTGTGTAGCTATATTCTCATTGGAATAAATATGGCATGAGGAATTGTCTACAATAGAAGTGTAGATTTCCATATTTTGTGGTTCTAAAGGTGTGAAGGAGGTTCAATATTACTTCTTGTTTTATATTGGTGTTTATTCACTTGCAGATCAATCTTGTGCACTTAAATTTTGCTAAGAAGATGCATGGGAATGTGTGATTTGTATCTCATTTGTTTGTGTAGGATATTTATTTACTTAGATATTTCCTACACTCATGGGATATGCTTGCTTAGTTGTAGAAGTTGTGTTAAGTAAGATTATCAATTTTGTTGAGTTAGATTACTAGTTGTGTGGAGTTAACTCTAATTCTAGTATTAGTTAGTGAGAGTTACTCCCACTGATCTAGGAGGAGTTTGCACATTCAACAATTATATGTACTTGAATTGCATTAGTCTATCTTATGGAGCATTGAGTTGATTTGGAGTCATTTTTTCTCAATGAGTTCTTAATAATATTGCATCATATTGTTAGTTATTTTGATTTCGTAATTCGTCATGCTTTTTTTTCATCGAGAGATCGAGAAACTCTAATATGGTATTAGACTCGAGTGGAATTGATAATGTATGGTTATTATTCTAGAAATTTATTTTTGTTTGAGGTCATTATTTGCAAGTACTTGGGTGTTATTTAGTGTTTGTTTGTTTTGGTTTGTTGGTATATAGCCTTTGTTTGTAGGCTTCTAAGGTATACATGTCCACATAGTGCATATACACTTATGGATATTACTTTTTGTAGGCCCTAAATCATTGTTGTAGGATCCCTAGAAGATTTATCCAAATCTAGTCATTTTTAGACATGTGAAGGGTGTTTTCACCTGTGGTAGTGTTTTGCATGCATGTTAATACTTGAAAAGGGCATGTTTCGATTAAGAGGAGTTTTAGACCTACAACCAAGTTTCCAAATGACCATACACGCATTACGATCCGGATTCAGCCATTTTGTTTAGTCCCATGGCGGTGTTATTTGTTACACTTAGATCTATAACAATTTCAGGGCCATGGTGAAGATCTTATTGATCTAATGTGGTCGCAGCTTATGTACTTAAAAATTGTCTTAGCCAAGTAGCCTCACCGTAACAACCTTCGATGCGGTGGGTGGCTAACGCTAGCCCCACTTGCAACCCCACGGCATATTTTGGCCTTTAATGAGACCTAGCCTATATGAATTGAAGGAATTAATCTTGGTTTCATCAAAACCTCCTCCTTAATTTGATAAAACTACATTTTAATAAAAAAGTGCATTTCAAGTTTAATGTAAATTCATTTAAAATATGACTTATTCATGGGAAATAATTATTATATAACTTTCGATTGGTAGTTATGATCCAAAACTCAAGGGGTTTTAAGAATTGAAAGGACGGATAAAAATTGTGCTAGATGAAATAGAAAAATATCTCTTAAAAGAGATGTAATTTGCTTAAAATTATCTCTAAAAAGAGATGTAAATATTACTCAAAGACTGTAATTACAATAACTACCTCTGTGAGGAGAAGTTTTATTTTCCCTTTCAGGTTACATATATTTATATACTAATTTTAGAAATACGAAAAGACACCTAGAATAATGTGGAAGGTCACCAATCTTGAGGGAGATGAGGTGGTTCATCTTCCATGAGTTACATAGGTGCCAATTTCATGAATTTACTTTTTTATACATAACTAAAAAAATTGAATTTTTTCCTTTAGATGCATATTTCAGTGGTCAAACTTTGTGAAAAAAAGTTCAGCACCTTTCCATCATGTTCTACATGTTCCAATATTTTTGTTGCATTTTAAACGGAGTCAATTGGAGCTACGGTGCAGAAGTTATGGTTCACAAAATTTTCTCCACTATAATGGTCACCAAGGTCTTTCTTTGAATCATTCATTCCTCTTTCGTAATAAATGGTCCTCATCGCACCAAGTGGTCCCATGAAGTGTAGAAATTGTTTCTATATCTATAACATGTTTTTATCATGGCATTTTTGTGCTCTTCATTCACTTCTTGAATAATATTATGGACTTGTTGTTGAGTACACCGAGGTAAATAATCATACTCAATGGTGATTTGGTCCATTTACTTCTTTTTTGTATCGAATGTTTGTCCTGGGTGGCCATAATAGCTTTGTGAGTAGTTTTATTGATTATCAGAATATAAGATTGTTTTTTCTTCCCTTCTAGCTTCTTGCATTGCTTAACACCAAGGATGGAAACAAAGTTGGGGGGAATGACCTCAGGTATCTAATAGTACCAATTCCTAATGGTAATGGTGACCCTTCACAGTCGGGACTCATAGATGTCATGTCTATCCCACATGAATGGTTGGCCCAAGAGCACATCACAAACATCCAATGGAACAACATCACATAAGAATTCATCCTAGAAGGGTTTGATTGCATATGAGAGGAGGCACTATTGTGTGACAGGGAGATATCTTCCTAGGTTCAACCACCTAACACTATATGGATGGGGATGTGGCTTTACAGGAAGGTTCAAACTTTTCACAATATCAACAGAAATTAAATTCTTTTGACTTCCACTGTCAAGGATAAAATGTAGAGGCTTACCCTTTACCCAGAGCTTAGAGTGAAATAGCATTTCCTTCTCATCCATCTTCTTGACTTGCATGGTGGCAATGATTGCATCTGGTTTAACATCAATAATTTCATCTTCTTCATTTTTGACCTCGAGGTGTGTCATCTGTGGAGTAGTGGGTATTGGATATGATGTCTCGGTGAGCAAATACTTAATGGCACGAAACTCTTCCTTGGAATTTTGATTAGTCTTGTGGAGATCGCAGACTTCCCTAACATATCCTTCAGTCTCTTACATTGACCTTGTGTTTTTCCTTCTTCACCACTTTTTTTCCTTCGGAGGTAGGTTCTTTGTATTTTTCTTTTTATGCTTCCCAATCTAGAGAGTCTTCCCAATTTGTAAGGTCCCACACTTAGGGAAAACTCAATGTTGTGCAATCACACTAAATGACCCAATCCTGGACTACGATCTGAAGGTCATTTAGGGGGTACTGTAGATTTGCACTAACAGTTTTGGCATGCCTAGTGGGACCAAGAGGTCTTCCACTTCATCTCATCAAGTTGATGTGCTCTTGGTGAAGATTTCAGCCTTTGGAGGCACTTACAAGCACATCTGGTGACTCCATCTGATCAACAACCCATCTCTGAAGTTATAGACCTTCTTTCCATTCATTTTCTTTCATTTTTCATTCCATCTCTTCATTCTTCTTTCATCCCATGAAGTTGTGTAATCATGACTTCATTTCCCTCATGGAATTTGCATTTACAACAGCAGCAATGTTTCCCACCTCCAACATGTTTTTCAAATCCTCCAGATCAACATTTTGGTCAAATTCAAAACCAATATGCATACCCATCTGAGCAATGCCAAAGTCAGTTTGGCTATGAAGCATGTCAAGCACAAGGGTACATAGATTATGAGGGAAGTTAAGAAGAAAAATTTCAAAGTCAGGTTTAGCTATGAAGCATGTCAAGCACAAGGGTACGCAGATTGTGAAGGAAGTCAAGAAGACAATGCAGATTTGCTGGAAAAAATCTAAAAATGGAGATTGGCATGGTGTAATCAAGAGCAACAACTCAAATGAAGGCTTTTAGAATTGGTTACAGGGCACCTTGTCCATGGGTTGGCCCTTTTCCAAGACACTTCAGCCCTCAAGAGAAGCTGGACTTCATGGTGGAGATGTTGCCCCAACTTGTAAAATGGACTGAAGGGATAGAGGTGTATGAGAGGTGTATTCAACAACCTTGTCAACGGGTAAGCACACCACCTCATACTCTTTCTTTTCCCCCTTTTCAATCTGTATCATTTCAGCAGTGTCAAGTTTCAAGCTTCCCATCTACTTTTGTCCCAAAAGTTGATTCCATTTCTCCATCCCCTAGTCTTCCACCTCATCTCAATTCTTCTATCCTTTTCCCTTCCAAATTCATCCCTTCTAAAGAAACAAGAGTTTCTACCTCCTCCACCACCACAAAAATTACAAAATCAATTAAGTTACAACCCACCCCTCCTCTCACATTCCCAAATACATGTTGGGAAGATAAAAATTAGAATGCCAGTCAAGGAAAATAGTAGCAAGAAGAAGAGCCAAACAAGGATGAAAATATCAAAAATTTGTTGAACTTGGCTCTTAAATTCGGGATTACAAAGATCCCCTTGATGGTTAAGCCTTCAAAGGAGATTAAAGTTGAAGAACAAGTGGTGACCAAGGCTGATTTTATAACAGTAGAGAAGAAAGAAGATCAGCCATCAAGTTTCTCAGAGTGTAGTGTCCATGTTTGCACTCTGGTGTAAGGATATGCTGATCCAATAGAAGTTGCACAATCAGCCATGGAAGAGGAAAAATCTAAAAGAGATCTTGCAATCCCAACTTGTCCTCTAGAGCAGCAGATTGAAGAGTCTGATTTTTCAAACTTCATGCTAGAGGAATAGGTCATTCAAGAGCAAAATGGTCTTCAAGCAGTAGAGGAAGGAGAAGCTGCTATAAATCCAAAAGAAGAGGAGCACATCCTAGCTGTGGAGGAGAAAAATATAGATCCAAAAGCTTTGAACACAAAGCAGGCTACGAAAGAACCTTCAATTATTCCTCCCACTTCATCCCCTTCAAGCTCTAATGTTGAAGAAGAGTTTGATCTTTCAAACTTCATGTTTGAGAGTTAAGGAAACCATGGTGAGCAAGTTGCAGATCAAGAGAACCCCATGGAAGAGGTTGAACGTTTGCAGTAGGACAGCAATGAGGTAGTTTATCTATCATATTTTGAGGACTGTTTTGATGAAGAGGAACCAGTTGAAATCACATTGTTTTCTCCTTCATCATCCATCTTCCAAACATAAGAACCTGCTGCCATGAAGGAGAGCATTCATTTGCAGTAACCTGCATTTTATAACAACTCTTTGGAATCAAGTTTGGAAGATTTAAATCTTCCATGTTCTTCACTGGAAGAGGAAGGAAAAGAGCAGGAGAACTTCATCATTTCTTCCACACCATCCATTCAAGAAGGTCTACAAGAGGACTCCATTTTTGGAGTTGAAAATTAGAGCAATGGGCATATCAAAAGGATCAGACCATGCCCAATCAGGTACTTGGCTTCATTGGAGCTAAGGGAGAAGCCAAAACCAGTCATGCTTGCTTCTAAGCATGAGGATGATATGCAAAGCACCAAGGATCAGTTGTCATACCTCTTCAATCCAAATGCAGAGCAACTAAAAGAGGTATCTAATTTTCTTTCAGCTAACACCTTGCTAACTTGGGTAGAATACCAGCTTATTGTTGATTTTCCACTCATCCAACCAGCCATGATCAACTCCAAATCAATTGCATGACTGCCAATTTTGAAGAAGGGAAGCTATTTTGCAAAACCAGTTGCAGGGTTTGTTTAGCTTACCTTTTCTCTCGGTTAGAGTAGTGTAGGTAGCTTTTCTTTTAGTAGAATAAGTGCTTTTGCACACTCTCGCATGTTCCATTTAGATCATGTATGATTTTAGTTTGTACATAGTTTTTGGTGTTGTTGTATTACTCTTGCACAATGCATTCAGTGGCTTTTGGTGAAGATCAACTCCAAGTTTTAGTGGTTTCCAAGAGGCTTAAAAGGGAAGTTTTCAAGTAGAGGATCAGTTTATAGGATATCTATCATGAATCCATGCCCAATGGATGCTTCAAGACAACTGGTCTTTTCATCTAGCAGGTAGATGACCCTCTGAGTTGCCAAAATTGTTATCCAAAATGATCCCCTGCTTATTTTGGCTAACTTGCCTTCATTCTTTCCTTCCTTCTGCTTCAACTTCAATTTTCACACATTTTAATCACTCAAAAGATTCTAGAAATGGCTTCATCAGATAGGATTTTTCTTCCCATTTCTAGAAAGGTAAAGAAGTCCTCCTAACTCCTTGTATTTTTGAGTTATGGCTCGGCGGAGTTTGGAGGGGAAATTTTCCTTAGGTGGGCCCGGAGGTAAGGAAGAAATTTTTGCAAGGAAGATTTGGCGGATCATGAGCGATGGGAAAATTTTAGCACTCAGAATTTTTTTCAAAATGCTCAAAGTCAAATTTTATCCCGTAGGCCCGAAGGAGGAACAAAGCACATTCGCGAGGCTAGGGAGAAAATTTTGCCACTTAGCCCTTTTGGGCAAAAAACTCAAAGGAAAATTTTGGCCCGTGGGCCCGATGAAGGAAGGAAGTGGACTCGCGGGGCTAGGGAGAAATTGTTGACACTTAGCCTCTTTGGCTAAAAACTCAAAAGTCCAAAATCGGCCCGCAAGCCCACAAAGGAAAAAATGGAGAAAACAAAGCACACCTCCATGCCAATCAGAGGCCGACACATGTCATTTTTATGACACATCATCAACGCATCGGTGGGGCATCGGGAGACCTTGGAAAAGTTTGCACTTTTTCCTTGAAAGGGTAAAATTTTGGCTTCGACCCCGGCCAATCAAAAGTCGAAACGTGTCATGTGGACCTGAGGGGCCGAAGATTTTTGGGAAATTTTTCCAAAAGTGCAAAAAGTAAAATTTGGGCCCATGGACCCATTTTCAAATCTGATTCGCCACCATTTTTGACCTAATTTGTGCCTTGAAATTTGTGCCCAAATTTATGCCCTGATTTTTCCCTAAATCTTCATATGGGCATATCTTTTGATCCAGAGATCATATTTGGGAAAAATCAAACTCATTGGAAAGATCTTGATCTCCTCTATGCATTGGAGGCATAAAACATCATTTTTGCAAGTTTTGAGGAAGAAAAATCCAGAAACATCTTTCATGCCTTTAATGTGAACCAGATTGCTTTGAATGAGTCATTTTTTGCTCAATCCGCCATGGTTTCCTTCTCCCACATGCCAAGGATGAAGAATCAACTTGATTTGATGGGAAAAAACCCTAAAATGTCTTCTCACACCATTAAACCAAGATCAGATCACTTTGAGAGATGCATTTTGCTAAAATTCATCATTTTTCTTCCAACACGCAAAACAGAAATAGAGGAATCGATTTGATGGGTTTGCAGGCCGATTTGAAAGGGATTAATGGTGGATGGTTGAGTTAAATGATATAATTTTCTCCCTCTTCTGATTTCTCTCTCCTTGCTTCAATTATAAATGGAAAGGATTCGATCCTTTGTTTTGTTGGATGCCCTGGCTTTTGTAAATCCTCTTTTCTTCTTTAGGAGGTAGATTTGTAGAATTTCAGACCTCACATGGAGATTGCAACTCATTTTTGACTCTTTTCCAATGGAACGTATTTTATCAAACTTGGAAATGATAATTTATGTTCTGTGATCGATTTTCAATCCTCTCATGCATTTATTATTGTCTTCTAATCTTTCATTGCATTCTAGTAATCATGCATGTTTTGGTGTTAAATCTCCATGATCTGTGTCAAATTTTCAAAGAAATAAGTCCAACACTCCTTTGGTGTATCACCATTCTGTTTTTGCTTAGTTTTGTTTCCATTTCCACACATTTTCTCAACCCTATCTCCTTGGTAGTTTTAGGGTAGGATTTTGAATCGAACCTCTGCAAAAATTACATGCATACACCTAAACAGAGGAGTAGAAACCAGCCTCAAACTGGAGAGTTTTCCCAATTTGTAAGGTCCCACACTTAGGGAAAACTCAATGTTGTGCAATCACACTAAATGACCCAATTTTTACTGCAAATCAAGGTCATTTACGGGGTGTTGTAGATTTACACTAACAACTTTTGTTCAATTTTGACCGCAAACTTGTATGCCTCACCGAGGGTATGAAATTGGAAGAGGTCCATGTCCCCCCATATTTAACATTACATGCCACTGTGATATTTGAGATCTATTGTTGTTATATGTCTTGAATTCCTAATCTTGTAGAAAGAGAATGGAAAGTATCAGTATAATCTTGAACCGACTAGTCCTTACCTTGGTGAATTTAATACCACTTTGTATATAAAGATCATCATAGGCTCCAACAGGGTAGTATTCCTCTTTTATGGCATCCAAAAATTTATCCCATATGGGTTACTTGATCATGCCCAATTTTTCCCCGTTGAATTTTTTCTTATACACCCCTACCAATTTTTGACAGGGAGTGACGATTTGAGGAGGGAAAATGTTATCTTTTCTTTATTAGTGAATTTATTGACAAATAGGATGTTAATTGGTCCAACCAATTTTCTACTGCATCAGAATTTATTTTACCCTCAAAAATAGGAATATCAAAATTTACTTGAACCTTGAAGGGTGTCGGGGCACTGAAGGGCTGAATTGCAGAGGAGGATGCCAAATTTCCCATTTGTAGCTATTGAAGAATCTAGGTGAATTGTTGTAACATCTTCTCCTTTTTCTCCATGAGAGATTCATCCACCATCTTCTTGAGAGGATCATTTTTCTTTTTGTGTCCTCCATTTGAGTTCTCCCGTAATGAGCAGCTTAGGTATTCTAAAGGATCCTGTGTTGACCACCTAAGATTCTTATATCCCGACCTCGTCCTGGGAATCATACACTCTCAAGACAACTTTACTCTGATACCACTGATCCAAAACTCAAGGGGGTTTTGGAATTAAAAGGAAAGATAACAATTGTTCTAGATGAAACAAAAAAATATCTCTGAAAAGAGATGTAATATGTTTAAAATTATCTCTGAAAAGAGATGTAAATATTGCTCAAAGACTATAATTACAATAGCTACCTCTGTGAGGAGAAGTCTAATTTTCCCTTTTGGGTTACATATATTTATATACTAATTTTATAAATATGAAAAGGTGCCTATAATAATTTGGAAGGTGACTGATCTCGAGGGAGACAAGGTGGTTCATCTTCCGTGAGTTACATAGGCACAAATTTCATGAATTTACTATTTTTAGTAATTTACTATTTTTAGACAACACTACAAAAATATATTTTTTGGCCTTTAGATGCAGATTTTAGGGGCCAAACTTTTCCAAATAAAGTTCTACACCTTTCCATCATGTTCTACATGTTCCAATATTTTTGCATTTTGAACAAAGTCAATTGGAGCTATGGTGCAGAAGTTATGGTTCGCAAAAGTTGGTCCACTATAATGGCCACCTGGGTCTTTGTATGGATCAAGCTCAATATCGAGTGCCTTTTTAGAAAACGTTAAATATTTTTCATTTCCCAAAGCATTAGACCTATTTATTTTTTAAAATGCACTAATTTATAAAGTGCCAAAACCGTGAGGGGCTTCTTGATATATTTTCGGGGGTGTAGAGTGTGTTTTGTATCTTGTTCGAACTTATTTCTTTCTCGCACATTTCTTTTTTTTTTTTGCAAAAATACCATAAAATTTATTTAAACACTAATAGATCTAAGTTCAATTAACCCACTTACACCTTGTAACTACCATGAATGGAAATAAAAAATGACCATTTGAATCAGGGAGTAAAGGGTTATACTGTATCACAATGGGGTTAGAACTTAAGCCTTGTGTAGCTACGAAAAAGTTAAGTGGTTTAATAAGTTTGATGAATCCTTTGGTATTTTGTGTCTTTTAGTGTCTCCTAAACTTATCTTTCACATAGAGTTAGCCAAATCTCCCAACAAGGTGTGGAAATCCTTAGAAACCTTGTTTGGAAAAGTTCACACTATGAGGGCTCATGACCTAGAAAATAGAAATTATCAGCTTAATTCCTAGCAACATTGAAACCTTGGAATATTTATTTACCAGGATCAATTCCTTATGATTATGGTTAAAATAATGTGGAACAAAAATAAGGATGAACAACTAGTTCTTTTAGTGCTTTCCAAACTAGGTCCTGACTACTCTATCTTTGTTTCTACATTTTATGCTACCAAGAGGGATCTTGGAGCCACATGGTCTATTCCATCCTTAGATGACTTTATTTCTGATTTGAATAAGGATAAAGACAAGTTAATCTAAATGGGTACCTTGAATTCATCCAAACCTCAAGCCCTCATCGTCAAGAATGGGATACAAAAATGCTCTTGCAACCAAGAGAAGAATCCAAAGAGCAAGGATCTAAAAAAGGAGAAAGAACATAAATCCACTACCTCTTCCAATTCCACCACAAAAACCTCCAATTTACATGGGAAGCCTAAGAAGGAAAAGGTTAAGTGTGCCTATTACAAGAAAATTGGGCACGATGATCACACATGTATGAAGAAGAAAATTGAACACCTTAGTCATCTCCTTGAGAAGAACAAAAGATGGGTCCCTGAATCTATCAAACAATATTCATCAACCCAAGAATATACTAAGGAAAAGGAAAAATATAAAGAGAAACATAAGGGAAAGGAACTATTTGTAGTTGCATCCTCATCTACTCCTTCATGGGTTATCGACTCTGGTGCTTCACACCATATGGGTTCATCACATGTTGAGTTTTCTTCCTTAGATCCTTGTCGCATGTTTTGCATCACTTTAGGTGATGATACTCTAGCCACAATTTCAGGGAGAGGGTCTAGTTGAATTTGAAGGTGTGACATTCACAAATATTCTCAGCATACCTTCACTTTCAAATAATATTGTTGATCATATTTTCCTACTCTTGTCCACATGAGTGTACGAGAAATAAACAAACAAAAAAACAACATCAAGTATACGAGGGCTTAGTACCTTGGAGAGGGCGATGGATGATATAGGTGCAAAGTTGAAGTCAAACTCCTCGGTGTAATCCCAATAATCCTGCGCAGTTCACATACACTAGAGAAAGATTGATAAAATATTTTATACGGGGCTACCCGACAAAGCAGATCCAGGAAGCGTCAACTCCCTCAGTGGCTATCAACCCCCGTGTGATAATAATAATGATAAAATAGAGTCCAAATAGATAAAATCTAAGTTGATAAACAAAAGAACCTGAAAGATGCCAGTATGTAGATGGTTTTATTGATCAGATGCGTGTAACATGAATCTCACTACATGAACCTAATCATGAGCAGAGTACCATGGAAATTCCACATGTTAGCACAAAGACAGAATAATAATGATATTATGATAAATGGCTAAAATTCCTCAACATTCACCCAAATTTTCTAACTTTTTCTTCCTCCCCAAATATGGGGAAAAACCCATATTTATAGTTTAATGGTGAGGTTAGACTGCAAGTTAAAATATACTCGGGGTTGAGTGAAGTAACTCCGAGTTAAGAGACATGATGTGATCCAACGGGGCTCACAATTTGACTTAAAGTAAAGAAAAAGATAAGGATGTGATAAGAGGTGGGGATATTAGGTGAAATAAAGTATTCTCTTTTTGAATGATTAAGAGTGGGATGTCGGATGGGTGCATTATTGCCCATGTTTTGAATAATTTGTGAGAGATGGGGGATAATACCCAAAAATCTGAATTATCAAATGGGTCCACATGGAGCTCATTTGGTAATTAATTAAATAAGGTGAATAAATGGATGGGATTTTATTTACATTTAAGAAAAGAGAAAGGGGAGAGGGGAAATTAGATGAATGTAAGATACATCGACACTAAAATTTTCCTTCGTAATTTCTATTTCATTAATGTATGTATTAGGAATAGGATGTTGTTAAGTATAATTAGTAGTAGCGTCTGATAGAAGATAACGACGCTACCAGTATGACGCCGCCAATAATGTATAGTATGGCAATAGTCAAAAGTACAATAGGAATGTTGTGGTAAAAAGTAAATAGTTGTCGTAAGTGGTCCAGTAATGTTAAAATGTCAAAGTTGGGGTAAGTAGAGAAGTAGGGTCTACATGATTAGGAATTAGAAATATTATATTGGTAATAAGGACAAGGAGTGAGGTCATAAATATTTTGTGTATTTTATTTGTAAAAAGTCTAAAAATGTGGAACCCATGTGAAATGATAAGGTTTATCTTATCTTAAAAGATAAGCTTACATGTACAAATAAGAGTTAAGGTATGGAATATGATTCGTCAGAGTGGATTTCTTATCCTATCTTAGAGATAAGATGGATAATCCTGGAAGTTCTATAAATAAAGAGGCCACCCCCCTCATTTAGCATAGAAGGAAGTAGTGAGAAATATTGTATGAAGTGTGTAAAGGAAGCCATCAGTTTAAAGGTGTGTTGAAGAAGCCATTAAGAGGTGTAATTGTAAAGTTTCTCCCATAGTATTGGTGGAAGGCAAGTGAAGTCAATAACACTTGAAGTACCTCATGGGTGAGATTGTAACAATTTCATGTTAATATTATAATTTACTCTGATATTTCAGATTTATCATCATTCCTTCTTATCATAGTCGATGGTATTCTTGTGTTATGTTTGTTGTTGTGTTTCCAAATTACATCCACCAAACTAAAGGCTATGCATTAGTAAATAATCATAGCACGAGGAGTTCCCGTGAAGAATTATCATAGTGCCGGATTGGTGATGACATTTTGGTTCCGTTGCCGGGACCATTCCTCGTTGGTGGATTTTCTGGAGAGATATTCCCACTTAGTCAAAAATCAATTGGAGGGTAACCTTATTTTTACTGTGCATAGTAGTTACCATGGTAAAGTCATTTTTGCCGTGAATAGTAGTTACCATGGTAAAGTCATTTTTGCTGTGAATAGTATTTATCACAGTAAAGTCACTTTTTACCGTGAATAGTATTTACCATAGTAACTTCACTTTTTACTGTGAATAGTGTTTACCACAGTAAAGTCAGTTTTTACCGCAGTAAGTCAAGTTTTACCATAGTTACCGTGGTCATTTCTATTTTACTGTAGAAAGGTGTAAAGTCACTTTCTATTACAATGATTCCAATTATTTGTGCACATAAGTCTTGTTGATTTTACTTGTGGGTTGGTATTTTACGGTGGTTACTTTTGAAAATGGGGAAGATTCCTATTTTTTCAGCCCAATCTAATGAAGATGCTTCCTCTTTCATTCAAGAGTTTAAACGATCTTGTATTTGTAATGGCCTTATAAGAAGGGAACAATGGACTGAATTTTTTCCTACCTTTTTGGATGGTTCAACACTTAGGTGGTTTGAAACACTAGGTGAAAATGTGAAAAATTCATGGGATTTATTAACTGAAAGTTTTCTTGAAGAATTTGGTGAACAACAAAAATATGCAGATCTCATGATCGAGATCACAAAGCTATCCCAAGGAGAGAAGGAGAAGATAAGGGATTATCATGCTCGTGTTCTAGAGCTAAGGAGGAAGCTCGATGCCTAGATCCGGAAGGAAGGATTAGCGGATGGGTTGATGAATGGCGTGGATAATCTCCTATGTAAGCACTTCATTCTTGGGATGAAGCCAGAGATCAGACAACGAGTGAAGTATGACCGCCCAACTACCATTGAACAAGCAAAGGAGATTGCAAGAAGGAAAGAAGAAAGCATGGAAGAGGAGCCCAAAGAAATTGTTGCTAAAGTAGAGCCTACACCAACGCACCTTTGGTCTAGAATCCACAACCACTCCCGGTGAGCACAAATATTTCTCCTAGTACATCTACTGAGTATGAAGATCTGCTCAAAAAGATGGGTCAGTTAACTATTAATCTTCTTCAAGGAAAAGAATTTAGTTCTCAGGGAGGAGATAGAGGTCCAAAAAGAAATATTTCTGAAGTCAGATATATTATGTTGTTATAAAAAGGGTCATTATAAGTATAATTGTCCAGATAGAGCTTCTACATCTAGTAAAGGAGATAATGATAAAGGAAAAGCACCTGTGAATTCTTTTGATGTAGTAGATAAGAGTAGAAATAATGAAGTAGATGTGTTTGTAACAAAAAGAAAGAAAGAAAAAGATAATCAAGATGGAAATGATCCTAAGAAGATGAAAGGAGAAACTAGTAAGAAACATAGGAGAAGAAAGTTGGGTGTGCAGGATTTTCTGATTTCACAGGGGCAAGGACCATACTCCATCTTGGAAGATCTGTCCAAAAGGCCTGCAAATATTACATATGGTCAACTCTTGGCTATGTCTTCTGAGAAGAGGCGGGAGCTGCGAAGTGGACTCAATGCTCGACGAAGGAAGGAGGTTGAGGTCCCTATTTTGGAGGCAGAGGCGATCCCTATGCTCCACAAGCTGAGGTATTATGTAATGGTATTTCAATTTATGATGTATTAGGTAATGGAGGTGCTGTAGTTAATGTAATGACCAAGTCCAAATGAATATGTTGAGTTTAAAAATTGATTTCCCTTCAACACTTATGTTAAGGTCATTAAATAAGGTAAAAACTAAACCGAAGGTGTAGTTTCAAATGTGGCAATATCTCATTATGGGTGTTGTATGTGTGGTAGACTTTCAGGTGATGAAAAATGGTATTGTTGTGTACCCAATGTTGCTGGGAAGACCATGGCTAAGGAGAGTTCATGCAAGAAACTACTGGAATGAAGGTTTCATGACACTTGGATGTGGTAGAGAGAGGGTAAAGATAAACGTGATCCCTCGGCATCATAAAGCGTAACCTATGGATTCAAGTGATGAAACTGATGATTGACATCCTCTCGATTACTCTAGTACCAGTGAAGTGGAAACTAAAGATGAAGAAAGTGAGGTTGATGTTTCAATCATGGATATCCTTCCAGTCACACCGACTCATGACCCCATAAAATTATTTGAAGAAGAAGTTGATGATCGTCTCCAACAAATAAAGATTGGTGATGCTATGATGGAGAGTGAGAAGGAATCCTACCTCCAGCTCTTTCGAAGGTACATACACATATTCACTTTTGATTACAAGGAACTCCATCAAGTAAGTTGGGTAGAACATTCTATTGAGCTGGTAGATGGTGCTAAGCCCATAAAGCAAATGCCATATAGAATGAATCCTAATTTTTCCAAGACTGTAAAAGAAGAAATAGATAAGTTGCTTGATGCAAGATTCATATTTGTTGTGGATAATTCAGAATGGGTTTCTCCCATTGTGATCTCAATAAAAAAGAATGGGAAGCTACGCATTTGTGTTGATTACAGGAAGCTCAATAAGGCAACAAAGAAGGATCATTACCCTCTTCCATTTTCAGATCAGATCTTGGACGAAGTAGCTGGCCAGGAGTGCTATAGTTTTGCTGATGGATATAGCGGCTACAACCAAGTTCATATAGCAGAGAAAGATCAACTGAAGACCACGTTCACCACTCCTTGGGGAACATTTGCTTATAGAGTTATGCCTTTTGGGTTGTGTAATGCTCCAGCAACATTCCAACGTTTGATGAATAGGGTGTTCGAACCCTACATTGGGACCTTCATCAGAGTATTTATGGATTATTTTTACATCTATGGGAGCAAGTTGGACCACCTGCACCAAATGGAGACAACATTTCAAAGGTTAGATGAAGCACAAGCCTCACTAAACCCTACAAAGTGTATCTTTGGATGTTCTAAAGGTGTTTTGTTAGGGCATGTTGTATCCAGAGATGGTATTGGTACTGATCTTGATAAAGTTTCAAAATAAAAGAGTTACCATTTCCTATGAATAGAAGTAAGTTGAGATCATTTTTAGGCCATGTGGGGTACTATAGAAGGTTCATCAAGAATTTTCCAAAGATTGCACAAATACCACACTAACCCGCTTCTTGAAGAAGGATGTTACTTATGAACTAGGAAATAAGGCGCATGAAACTTTTGACAACTCAAGGAAGCCCCGGTGTCTTCACCTATTTTAAAGAATCCAGATTGAGCAAGCCATTCATTGTACACACCGATGCCTCGGATGCAGCACTAGGAAGTACTTTGAGCCAAAAGGATGAAAATGGGAATGAACATCCAATTTACTTTGGAAGCGCATGATGAGCAAAGTGCTTGAGGTAAATTATACTTAATCGAAAAAGAGGCTCTGACTATCATTTTTGCTGTAAAGAAGTTTAGGAATTACTTGCTAGGGAAAAATTTCTAGTTGTAACAGATCATTAGGCTCTAAAATATATTGTAAATAAGCCTAACCCATCATGGAGGATAGCAAGATGGATAATTTTGCTACAAGAATTTGAATTTGATATTATAGATAGGCCAGGAAAGAAGCATGTCAATGCAGATGCACTCTCTCGAGCCTATGATGGTTTAGGATCATCTTGTGATGATGATGATTTCCCGATGCAAAGATTGTTATCCCTCGACACAATCCCTAGTGAATACATAGATATTTGGAATTATCTCGAATGAATTCAAGTTTCCCGATGGTGCCAATGCAAAGACTAAGAGAAAGATTACTCAAGTCATTCGTCCATATTCTATCCTGCATGGAGTATTATTTCGAATAGGACCTGATGGACAGTATAAGAGGGTAGTTGGACATGATCAAGGGAAGGAACTGCTAGAAGAATTCCACAATGGTACATGTGGAGGGCACTTCTTTGGACAACTTACAACAAGAAGGATCTTGGATGCAGGTTATCACTGGCCCACTCTTTTTAAAGATTATTATAATTATTGTAAGACATGTGATATTTGTCAAACACATGGTAACCGTAAGACTTCATCAGCTCCATTATGCCCTATTCTTCCACTTGGTCCCTTTGAAAAGTGGGGAATAGACATTGTAGGTCCACTTCCAACTACCTCACACAAAAATAAGTATATTGTAGTTGCCACAGATTATTTAACCAAGTGGGTTGAAGCTAGGCCATTGAAAACAACTTCCATGGATGAAGTGGCAAGGTTCATAAATGAACACATTATCACCAGATTTGGTTGTCCATTAGAAATTGTAACAAATCAAGGAAGCCACTTCATTAATGAGGTGGTAGAAGCCCTAGTCAATAAGTTTTCTATTAAGCATAGGAAGGAAACAACATACAAGCCAAGCACAAATGGACAGGTGTAACGAACAAATTTTGTGTTGTGTCAAATTCTAGCAAAAGATGCAGCCTTACAGGTACATAAATGGGATAAAAGGATTCATGCAGCATTGTGGGCATATAGGGCAACATCAAAGTCAGCAATAGGATACTCCCATGGTCGGAGTAATGAAAATGAAAGAATGAATGAAAGTGATTCAAGAAAAGAAAGGTTGGTACATCTTCATTTGCTAGAGGAAATGAGGGAAATAGCTAAGGATACAAGCTATAAGAAGAAAATGAAGCGAAGGAATACTTTGATCAAAAGATCCGATGGTCTCCATTTCATGTGAATGACTTGGTTCTAGTATATGATTCCGTATACAAAAAAAAGAAGACAGAAAATTTCTTCCAAGATGGATGGGGCCCTCTACAAAATAAGAGTTGTGCATGAAAACGGTACGTACTAACCGGAGGAATTGGATGGCACTCCCATTACGAAATGGGTCAACCACAACAAGTTGAAGATTTTCCAAGCACTGAAATAGTCTACTCTGAGGACGGAGTAGAAGCTAGGAAGGGGGAAGATGTCGACACTAAAATTTTCCTCCGTAATTTCTATTTCATTAATGTATGTATTAGGAATAGGATGTTGTTAAGTATAATTAGTAGTAGCGTCCGATAGAAGATAACGGCACTGCCAGTACGATGCCACCAATAATGTATAGTACGACAATAGTCAAAAGTACAATAGGAATGTTGTGGTAAAAAGTAAATAGTTGTCGTAAGTGGTCCAGTAATGTTAAAATGTCAAAGTTGGGGTAAGTAGAGAAGTAGGGTCTACATGATTAGGAATTAGAAATATTATATTGGTAATAAGGACAAGGAGTGAGGTCATAAATATTTTGTGTATTTTATTTGTAAAAAGTCTAAAAATATGGAACCCATGTGAAATGATAAGGTTTATCTTATCTTAAAAGATAAGCTTACATGTACAGATAAGAGTTAAGGTATGGAATATGATTCGTCAGAGTGGATTTCTTATCCTATCTTAGAGATAAGATGGATAAGCCTGAAGTTCTATAAATAAAGAGGCCACCCCCCTCATTTAGCATAGAAGGAAGTAGTGAGAAATATTGTATGAAGTGTGTAAAGGAAGCCATTAAGAGGTGTAATTGTAAAGTTTCTCCCATAGTATTGGTGGAAGGCAAGTGAAGTCAATAACACTTGAAGTACCTCATGGGTGAGATTGTAACAATTTCATGTTAATATTATAATTTACTCTGATATTTCAGATTTATCATCATTCCTTCTTATCATAGTCGATGGTATTCTTGTGTTATGTTTGTTGTTGTGTTTCTAGATTACATCCACCAAACTAAAGGCTATGCATTAGTAAATAATCATAGCATGAGGAGTTCCCGGTGAAGAATTATCATAGTGCTGGATTGGTGATGACAATACGGAGGGGTGTTATACCAAAATTGGTATCTAAATTTGCCGCTTTATTGAGTGGTTTTTGATAACAAGCCACGAGACAAAAATAAAAAGGGTTAGATGAAATATGTGTCTGAGGATGGATGAAGACATGACCAAAGGAAATATGCCCCAAAAACAAGATCGCAATAATGAAAGGAAAAAGTATGGTGGTGACTCTAATATCACATCAGTAGATAACAATCATGGTCTCAACAGAGAAGACAATAATGTTCTATAGACTAGTGAGTGGGTGAAGACCACCGCATTATGGATATAAACCATGATGACAAATGGGTCATAGGAAAACATCAAAATATGTGCAACTAAATGCAAAAGATATGTGCTATCCTTTGTCCGCAAGGAATCGTGTAAAAAATTATGCGTTCAAAAAAAAAAAGACGAGGATGAAGATAATGATGCCCCAACAAAGGGCACGAGAAGGAAAAAAATTGAGTTATATGCACCGAAAAGTACAAGGATGAAAATATGCCCCAAGATAGGGCACGAAGATGACATAACGAGAGATGGATGTGTAAATGAAAATGCCCCAGGGGGAATAATCATAAATGTGCGTATGATGAGTAGATAGGATAGAAAGGTGAGATAAAATTCCCTAAAGGGGTGATAAATATGATGGAAATCATGTTTCATAAGAAAGATGCATAAGTGTTAGCAAATTAGAAGGTGAAAAAGTAGTCTTACTTATTCGGTAAGTAGGATAAGAAGTCAAGATACTTTTGTGACAAAGCAAAAATAGAGCAAATATTCATGGAAGAGTACAAGATCAGATAGGTTTCATTCGTTATAGTATCCTCTAAAACAAAGATGTTCCAGGAAGATGGGATGAAAGATATAGATGATAGATGATAGAGATAAGAGAAAGCATACATGGTTGGGGTAGAAAGTACATGGTGGAGGAGAGGGATCAAATAGTAGAGAAGGATGATAAGAGAGGTGAGAAGATAGATGAAAGCACAAAAGAGAGAGAATGATAATTAATAAGAAGGTAGTGGGAAAACATAAGGGGGAAACAAATAGGTAAGGCATGAGGGACCCGGAGAAAAAGAAAACCGAGAAAGAGAGCAGACAAGAAGGCAGAAGTCTAAACAAGAAGAAGATGAGATGAGAAGGGAAAAGAGATTAGAAGGGAAGGTGAATGTACAAATATATATAATAGTAAAGAAGTAGCGAGAGATAATAAATAAGAGACTTGGTGGAAGAAATAAATGATGACGGACAAAGAAGAAGATAAGAAAATGATAGAAGAAAGGATGAAAGGGAGATGGAGATAAAAAACAATGGGAGAGAAAGAATGGATCATGAAAGAGATGACAGAGCTGAGAAAGAGAAGATGTGAAGAATATGAGAGAAGGATGATTGGAGAGATGAATAGGAATAGTAGGATGGAAAGATGAAGGAGATGAAGAAGATGAAGAAGTTAAAGAAGATGGGGAAGAAGTAGAATAGAAAAGAGAAAGAAAGGAACTATGAGGAGCTAGGAAGATAGGGGTGGTAGAGAAATAAGTTCAGTAATGGGGGAAATGGAAATAGGAGGGAATGAAGAGATGATAGAGCCGAAACAGGAAAGGAATGGAATCTCCGTGTTAAGGGTAAGACCCAGGTAAATAATATGAAACAACGCATAGAAATGCATGTGGATGGTGGGATGATTAAAAATATGGGACAACACTAGTGAGTCAGGTTATCAATGGAGAAGTAGGAGGAGAGTGTAAGGGGAAGAGGATATGAAGATTATACAAATGAAATGAAATAAAACCAGGGGTAGAAAGGAGGAGAGGAAAACAGAGAAAATGATGCAAAGGTAGTATGTGATGAAGACAAAATATATTAAAGAAGGTGAAGGGAAGATGGAAATGCAATACCAAAGTGGAGGGATGTTAGGAGAAATCCTCGATAATGAGCAGAGGGAATAAAAGGAAAAGGGAAGGAAGTGACAATGGAGGAGGTAAAAAGGAGTGAACTGGTATGAGTAGAATGGGGATAAATGAAATTTAGGAGAAGTCCACCGATAATTGTTAGCGGAGAATGGAAGATGAAGAGGACATAATGTTAAAAGCAAATAATGATAATGACGAGTAAGTATGGTGGTAAATATATGGAAGTACTCTAGAAAATGGATTGGAAAGAGTAAAGAAAGGAGGGATAATGAATGGTGTGATGAGGATGATGGGGAGATAATGTAATGGATGAGGATGTAGATGAAGATGAAAGAAGTAAATATGAAGGAATAAGACATAGTAAGAAATGGTATGAAGTGGTTAAGTTAGATTTCTAGATATGGGATGATGGAGATGATATTTGGGGAAGTTTGAGATATTTTGTGCGATATAAAAAGAAAAGGGAAGAGGATGTGTTTATGGGGAATGAATAAAAAATATGGATGGTGGGAATGTGAAGTAAAGGGGAAGGGCAAGAAGATAGATCATTCTTAAGATAGACCCTAAGTAAGATCTCCATGCCATAGGAATGGTCATGTAGGATCACCAAGCCAAAGAAGAAGAAAGAATGATGAAAATATCGAAAGCAGTGTATACCAAAATGGCACAGAAATGAAAGGAGGTGATAACAAGGAAACAAAGAAGTGTGACATGAGTGGATGGCGGAATGTATGAAGTGTAGGATAGAGAGTGTAAGGGGAATTCTTAATTAGGATGCCTATGTTGTGCAAGTGATGTTGTTAGAGTGTTATGCAGAATTTATGGAGTAGGAAGATGTTTCTAGTGTTGAATGGAATAGAAAACAATGAAGGAGTTTCTACAATGGCAGGATCTTAAGAAAGAGATGCATTGTGATTAAGAAGCCTATGTGGAATGGGTGGTTAAGTAGGATCGTCAAGCCGAAAGAAGAATGAAAGGGAAATGGAATGATAAAACAAATGGCAGTAAAAGGATATTAAGAGAAAAACAAAAAGTAATGGCCCGGGTGGAGGACATGTGAAGTATCGAACAAACAATGAAGAAGTATGAAGTGGGTGAGAAGAGCAAAGGAGAATGAGATGAGGAATATTTTAGGAGAAAATTGGGTTGACAAAGGGGACTAGGAGGATGGAATGGTCAACATAAATGATCACGAATGAGACCTTGTCCAAAATTAGTTACACAGATGTGCCAAGTTGGGGATGAAAGGTATGTCATGATGAAGAAGATGATGTCAAGACTAGATGACACACAAAAATAAGAGTGATGGAAAAGAAATTTGGTGGATGATTGTAGAGAAGAGAATGATGATACGAGAGAATGGATGGAGAAAGATAACATTGGTCATGGTGGAGGATGAGAAGCTTCCAGATAATGAATGCAACTTGAGAGATAATCTCAAGTAGAATTCCTAAATGAGAATAGTGTATTAAAGAGAGTGTGCAGAAATAGTAACAGACTTCATAGATTTATGGATGATATAGATAGGGGACATCCTTAAGAGTAAAAATATAGATACAAATTTCATGATATAAAATTTGATTTAAAAACACAATTGTAATAAAAGATGATTTTGATGAGATGGGTGTCATATAACCATAGTAAGGGCCATGGTGAAAATTATGCTTTTAACTAGATAAGAGGTAAACAACAAAAAGGTACTACTCAAAGCATTGCACTTGTAGTCGATAGCAAGTGTTAGTACATAACTAATAAGATTTGATTATGCCAAAATACCAAGAGGAAGATATGGATGAAAGATTCTCATAATCTTAATATTGACATGACAAAGGTATTTGAGATGTAACCTGTATGCAAGAAGAAGGTTCTTCAAATATGGTGTTCCTTAAGTCTATGCCCCAGCTCTGGGAAAGGGAAAGAACAATAATAGAAGAAAGCTGATCAATGTGGGAAGCTTTCCGAATGTCATAACAAAAGAGTAGCCATCCTTTGAGGGTATGGTCTACTATATATATAACATAGATGGTGAGAATGATAGCCGTCTTTTGAGGGATTAGTCTATTTATTTTTATTTTTCTTTATTTTTATTTATTTTTGCATGTTGTTCTTCTTATTCTTCCTTTTGCATTTTGTATGCACAACTGTCCTTCGAGGGATCAGTCTATTTTTGGATAACTTTGAATTATTTTTGCATGCATGGATGTTAGCTTTACATGGGGGAGAGTTGGGGATAGTGAAGTAAACCACTTAGGAGGGGATAATGATGGTACAAGAGACACCTCGATACCCTTTACATGATTGTCATAGGAGAATGAGAGGGTGATGGATGTAATGATTACGGGGTTCTCACCGAATGGGAGAACTTATCCATAATGAATATGCTATAAGTAGATCCGTGGTACTCATATTCAAGGTCATATCAAAGTAGTGATGGTAGACCACATAATTCATATCATTACCATGATAGATGGAAGTGGATAATGGTGGAGACATGGTCTAAAGATAGGATTATGCTCATAAGTGTGTGTACTAACAATATAATGGCCATAAGTGCAATGCATTAAGGGGTTCAATCTCTAGTTTACCATCAAGAGAAGCTAAGTGATAAGCACCAGAATCATACTTATGTGTGATAATATATGGTCTGATCCAGTTGGGAGCAAGTATTTCCTACCGACTCCTTGATTAATGTTACGTTTGAGATAAGATAAGAATTTAG
Source organism: Taxus wallichiana var. yunnanensis (assembly GCA_018340775.1). Taxonomy (NCBI): domain Eukaryota; kingdom Viridiplantae; phylum Streptophyta; class Pinopsida; order Cupressales; family Taxaceae; genus Taxus; species Taxus wallichiana. The sequence goes on from CM031239.1 coordinate 479,750,880, forward strand.
TAGGATGAGATATAATGAGATAGATGAGTAAAGGTAAAAAATATGCGCTATCCTTTAAGGAAGTGATAATATGCGTCCCTAATGAGATGAATAGATGGTGCTCCGAAGAAGGGGAAATTATGACCACAATGGTAGATTTCAATGAAAAAGATAAATATAGTCTCTTAATGGGGAAACAAACATGGCCACCATAGTGGGATTAATATGAAAATAAATGGTCCCTTAAGGGATAAACACATATGACCACAAAAGTGGGCTTCAAATGAGATGAAGATTTGGATGGGGTTAGTTTAGATGGGGTTAGTTTAGATGAAACCAATGTCAAGGATTAAAGTCTCCCAAACGTAAAAGGAGAATTGTTTAGATATGAAATGAATTAATTGGATAAGGACGAGGGGAGGTGACTCCCTAATGAAAGAGATTGTATTACTATAGGAAAATCATATGTGGATGATTAGGTAGATGTGTTGGGGATCATAGGAAAACAATGTTGATGAATAAGGGAGGACCTTCCGTATGAGTAATAACATGTGAAGGAGAGATGTTAATGAAGGATGGAGGAGAAGACTTAGAGACTTCGATAGATGTGGAATTAGTTGTGGATAAAATGGTAGAGGGACAATCCTCAAAAAGTTCTTCTCTTTCAATGAGATCATGGATGACAGTTTGAAGAGCCTTACAATGCTCAATGCTATGACCCGGGGTACAATGGTAGGCACAACTGAGGTGGGGATTAAACCAAGATGGCTTCTTACTATGTGGGTTAAATTCCTTGATAGGTGGAAGTGTAATGGAATAAATTTGTAATAAGAGTTGAATGGTTTCTTGATACAATTCAATTGATACATTAGTATATGTAATTTTTTTGGGAATCCTTTAATGTAGATCTTGATGAAAATGCTTGGGGCATGTTTGTATGAGTTGTCTTGGAGGATTGCTTCATGTCGTTTCACAATTTTGATTCAAATATCAAGGAAATGTTGGATTTTTTTGATTTTCTTTTGTTGATTGATTATGATGACTTAGATGGAGATTGATGTTTCCCCAAAACAAATTATGCATGTTTGGTATTTGTTGGCGAAATGTCTATCTTATTTTGGGGACACACAAGAGATCATTATGGAATTGTACCAAGGATCTTAGATTTTGATGGAAAAGGAGCATTTTTGGGAGGGATGATATTGATTTTAGTCAAAGAATCTAAATTTTGTGTTGTAGTTGATATGGGTGACAATATTAGTGTTTTCATGGTGATGTCCAAAAAAGGTTGGTTTGTTGTGGAGGCATCGGTAGATGAGATGGTAAGTTGCAATTTTGTCCAAGATTCTGCAAGAGATGTGGAAGAAGAGGATGATGTGTTTAGCACAATTAGAAGGGTGGAAAGAGAAATTGAGAAAGAATTAATAGATGGTATGATAGGTAAAGGGGGAATAAATATGGATGGGGGAGTGTTAGAAAACCCGATGGATGAGCAAGTAGAAAGATGAGTTATATTTGTTGTGGATGGGGAAGTATGTTCCCCATGTTTGAGGAAATCATCTTCCGAATGAGGTCATGGACGATGGTCCGAAAGGCTCCACATTGCTCAATGTCATGACCCAAACATGATCATAGGCAAAAATGCAGCTAGGATTGAACCATGGAGGTTTCTTCGCTATAAGGCTCCCGATGTCTAATGGAAGGAAACATGATCGTAGAAGTTTGAATTAGATATTGATGATGTCTCACGTAGGATCCAATTGAGGTGTCAAAAGAAGCTAACTCTTATGAGTTTTAAGATTGTGTTTTGGCTGGGATTTAGACGTGGAAATATGGGTGTTGATGTATAAACCGGTATAGATGTTGAGGATGGGGATGAATTGCGTCGTGGTTTTAATGTTTTGGTTTCAGCTTTTAGTGTTAGTTGATGATTCAGGGTCATGTCAACCAGACTAAGGAGGTATTTGAATAAATTTTATGGAGAATGAAGGATCCTCTTTAAAATATTCTTCACTTGGAAGTGACATGGTTATGGAAGTGTGTGAATAATGGAGGGACATTTGCATTTGAATAGATGAGGTCAATAGTGTAGATGTTGAAGTGGAGGAAATAGACCGATTTGGTTTGGGAAGGATGTATCCTTCCTTAATGAGGTCCCGAACAATTGCTTGAAATGATCTGTAATGTCCGATATCATGTCCAAGGGTATGATGATATGTGTAAACAAGGCTGGAATTAAACCATGGTGGCTTCTTACTACCGGTGTCAAAGGCCCTAATATGTCAAGTGTGATTGCAGAAATTTGTATCAAATGTTGGAAGACCTATGTATACAATTCAACTAAAACATTCGAGAGGTTTTTTTTGTCATTTGTGCAAAATCTCTTGGTTTCTAGAGAAGGAGTGGATGTTTGAGATAATTCAGATTTTGAGGACAAAGTTCGAGTATGTTCATGTCTTGATGGTCGAATCTAGTTGTGATTTTCATAGTGTTGGATGATTTTAGTTGAAGGGATTTGGGGTTGGATTGTTTATAAGAAGGAATATTATTTTCATGTATAAAGAAATTTTGAGGCAATATTTGAGAGGTTTTGTGCTTGGGAGGAACGACAAATATTTCTATCTGGGGATCTAGGGTGGTACTGTTAGAAGCGTAGGAAGGAATATTTGTTCATTGGAATCTAAGGAAGATGGAAATGGATTTGGTTGGGCTGATGAGGTAGAGAGACTATTTGTAATTGAATCCATTTGAAGTTCTTTCAAAGGCTCTTAAAATGATGTAGGAAGGGAGGACAATGTGGGTGTGGTCTTAATGACTAATGTAGTAAGTCTCGAACTGGGATTGGGTCTATGCTTGGCATTATGGGTAAAGATGGAATAGATGTGGATGATGTAGTGTATGAGGTATATTCAGAGGTGGAATCAATGGTGGATGTGGGAAGAGGTGATGAGGTGAATGTAGATAAGACCGAGGTTAGTGTGGGGAGAGGGTTAATGGATTAAAGAAAGAGGAAGTAACTAGTGAGGTAGGTACCATGATTGATGAAGAAAGTATATCTATGGATGGAACTAAATTTATACCCGTAATATGTATAGTATTTATGGTGTGGGCATTATAGACTTGTGATGTAGAAGAAGTGGTGGTATGACTTATTGATGTGGGTGTATGGTTTGGAAATGATTGCTTAAAAATATCTAGTGGTTGATAAGGTGAGGCATTTGGATTATCTACTTGAGGATATCCCTGATTGATGAGTCTTTGGACTAAATCCTTGAAATTACAGCATATCTCTATGTTGTGTCCTCAGACTTGATGGTATTTGCAATAGTGATCCTCACGATACCACACAATTCGTGGTCTAGATTCATTAACATGTTGGATAAGCGGTTGTGTGATCAAGTGTGTTGTTATTAATTTATCAAATATGGTGTTATATGATTCTCCTAAGGGAGTATAGGCGGGCATTGGTCATGGGAATCATTGTTGGGATATTGTAGTAGATGTCGGTGTAGGAGATGATTTGACAATGACAGCATTGGCAATTGTCTTTGACTTATCATTTGATGTGGATGGTCTGAAAAATTCTATTTTGGGCTTATTTGTCTTTAATTTTAAATGCCCCTGTTCTAGGGCATGTGTCTCAAGCTTGCGGGCCATGGTGAAGGCTTCTTCAAAAGTGTGAAATGATTGGATTTGCAAGGTTGATGAAATATTCTTAGCACAAGAGCGCGCGAAGAGCTCGATGAGGTCAGTTTGAGGAAGTGGAAAAGATAATTGGTTTATAATATTGTGCCATCGTGTGATAAAATCCGTGATGGATTCATCTTCAAATTGGTGGATGGTATACAGATCATTGATGGTTATTTTACACACAATATTAATGGAGAAGTGCTCAAGAAATAATTGTGCAAGCTGAGAAAAAGAAAATATGGAGTCTTGGGAATATTATTATACCACTCTAAGGCAGGACCTGCCAAAGACATGGGGAATGTACGGAGCATCAAATCTTGGTCGTGTGTAATGAGATAACATGCATGTTTAAATGCTTGGAGATGTTGTTGAGGGTCCTCCTTGCTGTTAAATTTGGTGAACTTTAGAAATTTCCAATGTGGAGGATATGGTTTCATGGGCACGGATGGATGGATGGGTTCGTTATATTATTGTTCATAATATAATGTGACTTTGGACACTAATGTAGTAGCCTCTAGGTTGGCTAACCGACCTATCAAGATTTGCATGGGATCGTTAGGAAGTGCTTGTTGAGTAGTGAAAGGTGGTGGTTGGATTTGCATATGCATGGCTATCTGAGGAACTTGGTATGGGTGAGTGTAAATTATGGGTTGTGGTTGAGGTGGAGGCTGATAGAATGTTTGTTGGTGAGAAAAAGGGGCATGGTATGATTGTTGGGATTGTGCAAGTTGTTGTGGAAATTGCTGAGTGGAGATATGGGTATAGATGGGTTGATAGACTGGACGTGACATGACATTTTGCAAAGGTATTGTCGAGAGGAGGTTGAGAAGCAATGGAGTAGAATTTGATGTGAAAAGGACTTGTTTGGATAATGGATACGACATCCGGGAGGTTGGAAAAGAGTATTGATCATAGTTACACCGTAGTAGTGGTGGGGATGACAACATGATGGTCATGTTAATGTGGGGAAGATTGGGTGGAATGGATGTGACTACCTGGGTGGTCTAGTGTGCCGATGGGTTGGTGGAGGATGACATAAAATTATGTAAGGCCGTAGACTGAGGAATTTTAGAATTAGTATTATAAGGATAGACCTGCTGAAGCGGTGGGCCATCTAGAGGAAGGTGTATGTATCTTCTTAAGAGATAATCTTGAAGGGCCATAGGATTGGCGTCAATAATTTTTCTGAATTCTAGGTCCCCAAGAGGGAAGAAAAAAGTACCAATAGGATCTGATCTGACAGAGGGCGGAGTGGTAGCCCTGGATGGGATGGATTGGTCTAACATCAAAGTGTGACTGACTGGTATCGGGTAGGATATATTGGTAAGATAATGGGTATTTATGGGGTCTGTGGGGAGAGACATAGAGGATGAAGCCACTAGGATGCTTATCGGATGAGATGAAGCATTATGTGAAGTGGGGTTGTGTTCCATTTTCTTTGTACTAGATCGAGTGCTTACTCGCATGAAAGTTGTTATTATATGAGCCAAACAAGTGAAGCACACAACAATTTTTATTTTTTATTTTTTTGTTTCATATTGATTATGATTAAAAAGAAAAAAAGAAAAATTGTTGCAAGAGGACCTAGAAGGAGATGAACTATGTTTGGTTTCGGGTAAGTTATGGTGGGGAATGTCTAAAATAGTTCTCTGTTGGGTGATCAAATCCTAATCGGTGAACTAGGCACCAGAATGTCTCAATGTGTTGATTAGTTTATGAAATTTTAGGTAGTGTGTTATGATAGGTGTGATGCAAAATGTTAACTCCTAGTTACACTATGTGAGCAAGAAGAATGCACAGTTTATTTTACTCCAAAATCAAAAGATGAAATTCGATGCTGAAAATTACCAAAAAAAGACAGTACCATGCAGAAAAGAGGAAATAGGGAAAACTAGAGAATACATGTATATCGATTTTCCTTTTTATTTGATAGCAAGTTGAGGCAAGTGTAAGCTTTAAGCAATCTAGAAAGCACCTTTTGTCGTATCTAGGTAAACAATGTTTGAAAGTGATAATCAATGATCGGGAACGTCCAAGGACCTTATGACTGTAGATGAGGTTGACAAGAGATGATTGGTGATGTGGTTTGAGTTTAAGATTTAATCTTTGACAACGCAATCCTATAAAAGCAAGTATGAAAATTAGTGGATATGACCCAAAAGAGATAAAAAGAATAAATAAATTAGAATAAACAAATTATCGGGATTAGTCAAATATAAATTAAATTAGACACTAAACAATGCAATGACTATTATTAAGTAATAAAATAAATGATGATCTAATGTGAAAATAATGTGAATCGTAATACAAAACGATAGACATGAAAATATGATAATCAAATCAAAATAATAAATAATGACACACACTATATAAATGACAAACCCATTTTAGACTTATAAAAATGAATGATAAATGAATAAGATAATAATTAAGCTCCTAGACGATAAACAATGTTATCAAAACCAATGTGAATATGTATGTTGCATTTAATAACTTATCAAATCTAAACAAATTTCATAAACAAATGTTTATTAACAAAATAAAATATAGATATCTAATACTAATGAGATATAGTTGAACGTCGGATGTTAATGGCTTATACAATGGGATAAGATGTTTAATCGATGGGACAGGGAAAAGGAAATGTCTTATCTGACTTCTTTCTTGACAACAAATTTATTCACTTTTAAGTACGCCATAGGTGGTCCTACTACATAGGGACACAAATTTTTAAATGTATGATGACATAAAGTGAATCACACCAAAATAAATGTGAAATATAGGTGTTCCAAGAAGCGTTTATTGTGTTATATAAAAAATTATAAGCCCATTTCTACAAAGAGATTGTAAAATCACTAAGTTATATATCCATTCACTATAAAAACTTGTGAGCCACTGTTAACAAATATATGTTGGAGAATTATGAGCCATTCGTTATAAAGAGATTGTATAATTGCTAAATACAAGTTGGCATCAATGTAATATTGAGTTGGAAAATAAGAAATGGACTTTTATCTACATGGACATAAGCTTCGTTTGTATTTACTTTGGCTATGGAAAATGTAGCAAACCGTAATAATACCTGTGTATAGATATACCTGATATGATACTGGAGTTTATAGTCACCGGAAACCTAGACCTCAAGTTATTGGTAAAAAATGTTTATAAATGCATTGTAAGGGATCATAAGCCAGGTGTTATAAAGAGTTGTTGACAGTGACTACCCAGAAAGCTTATGCAGATCTGAAGATGAGCTGGAGATAGTTGGAAGAATCCAACAACAGAATTTTGTGAGCCACCTATAATAGAGCAAGCTATATCAATAATATAAGTGTGATAAATAATTACAAATGGATTTCTATAAAAGACTTTTCCTTCGGTGTTTACAAGGTTGTGTATGAATTTAAAATTGAGATGAAGATAACAAAAAGGTGGGTCTGCGTGGATATATGGAGATAATTAGAAGTCGATTGCTATAAAAATACTATACAATTGCCAAATTTTACTTCAATAGTAAACAACATTGGCTATCAATGATGTATTTTAAAGAATTATAGGCCAACTGATATACAGAGATTGTAGAGTCACTAAATACAAAGCTAGCGTGAATTTGAAGTTGAGCCGAAAAAAGTTAGAATTAATCAAGCATCAACATGACACGAAAGAAATCAATAACAGGTGTTTGATAATGAATTGTAAGTGGATCACTATAAAATGATTGTATAACTGGCATGAATTTGATATCAGAAGTTATATATATATTGGAATAATGCCAGAATTAGATTGTAGATTTAGGCAATACGTGTTGAGAAGTCTATAGAAACATTAAAATACTAGAATTGACAGTCACCAGTAAGAGCTGACCCGTCAGCAAATATTGATTCTAAAGGAAAAGATAATCTTTATAAATATGTCGGCTAGCTACAAAGCTTTGATCGGGATCTTATACGCCTTTGTGGAATAGAACTCGACGTGGAGTTGAGGTAGTAGAACGGTATAGGGAGTTAAGTCATGTGAAAGGGAGGTGAAATGGTGTATGGGGAAAGGTAGAATGGCCGACTAGATGAGGAGAGAGAGAAGAAATTTTGAGTACGAGGATGAGAGCTTGGTTGGGAATGAAGAGTTACGAAATAGGTGGAAGGAGTAGGTTAGTACAATAAACTATTTTTTTAACTTATTTATTCATGTTATTGTGATTCTTTGTTTAATAATAAATATAAATGTTGATATCAACTATAAAAAAATTAACATAATTATTATTATTATTATTATTATTTTGTTTTTAATAATAAAAATAATCTTGATATGAAGCATAACACGTTCACCGTCAAACCGGTCAAAAACAGGAAGAATACTTACCTTGACGATGAAAAAGACCACTTATATTGACAAAGAAAACAACAAACCTTACAAATAGGTACGTTGAAAAGGAGAAATATCTATCACAGAGGTCTGGAAATGAAGATATAGGGAAATCGGTATATTTACACGAAATGATTAAAGGAAAAAAACAAAAGAAACGGCCAGATCTTGGATCTGGTCCCACCGAGCATGCCAAATGTTGATAGGAGTTTCTTGCTTTTTGTCCAGATGAGTGTATGAGAAATCAACAAACACAAAACAATGTAGAGTATACAAGGACTTAGTACCTTCGAGAGGGCGATGGATGATACGGTGAAAATTTGAAGTCAAACTCCTCAGTGTAATCCCAACAATCCTATAGTTTACATACACTAGAGAAAGATTGATTAGAGATTTTATGTGGGGGCTGCCTGACAAAGCAGATCTGGGAAGCATCAACTCCCTCGGTGGTTGTCAACCTATGTGTGATAAGAATAATGATAAAATAGAGTCCAAATAGATAACATGTAAATTGATAAACAAAAGAACCTGAAAGATGCCAATATGCAGATGGTGCTATTGATCAGATGCGTGCAACATGAATCTCACTACATGAACCAAATCATGAGTAGAGTGTTCGTACCCAAATTTAATCTCCTTCAAAAGCCGAGAAGCATCATGGACTTAATAGGACACTCAGAGGCAGATAGATGATTATGTATGTCATTATGTATCCAGGGAAAGTAGTCTATCTAAATTTTTAGCACTCAGGATTTGAAAGGAGTGGGTAGCACCTTAAAAGGATGTGATTTGATCCTAACTATTTTAGGTTGTGCCTTTCAACCAAGGTAAGAGAACCTATTTTGTAACCTCTATTATTGAAGAATGCTAGTAAATCCTTCTTTTGCATAAATTTTATAGAGAAGACCTTGGGAAAATATGATCAACACACCAAATCTGACTCTCACAAGTTGTCACTTCCAGATTATGGAGATATTTTCAAAATAAGGAAAAGGTTACTAAAGAAATTTGGAAACCTAATTGTTTCAGCATGCTTTGGTAATAGAAACTATGCATTTGTATACACACAGAAAAATAGGGGTAGTATGGGTAAGATTGGATGTTTTTATATAGATTTTGGTGGGAGGTGAGGCAAGATGAACTTGATTCACCAGATCCTTGAGAGATTTTACAAAATGGAAAGCTAAACCAACAAAATGCCACAAAACAACTAAAATGTTTCTTTAACCATAATATGTGCTTCAATGGATGCCTAGATTAACACTTTTTCATACAATCTATGAGGTTCTGACACGAAGGCTCGAGTTGGTAAACCCAAAAAAGCATCAAGATTTGAGCCCAATCATGCCTGAGGTACACCTAGAGGCTTATAGACAATCTCTATCAGCAGATGAAAGAAAAGTCATTTCAAATCATTTATTTCACTCCCAGATGAAAGCTCTTCTAAGAAATGAAATTATAGATGCCATTAAATTGTCATGAGGATCGAGACCTATCTCATTGAGACAAATTTTGATACAAGATTGCAACATGAACAAGAAAAACTATTTGTAGACATTCAGAAATAAAACAAACACATTTTGCATAAGATCAACACAGAATAACTCGAGTTTGATTAAATTTATCAGTAGGGAAAGTTTCTAGAACAATCTCAGAGCTTGTCAATGGTTTTACACTCACAACCACCTTGACATGATCAAATTCAATACAAAAGAGATATACATGCTTCTCAAATAGCTTCTCAAAAAGATGGGCTCTATCAAGCTTTTTTCGATTAGAAAAATCAGTCCCGACCCCTCACACTCCAACCTCTTTCATGAAAAAAATCATGCCATTTATAACATTTTGCAACAGAGTTTTCCCCCAAAAACCCAAACATTGAGTGCACCAGTGCTTGCCATGATTACGATCGTGATTCCCAGAATCAGATCTGTAAAAGGTCACCAGGTGCTCATGGGGCAGATCTCTTTGAATATCTCCCACATTTAACTCCTTCCTCTGAAAATCACTCTTCCTTCTATTCGCCAACCACTTTCACCCCTAATCTGTCAAATTTGGTTCCTTGCATGCTCGGGAGAATAAAAATGGAAAATTAGATTGAGCCCGATAGTCAGACCATTTTAATGGTGAAAGATGTCTCCAGATATCCCCCACCAAACTTAGATATCAAAATTGACTCTCTTCTCTATTTGGCATGTAGGAAATACCAAGAAATCATGAAGACTTGCACTTCCAAGAGTTTTTCAATAAAAATGGGGGGAAAATTAGATTCAGACACACAGCTATTATTGATCTTTACTTTGAATTTGGGCCATCCACATGGAAGATTCAATTTAAAACAGCCCAAGGTTTCCTTTTTTCCTTTTAGAACTTTTGAAAAAAGTAAAATTTTCACTTTTTTCTCCACAGCTCCACCCTTGAGAAATGATCCTGAAACGCTTTCCTAAGGTGGGTCCCAAAGGAACCATGGCCAAATTATGCTATTTCACCTCCTTTTTGGAAAAGGGAAAATTTTCTAAATTTTCCCCATGGCTCTGCCCTTCCACTTCTATTCTTCCGACGTGGGTCCGAGCGAACCACAACTCCCCTTTTAACTTTTAACTCCTTTCTCCACAAAAGGAAAATTTTCCAATTTTCCTCCGAAGGTCCGCACCTCCGCCATTGACCGGGAAATTTTTGACTATTCTCTACTAGGTCTATGGGCCACTTTGATGTTTTAATCCTTTTGGTAACAAGAGGTAAAAAATCCAAGTTGCCTCCAATGGTCTGCTTCCCTACCCCTCTGACTTTTCAAACTGCCACGCGTCATAATGGCACACTTTGAGATGGTCCCCAAAAGTTGAGACCTTGAAAGAGCATAGTCTCACCACATGTCCTTACAGCAAGATTTGTTTGAAGGTTTAATTCTCGGTGGAAGGTGCCATGTGTCGTGATCTAAGGCGGTCTCCTTTGGCCATTCGAAAGTCCAAGAAAATGTAAAGTGAGTGAGGGCCTACAAGTGTCCTCCTAGCTCTTCATTAAAGTAAACTTCATGGGCCGGTCTTCAAACATGCGCAGTTTCTCCACATGTCCCGAGGACCATTAAATTTTTTTGAAAAAGACTAAGTATGAGAAGACCCGGTGGAAGCCTCCACATGTCTTCATGGTACAATTTCAAAATGGTGCCCAAAGCGGAGACCCTGAATGAGCGCGGGCTCACCACGTGTCTCTATTCTACCAAACTATACCAACTACATAAAAATTTGTCTAAGTCCAGAAAAGCAGCAGAAACCTCCACGTGTCCTCCCAACGCAACTTCAAGGCCAAACCAAAAGTGAACTTTCAAATGAGTGTTGTTCCTCCACGTAGACCAGTTTTCAAGTTGAGGTGATTTATAAAATTATGAAGTACCCCACCGAGCCGTGTCTAACCAAAAGAGGCCACATTCCCTGTCGATGCAAGGATGTAAATTTGATCAGGAGAAACGCCTCACAAACCGTAAATGCATACAAATGACGATTTGAGCTCGGAGATGAAATATTTTCCAAGGACAGAGGATTTATAAATACTACAAGGCTCAAAAACATTCCTTAGAGCTACATCCATTCATTTTTATTTAATTATTTAGGGTAAAAGTGACAAGGACAACAAATCCCGACTATGAAAAATGGAAAGAACGGGAGGGCCCGAGTTTTGAATGAATAGAGAATGGGAGACCCAAATTACAGACCTTTCGAGAGACAAAGAAACAAGGAACACAAATGGACCCATATGTGATCTTCGACCCAGGAACAAATTAATTATGGCAACAAAAGGAAAGCAGAGATTTCTCAGGCACAACACGGGGAATAAAATATGGTAGAGGCCGTAAATTGATAGATTTCAAAGGAAAAATGGGGCGAGACTATTTTGAGCACCAACACAGAGTACCCATGGAAATTCCACATGTTATCACATAATAATAATGATATTATGATAAATGGCTAAAATTCCTCAAAGCATTCACCCAAATTTTCTAACTTTTTCTTCCTCCCCAAATATTGGGAAAAACCCATATTTATAGTTTAATGGTGAGGTTAGATTGCAAGTTAAAAGATACTCAGTGGTTGAGTGAAGTAACTCTGAGTTAAGAGACATGATGTGATCCAACGGGGCTCACAATTTTACTTACTTAAAAAGAAAAAGATAAGGATGTGATAAGAGGTGGGGATATTAGGTGAAATAAAGTATTCTCTTTTTGAATGATTAAGAGTGGGATGTCGGATGGGTGCATTATTGCCCATGTTTTGAATAATTTGTGAGAGATGGGGATAATGCCCAAAAATCTGAATTATCAAATGGGTCCACATGGAGCTCATTTGGTAATTAATTAAATAAGGTGAATAAATGGATGGGATTTTATTTAAATTTAAGAAAAGAAAAAGGTGAGAGGGGAAGTTATATGAATGTAAGATATAGAGGGGTGCTATACCAAAAATGGTATCTACAAATATCCTATCAAAAGATTAGAAGACTCGTATAGGGAAGATCATGAGAGTCTATTTGATCCAAACTCAATTGAGATCGGGGAGTTTCATAGCAACACTATATTAGTAGTGGGAAAGGAAAATAATCATGCTAGGTTATATACCTTCTCACATTTTCACCTAATGTTTCTATACGCACCAAAAATTTCATGTGCTACATTGTCAAAAAAATAGTTACAAAAGTCTCCAATGATGATTCAAGTCCTTTCAAGAAGGTGTTTGAGCTCCAATTTCTATTCGCAATGTATATTTGTTTCCTAAATGTCTTTACTTAGCCTTCCCACACTTTTTCTAACTTCTTGCCTCTTTGATCACATGTTTTGGCCTTTAGTTTCAGGATCTCCACCCTACTTGGGTAATAGTTATAAAACCACCGCCCAAAACAAGGCGACAGTCCTTAAACTGCCGCCCCTACGCAAGGCATCAGTCATGCCCACTTTTTGAGATTCTCTCACACATTTTTTAACAGCGATGGTTCACTTAATTTTTATTTTTGCATGCATCTATGATCCAAATTTTCTAAAATTAGATTTGATTGCTTGGTTCTCCTTCCTCCTATTTTTCAATATATTTAATCAGTTGAAACAACTCCTTCTTTCCTTGAGCTTAAAGGCACCTCCCATCCTCCATTCCTATATATTCCATGCTTCTATTCAAGAAAAAGGCTTGGGAATTTTTGTGTATCTTGCATTGTATTGTTGCTATGATCTTGCTAGGAATTACATAGCAAAGATTTGATCTCTTCTGTTATCTCTCTTCTACCTACATTGCATCTGGACTACCATCAAGTTATCATTGCTCAAACACCATCCTCCTACTATTTTTCTTGCATTCCCAATCCCTTGGACTAACAAGAACACTTGGAGAAAGAAAGGTACATACTGAGGGGAAAGATACAAACACAACTAGATTTTCCAAAGCTCTTGCTTGTCCAGGTTGGAATTATGTGTTTTCTTGCCTTGTTTATTGAATTGTCATTTTCAGATCACTAGTTTTAGTTACATATCAAATATAGTATGAAATCATTCATTTCAATAAACTAGTCAATCACAAGTAGATAAAATCATTAGCAAGTTTTCCTCTTAACATTAGCAGGGAAGTTGTGGGGAACAATATCCCCTTTCAGGGTCATGACTTATTCTTCACCTCTGAGGTAGGGTTGTAATGGTTTTGATTGGATTAGGTTATTTTTTTTAGATTAGATTCATAAATTTACATAAGTAACTAGTTACATCCATCTGATTTCTTGTCTTTAGTTTATTTATTAGATTATAACACATTGCTTAAAAATTAGAAAAGAACAAAAAGATTTCATTTGGTAGATTAGTTTTATTTTATTGTTTTGATTTGTAATATTTTGAAAACTCCAAAACATAGATTAGATTTCCTTCAAGTAATTAGTTTTCTTATCAAAAATCATTTTATTTCATTTTGTATGACCATCAATGGTCCACAACAAGAAAAGACATACAGTTGTGATCCCTTGGTCCCACAACCCAATGGGCTAGAATTGATAACTGACATTGATACCAGTTTACGTTTGACAATCTTACACACACCTATAACTTTTGCTGAGAAAATAGAACAACTCAATATGCTAAACATCACTGCTAATCAAGCCTATGACTATTGGACTACTCTTGGCAACAGGGTTTGATTACACACATGACCATTTAAGGGCCACAACTCCACGAGTATTTAGTTGTGATCCTTAGGTCCCACAACCCAATGGGCTTACTAGTCAGTTAGACATTGACACTAGTTTGTGCACATTAGTATTCAGATCTTCACCACTTCCACCAAATATTATTGCATAGTTTTCCATATTGAACATAGCAGCCGATCAGGCTAAGACTTTATGGACCAGACAAGAAAATCACCCATAAATACCTATGGCTCCATCACACCTCTCATTCTTACTTCCATGACCTTTTCTGGAAATCTATACGAGGCACCCGCAGGTCATTTTCTATGTGTTCATAACCAACAAACATAATCTTGGTAGAGCTTGACATTGATTGGAGTCTATGAGCGGCTATTATCTTAGACCAAACCATCACACCACTTCAAGTTAGGAGAGCATTCTTTTCCTTAGATTCATAGATCCCGACATTACATGTTGAAGATATAATATTTCCCAATTAGCTTGATCCCCATCACCACACTCACATTCACACTCATTCTACACCGGTTGTCTTGACATGACCTCGAGAGGTTGGGTGCGAAGAAGGTCACGTGTTGATTTTCTGTCATATAAATTAGTGAACCCAACATGAAGAGCTAGTCTCTAAAAATTTCCACTTTCTTTGTCCATCTGTTATTCTATAGGTATTCTTATACCCCCAAATATGTCGGGATACAACAAGTATGGTCAGCCCATCCCGAGTTTTGACATGTACAACTACCAATCAAGTATACCACAACAATCACCTTCACTTTCAACATGGGTAGACAACCTCTTAACCGCTCAAAACCCTCTCGCTTCTGTAACTAATGTTGGTTCCTTTGTATGGATTGAGGAACTTGATCACATCACGCAGAGACCTATCCTCGGGAAAATCAAGTTCAAACAACATGACTTTCACTAGTGAAGCGATTTCATCTCCTCGGGTATTGTTTCAAAACCCATTAGCATGTAATCGGATCAACTCCTGCATCTAGATGAGGAATATTTAACATGATATGCTAGGATTGAACAACTCCCACATCTCAGTATGTATTGAGAAACTTGATCGTGTCATGCAGACCTATCCTCATGAAAAATCAAGTTCAAACAACATGACTTTCACTAGTGAAGCAATTTCATCTCCTCGGGTATTGTTTCGACAACCCATTAGCATGCAATCGGATCAACTCCCGCATCTAGATGAGGAATATTTAGCACAATATGCTAGGATTAAACAACACTTCTAGAACATGAACCAATTTTTTATATGTTGCAAGGATAAGGTGATGTCTTGCTCTAAAAACGTAATTTTATCCCTCCACAAACCAAAAATGCTGCCAATGAGGAGTGGAAACATAATGAAAAATTCATAGCAGGATGCCATACTCCTCAATAACCTCCGAGGGTTCAACAAAAAGTACCTAAGAAAAGAACTTCCCTATCGATGGATGATGTCATTTCATCTTTTGTAGACAAAGTAAAGGAGATAGAGCTTTCCCAAAATACTTAGAATTCATATGCAGGGCAAGCAAAAACTTCTCTCTATCCGTAGAATTATGGACAAATACCTACTACACATAATCCTCAAGTTTATATGAATGCTCAAAACCACGAAGATCTGCTTACGATGAAGGGAACATTGGGTATGCCCCCCTACGCCACGCATGGATATCTGCAATAGGCACCAGCCGAAAGTGCATTCTCAAACACCATACCAACTTGAAATGAAACGTTCCCTAGCTTCATGCCTTCAATTCCATATCAAGATAATCAACCCCCTATGTACACATGTATTCTAAATCTCTACAAGGGGACATGTATACCTACTCGGGTCCGTATGGACAACCGCAAGGGATGCCATATGCCCTAAAAATGTCTATGATGTCCCATTTCAACAACCAATGTATCCCCCACCTCCCCAACAAGGATCTTCAATGGTATCAACATACGCAATGTGGACCTATTCTAATTATCTCAAAGAACCCCTAGACTTCTCCATTCGAGACAATCATGCTCTCGAGACCCTTTCCTAATCTTTCGAAATTCAAAGGGGAGGGCGATCCTAACACCCACATCAAGGCTTACACAACGGCCATTCGAGATCTACTCCCATGGGACGTAGTCATTGCAAAAATTTTCCCTAAGATGCTAGAAGGTATTGCTCTCAACTAGTACTATAGGATACCGGAGGCTTCAATACACTCGTTCAAACAACTTGTATCATAGTTTATTAAATATTTTGATATGAACAAGATTTTGAGAACAAGAATCAAGGAATTCCTTCATATCAAGCAAGAACACAATGAGTCTACAACCCACTTTATTCAAAGGTGGCAACAAGTTCTCTACTCTGCAAGCACTCCAAATATGGATCAAAGAGAACTTTGTGATTTGTTCTTCCACTCTCTCAATAGGGAGACAAAGGAAGAAGTTCAAAGTTCCGGATAAGGATCTATGAAGATGTGCTAGAGGGTGCACTTTAAATTGACCAATTAGCCATTGACAGTGGTCATAAAATATACGAAGCTAATGGAAGGCTGGTCACCCCTAATCGAAATAACTCCAGTTACTCCAATAACAAAAATAACAATCAAGGACTGAAAATCCTTAATAAGAATCATGGAATCACGATGGATGGGGTGACATACCAACCTAAGAAGCCTAACATTGTTAATTCTCCCAATACTTCTACTTCAAACAACCACAATAACAATGAAAATAATCAAAGAAACAATAACTTCTCGCCCTCAATCAATGTTGTAGATTTTAACCATCAACAAAAATAACAACAACAACCTTAGCAAGCAAGAAAAACATAGACCGAAGGCCCCAACCAATACCTAGTCGAGTATCTAAACCAATTTCAAAATCAAGGGCAAGGGTTCTCAAATTTTAACCATAAAAATCAAAAACTGAACAATAACCATAATTTCGGACCACAATAAGGTACAAACCAAAGGCCTCGAGATTACAATCTTGATTTATATTTTGGTTTCCATAGGGTTTGTGGGCATGACACAAGGACATGCCGCAATTACAAAAAAATTTATAGTGTTTTCCAGAGGACCAAAGATAGTTATTTGTTGACATGTTTTTGGCAAACCCAACAACACCCACTCAAAACACCTACATGGGACCAGTATCTCCACAAAACACACCATTGAGGATCTTTAACGATCCTCTCCCCACACATCCAAAGGAAGGTAGAATAGATCCTAATAGTTTAAATAAGGGTATTGTAATAGGGACCCATGATCGTGAAGCCTTAACTTCATCAAACCCACAGATGGCACCTCCTTTGGATGGTTACTAGCAAAAAAAAAAATTATGGGGTTGGTAGAGTTGGACACTGAACCAAAAATTAATGTTGCCACTAGAACTAAGGATTATTCTTTGTAGCCTATTCCGATCTACTGACTACATCAGATGACATTTGTGATATGCTAAGCAAGCTAGTAGGAGCTTACGATTTGATCAGCGACTTAACTAAGACATTCTCGCACATTTCCTTCTTGGATATGTTAAAGAATTCCCCTGCTCATAGGGCTACTCTACTAGAAGCGTTGGGTCTTGGTCATTTGGCTAATGTCACCCCTCCTCTAGAAGCACAAATGTTGGGCCCCTAAAATATTGGCTAAGTGTAAAAGGCACGTAGGCACACAAGGCCTAGTTGAAGAAAGGCACACAAGGAGAAGGTGCGTAGGGAAGGGTTTAAGGAAGGGTTTAAGGAAACTCGTGGCACACACACAGACAAAGCCAAGGTTTCAAGACTTAGCCATATTGGGCATTTTCGGCAGGATATGAGAAAAGCGTGACCCGACTACGCATGTAGAGTGGATAAGGTGCCAACCTGGTGATAGGTTGGCCCAGGAAGGAATATGCCCTGCGTTAGAGGATTCTAGAAGGACATCATGGCACGAAGTGGTGAGATCAATCTTGGAGGAGCATGCACTCCTAGAGGACCACATTTAGACACTTGGCAATAGATCTGAGGCCGCAGAAGAATGAGTTGGTAGTTCAAAAAGGCTATATATACAAGTGCTCGCGAAGTAAAACATATACACAAAGAGATATAGAGAGAGGGAAAATCTCTTTAGAAATACTGCAAGGACTCTGTTAGCTTGGGAAAATAAGGGTGGGAAAGGATGTATCAATGGTTTGGGGAGTTATAAATTTTCTTTTGAGGGCCTAGTTGTATGAATCTAGTTATAATGCATGACTACGGTTTGCCTTTTTGTGACATTCTATAATGGGCCTAATGAATGTAATGAGGTTACCAGTTTATATGAATATGAGTATTAATGGTTACGATGCATACGTCCTTATTCATAGTTCTTTTCATTGATGTTTATGAACTAACTATGAATTTTTATATGAATTCCTTTTTGTTTTGGTATAAGTTCTATAATTTGTTAAGAACTTTATGTCCTGGAATGTTTGCAAGGATCTAGTAGCCATTCTGAGGTCTATGATGCTTGTATGTTTTATTTCCTTTCTAATCTCTTAAACTCGGATCATAGATGGTGTTTTTAAATAAAATCACATAAAGAGAGACTAGGCACATGTGTGTGCCTCAAGTTACTGCCAAGTGACCAATGGATGTTAGGCCGGCATGCATGGGATTTATTTCCTTTATGATGGGGGTAAAAATGACTACATCTTGGTTATGTTTCCGAGACCTCTTTTCAAACTTATAATGGGAAATGACATACATCATGATCTGAGTAATAAGTAATGATAGAACGTTTAACTTTGGAAATTGTTGAATCATGGTTCAAGAGCACTGAGGATGAATTTTCTCATAGATTCAGCATTGGACTTGAGTTTGATGCACGTAGATGGGTAGAAGAGAACTTCTACCATGATTTATATGAAACATTTTTTTGTTGCTTCCTAGTAGAACTGTATGAATGGTTCTTAGCATATGCCTCTAGATCAAGTTGGTATTATAGATCACGTGTGTGGACCCAATAAGAATACCAGAGGCTGCATGATGCATATCTAATTTGGTCTCGTGTTGTGGATCATTAGTGGAAATTTGTGTTTTCTAGCTACACTTTGGAGTACGCTATTTCCACATATTCTTATTTGGAAGTTACTGAGTTTGAATTTATGAGGGAGCCCAGAGGATCATTTATGTGTGTTATTCCTCCGGAAATGAAGATTTTGATTGTTACTTTGATTTTAGAGGCATTTCCAATGGCCAGATAAACCGTTCTAAGCGATGGCTAAGGAAGCTAGAGTGGAGAAAGATGGTAGCTATTACGATGGAGAAAGAAAGGGATGAGTGACCACTCAAGTATAGTGAAGTGCGTGAAAGGGAGATTACTAGACAATGCAAGGTTACAAGTGTGATGGATCCATGGAGGAAGACATTGTGGGAAGGAGTTGAGGTTCACGCGGAGGACATGGAACCTGAGTAGTCTGTGCTACCCCATCTTGGAAAGTGCGTAAGAGAGACCCCTTGATTCTGATGAGAGTTTTTCATGTGGAGAGAGAAGAGTCATTGGCATGTATCTGAACCCACCTAGTGACCAAACCCTAGTGCTTGGTTTTCCAAATCAAGGAAGGAGTACTTAGAATTGACCCGGTTGGTATCAAAGTGGAAGTGACAGATATGCACCTAGGAGATATAATTTTTTAGTTCCCACTTCTATGGCTACACATATTCCATTATTTGGAGGAGTCTTTGGACAAGGAGCAAGTACACAAGCCTTCGGTCTCACGTCTAGGAGTGGCGCAGGTACATTAGTGGTAGTGGGGCATTATCACATACCGTCGGCATGTAGTTCAGTGGAACCTTGGGGACACTTGGCATAACCACTACATGACTTGGTGGTTATGGTGGATCTAGTGGGTCAAGAGGAATAGGACCTGGTGGACCTAGTGGTTCTAGTGGATCTAGGTGGCTTAGGAGGCACAAGACCTAGTGGACCTAGTGGATCAGCGGCAGAGGAAACACCGAAGGGAACTAAGGCTCTAGATCAGGAGAACAAGGGCCTCAGCCACCCCCTCAAGTCTTCTTTGAGATGTCTTTACATTTTCCAGACTACAGAGGTATTGAAGATGCTGCAGAACATGTTTAAAAGTGTGAGTTACTATGGCGTGCAAAGGGGATCACAACCTCGGAGTGGAAGGCTAGTCAGTTTGTAACGATGTTGTAGGGGTACGCTCATAATTGGTATAGGAAATATGACCCTCATCAAATGGTGGTGGATTATATTGCTTTAAATAACGCCTTCTTGGTAGAATTCCACATCCCTGAGTTTGAACAAAAGAGCATCAGCGTCTTGAAGGAGATTCAACAGGGAGTGGCGGAGAGTGTACGGGAGTATGATGCGTGCTTTAAAAATATCTTTTCTAAGTTATCATATGATATTCACTCTTCATAGGATGTTTACTAGTTTGTTAGAGGGTTGATCACACCTTTTAGAAGGTCCTTATCTCATAAAACTTTCACACACCCGTATGAGGCGTTAGAAGATGCTCTATGCGCCTTTAATTGTGGGTCTACAGAGCATTAAAAATGAGAGTACCCAGACCTATTGCGGAGATCATGGTGTGGGAAGAAACACAAGTATGAGGAGTTCCCTGAGTTGTTTGAGCACATGAATCAGCAGCAATGGAAAGACAAGGGCGCTACAATGGTAAGCATTAAGAATACGAGACACAATGGATGCCATGGGTAACACGTGATGCAGGCTTAGAACCTGTTTTAGTAACAACAAGAGCAGAGGCCACATGCACAAAGGAAATACCAAGGTAGAGGACTCTGGTTTCAAGAGAAGAAGTGGTGCATGGAAAGTACCTAGATCCTGCTCATCAGAAGGAGGTATATCAAGATACCATGGATGTCATTCAAATTTTATAAGGAGAAATACAGTGTCTAAAGGAGTAGTTTAGGAGGGAAGAGTAATGTAGGAAATTCAAGGCACCAAGAGATGACCTGGATGAGGTCAGGGAAGTATGTAAAATGCTAAGGAAAGAGAATGTTATTCCCTTGCTAGGAGCATGGTTGAGGGAGAAGGTACCACGTGCCGAGAGAAGAGTACGAGAGGTAGGTCCTGCATGCAAACCTTACCCCTCACAAATTGACTATGATAGGAGATCATGTTAAATGCAATAGTGGATGGATGGTTGCTGAGTAATATCCTCATTAACATAGGCGCGAGGTCAATGTTCTCACATTGGATGCATGGTATCGAGATGGGGAGGCTTGCATTACAGGTCATCTTCAAATATGCTATATATCGCAAACAAAACAAAGGCAATGCACATTGATGTTCTAAAGGATGTGGCTATCACCATTCAAGGAGCTAATTTCTAGGGGACTTTGAAGTTTTGGCGCTTCTTGGGCGAGAATTTCCTAGCACTACTACGGCACCCATGGTGTTACAAGAACAATGCAGATCTTCATTCAATAAAGGTTACATCAGATTTGAAAATGAGAAGGAATGAGTCATCATACCCCTGGTTGATGGGAATTCAACACCCTCTATTGAGCCTTTCGGAGAAGAGGTCCTAGATAGAATATATGTGCACTCAATTAGGGATCCAGAGATAATCCATCCTACCAATGGAGTTATCCAGTTTGAAGATGCTCAATTGGTAAGTGACACCACTAGTTTAGCATGTGATAATTGGCGCGTGGGACCTACGAATTGATCGGACGACATTTAAGAGGATCGGTGACAAAGGTGACAAAGGTGCACACAGTCAGGCACCTAGGAGGAAAAGAACTACCTAAGTACTCAGGAGGAGCCTCCCCTGAGGTCTTTTTATAGAAAATGGAAGCTCAGTGGAAGGAGGAAAATGAAAGAAGAGGGATGTTAAGTTATGTCCTACTAGGAATTGTTGCGCGCTAGTGGGAAACACATTAGGATAATCTCTTGGAATGGTGCGAAGTGAGAATTACCTTCTTTGTTTGTTTCTCTAGAAGCAATGCACCCACCACCATCAAGGACTACCATGGTAAGGATCCCACCTCTTTCCACATCCAAGCCTATGAAAGAACCTGGAGGGAAGGCATGGAAGCTTTTCCACCATCCCTTTGGGTGCACAAACTATATTCTACACTATAGGGTTGCGCGCGCGTGTATGGTACATACATTTTGAGACACGCCACCAAACAGGGAATTAGAAAGAACTAGCAGCTGACCTAGTTCAAACATTCGAGTATCGAAGTACCATCATCCCCAATCCGGCACTATGATAATTCTTTACTGGAACTCCTTGTGCTATTATTATTTACTAATGCACAACTTTTAGTTTGGTGGATAGAATCTGGAAACACAACAACAAATATAACACAAGAATACCATAGACTATGGTAAGAAGGAATGATGATAAATTTGAAATATAAGTGTAAATTATAATAACAACATGAAATTGTTAAAATCTCACCCATGAGGTACTTCAAGTGTTACTAACTTTACTTGCCTTCCAACAATAACTATGGGAGAAACTTCACAATTACACCTCTTAATGGATTCTATAATACACCTTCAAAATGATGGCTTCCTTTACACACTTAATCATTCAATATTTCTCACTACTTCCTTCTATGCTAAATGAGGGAAGGTGACCTCTTTATTTATAGGAATTCAAGCTTATCCACCCTATATCTAAGATAGGATAGGAAATCTCTTCCGGCCAATCATATTCCATGCCTAAACTCTTGCCTTTACATGTAGGATTATCTTTTAAGATAAGATAAACCTTATCATCTCACATGGGTTCCACCTTTTTGGACTTTTCTACAAATAAAATACACAAAATATTTATGACATCACTCCTTGTCCTTATTACAAATATAATATTTCTAATTCCTAATCATGTAGACCATACTTCTCTACTTACCCCAACTTTGACATTTTAACATTACCGGACCACTTACGACAAATATTTACTTTTTACCACAACATTCCTTTTGTACTTTTCCTATTACCATACTCTACTTTATCGGCGGCACAAGATCGATGATGCCATTATCTTCTATTAGATGCCATTACTAATCATACTTAATAACATCCTATTCCTAATACATACATAATAAAATAGAAATTACAGAGGAAAATTTTAATGTCAACATTTTCCCCCTTCCTAGCTTCTACTTCGTCCTCGGAGTAGACTATTTTAGTGCTTGGAAAATATTTAACTTGTCATGGTTGACCCATTTCGTAATGGATGTGCCATCCAATTTCTCCAATCGATATGTACCATTTTCATGCACAGTTGCTATTTTGTAGGGCCCCATCCATTTGGGAAGAAATTTTCTCTTCCTTTTTTTTGTAGCTGGAATCATATACTAGAACCAAGTCATTCACATGAAATAGAGAACAACGGATCTTTTGATCAAAGTATTCCTTCGCTTCATTTTCTTTTTATAGCTTGTATCCTTCACTATTTCCCCATTTCCTCTAGCAAATGAAGATGCACAACCTTTCTTTTACTACTAAATTACTTTCATCCATCCTTTCATTTTCATAACTCTCACAAAGTGGGGATATCAAACTCAATAAGAAGAACTAGATCAATGCCATAAGCCAACTGAAATGGGGAGTATCCTGTTGCGGACTTTAATGTTTCCCTATATGCCCATAATGCTGCATGAATCCTTTTATCCCACTTATGTACCTGCAAGGCTACATCTTTTGCTAGAATTTGACACAACACAAAATTTGTTCGTTCCACCTGTCCATTTTTGCTTGGATTTTATGTTGTTGCCTTCCTGTTCTTAATAGAAAACTTGTTGACTAGGGCTTCTACCACCTCATTAATGAAGTGTATTCCTTGATCTGTTACAATTTCTAATGGGCAACCAAATCTGGTGACAATGTGTTCATATATGAACCTTGCCACTTCATCCATGGAAGTTGTTTTCAATGGCCTAGCTTCAACCCACTTGGTTAAATAATATGTGGCAACTACAATATACTTATTTTGGCATGGGGTAGTTGGAAGTGGACCTACAATATCTATTCCCCACTTTTCAAAGGGACCAAGTGGAAGAATAGGGAATAATGGTGTTGATGAAGTCTTATGGTTACCATGTGTTTGAAAAATATCACATGTCTTACAATAATTATAACAATCTCTAAAAAGAGTGGGCCAGTGATAACTTGCATCCAAGATCCTTCTTGTTGTAAGTTGTCCAGAGAAGTTTCCTCCACATGTACCATTGTGGAATTCTTCTATCAACTCCTTCCCTTGATCACGTCCAACTGCCCTCTTGTATTGTCCATCAGGTCCTATTCAAAATAATACTCCATGCAGAATAGAATATGGACGATTGGCTTGAGTAATCTTCCTCTTAGTCTTTGCATTGGCACCATCAAGAAACTTGAATTCATTCAGATAATTCCAAATATCTATGTATTCACTAGGGATTGTGTCAAGGGATAACAATGCTACATCTGGGAAATCATCATCATCACAAGATGAACCTAAACCATCATAGGCTCGAGAGAGTGCATCTGCATTGACATGCTTCTTTCTTGGCCTATCTATAATATCAAATTCAAATTCTTGTAGCAAACTTATCCATCTTGCTATCCTCCCTGATGGGTTAGGCTTGTTTACAATATATTTTAGAGCCTGATGATCTGTTACAACTATAAATTTCTACCCTAACAAGTAATTTCTAAACTTTTTACAACAAAAATGATAGCTAGAGCCTCTTTTTACTAATTCTGATATAATTTACCTCAACACTACTCATTTGTCTGCTCCTAAAGTAAACTAGATGATCATTCTCATTTTCATCTTTTTGGATCAGAGTACTTCCTAGTGCTGCATCTGAGGCATCATAGTATACACAATGAATGGTTTGCTCCAATTTAGATTCTTCAAAACATGTGAAGACCCCAAAGCTTCCTTTATTTTAAAATCTTCATGCACCTTATTTCCTGGTTCATAAGTAACATCCTTCTTCAAGAATTGGGTTAGTGGCTATGCAATATCTTTGAGAAATTCTTGATGAACCTTCTATAGTAACCCACATGGCCTAAAAATGATCTCAACTTACTTTTATTCATAGGAAATGGTAACTCTTTGATTTTTGAAACTTTATCAGGATCAAGTTACCAATACCATCTCTGGATACAACATGCTCTAACAAAATGCCTTTAGAACATCCAAAGATGCACTTTATAGGGTTTAGTGAGGCTTGTGCTTCATCTAACCTTTGAAATGTTGTCTCCATCTAGTGTAGGTGGTCCATCTTGCTCCCATAAATGTAAAAATCATCCAGAAATACTCTGATGAAGTTCCCAATGTAAGGTTCAAACACCCTATTCATCAGTGCACTTTGGAATGTTGCCGAAGCATTACACAACCCAAAAGGTATAACTCTATAAGAAAACATTTCCCAAGGAGTGGTGAACGTGGTCTTCAGCTGATCTTTCTTTGTTATACGAACTTGGTTATATCTGCTATATCCATCAACAAAACTATAGCACTCTTGGCCAGCTACTTCATCCAAGATCTAATATGAGAATGGAAGAGGGTAATGATCCTTCTTTGTTGCCTTGTTGAGCTTCCTATAATCAACACAAATGCATAGTTTCCCATTCTTTTTTATTGAGATCACAATGGGAGAAACCCATTCTGAATTCTCCACAACAAATATGAATCCTGCATCAAGTAACTTATCTATTTCTTCTTTTACAGTCTTGGAAAAATTAGGATTCATTCTATATGGCATTTGCTTTATGGGCTTAGCACCATCTACCAGCTCAATAAAATGTTCTACCCAACTTACTTGATGGAGTTCCTTGTAATCAAAAGTGAATAGGTGTATGTACCTTCAAAGAGCTAGAGGTAGGATTCCTTCTCACTCTCCATCACAACATCACCAATCTTTATTTTTGGAGACGATCATCAATTTCTTCTTCAGATAATTTTATGGGTTCATGAGTCAGTGTGACTAGAAGGATATCCATGACCAAAACATCAACCTCACTTTCTTCATCTTCTCGTGTCCACTTCATTGGTACTTTAGTAATCGAGGATGTCCAATCATCGCCATCACTTGAATCTACGGTTACGTGATATGATGCCGAGGATCATGTTTATCTTCACCCTCTCTCTACCATGTCCAAGTGTCATAAAGCCTTCATTCCAGTAATTTCTTGCATGAACTATCCTTAGCCATAGTCTTCCCAACAACATTGGGTACGTGCAATACCATTTTGATCACCCGAAAGTCTACCACACATATAACACCCATAATAGATATTGCCACATTTTAAACTACACCTTCTAGTTTAGTTTTTCCCTTATTTAATGACCTTAACATAAGTGTTGAGGGGCGATAAATTTTAAACCCAACATATTCATTACTGAGACTGGTCATTACATTAATCGCAGCACCTCCATCAACTAAGACATTATGAATTGAAATACCATTACATAATACTTCAGCTTGTGGAGCATAGGGATCCGCCTCTACCTACAAAACAGGGACCTCAACCTCCTTCCTTCGTTGAGCATTGAGTCCACTTCGCAGCTCCCGCCTCTTCTTAGAAGACATAGCTAAGAGTTGACCATATGTAATATTTGCAGGCTTTTTGGACAGATCCCCTAAGATGGAGTATGGTCCTTGTCCCTGTGAAATCGAGAAAATTCTACATGCCCAACTTTCTTCTCCTATGTTTCTTACTAGTTTTCCTTTCATCTTCTTAGGATCATTTCCATCTTGGCAATCTTTTTCTTTCTTTCTTTTTGTTACAAACACATCTACTTTATTATTATGCTCTTATCTACTACATCAAAAGAATTCACAGTGTTTTTCTTTATCATTAACTCTTGTACTGTAGATGTAGAAGCTCTATCTGACAATTATACTTATAATGACCCTTTTTATAACAACCATAACATACAACTTCATAAATATTTATTTTTGGACCTCTATCTCCTCCCTAAGAACTAAATTCTTTTCCTTGAAGAAGATTAATAGTTAACTAGCCCATCTTCCTGAGCAGATCTTCATACTCAGTAGATGTACTAGGAGAAAGATTTGTGCTCACCGAGAGTGGTTGTGGATTCTGGACCAAAGGTGTTGGTGTAGGCTCTACTTTAGCAACAATTTCTTTGGGCTCCTCTTCCATGCTTTCTTCTTGCCTTCTTGTAATCTCCTTTGCTTGTTCAATGGTAGCTAGGAGGTCATACTTCACTCATTCTATGGCTTCATCCCAAGAATGAAGTGCTTACAGAGGAGATTATCCACGTCATTCATCAACCCATCCACTAATCCTTCCTTCCGGATCTAGGCATCGAGCTTCCTCCTTAGCTCTAGAACACGAGCATGATAATCACTTATCTTCTCCTTCTCTCCTTGGGATAGCTTTGTGATATCAATCATGAGATCTGCATATTTCTATTGTTCACAAAATTCTTCAAGAAAACTTTTAGTTAATAAATCCCATGAGTTTTTCACATTATCACCTAGTGTTTCAAACCACCTAAGGGCTGAACCATCCAAAAAGGCAGGAAAAAATTCAATCGATTGTTCACTTCTTATAAGGCCATTACAAATACAAGATCGTTTAAACTCTTTAATGAAAAAGGAAGCATCTTCATTAGATTGGGTTGAAAAAATAAGAATCTTCCCCATTTTAAAAAGTAACCACAGTGAAATACCAACCCACAAGTACAATCAACAAGACTTATGTGCACAAATAATTATAATCACTATAATAGAAATTAGAAATGACCATGGTAAACTATGGTAAAACTTGACTTACTACAAGAAAAACTGAATTTACTTGTGGTAAACACTATTCATAGTAAAAGTAAAGTTCTTTATGCGGTAAATACTATTCATGGTAAAAGTGACTTTACCATAGTAACTACTATGCGCAAAAAAATAAGGTTACCCTCCAAATGTTTTCTAACTAAGTGGGAATATCTCTCCGAAAATCCACCAACGAGGAATGGTCCCGAATGGAACCAAAATGTCATCTCCAATCCAAAGACTATGATAATTCTTTCTGGGAACTCCTCGTGCTATGATTATTTACTAATGCATAGATTTTAGTTTGGTGGATGGAATCTGGAAACACAACAACAAACATAACACAATAATACCATAGACTATGGTAAGAAGGAATGATGATAAATATGAAATATAAGTGTAAATTATAATATCAACATGAAATTGTTACAATCTCAATCATGAGGTACTTCAAGTGTTCACGACTTCACTTTCCTTCTAACAATAACTATGGGAGAAACTTCACAATTACACCTCTTAATGGCTTCTTTAACACACCTTCAAAATGATGTCTTCCTTTACACACTTACTCATACAATATTTTTCACTACTTCCTTCTATGCTAAATGAGGAAGGTGACCTCTTTATTTATAGGAATTCGGGCTTATCCACCCTATCTCTAAGATAGGATAGGAAATCTCTTCCGGCCAATCATATTCCATGCCTAAACTCTTACCTTTACATGTAGGCTTATCTTTTAAGATAAGATAAACCTTATCATCTCACATGGGTTCCACCTTTTAAACTTTTCTACAAATAAAATACACAAAATATTTATGACATCACTCCTTGTCCTTATTACAAATATAATATTTCTAATTCCTAATCATGTAGACCCTACTTCTCTACTTACCCCAACTTTGACATTTTAACATTACCGGACCACTTACGAAAAAATATTTACTTTTACCACAACATTCCTTTTGTACTTTGATTGTTACCGCACTCTACTTTATTGGTGGCACTGCATCGATGGCACCGTTATCTTCTATCGACGCCATTATTAATCATACTTAACAACATCCTATTCCTAATACATACATAATAAAATAGAAGTTACGGAGGAAATTTTAATGTCGACATTACCAAGCCATCAGTTGAGAAGGCATTATAGGTTGTCAAACACCTTACCATGGGGGATAGTGCCATGGCAGAAGATAGGCTATTAGACTTGCTTGGTGAACCAGGTTTGGGGAGCACTTTGAAGAAGAGGAAACAAAGGAGGATCAGTTTAAGCATGTGTGTGTGAAAAAGGAGAAAGGAAAGCTTGTATATGTGATTGATGGGGAGGAAGTAGAAATCTTGGATGTTAACCATTTTATAGGGATGTGCGAGGTAGTGGACAATGCTAATACTCGTGTGTACGACTACCATGAACCTTTAAAAATAATAAGGTTAACATCAGCTCAGGAGAAGAACCTAAGGAAGCTATCATTGGAGATTAATTTTCGGAGAAGGAAGTCTCTAAGATCATTGATCTTTTGCACAAATTTGAGGATTTATTTCCGTGTAGGTACCATGAGCTCAAAGGCATCCACCATTCCTTGGGGGAAATGAGGATAAAGTGAAGGATGGTGTGTGCCCAGTCAGAAGAGACCCTACTAGATGAATCCCAATTTACGCGTGAAGGTAAAGGAGGAGATAGACAAAATGATAGCATTTGGGATCATTGAATTTTTTTAAGAATCAAAATGGATAAGTCTAATGGTAATCAACATCAAGAAGGATGCGCAGATAGGATCTGCATGGATTATAGGGAGATGAACCTAATTTTTGTTAACGATCCTTTTACAATCCCCTTCACTGAATAAATCTTGGAGGAGTTGTTTGGCGTGAAATATATTCATTTACGGATGGATTTTTCTGGGTACCACCAAGTCCAGATTGTAAAGGAATATGAGAAGAACACAAATTTCTCCATTGAATGGGGAAGTTTTGCATACACAGTCATGCCCTTTGGGTTAAAGAATGCACTTGCTATTTTTTCATGCATAGTGGTACAGGCGTTCTCTAGGACTTCATCCACAAATATCTTCATGTCTATCTACATGATTGGACGGTGTATGGGCTAGTAAAAGACCATTGTGATAATTTGAGGCTAATTTTTGAGAGGTGTCGGTAGTTGAGGATATCCCTCAACATTAAGAAGTGTGTCTTTACTACCCCCTTTGGAATGTTATTAGGCTATATCATATGTAAGGAGGGCTTACTAATAGATCCTGCCAAGGTTTCTATGATTATGGGATTGGGGGAGCCTACTAGCCAAAGCGCAGTGCACAAGTTTCTTGGACACGCAGGCTACTATCAGAATTTCATCAAGGGGTATGCCAAGATTTCCACACCTTTAGAAGAGTTTCTTAGACATAAAAGTGCCTTCCATTGGGGAAAGGTGCAGCAAAAGGCATTTGATACATTGAAGGATAGGCTTGTCACCACACCTATATTATGTTTTCCCTCTTGGGATAAGCCCTTCCATGTTCATGTAGATGCCTCCTGGAATGGCCATTAGGGTAGTGCTTGCACAACCTAGTGAGGGAATTGTTGATCATCCCCTATGCTTTGTAAGCAGGAAGTTAACACCAGCAGAGAATAATTATACTACGACCGAGCGTGAAGCATTATCAATGATCTACGTGCTTCACAAGTTCAAACAATATCTGCTGGAAACTCCCTTTGTGTTTTACACCGACCACATGGCGTTAAAGTACTTGGTGAACAAGCTCATTCTACAAGGGCGCATATGTCGGTGGGTGTTGTTATTTCAAGAGTTTGAGTTCATGGTAGTTGTGAAGCTTGGAAAGAGTAACTATGGACCTGATCATTTGTCAAGGATTGATTCAGGGAGGATGCACAGAGCATTGAAGAGACAATGCTAGACATGCAACTACTTAGATTACAGGGTGATTGCTCGCCCTCAAATTTGGAGGAAATTGTAGTATTTCTAAAGGATGATGTGGTGCCGGAAGGGATGAAGACATTAGATAAGAAGTAACTAGCCATACGCATCGCACCCTACATGTCAATCAATGGGGACTTACACAAATTAGCGCATGATGAAGTTTTGCGCGGTGTGTACTAGAGCATGAGTGCCTCGCCATCATAGAGAAAGCACACAGAGGAAATGCAGGTGGACATTATGCAGGTGATGCCACTGTATGTAAAATATTAATGGCAGGATTTTGGTGGGAAACTATGTATAAGAATTGCAAGGACTATTGTAAAGCCTGTGACCACTTTGTCGGCGTGTTGGCAAGCAAGGAAGGAGAGATGAAATTCCTTTGTGCCCTATCCCTAGCACTGAACCTTTTGAGAAATGGGAAATAGACTTTGTAGGCCCTATTGCACTAGTAGCGCATAGGACTGGATCACGCTACGTAATCACTTGCATAGACTATTTAATAAGGTGGGTAGAGGCAGCCCCAACTAAAGACTGCACAACAGCTACAACAACAAGATTTTTGTGGGAAAACATTATCACAAGGTATGGATGCCCTTTAAGTTTAACTAGTGATAGGGGTACACATTTCTTGAATGATACCATGAGGATCCTGTTAGCAGAGTTCATGGTGGCTCATCACAAGACTACACCTTATCACCCATAAGAAAATGGAACCATGGAAGCATTTAACAAAATACTGAGTCATACCCTGACAAAAATTTGTGATGTCGGAAGACAAGATTGGGATGACAAGGTATCAGCCATATTATGGGCTTATAGGAAAACTTATAAAAGGCTGAACAAAGCCACACCGTTTCAATTGGTGTTTAGCGCGGAAGCTATCCTATCAGTTGAGTTCATGATACCTTCTCTATGAATAGCGTGTGTAGGAGGGTTGGCTGATGAGCAAGCATTGGAAGAGAGAATTGATGAATTAATGAATCTGGATGAAAGATGATCACTCGCCAGGTGGAGCCAAATAGAAAAAAATAAAATCAAAAAGCATGGCATGATCACCACATTAGGAACAAGAAATTTGAGGTTGGGAAGATGGTCTTACTATATGATTCTAATTTTCATGCCATCTTGGGAAGTTTAAAGTCCATTGGTTGGGTCCCTACATAATCTCGTACATCCTATATTTAGGCGTGTGCGATTCTGAAGTCTTTGGATGGAATTAAATTTCTGGACACTTCAATGGGAGTAGGTTGAAGCCCTACTATAAATAAGGCTTCTTGGTGTTTGTAAATAAGGTAGTTTTTCCAAATAATTTAGAATTTCCTTTATGCATTTCTTTTTGTATTTCCCTTTCACGTTGTTGTTTTGTTTTGTGCCTTGGGCACCAATAACATAGTTACTTTTGAGGGTTTTGAATGCGCAAAGGGCCACACATCATTTAAGTGTGGGGTGGAGAGATGTGAAGGAAAGCATGGGTAAAGTGCCAAGGAGGATTCTATTGGAAATCCTGGTTGAATGGCCCTGTTGAAAGAGGTGCATGAAAGAAAAGGTGGAAAAGGATGGTTGGTGTCAAGATAAGGATACTTTGAGATCCCATCTATAGAGAAGGAAGAAGTGCATAAACAACATGAGGTAGGTGAGAGAAAAAATCATGACAAAAGAAGTGCCTTCGGCGCCGGTGACAAGCGTGCAAGAGTCTCCTGTCAAGATGGATTGGTTACAGGCCAGAAGGTTGGAGATTATCCGTGTAGGGTTGGGCACATGAGTTAGGGCACGAAGTCGGGATTATTTTGAAATATCTTCTTTAAACATTAAAATTATGGTGTTAGGTGAAGTAGAATTCAATGCTTAAAAATGGGAAAATCTACAAAAAGAGGTTCGGGCATTTCATTATTAACTTTGCGAAAAATAAATGCTTTTGCATCTTTGCAAACTAGGACTTCAGTAACTGATTTGTGTGAAGAAAAAATTTAATAGTTTGAACATGAGTAACTAGTTTGGATTTTCAAACCAGAGGAGGAAGGGATTTCACGGGCATAAGAGAAACTGTGAGAAGGCATCGTCTTGTGAAGGAACTATCCCAGTTATTGTTTGAAGAACTAGGGCACGGGTTTAAAGGGTTTTCTTCACAAGTTCGAGATCTAAGGTTTGAGGGAGTGGAATAACAGAGTAACAAGAAGTGATTGAAGTGATAAGAGGACCTAGACAATGGCACCCAAGAAACTATTTGGCACACCTAAGAAGGAAAGGGCAAGGAAAAGCAACAAGAAACTGTCATGCATATAAATGAAGAGTGGTACGCAGAAATGTAGTACCCAGATGGAGTGTTGCTGGGAAAGGAGTGGGAGTCCCATTTAAGAAATATGACAGTAAATTATTACAATCATCGCTTGAGCACAATCGAGAAGGAAATGGTGCTAGAGTTAGTGTGCTCAACAAATAAAAGGACACCAAAGGGTTTTCCCATCTATAATGATGATGTAAAAGTCAAGTTGGAGAAGTCAGGATTATTGCAACTCTTTGAGTTTCCCTACTTTGGGAATCCTGAGTGCCTATATCAATGGTTGATGTCACGAATACACAAAGACTACTTTCACTTCGCAGGGTGCAAGATGTGCATTACCCCTTGTCTTATTTCACATTTCACATGCCTCATCTGTGAAGGAGAGAGTTTGGAGGAGGACCTAAGCGACAAGGAGGAAATTAAGGAAACTATCTCTACCTATGCATATAGAAAGGGGTTGAGGTAATTTGATATTAGGGACATCAAGGACCCAGTGATGAAGATGGCCACGCACTGTGTGACAAAGATAAATTTCCAAGAGAGATGGACCCAAGTAAACAAGGCCTAGTTGAATGTTTGCAGGAAAATTTTGGAGGGCACCATCTACAACTTGTCTGCATTCATTACGGATGAGATTTTCAGCAGTGTGAAGGAAGGTGATAAAATAATTTTCGGTAATGTCATGATAACCATTGTGTCTTCAGAGATTGGAGTTTCGGATGCATCGGAAAAATTTATGTGGGAGTACCCTGTTGAATACCCTTCACCCGTGAAGAGATTTGAAAAGTACACCTATGACAGTATGAAAACCATGCACAAGGTGCACTTGGAGAAGTGGTATACATGCCTGAGGAATGCATTCGGGGTGGAATGGAGGATCCTGAACAACTTTTAGTGACCACCAAGGGAGAGGCCAAATTTTCTATGTACCAACATTTTTGCCTTCACAGATTTAAATTGATAGATGAGACATAGAGCCCACGGTGCAAGCTCCCTTTTGCCTTCACAGCTCAACACTTCCAAGTGGGAGTGAATAGGTTCAAATAATCCAAGAAGTTGAGGTTAGACCTTGGTAATCTGGACCAGGACCATAGGGAAATGCACAAAGGGTTGGTCTACCCCAACAAGTGCATGCACGTGGAGAGGTATGTGTCGCATGAGGTCCAAATGGTGAGACCCATGACTTTTCCCATTGTAGGAGGATCCATGGCATGAGTATACCTCCGCATAAGACCCAAATCTAAGAAGGGTGCGTATCGGAGAATGAGATGTCCATACCTGAGGACCCAACTGGTAGGAAAAGACCCACGCCCAGACGGGAGGAAAAAGAACTAGAGAAGAAAGTACCAAGTGTAGTGGATACATAGGTAATAGGTTCCCCTAGGAAAAGCACCGAACAAGTATGTATTCACACAAGAAGTCCATAATCAAAGAGAAGACTCCAGAGCCAGAGAAGCTGTTAGACAAGGAGTCATCAAAAGAAGAAGAGACAGAGTCACCTACACCGGAATCCCCAGTTAGGAAGAAGCAGAGGGTAGAAGAGGAGACCACCTCGGAAGAAACTAAGAGTTTGGAGAGGTACATAGGTGAAAAGGATGATGACGATGAAGAAGATGATAGTGAAGAAGATGATCCTGGAAGAGATCAAGAGCCACCCGTCTTCAACGTGCATGATTCAGAAGAAGAAGGTGGAGAAGAAGAACAGGGGTTCCTTTTCATGCGGCACAAGGGTAGTCAGGAGGGGGAAGGCACCTAGGACATAGGAAGAAGTGAGGAGGTTGGCATGCAGTAGAAGGCTCCAAGCCTTACATAGGAATAGATAAACAAGGTGACAAAGGAGAAGTAACAAAGATCATTGAGACCTTGGTGGAAGAGGGGTTGGAATGTAGCACTGAGCTAGTGTTGAATGAGGATAAGGAAGAGAGCATAGAAAAGGACCACAACAGCACTGGAGGCCCCACTTTAACTATAGTTATTCCTAAGGAACGTGCATGGGAGGAAAGCGTGTGGAGGAGGAGAGGCTAGGGATGGGTTATATTAATGACCCCAACAAAGTGTTGCGCATACGGTTCTAAAGCACAATTCTAATAGAGGAGCTTGTGGCTATGTCATCTTTTGATAAGGAGGTTGCATACCCGTAGACAAGGAAGATGCTCTCATGGGCATTTGAGTCCCATCTTGATGAGCTAGAATTTGAAGTAAGCCATGGGGCAATAATAACATTGCTAGAATCAAAAGGAGACAACCCATTGGTGAATGCTCAGCAGCTCTCAGATGAACAACTATGCAATGCACTCAACAAGGTCTCTATTGAGGTTGAAGCTAGACTCTTTGGGTGGAATGATAGAATCAAAGATCTAGAGGATGAACTGAAGAAGAAAGAGGAAGAGCTAGCTGCAAGGACAAAGGAGCTAAGTCAAGAAAAGTTGATCAGTGCCCAGTGGCAGTGTGAGTTAAGGGACGAGAAGGCTAGAGTGTACGAAGTACACAAAAAGGTGGAGTCCATTACAGATGCCATAGTGTTGAAGCATCCAGACCTAGCACCTCTCGCGTGGAAGTATGCATCTACCCTGGAATGCCTAGAGGACTTAACAAGAACCCTCACCATGGAGAGGAAACCACTAGCTTTAGAATCTGCAGAAGAAGTGGCCACGCACTTAGAAAATGAGGATAAATTGAAAGTCATGGTGCTCATAGCTGAATACAGCAAGGTCCTTGCTGATGTAAAGATTGCCTCCCGGAATGTTGAGGTTTTGTACAATAATTACGCGAGACAGAGACAAAGTGGTGAGCATCTTTGTTAAAAATGATGAAGTAGAACTTAAAGAGTTCTAAGAGAAGAAGAAGAAGGGAACAGAGCGAGTGAGTAAATATCCTAGCTGAGATCGAACATAAATCTAAGGCCATTAAAACGTTAAGGGGTTTGATAAAAAACAGGTTGAAGGAACTATACCCACAGATTACACAAAGGATGGATGTGTTGGAGGATATAGGCAAGGAGTTAGAAAATATTGTTGACACCATGAGCACACAAGGGGATGGGCTGGGTTTTGATCAAGTGAGCACCTTAGTAGGTGATCTTTTCCAGAGAGCACAAAACAAAGTCGATGCCTGGAACAAGTTGGAGGCCGACTTGCAAAAATATTTTCTGGCTTATTCTGATAATGTCATCCCCTGTCCCATTATCTATTCTTTCCCAAATTATTCATCCCCTTATTCTTTTTCCAAGGCATAAGTCTACTATGATTCCTTATCCATTTAAGAAGTGTTCCCATGGATGGAGAACAGGCATAGTGTGGGGTGATGTTAGGCCCTTGAAATATTGGCTAAGTGTAAAAAGGCACATAGGCATGCAAGGCCTAGTTGAAGAAAGACGTGCAAGGAGAAGGTGTGTAGGAAGGTGTAAGGAAGGGTTTAAGGAAACCCATGGCACGTGCGTAGATAGAACCAAGGTTTCAAGAATTAGCCATATTGGGCATTTTTAGTAGGATACGAGAAAAGCATGACCCAACTGGGCATGCGGAGTGGATAAGGTGCTAGCCTAGTGACAGGTTGGCCCAGGAAGTAATATGCCATGTGTTAGAGGATTCTATAAGGACATCATGGCATGAAGTGGTGAGCTCATTCCTGGAAGAGCATGTAGTCCTGGAGGACCACATTCAAACACTTGGCAATAGATCTGAGGTCGTAGAAGATTGAGTTGGCGGTAAAAAAAAGCTATATATAAGTGCCTGCAGAAGTAAAATATATACACAGAGAGATATAGAGAGGGCGAGCTCGTAGAAATCTGCAAGGACTCTGTTAGCTTGGGAAAATAAGGGTGGGAAAATATGTATCAATTTCTTGGGGAGTTATAAATTTTTTGTTGAGGGCCTAGTTGTATGAATCTAGTTATAATGCATGACTATGGTCTGCCTTTCATGTTGGTGACATTCTGTAATGGGCCTAATGAATGTAATGAGGTTACCAATTTATATGAATATGAGTATTAATGGTTATAATGGATGCATCCTTCTTCATAGTTCTTTTTCATTTATGTTTATGAACTAAGTATGAATGTTTGTATGACTTCCTTTTTGTTTTGGTATAAGTTCTATAATCAGTTAAGCACTTTATGTTTGGAATGACTGCAAGGATATAGAAGCTGTTCTAAGCTCTATGGTGTTTGTATGTTTTATTTCCTTTCCAATCTCTTAAACTCATATCATAGATGATGTTTCCCACTAAACTCACATAAAAGAGAGACTCGACACCCACGCGTGCCTTGGGTGAGCGCCCAACACCCGCTAGGTGATAGGCCAACACGCATGGGATTTATTTCCTTTGTGATGGGGGTAAAAATGACTACAACAAATACACCACATGGAATTTGATGTCTATCCTCTAGGACAACCTAAAAGAGATGTTGGATTTGTGTTCAATATCAGCAAGATGCCCACAGACACTAAAATAGTTTGTAGAGGTGATCCGATGTTATTTTTACAAGTCTAGATTTACAACTATGTAAAGTGTGCGATGATTGATGATGGGGCAGTAGTCAACATAGTCCCCTTCTCTTTCCTTGAAAAACTAGGGTATGGAGAGACCAATTGCTCTTTGACATGAGATATGTTGAGGGGCTACAATAACCTTAAATCAACGTCAATCGAGCTCTAGTATTTCGGTTATCATTGGTCCTAAGATGGTGCTGATTGAATTTTATATTATAGATCAAGAAACCAACTATAATATGATCATTGGTCATCTTGGATTCATCGTATAAAGGTGATTCCCTCCACTTTGTTTCAAGAAGTTAGGTTCTTGCATTTGAGGAAGGTTTTTATGGCGCAGGGTGATCCAAAACCCTTTGACATACACTTAGCCAATTTAAAAAAGAGGCAAAGAGTCCACTCTCAGTTTGAGTTTCCTACAAATCATTTAAATAAACCTGCAAGCTTAGTACCCAAGGAAAAGTTGATTCGTACAATGGAATTAGAAGTCATGGGCTTGATCGAAGGCATTGTGACAATCAAAGATGAAACCGTCATCGTAGAGACATTATCGTTAGGGACTACGACAAATATTATCAAGCTATTGGAAAAAGATTTACCAATTCTTTGTTCTTTCGATTCTATGCACATGGTACATACCCTAGGACTCGGTTCTCTCCCAGAAAATGAGGTTTGTATGGTTGAGGTAACCAAAGTGAAGGAGAAAGATTCAAAAGATGATCCAACATCCATTTTTCTAAGTAACTGTTGGACTCTCCATTTCGATGGAGCCAAGTTCCATTTTGGCATTGGGGCGATGTGATCCTTACCTCTTCGAGGAAGGATTCTACCTTTTTCCTTCAAGTAAAACTTCAAGTGCACAAATAGTGGGGCTGAATACAAAGCCCTTATACTTCATCTCATCGTATTCGAAATAATGGGTGCTCTTAATATCAGAGTGTTAGGTGATTCACAACTGGTTGTGAATCAAGTATCCGAAGTGTATGAGACTAGAGCTGAGCATTTGCAACTTTACAAAATGAAAGTGCTAAATTTAATAAAGAGATTTGAATTCATATCAATCGAGGCAATTCCACGAGACTAGAATCTCCTTGCAGACTCAATCACAACATCCGCTTCTCACTTTACTCCAAGCGGTGACTTGGAAGATTCAATCTTCATTGTCTCAGTTTATACAAAACCTTTGGTCTGTAAGACACCAAAAAATCCAATGTTGACATATGTAGAGACTGAGAGTGATTATGTCATTAAAGATCATGTTGACATTGACAAAGAAACTCTAGAATATCTACATGCTCTCACAGAGCTACATCTTACACATCACAAGGTTAATATTTCTCTAATTCCACACTCTTCTTCCTATTCTGGAAATCCCATGATAGAGTCTTCCCTAGAAGAGAACTTGAAATTTGTGAGGTGGCAGAAGAGGGGGATTTAGAGTTACCTCTGGGCCCACCTGAGTTTGAGGAAGGCAATGCCTCCTTAATCAAGGGAAAATTGATATAAATATTGGGACCGAGGAAGAACCAAATATTTTGAAGGTAGGGTCCTATTTAACTCCATGAGGAGGTTGAAATACATACCCACATTCTCAAGGAGCATCAAAAATCATTCACATTTAATTACAAAGAAATGACGGGGATTGCATCACACATTGTGGTGCACAATCTCATCACCAAACTAGATGCAAAGCTGATTAAGAAAAATTTGAGGCCCATGAAGCCAAAAGTGGCCCTCATGGTGAAGGAATAAGTGATGAAACTCCTCCAGGTGGGATTCATCAAGCCAATTGACTACTCTCAATGGGTATCTGACATAGTCCCAATTCTAAAGAAAAATGGTAAGATCCGCATCTGCATTGATTTTTGGGATATATACTGAGGCTTGTCCCAAGGATGATTTCCCATTACCATCCGCCGATGTTATCGCTGATGCAATGATTGGTTTCAAGTTGTTGCCTCTTATGGATGGATTATCTAGGTATAATAAAATCATAATATCTAAAGAAGATCAAGCCAAAACCATGTTTATAATTCCTTGGGAACTTACTTGTTATGTCGTCATGCCATTCACACTTAAGAACCACGGAGCTACGTACTGACGAGCGATGACTTATATACTCCATGATCTTATACATGAGATTATGGAATCCTACATAGATGACCTGCTAGCTAAGGTGAGAAAGCATTGTAATCACCCAGAGGTGCTTCATATCATCCTTTTGCACTTAATTGAATACGGCATCACATTGAATGCGAAAAAGTGATTATTAATGAAGACCATCATATCTTCATGAAATTAATCCAAAATCCAAGTTGTGTTGGAAATGATTCCACCAATAGATGAGTCTGGCATCAGATATTTTCTTGGAAAACTCGGGGCAATCCGAAGATTT
The DNA here is from genome assembly GCA_018340775.1 of Taxus wallichiana var. yunnanensis. NCBI lineage: Eukaryota > Viridiplantae > Streptophyta > Pinopsida > Cupressales > Taxaceae > Taxus > Taxus wallichiana. The sequence goes on from CM031239.1 coordinate 479,790,921, forward strand.
ATCCCTGACTTGACCTTTGTTGTTCACCCAATCAACAATTTGTTGAAAAAGGATTATAGCATTGATTGGATAGAATAATGAAATGAATCCTTCGAGGTAATTAAATGATTCTTATTGTCCCCTCCCATGTTAATTCCTCCTAGATCAGATCACCCTTTGATCTTGTATTCACGAGCTATGGATGTTTTGCTAGCCTGCATGTTGGCTCAAGAGGATGATGATAAATGAGAGCATGTAATTTATTTCATTAGTTGGATATTGCTTGATTATGAGACACGTTACACCTAGGTAGAGAAAGAATGCCTTGCCATAGTCTTTGCAACAAATCGCTTAAGACATTATATGTTGAATCAAGAAATGAGGGTTATTGTTAAGTCATATCACTTGTAGACATTCCTCACACAAGGATCCTTATCTAAGAAGGTTGGGTGCTTCATAACTCTGATGGGTGAATTTGAGTTAACGTTTGTTAATCAAAAATCCATCAAAGGAAAAATCATTGTGGATTGGTTAGTTGATAATTTGTTAGATGGAGGTGATCTGGTAGATCTAGACTTCCCCGATGAGTGTGTGTACTTCATTGAGACTAGGCCCCCATTTATGCATGTCCATGGTATACCGACATCATTAATTTTATAGTGGACCATATGTATCCAAAAGGGGAAACATCTCAACAAAGAAGGTGGTTACGTGTCATTTCCACTAAGTATGTTATTATAGAGTAGGTGCTCTATCACAGGGCCTTCGATGGAATGTTGTTAAGATGTGTTAATGCCAAGAAGAATCTAAAAATATTCTTTATGAGTCACATAGCGAAGTATGTGGAGGTCACTTCGGTGGCCATGCCACTGCTCAAAAGATACATTAGATGGGCTATTTCTGGCCCACTCTAGAACATGATGCAATAGATTTTGTGCATAGATGCCACAAATGCCAAGAGTTCTCCCACGAGATCCACATACCGGCACAAGCTTTGCAACCAATCACAACCCCATGGCCCTTTTCCACGTGGGGCCTGGATTTAATAGGGAAATTCTCTCCCTCATCAATGGATGGCCATAACTTCATAATCACGACCACAAAATACTTTACCAAGTGGGTAGAAGCCATGCCTCTTACCACTATACTTGGGTTTGTGATCGCTAAGTTCATCTTAAACTAGATCATTTGTAGGTATAGTGTCCCACAAGTCATTATCTCGAGATAATGGCACGTCTTTCAAAAATGATGAGGTGCATGAATTGTGTGCAAATTCAAGATAAGTCATCACACAACTTCTCTTTATTATCCTCAGGCCAATGGATAAGCTGAGGCTACAAATAAAACATTAAAGTCCATCCTCCTTAAGACCATTAAGGAGAACAAACGAGATTGGCATTTAAATCTTTTTCTAGCCTTGTGGGCCTATCAAACGTTAGTTAGAACACCAACAGGATAACCCCCTTTTCTTTGGTATTTGGTGTGGAAGCAGTTTTACCACTTGAGGTTGAAATACCGAGTCTCCATATTTCACTGCATGGAATCTTGGGAGAAGAAGGCTATCGAGAAGCGTGACTCTCTCAGTTAGAAAGTCTTGATGAGGTTAGACTCAACGCTGAACAACGACATAGCATTTATGCTAACCGGATGGCTTGGAAATACAATAATAAGGTTTACAAATGTGAAATATACGAGGGATATTTGGTATTAAGACTTGATAGCTGGATAGATAAAAAAACCGGTGAGGGAAGGAAATTTAGACCTAGGTGGTTGGGTCCATATCGAGTAGTAGAAGACGTCAAAAATGGGGCATTTTTCTTACACACTGTAGAGGGTGAGGAGTTTAACAAATCATGAACTCTCTTCACCTAAAGATATATTACGCATGATCCATTAGCATTTTCATATGTACATTATTGCATCTGCATTGCACTTTCATTTTCCAGCTCATTCTATAAAATTTGTGATCGAGGGATTTATTCTTATAGCAACTCCTAAAAACTTATGAAAAAAATTGGAAAAACATTCAAATCATGTCTCTCAAAATTTCATGGTAACATCATTTTTTTCAAATCATTTCTTCAGTTCAAGTAGGATAAGACAAATATTTTGACCATTATCATACCAAGGCATGCATACTTGGTTCTACTTATAGTCTCTTTCCAGTTAGGTGTCTTTCCCTATAGTCTTTTCTAGAATCTTCATGGTTTCACATCTATCCCATAAAAATATCTTTGGAAATAATAACACACTAAAAATTTTTCCTAGATGATTAATTCAAATGCAAATCCATAGAATTTATTTATTTTTACACATTTATTTTCCATACCCACCTTCGGTGTTGAGCATTCGTCTCTTCTGGTGATGTAGGCTTAGAAAAGGAGAGAAATGCCCTTACTCACCTATTTATTTTCCATGGTGATGAGCCCATGCTTCCTCCTAGTAGCATGGGGCAAGGAGTAGGGGGTCTCTTTGATAAACTTGAAAGTTACAAATAATTCTCTCAAATGTTGTGAAATCATAAGTCAAAAGAAAAGTGAGTTAGATGTCCAAAAATCCAAAAGAGTTTAAAACCTCAAAACTAGATTTTGTCAACCAAGTAGCCATCTACAGATCTAAGTCTAGATAAAATGGAAAGTAAATCACATTCTAAGCTATGAGGTAACTTGAGTAGGGTGAAGTTGTAGTGTCTCAATGTGGTCCTGTCAAACCATTTTCTTTCCCTCATCATTACCATTCAACAATTTTTCATAACTTGTGCCATTTCTGGCTCTTAGTGTTGAGCCCTCGCATCCTCTTTGGTTGCGTGGGGTCGGAGTGAACAAGTACATATTCTTATCATATCACTGTGTCACCACGTTTTTCCAAGAAAATATGAAGTATCAAATATTGTTTAAAGAAACTAAAGTTCAAACATCACATTGTGTTCGCATTATCATATATCAGCATTATAAAATACAAAAAGAAATCATTCTATTATCATTTCACACCCATTACATGTAATCTGAAAAGCATAGAAAAGAAGAAATTATAAGCATCTAGAGTAAACATGAGAAATAAACCAAAAGAGATTTAACTCAGATACAATGGATTGCCGAACCAAAAATAAGAGTGTATATATGATAGTGGGTCAAGTTTCTATACAATGCCATCACGTGCTAAGGCATGGTCCAAATGCTCGCAATAAGCCCAAAATATACAAAAAATATCGTATAGTGCTTGAAAAATGGAAACAAAGCGATAAATGGCCCAATGTCTTGTCAATCCCTGTGGGCTCCCTCAATCCTACTATGGCTGCGATGATGCTGGGAGTGAACCAAATAGTGTGAATGCTCGTGGTGGCAGCCCACTTGGTCAGGCCTCACTATGCGAATGGCTCTGCCTCATCAAATGCTTGGCCACCTCATATCTGGCCACCATGGTACGAAGGGAGGTCACCACCTCCGCTATACTCCAAACAAGAGAAAACACATCTGTGTTTCTGCTGGAAACTAGTGGTTGACTTGAATCATTAGTCATCTTAGTTTGGGTCTTCCCCGAGGGGATCAGTAGGGTTTCCATGCACACCTGTTAGATGATATCTCTCCACTCTTGTGTAGTCACTGCAAAGGAAAGGAGAAGAAGTTGATAAGTTATAAAAGCACAAGATGTAAATCAGAAAAGGATATCAAAACCAAGGTTTCAAATTAACAAAGGTGAGAGAAGAGTCTCAAACATACTCGGATATATGGGCATCCAGGTAGGGTCGGTGGTGATGCTACCAATGTTTTTGGTGGTTGTGGGTCTCCCCAAATCTAGAGGCTAAACATTGTCCGATCACGGACTCATCATCCCTCTCCCAACCTTGAGAAAATGGATCCTCTGAGACTAAGGTCTCTCTCTCTCTACACTGGCCTCCTTGTGTGTGGCTCTCAACATCTCTTGAGTATCATGCCACTCACGATCTCTATCCACCTCTACCATACGAGATTCCTTTCTAGTCTTGGCATCCCCCTTATCCTCCTCATTCTCCTCTCTGATTGAATATTCCTCCATCTCATCCCCTATATGCTCCTCAAAATTGGAGTCTACACTAATAGGCTCATCCTCCTCTCCGCTGTGAGCGGGAGTGGCTGCAATCTAGAGTAAAGGTTCTTGAGGGTCACCGACTTCCCGTCGAGAATTAACCACTTGTCTAATCAGTAATAGGATCACCCAGGGTGACCACTTTCCAACCAGGATCTCCTCTAGGGCCCCTCTGGGCCTCCTGAATGGTCCTATAAATTAGTACAACTGGGGGAGGTACATTCAGCATATGGTAGGCCAAACTGCTAAGGAACCCGATCAAATGGGTGAATCTCAACTCTCCCGACCACATCAACTAGCTGGTATGTAGTAGAGAAAGCTACCCCCGTGGTCACCTCCGGTCCCCATAACCCCCGTCATGTCCCGGCAGAAGTAATGCCCATGTCTATTGTGGTAAGAGAAGCCATTGGTTGATGAGGTGTCCTAAGAACCGACATAACTATCAACCTCACTACCCGGATGGATACTAGGTCCAATACTTGTACTCCCCTTCCGTAAGGCATGATATGATCATATACCCATCTCTTGACAAGAGTGGGGTGGCTCAGTGAGTGCCCCTACAATCGGAACACCCTGTATAAGTCATGGTAGGTATTCCCTAGGATGTCCACTCTCTATGCGTACCTACGGTCATGTCCCTCAATCTAAGCGATAATGGGAGCCCAAAAATAGAGAAGAGTGTCACCTCCCTTATCCCTAATCAATCATGAGGACAAGATGCCCATAATGGCTCTCCAAATAATCAGAATAGGAGCAAGAATAATTGACCGAGCCTTCATCTCCTTCTTTGAACAAGATGAGACAATGACATCTCGCATATATGTGGCCCAATGTGTCATCATGGCCCCGGATCTTCTTTGTCTCTAAAAGTCAGTCTCCCCAAGAATCGGGAGCCGGGAATGCAAGATATATCCTCTAGAGTAATGGTCCACTCACCCCCTAACACTGAAACCGGAAGGTGCTTCGACCTACATCCCAAGTGGGAGAACAAGTCACACAATATGTGATTTTCACAGAAACATGGGGTACTCGTACAATCCTCTAGATATATTCCCTTTGCAGAGTGTCCCTCTCAACTTGAGTCGGTTGATACGAGATTGCAAGGAGCCAATCACACTCTCTCTCTCTGCTGTAATGGATGTATTCCTCCATCTGCATTCACCAAATTATGAGAAAAGAGTAAGTTAGTAACATATACAAGAAGACAAGCTCACCAAAAACATTATAAAACATGAAAAATCCAAAAAATCCAAGTTAGTGAACGTTTTGGTCATTCTATTAAGAATTGCCACCCAATGTAGGGCGGTGGTTCAAGGACGACCACCCAAGTAGAGTGGTGGTCCGTGACCGCCGCCTGCTTTGGGCGGCGGTCCTGAACCAATTTTCCAAACGTGCCCTTAACCCTAAAAATGTTCAAAAGTGTAAAAAAAGACCATTTTCAACAAAATAAAAGCATGCCCTATGGGTGCCCCTCCTAGAGACTCATTTAAGACAAATTTTTTTGGAAAAAACCCCCTAGGTGAACTTTTCAACATTTTTACATTTAGGGTATAAAAAGACAAAAGTGAAAATAACCAACCTTTGACCGTGCTTTGGTCGATCTCCCATGCACGTGGAGGCATGATCACTATTCCGCAACGGTCGTTTTGATTGTACTCTCGTCGAAATGGTCACCGCAAATCCAGAGCTCCAAATTCGCCAAATCAACAATGCACAAATGAATTGAAAAGTGAGTTTGTTTATATATATATATATATATATATATGTTATTTTTAACCTCATTTTGAGTGTATGTGTTTGCAGCTATGGAGCGTTGGCATAGGTATATTTCTATATCCCCACACAAATGGTAAGTCCTCTTGTCATTTTGATTTAGTGTTTATTTTTCAATATTTTATCTATCTGCACTTGAGTTTTCTTTTCTCTTGCAGTAGCGGCGGTTTGGGTAGTGACATTTTGACACACGCGCATCTCGTATAACTTCTAACTCCACTTTTTGAAGAACGCCATACTCAAACTCTATTTTTTATTCCTTTTCATGGCTAAAATGATTCTTTGAGGGGTCAATATATATGCACCCAAAATTATATGTGCTACATTATCGGAAAAATGGTTACAAAAGTCCCCAATGATGATTTAGGTCCTTTAAAGAAGGTGTTCGAGATCAAATTTCCATTCACAGTGTATTTTTGTTCCCTAGACGTCTTTACTTAGCCTTCCCGTTATTTTTCCACCTTTCTGCCTCTTTCTGTGCATGTTTTGGCCTTTCTTGCTAGGACCTCTAACCTACCCGAGCAAAATGCGGTTTTAAAACCACCACCAAAACAAGGCAATGTCCTACCCACTTTTTCCAGATTCTCTCACATGTGTTTTAACATGCGACAGTTCACTTAATTTTTCTTTTTGCATGCATCCATGAGCCAAATTATTTAAAATTAGCTTTGATTTCTTGTTTATCCTTCCTCTTATTTTGAAATAGATTTAATCGATTGGAAATGCTCCTTCTTGCCTTGAGCTTAAAGGCACCTCCCATCCTAAATTCTTATATATTCCATGCTTGTATTCAAGCAAAATGCCCGAGAATTTTGTTTATCTTGCATTGTATTGCTGCTTTACGATCTTGCTAGAAATTGCATGCCTGACTCTAATCTCTTGTGTTATCTCTCTTCTACCTGCATTGCATTTGGGTGCCCTCAAACCGTCATTACTCAAGCGCCATCCTCCTACTTGTTGTTCTTGAATTCCCAATCCTCTGGACTCACATGAACACTTGGAGAAATAAAGGTACATAATGAGGGGAGAGATACGAGATACAACTAGATTTTCCAAACCTCTTGCTTGTCTAGGTTGGAATTGTGTGTTTGCTTGCCTCGTTTGTTGAATTGTCAATTTCAGATCACTAGTTTTAGTTACATATCAAATAGAGTAGAAAATCACTCATTTCAATAAATTAGTCAATCACAAGTGGATCAAATCATTAGCAAGCATGCCTCTTAACATTTCCAGGGAAGTTGTGGGGGACAATATCCCTTTTCAGGGTCATGATTTGTTCTTCACCTCTGAGGTAGGGTTTTAAGGTTTTTGATTGGATTAGGTTATTTGTTTTAGATTAGATTTATACATTTACATAAGTAACGAACTACATCTGGCTGATTTTTTATCTTTAGTTTATTTATTAGATTAGAACACGTTGCTTAAAAATTAGAAAAGAACAAAAATATTTCCTTTGCTAGATTGGTTTACTTTTATTGCTTTGATCTGTAATATTGTGAAAACTCCAAAAACATATATTAGGTTTCTTTCAGTAATTAGTTTTCTTATCAAAAATCATTTTATTTCATTATGTATGACCATCAATGGTCCATAACAGGAAAATGCATACAGTTGTTATCCCTTGGTAGCACAACCCAACGAGCTAGAATTGATAACTGACATTGATACCAATTTATGTTTGACAGAGTCTTACGCATACCCCCAATTTATGTTCACCGAGAAAATAGAACAACTCAATATGATAAACATCATTGCTAATCAAGCCTACGATATTGGACTACTCCTAGAAATAGGGATTGATTATGAGCATGGCCATTCAAGGGGCACAACCTCCACGAGTCTTTGGTTATGATCCTTAGGTCCCACAACCCAAAGGGCCTGCTATTTAGTTAGACATTGACACTATTTTGCGCACATTAGTATTCATATCTTCACCAATTTCACAAGATATCATTGCAAAACTTTCCTTACTTCGAACATAACATCCGATCGTGTTAAGTCTTTCTGGACCATACTAGAAAATCTCCCATAAATACCTGTGGCTCCATCATGCCTCTCGTTCTTACTTTCATGACCTTGTCTGGAACTCTATATGAGGTGCCCACAGTCATTTTGCACATGTTCAACAACCAACAAATAGAATCTCAGAAGAGTTCAACATTTATTGGAGTCTACGAGTGGCTATTATCTCATACCGAGCCATCACACCACTTCTAGTTAGGAGAGATTTTTTGCCTTAGATTCGCATAACTCGACATTGTGTGTTGAAGATATAAGAGTGCCCAATTATCTTGATCTCCATCATCACACTCACAATCAAACTCATTCTACACTGGTTGTCTCGGCACAACCTCAAGAGTTTGGGTGCGAATAAGGTCACGTGTTGATTTTTTTGTCATACATTTCCCTTACTACATTACTCACACACTCATATGGAGTTATCATATTATGGCATGAGTGGTTTCACAATATTAACTATCACTACCTTGAGCATCTTAGTCAACATGACATGGTTACATGATTTCCTATAGTTTGTTTCTCAAAGGGACTTTATGAGGGTTATGCTCTTGGAAAACACCTTGAAGAGAAATTTGATAAGGGAAAAGCTTGGATAGTTTCATCAACTTTAACATTGATTCAAAATGACATCACGAGGATTTTCCCCATCCTTCTTTCACTAGGGCCAAATATGCTCTCACCTTCATAGATGACTTTTCCATATATACATGGGTCTACTTCCTTAGGCAAAAATATGAAGTGTTCAATTACTTTTGGGACTTCAAGGAACTTGCTGAGAATTAATTTGGGAAAATCATCAAAGTTCTTCGAACAAATAATGGGGGAGTATGTTAGCAACATATTTGAGTATTTTTGCACCACATAGGGTATTGATCTACAATAGACAGTTCTTTACACTCCTTAGTAGAATGAAATGGCAGAACCAAAATATAGGTCTTTGAAAGACATGGAAAACTGTATGATCCACTCTAAATATTTGAATCCACAGTTTTGGGGTAGATGCCATCAATTGTGCCTATTATATACAGAACCGGGTTCCCAACAAATCTTTAGAAGGTATAACTCCCTTTGAATCTTAGCACAACAGAAACCTGAAGTTAAGAACTTGGGGTATTTCAATCATAGGTGATGGTATACATTCTCCAAAATTAACATAAGGAAATGGAGCCTCAATCCAAACCTTGCATCTTTTTGAGTATCTAGAGGGGACCAAGAGCTATAGACTTATCCATCCTACTACTTGTGAGTTGTTCATTAAAAGAAGTGTTAAATTTTAGGAGAGTCTTACTGACTCTTTACTTGACACTTCTCCATATCCTTTGGCTTCATTTAGTTTTGATGAGTATTCTAGGGATTCGATCATCCACAACAAGTTCCCGAGGTAGTGTATTCTACTTCTTCTAGTTTTGACAACAAGCAAAGTGGATTCTCTTTAGCCTTTACATAGATTACCACATCATTAACACTCCACTCTTCTTAGGGGACCTTATTTTCCTCACTTATTTCTATCTCTAATATGGGGGATGATCATTGTACATGGGTACCTCATTAGGTTGAGTTATAAGACCCACCACTTCTACTTCTTCTTCTCTAGTTTTCGCGAGTGAGTTCTTTGTCTCTCTTTTGGGGAGTTTTTTCCCACTAGATTTTCTCCTTTTACTCTTTCTCATGATAAATTTCATTATATGTGGGTACCTCATCAAGCCTTATTTCCAGGACCCACTTTCCTTTTTCACTACCCACCTAAGTTGTTCTTATAGGGGTGTTAGTGTAGGATATTTATTTTCCTTGTATTTTTATTTACTTGGAGCTTTCCTACACTCATGGGATATGCTTGCTTAGTTGTAGTAGTTGTGTGTTGAGTTAGCTTACGCATTTTGTTTAGTTATATTTTTAGGTTCTTTGGATTCATTCTTGTCTTGTGAGTTCTTGATCATATTACATCTTATTGTTAGTTATTTTGATTTCTGTAATTACTCGTGCATTTGTTTTTCATTAGAGATCCAAAATTCTAATATCATTGCACACGAGTGTATTAAATATTACTATTAGATATCCAGGTTGTATAATCTATGTTTTCAACTCTTAGTGGCCAATTTATTTGACTCACCTTAGAAAATTTGCATTCTTGTAGTCCATGTTGATTGGTGAAAGTGATTTCAAGATCTGGGAGAAAGATTTTCCTTGGAGAATTGGATCGACATAACAATATTTGGGGGATGTTTTTATCTTGAATTTATGTTGACAAAAACAACAAATTGTGTACCTCATCCCCTTCACCTCGCCAACATTACCACATCCCAAGTAATGTAAATATTTTTCTCATAAAATATGAATATGTATAGTCTACTTACAAAATATAGCCCATAACAGTGGTTTCATAGTTATTAGAGGTCGTATTAAATAGATTGATATGTATATGCCCTTATTCATAATCTCAAAGAAGAGATAACCTTTATATAGAGACTTTAGTATTTAAGTTTTTTAGTACAAAGAGTGTGTTTAGTTTTTCCTCTAATGTTATAAATTTCCATAATTGGTCATTATAAAGAGTCTTATTTGTCTAGTAATGTTTTCTTATTTTTAATGATTTTTCCGAGTCTAATTATGTCAAAATAATTATTTTGGTCAAATGTGACTTTGTAAAATTTCTAAGAAAAATGGCCTCACTTTTCAATAATTGGATGCATTTTTGTCTATACGCGACATCCTTCTTGTGAGGGTGAATTTTTCAATGATCCTCAAAGCTAGATCAAGTTGACTTAGCAACATTGTACTAGAGGATGGAGGCTTGAAATGTTGGAGGTCAATCAATGACCTCTCATCAATCACTAATAATAGGGCCACATACCAGTTATGGTGGCAACTTTTTTGTTGTGAGTATGTGATTTTCAATTTTTTAGTGTATTTCTTTTCAGTTTTCTACATTGTGTGGTTTGTATTGATGCTAAAAAAATGATTGTATTAGAGAGTAGATAATTACAATGATCCAATAAGTGTGGAGATCCTATGAGTACCTCATTGGAATATTATTGAACAATGAATATGTTCATCGGTAATGGTGATCATGTTCAACAACATCTAAGACAACAAGACCCAAATCGGTGAGTATGCAATTTAGTATGATTTTCTTTTTAGTAATCCTAGTTTGATGAATAGTAAATTTCACATTGTGGGGGGGAACATGACACCAATGTTCCATTTCCATTATGTGCAAAACCATCCAAATTCAAGGGCAACTTCTAGTGGTAGTGGCATTTTTCTAGATTTTGTTCAAGATTAAGTGGCGGTGATCGACAATAAAGGGCTACAATTAAGAACATTGAAATTCTTATAGGATGTAATGTGCAATATATTTTGCAGGTATGTTTTTTCTTGTTCAATAATAAGTGAGATTTTATTCCTATATACTTCCTTGATTTACAAGCATAGTGGTGAAAATAGCACCAAAGTAAGTCAGTTCATGGATCTTGAAAGGGTTTATATGAGGATGTAGAAAACGGCTCGAGCTGGATAGTTGATCGATTCTCATTCATGTAAAGGTTTGTGGTAAGCCTATTTAAAAGCATGGAAGAAGATATCCTTTCGTTTGGATCAAGATCATGAGTCACATAGTAGGGCATGTTTCACAGGGGTGAGCATATTGCAGTTGAGTGTGTGAATGTTTTTCTACCATGTTCACACTAAGGGGATGAATGTTAGGAAAATCCTATGTAGTTCTCACATTATCGTTGGATGAAAAATTGTGTTTTATTGAGTTATAACATCTCATATATTAAAAATTAGATAATTCATAGTTTTATTTGGATTTTTTTAAACAAATCTTAGGTACAGGTTGTAGGAGATATTTTAGAGTAAGTCATTTCCTAGATTATAAGGATACAAAAAGCTCGTATCCATGGAGTGTTCTTTATTGTATATCATACCGTGAAATAATATGTTGTGTTAAAATTTTATCTACTCTTACAATCATAAGAAAAGGAGAATTATAATGTAAACATTAAGTTGAGCACTAGTGACTAAAAATTGCACATGTGTGTGCACACAAACATGCACACACAAGAAAAACATATTGTTCTCTAAGAAGGTAGAAACCTAAAAGGAACAAAAAAGGAAAAGGATATACCTAGCCTCAACATAATCATCCTAGTTTTCTAGTTTCTTGAATATAATTTTAATGAAAAAATCATTAGCTGTCAAATCAAATATCAAAATGATAAATTATGTTTTATTTGTGCGAAAATATTTTCATGACAATATATTTGAACAAGTTTATTATAAGTGGATTGAAAAATTATATTCATAAAATGGAAGGAACCTATAGATTTCATAATGGATCATTGCATTATCTCGGGAATATAACCTTGGGGGAACTAGGCTAAAAATCCCAAAACCAATAAAATGAATTTTTAATTTAAAAGACACTTCCTTTATTGAGAGATGATCATATTTAGAGAATTGCACTTTAGATGTCCAAAAATAACAACAAAGAATATATTTGTGACAATATCTTTGACCAAATGTATCGTAGGTGTATTGAATGATTATGTTTACACTAAATAGAATGAACATCTAGACTTCAAAATTTCTTATTATGTTATCTTGGCACATGACCAAGGGAAGTAGGCTTAAACACCCCAAACTAGTGGGTTCATATAAAAGAAACTTATTTTTATAAGATTATCAAACAAAGAGTTATACTTTAGAACTCCAAAAATAACAAAGAAGACACAAAATAAGGGAAAATATAATAATTTAACTTTTAAATTCCAATGAATTCAAAATAGAAAATTTAGTTCTATGGTGTTTTCTGAGTACAATGTGTTATTTTGATCACCTATGTATCGAGTTACATGTTAGACCCATTATTTGGTGATGAAATATTATGTGCAATGCATGTACCACTATATTTAAGATACAAAATTATGATGGTGCCAAAGGATCCAAAGACTTTGGGTCTATTAGAATGATATTAATTATCTCACAAAACCAACTTTTGGACTTATGTATCCATTTAACATGTGTAGGATGAAATCCTCAAAGGTAGCAACAAAGAAAGGACTTGAAATTTGCAAAGTGAGAGTACATGTAACAATTACTTTCATCTCAAGAATATCAAGCATGGACATGATTGTAGAAAGTGACTTTTACTACCTCAAGAAGAAATATGGTATCAAATAGTATCCCTCAATAATGCAATGCTTTCAATAATTTATTGAATTTTATTATTTCAAGAACAAATACGCAATAAAATTCATCCCTAAATAATGCAAAAATTTCAATAGTTAAGATTAATTTCTACGAATACATTGTCAATATTAACCAAATCTTTGGGAGCAACCAAAATAAATCCTAGATATTTTAATTGTTAATGAAAAATTCCTCGAGTGATTGTTACATAAAGAATTCTCAATGGAAAATGCTTCAATTTATTATAATTAGACAACATAAGACACCCCTACATGAGTCTCGGGATAAATAAAATGCAATAAGAGTTATTCATGTTGTTGAAGTATTTACAAGCATTGTCCACTAAACCTGCAAGGTTTTATGCTGAAAAACACAACCAAAGTTTGCATGGTCAAGGTGTGATCTGCAATGATCCATTTTTTCAAAGAGTTCGAGAGTATCCTCGCAAAAATAATTTTTACATAACTATAGTCTATGGGTCCACATTATTTTGAGGCATTTTTTCAAATAGTTCTCATGCACTCGCGTATACTTCAACATTTTATATACATTTATGAAAGGGAATTGAAAACAAGAACATCTAGAAAGAATCCCTTTCCATTATGCTTTCATAAATGGCCATTTCTAATGTAAAGCTCCCAATGTGGTACAAGTTGGGAGGATGGCGGAAGAGTTCATGGAGTTTGGCTTTGCACTTTCCAATTGCATCCAACTAAAAGTTTCTAAACACATTTTCAATAAACAATTTTTAACACTCATGTAATCATCACATCAATCAATAATGAAGTGTTTAAAATTTTACAAACACCAAATGAATTTACTTAAAGGATTAAATCCCCATTTTTAAAAAGATATCTTTAATTTAAAATCAAGGAAGACTGAAAATGAAGTTTTTTTTTATTATTGGTAAATAGTTTTTGAAAGGGACTATACCCTTGTATACAAAAAAAGGGGCCTAGGCTTAATATGAGTGAAAAACATTATAAGAAGGATCAAGATCCGTATAAGACATAAGAAACTAGTGTAACCAAAGATCAGATTACCCCAAAATATCCAACCAAGCGCAAAAGCAAAAGAGCAACAAAAAAACAACAACAAAACAACAAAAACCACGACAGAAGTCAGCAAGAACAACACAGATCCATAATTACTTCTTGGCGGCTTTGGTAATTCTGGATTTGATAGTCTGCCGGAGGTGAACATAGCCAATGCCGTCATGTGAGTAGGGTCAGTAGTATCCAGCTGTTGAATGGTTTGTTTGCTTTCTTTTTCCATGCCCCAAAGAGTAGCTGGTATGCCGCTGAGATTAGAGACGCAACATACGTGCTGCTCAATAAAATCCTTAATTGCATTAAAAATATCCATATTATAATCATGGCGAGTCTTGATTTTTCCAAGTCGGTTTTCTAGGGAGTAAAGTTTTTGTAGATATCTTCAATCTGATTGTTGTCAATATCATCCTCCTCCTCCTTCATTCTCTTACCTTTTTGCTTAGAAATTTTTTTAACTTCCTCTTTCAACAATGAACATGTCGGGCTTCTAAAGCTTCCAACCTTTTAGTGGAGCTCTCAGCATGTGTCTCCTGAGAACCCGTACTGCTAATGTGTAGGAGATTATGGGCAACCTCCAAGTCCTGAGGCACATTCCCCGAAATAGGGGTTTCCAGGTTCAGCCTTTTAGATGATCTAGTTCTAGGCCTGTTCGAGGTGGAGGTGAAAGGGGTGGGGGCAGAGGTGGGGGGATGACAAGGGGAGCCGAGAAGGAAGGCGAGGTAAAGCAACCGCGGTGATGGGTATAGAGGGAGTGGTATCCGTAGCGGTGGTGGGAAAAGAAGGAACAGAGATGGGGGAGGTTGGGATGCTGGGAAGCTTGAGGAGACACAGTTTATGCAACAAGAAAATGAGCCCTTGATGCAACGGGACCGCACGAGCATGTTTTTGAAACTCCAAGATGGAGCACTGAAGAGAGTTAAGTAAATAATGAGGGAAACATATCGTGTAATTTCTGCGGAAGTGGTTGAGGAACACAAGATGCTTTGAGGGCACTGTGACAAATCTCCCCTCTAGAGAAATGTATCTCACCATCATATAGGTAACCTCATCAAAAGGTGGAGGGATAGAGCTGACTTGCAGACCCGCCATGACAAAAACCAGTTTCTCATTGCCCTCCACAAATTTCCTCTCCTCAGCTGGCATGTCAATCCTTTTATTGAAAAATTGGTACCCATCCATTCCAAGGCCTAGTAGCTTTGGCGATTAACTCTTCATTGATCAAAACTTTCTGTCCTCCATATTCAACTTTGCGGTCTTTCCAGTCCTTCACGAACTGAATGGAGATGCTTTGGTCATGACCCTGTATCTTCTCAATGAAATTAAGTTACTAGGAAATGAAGTTACAAATATGTACATATATACATTCCAATTCGTTTCTAAGTAATGATGTGAATCAAGTTATAAATATGTGTACATATGAATTTAAAAGGTGTTCATAGATTCCAATTCTTTTCCAAGCAATGATGTGAATCAAGTTACAAAGATGTACGCATATGAATTCAACATGTATACATAAATTCCATTTTTTACCAAGTAATGATGTGAATCAAGTTACAATGATGTATGCATATGAATTCAAAATGTATACATAAATTCCAAATCTTTTCTAAAAATTGATATGAATCAAGTTACAAAGATATACACATATAAGTTCATAATGTAAACATAATTTCCAATTTTTATAAACAATAATATGAATCAAATTACACAAATATACACATATGAATTTGAAATATATACATAAATTCCAATTCTTAACCAAGTTACAATGATGTACATATATAAATTCTAAATGTCTATATAAGTCCCAATTCTTTCCAAGTAGTAATGTAAATCAAGTTACAAAAATGTAATGATGTGAAATATTTTCACAAATATAAGTGATTCACTCGAAGAAATAAGATTATTATGAGAGGGAAATTCGTCGTGTTAACCTTAAGCATTGAATGATTTGAGGTAATCGAATCAAATTTTACGCATATCCCTTTCCGCCAAAAAAAAGTAAAAAATAAAAAATAAAAACTACTATAGGTAATGGGTGAAAAATCCAAAATTACTAATATTTTAAAATTCCCAAACTTCAACACTACTTTCCATGGTGGGGAATAGGTCAAGGTCTAGGGGAAATGGTGCGTGATTGCCACGGTGGTGGAATTTGTCATAGAAGAAATGAGTGGTTGACATAGAGTAAACTTTGCATTGAGAAGTGAAAGGTACATATTTAAATAGTTAGAACAAAAAAAATTACATTTTATGGTCAACAATCCTACAGGAAAGAGAAGGTGAGTACATACTGATGAGACTTATACCATGAAAATGAAGTTTGGAGTAGCTGCATCGATGATCAAGGTATTCATGTGTGAGATGCAATTTTCAATAGTTTCCTACCGTCAAACCATTAGACAATCCTTACCATTTTCATTGAATGCTTGCTTTATTACTATCAAACCAATTAGAAAAGCACTACCATTTTAGTTGGATACTTGTTTTCTTACCACTTTTTGCTGGGAATCTATCAATAAAAATGTGGATATGCATACATTTTGTTGGATACATGAAATGTAATTTGTTATATTTTAGGTGGAGTTAATCTTTTTAATATGTTTGATATGAATTAGTATATTTATTAACTCTCTTAATATGGAAAAGACCCTTGATGATTAAAAGGGGTTTGATATTAATGTATAACATGTCATTTACTTGGTTGTATCCACCACTATAAACCAATGTATTTTGTGCTTTTATATATTCACTTATTTAACAATGTTCTTAAATTTAAGGATGTGTATACTAAATATACTCTTATCATACGAAGTATAAGTTTCTATACTTCTTTTCATCATGGAAAAGCTAGTAGTGTGCCCTTCACGGTAAAAGCTTTGACTAGCCCTTTAAATTTGATGCCTCTAGACCCATTAGTCCTCCAAATTCCACAATACATAGATTAAAAGGAGAAAGATAGTTAAAAGTCCCAAAAAGTTGACACTAGAATTTTCATAGTGGGGAACAAGTCAAGGGAGAAATGATTTGAGGTAATCGAATCAAATTTTACTCATATCCCTTTCCTCCAAAAAAAAAAACTACTATAGGCAATGGGGAAAAAATCCAAAATTACAAATATTTTCAAATTCCGAAACTTCAACACTACTTTCCATTGCTGATGGTGGGGAACAGGTCAAGGTCTAGGGGAAAATGGGGCGTGATTGCCATGGTGGTGGAATTTGTCATAAAAGAAATGAGTAGTGACATAAAGTAAACATTGCGATGGGATGGGATGCAATGCGATGTGAAAGGTGCATATTGAAATAGTTATAACAACAACAATCCTACCAAAAAGAGAAGACGAGTACATACGGATGATATTTATAGCATGAAAATGAAGTCTCAGAGTAGTCATGCGTCGATGATCGAGGTATTCGTGTGTGAGGCACAATTTTCAACAGCTTTCCTACCGTCCAAACCATTAGACAATCGTTACCATTTTCATTGAATGCTTGCTTTCTTCTCATTAAAAACCAATTAAACAAGCACTACCATTTTAGTTGGATGCTTGTTTTCTTGCCACTTTTTGTTGGGAATCCATCAATAAAAATGTGGATATGCATACATTTTGTTGGATACATGAAATGTAATTTGTTATATTTTAGGTGGAGTTAATCTTCTTAATATGTTTAATATGAATTAGAATATTTATTGACTCTCTTAATATGGAAAAGACCCTTGATGATTAAAAGGGGTTTGATATTAATGTATAATATGTCATTTACTTGGTTGTATCCACCACTATAAACCAATGTATTTTGTGCTTTTAGATATTCACTTATTTAACAAAATGTTCTTAAATTTAGAGATGTGTATATTAAATATACTCTTATCATACGAAGTATAAGTTTCTATACTTCTTTTCATCATGAAAAAGCTAGTTAAGTATGTGCCCTTCACGGTAAAACGTTGAGTAGCCCTTTAAATTTGATTAGTCCTCCAAATTCCAAAAAGTTGGACACTCCACTTTTCATGGTGGGGAACAAGTCAAGGGAGAAATGATTTGAAGGAACAAGTCAAGGGAGAAATGATTTAAACTAGACCGTGATGCGAAAATTTTGACAATTATTTCGGAGGCATCGAAAATCATTCACAAATTACCATTCACCACAATGGAGTTCTCAAGTCTTTTATGTGACGCTTTGCTCCTGTTTTTATTATCTTTTAACATTTCCATGAGAACTCTTGGAAGAAATAGTTGTGATATGAGAGATGACTCCGTAATGTTGACGTGGAAACTGAACCCATGCGGACAAAATTAAATAAATAATAATTTTCCGTATGGAAAGAAGTGGCGAAAGAATAATACTACTGATCATGGAAAATGGAAGAGGCCCAATCAACCCATTCAACGTATCATGATGGACAGTCATGATGTGGGGTTGTCCGGGTGCATTATGAATGAAGGGTAGCCAGTGGTGAATTTCCAGGGGCACTCTTGTAACCCGTGACTAAACGGTTGACGTCGAAAGTGGAAAGTGGACGAATATTGGATTTCAGAGAGACTCTTGTAACCCAAACTTGTATATAAATTCATCTTCTACTCAGTTCCATCCAACACGGGCGCAGACCGAAGATGAATATGGTTTCTCTGCTAATGTTGTTTCTGTGTGCACTGCCACTGCCTTCCTGCATCTCGCATTCTTCTCCTTCTTATTCTTCCGATCAGCATGCTCTTCTCACTTTCAAGCACTCGCTCTTCCCCAATAATTCTCTCCACGATTGGTCTCCCATGAATCACAACGGCACTGCCTGCAATTGGACTGGCGTTACCTGCTCTCATCGCAGACAGCGCGTGGTTTCCTTGAATCTCACAGGTATGTCTTTAGCAGCCTCTTCCATCTCTCCCTTTCTTGCTAATCTCTCTTTCCTTAGAATTCTTGATCTCTCCTATAACTCCTTCCACGGACAAATTCCACCTCAGTTCGGAAGCCTTTTTCGCTTACGAATACTTCAATTGTCTTTCAATGATCTCACCGGCATCATTCCCTCCCAGCTTGGCCTTCTCCCCAGTTTAGACAAGCTTAGGTTACGAGGAAACCAACTGGCAGGCACAATCCCCTCCTCTTTAGGAAACTTGTCCTCTTTAACTATCTTGGATTTGACTCAAAATAGACTTCGTGGTGGTATTCCTGTTGAAGTGGGCATGCTTACTCATCTCAACTGGCTTATTGTTGAAACCAACTACTTAACAGGACCGATCCCCAATGCTCTTTTCAACTGCACTCATCTCCAAATTTTGGCTTTAGTTCAGAACCACTTAACTGGCCGCATTCCCTCGCAGTTTGGCAAACTATCAGAGTTGCAACAACTGTATTTATGGGGAAACCAACTGACTGGAGAAATCCCAAGCTCCCTCTCTAATTGTACTCTCCTTCAACTGCTTGACTTAGGCCCTAACCAACTGAGTGGCACAGTGCCCTTGGAGTTGGGTACTCTGCTCCATCTTCGGTGGCTTAATTTATGGAAGAATCATCTGGTGAGCGGAAGCAGCGGTTTGTCTATTCTAACAGCCTTCACTAATTGTTCCTATTTAATAACAATTAGTTTGTCTCAAAACTATCTCACCGGCATCTTGCCCTCTTCAGTTAGCCAGCTGTCAAAAGTACTCTCCTATTTGTCCTTGGCCTAGAATAAAATCGAGGGAAACATACCAAGTGGCATTGGCAACCTCACGGCGTTGACATGGTTAAACCTTCATGATAATCATTTCAACGGGACCATTCCATCTGCACTCAGTCAACTTCCAAATCTGGAAAGATTGTATTTGGCGAGAAACAATTTATATGGAACAATTCCAGAAAATTTGGGTCAGGCTAAAAGGCTTGGGTTGTTATCACTGAGTGAAAACATGCTTTCAGGGAAAATTCCAGACAGTCTTGGCAATCTTCCACAGCTAAGAGATCTTTTTCTTGATCACAATCAACTGTCAGGAAAAATACCTGCCAGTTTAGGGAGATGCATAACTTTGGAAAAGGTGGACTTATCTTACAACAAGCTGAGAGGAAATATACCTTCAGAAGTTGCAGGTCTTCCAAATCTCCAATTCTATTTCAACATTTCCAACAATTTATTAGAGGGTTCTCTTTTAGAAATGAGCAAAATGGTAATGGTCCAAGCTATAGATGTGTCTCTCAACCAATTCTCAGGTGAAATTCCAGCCACACTGTCAAGTTGCATAGAATTGCAATATTTGAATCTTTCTTGGAATTCATTTGACGGCCCAATACCAACATCACTCACACATCTGAAAAATCTTGAGGACATTGATCTCTCAAACAATAATTTGTCTGGTGCAATCCCAATGGCTTTCCAAGAGATGAAAATACTCCAGCATATCAATCTCTCTTCAAACAAGTTAGTAGGAGAGGTTCCAAAGGAAGGAGTTTTTGCAACACTTGATGAGTCTGCAGTTATGGGAAATCTTGGTCTTTGTGGTACATGGATAAATTTGCAGCCATGCTCTCATTCCAAACATAAACAATTTTTAGTCTCTAAAAAGGTAATGGTACCACTTGTGATTGGCATTTCAATCTTCATCATGTCTTTATTATTGTTCCTATATTCTTATAGGAAGAGACATACTAGTCAAAAAACCCTTGCCCTCAATGTAGGACCCACAAGAATTTCATATGAAGAACTTGTAGAGGCAACTGGTGGGTTTATGGAGACCAATCTATTGGGGTTGGTAGTTTTGGATCCGTTTATAAAGGGATTCTAAACAATGGTACAAATATTGCTGTTAAAGTTCTCAATTTGCAAGATGAGATTGCTCACCAAAGTTTTATCAAAGAATGTAATGTGTTAAAAAGAGTCAAACACCGCAATGTGATCAAAATCATTTCTGCTTGTTCTAACCTTGATTTTAAAGCACTAGTCCTTCCATTCATGTCAAATGGAAATTTGGAGAAATGGCTATATCCTCAAGGAGAAGAAGAATGCAGATTAAATTTGAATGATAGATTAAAAATAGCAACAGAGATAGCACATGGGATTACATATCTGCATCATCATTGTTTTGTGCAAGTGATTCATTGTGACTTGAAACCCAATAATGTGCTATTAGGAGATGATATGACTCCATATATAGATAGACTTTGGCATCGCCAAACTACTATTTGGAAATTCAATGGATTCATTGACTTCTACAAATGCACTCAAAGGATCTATTGGCTACATTGCACCAGGTATAGATTTTACATTATTGTAATATATATTATCATTGCATCATTTTTGTATTTTGTATTCAAATGTTTAAAATGGTTTGAGAGTAAATAATCATTGTATTGTAGAGTATGGAATGGGTGGAAGTCTCTCAACCAAAGGAGATGTATACAGCTATGGCATTTTACTCTTAGAGTTGTTGACAAGGAGGAGACCAACAGATGACATGTTTGTAGAAGGAATCAATCTACAAAATTGGGTAGGTATGAATTTTCCAAACAAAATCATAGAAGTGGTTGATAATAATCTCCTTAGAGATGCAAATGAATCAGAGATATCAATGGTGTTGGCATGCCTTACACAATGTATGCAAGTAGCATTGGTTTGCACAAGAGAGTTGCCTCAACAACGCCCAAATATGATAGAGATAGTTGAGAGATTAGAAAAAATAAGAGGTGCATTTCATGGTACTCCTAGAGATTTTCAATTGCCGATAAATATCTCACCTTTCTTTGGTGGAGACAAGTGGTATAAGAAGGGGCGATGAGAGTTGTTCTACATCTACATCCTAGCTATTCACTCAAGAATGTTATTTTGTTAATTAGTGACTCTAGTTATGTTCTCTTAGATTGAATAATAATTTGTATTAAATTTTCTATATGGATTTAGTATATTGTGAGGTTATGTAAGGATAATATGTGTAATGTTGGACAAAATTATCTTGGAGATACAAGATTAAATTGTGATTTTTGGCAACCTTGATGATGTATAAGCTCTGTGTGTGTGTGTGTGTGTGTGTGTGTGTGTGTGTGTGTGTGTGTGTGTGTGTGTCTATATATATATATATATACTCTCAAAGTTTTGAATTCTTATATACACATCATAGAGTTTGGAGATTTTTAATACAACATCATTATTTAAATATCAAATATTTTAGTCAAATAAATATTTCATTGGACTTTTTATTTGGCTAGATAAATGAATGGGGATTGCAATAATTTTTCTCTACTAATCTAGAACCAAATTCGATAGAGGCCATGTTTCTTACCATCATAGGTTGTGGAAAAGCTATAACAACCGTGGTTTGTAGAAGAGAGGTGCCTCATCAAATGCCAAAGAGTATGGAGATATTCAAGACATTACGAAAATGTTAAGAGTCACATTTCAATTGAACATAAAGATATACATCTACCTACTTACTGTTTTTAAAATATTGTTGTTTGTTATTAAGTAATAAATTTGAAATTTGAAATTTATAATTTACTTTCTTTATCAAAAGATTTTTTTGTATTTTTCATCTCAATTATTTTATTGAGAAAATTTATAGTTATATGTTTTAAATTATTTTCTTTATTTTATTTTATTCATTAAAATTTAGTAAAAACATATATTATTTTATATAAGAATAAAATTTTATAATTTTTTTGTATAATAAAAGAAAAAAATAAAATAAAAGAAATTAAGATG
The DNA here is from genome assembly GCA_018340775.1 of Taxus wallichiana var. yunnanensis. Taxonomy (NCBI): domain Eukaryota; kingdom Viridiplantae; phylum Streptophyta; class Pinopsida; order Cupressales; family Taxaceae; genus Taxus; species Taxus wallichiana. The sequence continues at coordinate 479,813,672 of CM031239.1, forward strand.
TTTTTAAAATGTGAACCTTTAATCGTATATTATTATCTCCATGCTAGAGAGGCCACACTATACTTAATTAACTTTTTGTTCTTTTATTTTTTCAACTTATTTAAGTGTGTATTTCTAAATTTAAATGAACCTTGAATAGTTAAAATGTTTTTTTATGGTAGCTTACCTAATCCTAAATATTATAAATTCCTTCCAAAAGATCCACATTATTTCTTTTTACATTTTAGGTTCAATTTGTATATATTTCTAAGGTTCATAATATGCACTCAAAATTTTAAAGAAAAGATTGGAATTTAAAAGGGTATTAACAAGGCTAAAGAAAGGAAGTGATCATTCTCATTCCTTGCTCATAGATACATATAATTTTCTAACTAAGAAATACACTCAAAAACTATAAAAAGGGGTCTAAATTTACTCTCAACCCCTTGGCCCATTGTAAATTACACTTGTAGTATTGCATGATAAATATATAGAGATATAATAGCTTACATTTGTAAATGTACAACATAATTATTTCATTATTCTACTCTTAATTATCTTAATGGGATTTCAAGTAACAAAATTTTCATTAACTATTTAATATGTCTCAAGTATTGATCAATATAGTTTCTGATTTTGAAACAAAATTGAATCCAATATAAGAAAGAAGCAAAGCACTAGTTAGGCAGACATTTCAAATCCTCTCTAATTTTGAGATTATTCTCATTCTCTTTACATCTGAAATGAGAATTCATTCTTGAATGTTCATCTATGAACTATTTTATCAAGTAAATTTTTATCTCACAATGTAGTGCTTGAAATTTGAATTATACAAAAGGCTCGTGCATTATTTAACAAAATTCCTCAAAACAATGTAGTATAATGGAATACTAAACTTAAAAATATTTACGAATAGCCTCATAACATGTGGTATAAAGGAAAATACTATAACGCTAGCTAAATTCTCCCCACTCGAGACCAAGAACAACCTAGGTTTAGTTAGGAAAATTTAAGGAATAACAAATTTTTATTTTATTTAAAGTGTTCCCAACAAAATTCGAGTCCATTACAACAGATATCGAATCATCCTACAAAACACTAAGAGAGAGAAACTCATCCTTAGCACAGATAGATTATCTTCTTGCAAAGCGCATAGAAAAAATTTCCTCGGGCACGGAAGAGGGAGCACGGAAAGAAATTTTCTTCCGGGCGTGGAAGAGAAGCACGGAGGGACTCTTTTTCTCTCGGGCACACAAGACGGGCGCGGAAGAAACTCGTTTCTCTCTCGGGTGCGCGCAAGATGGACCCGGGCACGCAGGGGCTCATTTTATCATGGGCACGCGAGATAGGCACGCAAGAGGTGCGAGGAACGTAAGGGCCGTGTGCGAGAAGTGCCAGGCGTGCAAGACGCGCGCGCATGACACGTGTGCATGAAGTTTTGTCTTTTCTGCGAACTTCAGAAGGCCATAAATTTTGCTAGGGAACTCAGATTTTGGCAAACGAGGAATTTTGAAAATCTCTCATCGTCCTCTTTGCATACGAACCTTAATAATTTAGTTTGGATAAATTTTTAAGGGTCAATTTTGAGAAAATGATCTGCATGGCTTTTAAAAGGCAAGTTGTTAAATTTTAACTTTTGAAATTTTAATCAATTGATCTTCTTCCTCTCTCAACTTGTCAATTATACATGGAGGATTTTTCTTAGATGGATTTAGGATGGATTCCAATGGTTAATTTGTTTGATGGATTTGCAAATCAAAATTTCCAATTTTACACATTAAGAAGTCTATGACTTTGCCTTTGCTTGATCTGAACAATTTTTAAAAAGTTTATTAAGTATTTTAGCTTGGTTGGGGTTGTTTTGATCTTACAAGTTCAATTTGATATTTCATTTTGTCTTTTAGATGTTGCAGGGTCATTTTATTCAATTTTCTGATTAATAATTGCTAGTATGAAAATTATCCAACAGAGCTCAAATTTGAATAGATTTATTTACATTTACCAACTTTGAACTATGAATTCATTTCCAACTCAAATCTAAAATGTTAAATTTGTTTCAATTCAAGTTGTGCAAAATCCAAAATGCAGTTCTAATTTTCAAATCATACATTTCTACAGAACAGAGCATTATGACATTTCTTCATACGTATTTCCAGACTTTCAATGGAGATCTCATAATGCATTTCAACAATCAGATTTTAAATACAACAGTGCCATTTGAGGAATATAATACAATCTTCTATTAACTGAAAATGATGTCCTTACAACCCCTTTTTTTTAAATACAATATACAAAGATACGAATATTTTTTTCTAATTCAAAACCGAATACAGAGCACATCTCTTTCTCATTTAGAATTACAACTATCATATCCAATACAAATAATATTACAAGTCATCCACTTGAAGTGGGAACAAGGTTTTACAAAAGAAATATCTCAAAGGACTGTCAAAATTGTCTTTTCCTCTTCTCCAGAACAACAACATGAAGGTCCTCAATTTATTTTAATTTGATCACAACAAAGGGCGGGGAAAGACAACACCCTCCACCCAACCAAGACATCCAATGAAAGGAGAATCCATCCTTATTCATTGGCCCCTGATCCCCAACCACAATGCAATAAGAAATGTGTTTCAACTCATGGCAACAACATGCTTCCACACACACACACATGCAAATTCATAAATAAAGACACATTCCAAAACAGAATGTAGTTTACAACCACATTAAAACATAACAAACAATACTTAGGCTTCATTATGCAAGCCAAAGGAGCAAGAAACTATGGGGGATGCTACTTATGCCTCCCAAAGGTGAAATGAGTATCACCACCTGAGAATAAACCGCCAAAATAATTCTCATTTCAAATCCTTGACATACCGTTATGCCTCCCCAACCTCTTATGGCACCCCATAGCGAGTAAAGAAATGCAAGATATTTATTTTTACAAGGTGGAACCCAAATCCCAACTCCCTCGACACTTATACCTCCCCAAAACACTTATGCCTCCCTCAATAGTACCCCATAGTCTTCTCCTACACCATCCCTAAGCCATCTACCCAATAGCCCACAAACAATAACAAACATACAAACATTTACATATTCATAAAAGGGAAAAGAAGAGCATTTCCAAGAGCCAAGCTCTTACCTCTCCATGATGGAGTTTGTTCCAAGTTCAAAACAACAAGCTCCTTCCAATGCAAGCAATCCAAATATCAACCCAACACAAGTATTCAACAATCTTCCCAACTTCTCCAAAAGCAAGAGCTCTCAAAAACCAAAAGGAAGTCTCCCAAAATGAAGTGATAAAAGTGAAGCAACCCAAAAACAAGCTAAGGAATTCCAATAAATAGAAGAGGGAAGAGAAGAGGATGAGGTGGATCCATGTAGGATGCCACATCACACATCCTCAACCCCAACAAAAAAGTCAACTTCATTCTCTAATGCATAATCAATAGGTGGGTGAATAATATGATAGATTTACTTACACACTCAAACAAGCCCACACCCCATAAGGACTGAAATTAAATTACGTAAGAAAAGTGCAATTACAACATTCAACTTGACTTGTAAAAATTCATAAAAAAGTCTAACTTTAACACTCCAACCATAGGCAAGGTTAGTATGAAAATTTAAGAGGTATGGGACAAGTTTAACTTGTCCCTTAAGCCTCCAAAATCAGTCTTCAAGGAAAATTTGAATTTCGAAGAAGGTGGAGTGTTTACACTCAAACGTTAACTTACACATCACTTACATGTTACTTACACATTACTTACTCATTCTTACAACACTTTAAATAATAACCAACAAACATACTAATTACATTATCATGATATATTTTAATTAATTAACTTAACAATATTTGTCCCTCAGTAACTCTGCAAACCCGCCCTTGGGGCAAATTTTCTCCACGGCCCCATGAGACCCGCTCTTGGTGAAAATTTTCACCCCAAGGCCGCCTTGGTCTATAACTTGAGAAATATGAGGAGTTAGGAGGACTTCTTTATATCAATGGAAAGGTGAGGAAATTTCCTATCTAATGGAAATGATTTAGGAAATTTTTAATGTGTTAATTTTGAGAAAAATCAATTAGAAACCTTTAAGCTGCATTGGCGAGTGGGTATGGTGAATAATTACCCTCTGAACCTAATTGAACCTTCTAACCCTAAATTTTGGACCTTATGACCTCTAATAATTGTTAATAAAAGAAAATTATATTCTAGTGGATTAGAATTGTTCTGGAACTTGTTAGTGATAGCTATTGTCTTGTAACCACTGTTGTAGATTCTTTTAATAAAAAAAGTCATTCCATAATTTTCCTATTAGTACCTAAATTTAATCTCCTTCAAAGGCCGAGCAGCATCATGGACCTAACAAGATGCTCAAAGGTAGATAGATGATTATGTATGTCATTTTGTAGCCAGGGAAGCAATCTATTTGACTTTTAGGCACTTAGGCTTTGGACAGAGTGGGTAGCACCTTAAGAGGATTTGATCTATCCTCACTATTTTAGGTTGTGCCTTTCAACCAAGGTAAGAGAACCATTTGTAGCTTGTTGTTATGGAGGAGATGGAGATATCCTTCCTAATGAATTTGTTAAGGAGACCTTGAAGAAAATATGATCAATGCAACAAAATCTAACTCTCATGAGTTGTCACTCTAGATAGTGGAGATATTCTCTAGGAAGGTTCAAGCTACTAAAGACATTTGGAATCCTGATTGTTTTTGCATGTTTTGGTAGTAAAATTTGTGCATTTATATACACACATAACAAACAGGGGTAGTATGGGTAATATTTACCAAATTTGTGGGAGGTGAGGCAAAACGAGCTTGATTTCCCAAATCTCTGAGAACTCTTACAAAATGGAAAGTCTAGACAAAAAATACTTCAGAATAGCTAAAATATTCCTTTAACCAGAATATGTACTTCAATGGAGGCCCAGATTAGCACTTTTTCACACAATCTATGAGATTCTAACACAAAGGCTCGAGTTAGAAGATCCAATAAAACATCAAAATCTAAGATCAATCATGCTTGAGGTACACCTAGAGGCTTACAAACAATCTTTGTCAATGAATGAAAGAAAAGTGATTTTAAATCGTTTATTTCATTCCCAGATGAAATCTCTTCTGAGAAATGAGATTACAGATGCCACTAAACTATCACAAGGATTGAGACCTATGTGATCAAGATAGATTTTGATACAAGATTGCAACAGGAAACAAGGAAAACTATTTACAGACATTCAGGAGTAAAATGAACACATTTTACATAAGATCCACATAGAATAACTCGAGTTTGATTAAATTTATCAGCAGGGGAAATTTTCTAGAACAATCTCAGAGCTTGTCAATGGCTGTACACTTGCAACCACCTTGACACGATCAAACTTAATACAAAAGAGATATACAAGATTCTCATATGGCTTCTCAAAAGACAAGCTTTTTCAAATTTTCCTCTTGGGAATTTTCTTCGACCTCTAACACTCCAACCATTTGCACAAAAAAATTGTGCCATTTATAACATTTACAATAGAGCCCCTTCTTCCCCAAAAGAAAAAAATATTTAATGTACCAGTGCTCGCCATGATCTCGATCGTGATTTCCGAATCGATCTGTAAAAAAATTTCAAGTGCTCATGGGAAAATATCTTTGAAAATCTCAGCATTCAACTCCTTCATCTAGTAGAACACTCCTTCTTCAACATGCCAACCACTTCTGCCCCTAATCTGTCAAATTTGGTTCCTTGCGTACTCGAGAAAAGAAAAACAAAAAATCATATCGAGCCCAAGAGTCGAGACCACTTTAATGGTGAAAGACATCTCTAGATCTCCTACACCAAATGTAGATATCAAAATTAATTCTCCTCTCTGTTTGGCATGTAGGAAACACTAAGAAATCATGAAGACTCGCACATCCAGGAGCGTTTTAGTAAAAATGGGGGAAAATTAGATTCAGACTCATAGCTTCATTGATCTTTACTTTGAATTTGGGCCGTCCACGTGGAAGATTCAACTTTAAAACAGGCTCTGGGGTTCCTTTGACTTTTTACAACCTTTTGAAAAAATGGAAAAAATTTCCATTTTTCTCTACACATCACGCCTTGGGAAATGAGCTTGACATGTGTCCTAATGTGGGTCCTAGTGGAACCACACTTCCTTTTTCATTTTTAACCTTTTTCTCCCAAGAGGAAATTTTTCCAAATTTCCCCGAGAGTCCGCACCTCCACCATTGACTAGAGCAAGCTTTGACTTTTCCCTTATCGGGCTTGTGGGCCATTTTGAGATTTTAATCCTTTTGATGTCAAGAGGCAAAAATCCAATTTTCCTCCAATGGTCTCGCTTCCCCACCTCTTTGACTTTTCAAACTGCCACATGTCATAATGGTGCATCCAACTAGAAAGGGCCACTTTTCAATTGATGCCAAGAAGTAATTTTGACTAGGAAATTACACCCGTCAAACCGTAAAATGCAGGAAAACCACCATTTGAGCCCGAGGAGACAAGAAAACATAACAGAGGCCGCAATCGAAGAATTTTAATGACAAATGGGGTGAGAAAAATTTAAGCACCAACAACTTACACATTACTTACTCATTCTTATAACACTTTAAATCATAACTAACAACCATATTAATTACATTCTCATGATATATTTTAATTAACTTAACAACATGATTACTCATAATATTAACACCAGATTAAATAAATAATGAAAGGGGTAAGTGCACCACATAAAACACATGCAAACATTAAACAAAAGGGACCAAATAAAATAAAAACATAAAATCCCTTGGTCACATTTAAAGGTGATCCCCCCCATGGGAATCCCTAACACAATCAAACACACATAAATAAATATAGTTACCTTGTTGAATTCATCTAGAATTCCAATGTGGTTGTCTCCAATCCCTTGATGTTTTTGTGATATTTTAATCCCACAAAATACAAATACCTCCTACGGCCTTGTGGTCATATCAAAACATCCAAATGAATATAAATATAATTTCAAGATCATCAATATATATGTGAATCACAACAATCATCAAGACAATCAACAATATGACTTACAATTTCATTAACAACTATATCATCATCAATTTTAATCCATTTTTCATTTTCTAGGTCTAATCAAAATATCCAATCATCACGAGTCCAAACAACATCTATAATATAACAATGTCAAATAGTATATCAACATCAATATATAAAAGTGTCTCTAATAATCATCATGCATCATATAAGAATCAAAGTCAACAATAATCCATGATTGAACATCTAACATCATACCATATAAGATTCTCATTAGTAGTTAACGGTGAGCCGGTGGGATTCTTCACAAGTAGCAGAGGACTAAGACAAGGGGACCCAATATCCCCCCTGCTCTTCATTCTTATGGCAGACAGTCTTAGTAGAACAATTGGTCAAGAAATTATTGTGATCTCCTGATAGGATCAAAGCCCACTTCCATTAGCCACACAGCTTCTCATCAGAATTTGTGAATGATACAATTCTTCTCTTAATGGCATCAGTCCTTAAAGCTCAGGCTATCAAAGCTATTCTACAACTTTATGAAGCTGCTTTTGGGAAAGAGATCAATTATGACAAAAGCTCCATATTCTTCTTCAATATGCCTGAGGAAAGACAAGCTGAAAATTGCAAAAATTCTAGGATGTAAAATAAGTGCGCTTCCAGCCACTTAGGACTCCCTTTGGGCACTAAAAAAGTTTCTACCAAGGTGTGGAATGATTTGTTGGAGATATTTTTAAAAAAATGGCTGGATGGAAAGGAGCCATTCTTTCTAGTGCTGGTAAATGCCTACTCATTAAAAGAACTCTTCAAAACCTGCCTATCTATATAATGTCTCTTTATAAGATCCCTGCTACCTTCAGAGAAAAAATTGAGAGGATTCAAAAAAACTTCTTATGGTAGGGCATGGAGGAGAAGTTTAAATACCATTTAGTTGCTTGGGATAAGGTTTGTACTCCAAAATCTATAGGAGGCCTGGGCATAAAAGACATCAAGAAAATGAATGAGGCTCTTATTGTGAAAATGGGCTGGAGAATGCTAACTGAGAAGCAACCCTGGATAGATTTAATTAAGGCTAAATACCTTAATCAACAAGTTGTTTCTTCTTTTCTTCAAGATGAGCATCTTCCTTATGGTTCCATCTTTTGGAATAACTTAGTGAAGAGCAGAAATTTCATAAAACAAGGAAGTAAGTGGAAAGTGGGAGATGGTTGTGATATAAAATTCTAGGAAGATAATTGGTTTAATGGCAGCCTCATGGACATATTTGGAGCAGTAAAGACATCATTGAAAGCAAGTATGGCACTAGAATCAAGGATTATATTGTAAGAATGGGCAACAAGAAGAAATGGAAAAAACTCACTGTGGATAGAGACTATCTAACCCAAATTATTTCCTCCCTGCAAGATCAGTTGGACCTTATCCCCTTAAGTCAACTCAAAGTTAAGGATGAGTTGGTCTGCAGTAGTTCTATTGATGGGAACTACTCTGTTAAAACTGGCTATAATACTTTCTTTGACAATAATCAAACTGAGTTTAATTGGAATAGAATTTGGATGAAGGAGCTAACACCTAAAATTAACTTTTTCTTTTGGCTTGCTCTTAGGGGCAGAATTATTACCACTGACAACCTGATAAGAAAATGTTTTATAATGCCTAATAGGTGTCATTTTTGTAAAAAAGAATCTGAGGATATCAGTCATTTTCTCATCCATTGTGAGTATTCTACCAAAATGTGGATTTTTGCCCTTTCTAATTTTAAAGCTTCCTGGGTGGTTCTGAGGGATTTCAGTCAGCTCTAGACACAATGGAGCCTACACTACAAACATTGTGTCATGAGAAGGCTCTGGAATTTGGTAATGCCTCATATTATTTGGAGGATATGGAAAGATAGAAATGACATTATCTTTAGAAATAGTAAACAAAATTATAAGCTCAACATTGGGAAAATTTTTAATGCTATTAAAGAGAATATTGCTAAATTTAAACCCCTAAGAACAAGAGTTACCCAGTAAATGAAGAGCATATCTTGTCCCAATGGAAGATTGGAGCTGATAGTATCCAAAATAATTCAGGTAACAATATTGATAGATCTTTGATACACTAGCATCCTCCAGATCTTAACTGGTATAAGCTTGAACTTTGATGGGGCCTCTAAGGGTAACCCTGGAATTACAGCGGGGAGGAGTGATCAGGGATCATAAAGGTAGTTTGGTGGCTACTTATGCTAGTAAAATGGGAATACAAACTAATCATTTTGCTGAAGCATTATCTACTTTATGGGGCCTTAGAATTGCTCAGACTGATAACATCCAAAATCTCATTCTGGAAGGAGACTCACTTAATATAATCAATCATCTTAATCGTGTTCACCCCAAGTTGGAACATCAAATACTTCATCTTAGATTCCATAAGTATTTGACAAACCTTCAATAATATTCAGATCAAGCATACCTATCGGGAGGGTAACAAGGTGGCAGATGCATTGGCTAACTATGGCATAAATGTTAATCACATTATATGGGATAATAGTGATCACATTCCTGAGCAGATTCAAAACAACATACAAGCGGATACTTATGGGCATACAAATTTGGGATAAAATTAATGAGCATTGGGAGGGGGTCTTTATGAATAAGACTTTCATGCATGCAGATAAGTTTAAAATAGCGCTTAAACAAATATTTATGGGCATTCAAGGTTATACAAAGTATAATGATGATTTAAAGTGGTTTTATCTTAAGATTAAAGCCGCACATGTGGGAAATATTATGCCTATAACAGCTATTAAACAGTTTTTAAAGATTCTCAAGTCCATGGTAAGGCTGATGATGATCTGGAGTGGATTTCAAAGGAGACTGATGCTCGCGCATGTGGGAACTCACAGGGTCAGAGCAGTAATAATGTAAACATTTGTGGGAAGTGCCACGACAACAATGGTTATACTATGCATTATTCCCATAGCGTGAGAAAAAATAGAGCAAGGTGTAACTATGGGTTCTGTCAAATTTCTCAAAGGGATTTTGAATTTTACACTGTCAGTTATTCAAGACCGGTGAAAATGGGAGGAGCCCCATGCCAGATTGAGCCCAGCGTGGACCCGGAGTGGAAAAATAACGAAGAGCTTTGGAATCTTCTCAACCAGGGAGGCATCACTAATTTCATTGAGAAGATACAGGGTCATGACCAAAGCATCTCCATTTAGTTTGCGAAGGACTGGAAAGACCGTAAAGTTGAGTATGGACGACGAAATTTTTGATCAATGAAGAGTTAATCGCCGAAGCTACTGGCCTGGGAATGGATGGGTACCGATTTTTCAATAAAAGAATTGACAGCCGACTGAGGAGAGGAAATTTGTGGAGGGCAATGAGAAACTGGTTTTTGTCACGCGAAGGTCTGCAAGTCAGCTCTATCCCTCCACCTTTCGATGAGGTCACCCGTATGATGGTGAGATACATTTCTCTAGAGGGGAGATTTGTCACAGTGCCCTTAAAGCATCTTGTGTTTCTCAACCACTTCCACAAAAATTACATAGTATGTTTCCCTCATTATTTACTTAACTCTCTTGAGCACTCCATCTTGGAGTTCCAAAAACATGCTCGTGCGGTCCTGTTGCATCAAGGGCTCATTTTCTTGTTGCATAAACTGTGCCTACTCAAGCTTCCCGGCTTCCCTGCCTCCCCCATCTCTGTTCCTTCTTTCCCCACCACCACTGCGGATACCACTCCCTCTATACCCATCACCACGGCTGCTTCCCCTCTGCCTTCCTTCTTGGCTCCCCCTATCATCCCCCCCCCTCTGCCCCCACCCCTTTCACCTCCACCTCGAACAGGCCTAGAACTAGATCATCTAAAAGGCTGAACCTGAAACCCCTGTTTTGGGGAATGTGCCTCAGGACTTGGAGGTTGCCCATAATCTCCTACACATTAGTAGTATGGGTTCTTAGGAGACACATGCTGAGAGCTCCACTAAAAGGCTGGAAGCATTAGAAACTAACATGTTGCTGCTGAAAGAGGAAGTAAAACAATTGTCTAAGCAAAAAGGTAAGAGAATGAAGGAGGAGGAGGCTGATATTGACAACAATCAGATGGAAGATATCTACAAAAAAATTTACTCCCTAGAAAATAGACTTGGCAAAACCAAGACTTGCCATGATTATAATATGGCTATTTTTAATGCAATTGAGGATTTTATTGAGCAGCATGTTCACTGCGTCTCTAATCTCGGGCATACCACTACTCGTGGGGAACGGAAAAAGAAAGCAAACAAACCATTCAACAGCTGGATACTACTGACCCTGCTCACATGATGACATTGGCTATGTTCACCTCCTAGCAGAATATCAAATCCAAAATTACCAAAGCTGCCAAGAAATAATTGTGGATCTGTGTTGTTCTTGCTGACTTCTGTCGTGGTTTTTGTTGTTTTGTTGCTTTTTGCTGCTCTTTTGTAGTTTTCGAACTGGTTGGCTGTTTTGGGGTAACTGCTCTTTGGTTACACTAGTTTTTTATGTCTTATCTGGATCTTGATCCTTCTTATAATGTTTTTCACTCCTATTCTGGCTTCTAGGCCCCCTTTTTTTATACAAGGGTATAGTCCCTTTCAAAAAACTATTTACCAATAAAAAAAAAACATCATACCAAATCAAAACTATAATAATGTCCCTGATATAGTCAATAGTGTCATGATTAGTATCAAAAGGTTTCAAAGGGAAGTGGGCACTACAAATACAAAATAGTGCAAAAGTTTCATAAAAACAATTATTGAATTTTTTTCATAATGAAGTTTGGTATTCATAACTTCCTTGTTAAATGTGTATACATTATGCAACATTTCCCCATACATAGGTAACTACATATTATCTCAAAAACATTTGAAAGAGGAACAACCCTAATGGAGAGCTACCAATCATACCAAAACTATTTTCTTTTTTTTTTATTTTATTTTTTCCACCACCCATCAACATATATTTCTCCTTATAATCATCTCCTCGAGATAATTTGAGCTTCATTAACATAAAGAGTAAAGCATTGTTTCCGTATAACATCATTGGTACACGGTAGAGATTCTCTCTAGTTATTAAACATATTTTAGAATTTATTTCATTTTCTTATTATATAGGTTAGAGTTATAGATTTAGTTCATCAAAGAATGGCTGCCAAGTATTTGGAAAAATGTACAAATAGTTGGCTTTGAGTTCTCATGAACTAAGATCCTAATTTTTAATAACATCTTGAGTGTTCTAGATAATAATAGGATCCCACATAAATTAAAATATATTCCAAATATTCATAACCATGAAATAATATCTATTATTAGAAAACTAATAACAGATTGAATATTAAGTGTGGTTATAAAAGTTATATATCTCGCACTTAAAATGTCGATACACCTAAGGAAAGATAAATAAATTGAATATCAATGTGAAAAAATCTAGTTAGGGTCATATTAGTCTATATATATGGGGAGAGAGAGGGTGGAAAAGGGGGAGAGGATATTGTGGGGAAATGATACTGGGGGAGAGGAGGGAGAGTGAGAGAGTGAGAGAGAATGGGAGGGAGGGAGGGAGGGAAAATGGGGGCTTTATTTTAGTCCAACAATTTTGAATGACTAGATTAAAATATGAGCTTTATTTTAGTCCACTGATTTTGAATTACTAGATTTAAGTTAGGGAAATTATAACACCCATAATCAATACAAGAAAGAACTTGAAATAAACATTTACAATTTATCCAAACATTACCCCTTTTATACACAAAATTGAATTAATTCTATGGCATCTTTCTCAATTCCCAAACTCCGAGTGTACAAGGTCAATACTTTTAAAAAACAATAGCACTTCTAGAAATAATATTGCACCATGTATTGAACACATCTATGGAATTTAATCTATTCACCTCATGTCTCATATGGGCCGCCATGCTAACTTTGAGAAAAATCAACTGACTAAGGGTGGAATCAACCAAAACATTTCACCAAAGATGATGTTTTTGTCTCTATAATCAGTAACAATCAAACTTCCAAAATCACAAGTTAATACATATTTGGTTTAAGTTCAATTGATTGGGAAATCATTTTTATAAGTCGCATAGAAAAACCTACACCCTATTCATATAAAACAATATCATGGGAAATCTTGATATATAGGGGATATAACATGTAGGTAATATAATAAGAACCTTTGGCCCTTAATATTGAAGTATCAAATACTTAGAATACACTAACGATCTACAAATATGAATACATCCTATTTCACTATTCTAAATCATTCTCATGTGTTGCAATAAAATCCAAGGATCATTTCCAAGTGTTGGATGCCTTATTAAGGTCTCTCCAAAAACTAGTGTTTACGAAAATTTACACTCATCCACTAGGAGGAGAAATACAGTGTTGATGCCCTTTTGAGTTAGTGTTATTTAGGAAATTCTCATTAGTTAGGGATTCTTGTGGTAAGTAGTCAAATATGACTAGCCCATTTTCACATCACAATGTAAGGAACATGAATTTATAGAAAGAAGAAGCAATTTACAAGTACAAAAGGGAGTTCACGAATTATAATCATATATTTCAAACCCATGGACACATATGCAACAAGTGATAGAACTACGTACAATTTAGAGAACCAGAGGGAAAAATCAAGTACAGAGTCAAAAAGACCAAGAATTACTATCTCAAGCTTGGGTGATCATTTCTTGTTCTCATTTCTAGATATCCAATTTTCATAGGAACATTGATGACATTATGTAGATCCCATTTCCATCGTTTTATATCTCTATCAAACTTGTAGACTTCACAAAATAGTTTTACCTCTCTAAACCTAACCATAGATCAATTTATTTAGTTTTCAAGAGCTATGTTTGACCATATTTTATTAACACCAAGTTTACACTTTTTTGTATTTAATGTATTTCTAATAAAGAATAATCATTTGCATTGAATTAATTTATCTTAAAATTTATTTTGTGTTAAAAATATATAAAAAAATTTACACATATTCTTGTGTGTAACATTAAAAACTAATCCAAAATGGTTCACAATAATGTTTTGAGTCTAGATTAGTTCTCTTGAGAAGTTAACACAACTCTATATCTTATTGTGTGAAGAAAATTTGGTGATTACACGGCTAGAAGGTCTTGGAAAAATAAAGAACATACATTACAAAGCATCTCTGCATTATGCATACACACTTCTTGGGATTCCGCAAAGCTTATAAACCTTAGTATGTGCTCAAAACATTACACATATGGCTGAAAGATGGCTTAGAACTACGAAACCTTCAAAATGTAAGTCGTAATTCAAATTACACTTTTGTGGGATTTTATTAGAAGGAGAGACTCATCTTGATATCATACATCTACCTAGGAAGTGACGAGGTCATTGGAACTTCCATTCATGAGATATTCAAAAATATAGTGTGTGTAGACTTATCAAGCAATAGTACACACAATTCTTCTATAGAAAAAATGGCATAATCATATTTGGAAGAATTAAAATCATAAACAGGATCCAAAAAACCTTAATTACTTTAATGTGGTGTTTGTTAGGTCAACATGTGATTTCATCAAGTTTATCTATGTTGTTGGTCGTTATTTCTCATTTAATATTCACAACATAGTTAACATGTTCATGGATATGATGTAGTTGAGCCTAATATTATAAGTAGATAATTGTGTATCTATATAAACACATCATTACATTAGATACATGAGCTCAAATATTTAGTGATGAAATAGTCTAAAGTGCATTTGTAAGCAACATTACAATTAGGAATTTATGTGAAGATATGGGAACCTAGCTAGTAGGATAGAATCACTTAGGGTAAGATTATGGTCTTTAATTGTTTGCAAGCCTATATGCATTATGAGTGTTTTGTTGTAATAATCCAAACTTGTAAAATATGCTAGGCTATATGTGTGTAACCTCCATTGTTGTTGAATGACATATATTTTTTTGTTGTAAAAATTCAATAGATTATGTTATTATTTGTTAATGTTACACTATATATTAAGATAATTCTTAATTAGGACATGTATTGTTGGCTACATTGCCATGTGTTATAGGTAGTAGAGTAATAAATCAATATTTTGTGGTCCTACACTAGACCAATATATTTGTCAAGATGTAGGTCTCACATACATAGGAAAATTTACCAACTTCAAGTTTGTTTTGTAGGCAATAATGATAACTTTTCCAAGAGGAACATTGAAAATATTAACTCAATATTAGGCTAACATGTTGGAAAATACAATGGAGAATTTTTTTCAATTTGGTTGAGGTCAACATTAGTGGAAATTTTATGTTATATAGTCTCAAAAATGCTTTTTCATAAATGGAATATGTAAATATTTCAACACATTATTTTTTATGATTTTTGATAAGCATGTTTATTACAAAAAGTGCACAAAACGAGTCAAACCATTTTTGTTAAGATGTTGTCAACACGAATTTGTGTTTCATCTTGCATTGACTTCATGTTTCATATATTTTGTAGCATTTTATGAAATTATAGTTGAGATTGAGTGTCACATTGTTGGCTAAAAACTACATCAAGTGTGATTTTGTTTGTTTGAATGTTTGCATATGAGCCTTACAATTGAAAATATTGTGTATAGAGTTTATTTAGAAGTGGGAAGTTGCCCAAGATCACCAATAGAAGTACTAATATAAGAATATCCATTATATTTTTCACTTGTCTAATTCAATAATAATAAACATTTTGATAATATATTTGATATATTGATACTATGTTATGAAAATGATTGTACAAATATAAAATAATTTGATTAGTTGTGAATCAAAATATCTAATGTATTTTAATGTAATATACTTTCAATTGGGGAATAAGAAGTAACGGAGAAGGTATTTAAATATGAGTATCAAAACCACTATAGATATGAATAAAACATCAAGCTATGAAAAAAAAATCATACAATTACATATGAAGGATTCATATTTAAAAAATAGAAATAAAAGATTTAAATATAATTTTTATTTAAAAATATTAAATATCATATTAAACATTTAAAATTGTATAAAAGAACAAGATCCACAATGATACAGCCGCTTCTTGTCATTCATGTCATGCAAAGGTTCAAGATATATTTTTCCATTTGTATATGTGATATTTTGGCCAAGGGTTGGAGAAAAGAAGTATAAGTAGAGTTTGGGAGGTTTAAAACAATTTTCTAGAAAGAGTTATAAGTAAAATTTCAAAGTGTTGAAGTAGTTTTACAACTTTGAGGAATCACACATCTCGAGTATATTTGCAGTTAGTTAGGTCTACAAAGGGATGAGTTTGCATGGCCACTTAGCATATGGTGGAGGCATATATGCATGGGAGAGAAGGTGTGTGTTATAACTATCAATCAAAATAGATATAGTTAGTTATTAATCGAATACAATCCTATTACATATGTTATAGTGGTGTTAGAATTAATTGTTGCCTATCAAGGGCATATCTAATTCCAAATTTTGAAGTTTACCTTGATTCATGTAAAAATTATTTTGGTCAAGATTTGATAATAGGATCTTTAAACTCATTCACATTTTCCTCAAGATTGGAAGAAGCATAAGAAAGAGTATGCGAGGAAAATTATATGGTCTCGCTTTGTACATGATTACCAAATATAGGTTGGGATAGCCAAATACAACAATGTATCACATAAAACACACAAGAAAACTTGCAATGGAAGTAAACAACCAACACATAACCTATCTAGTTAAGAAAATAATCAATGCAATCTGATACAAAGATGTTAATGATGCTATCAAGATTGCAAACCAGTGGTCAATGTAAAACTATCGATGCACTAGTAACATGATGAAAAAATGAGTTAAACTTAACACGATGCCAAAATGACAAGAACACAACTGAGAATGTATGAAAACTGGCATTCAAAATAAACATAAGTGTCCTTACAATTATGATATTTAATTTGAGTTTGACAATATAAATGAATTTTAGAGAATAGAATATGAACATATAGAAGACTCTTCCATTAGCAAATAGATGAGTATAATATGCTAAATTCAATATTTGACCTAGAAACTAAGACAAAATGTGAACTCGAATGAGTTAATGTAGTAAACCATTACACTTAATAGATATAAATGTGGTAGATTGTACTACCACATACCAAATCCCATTGATTTGTGATGAATGGGAGAGATTATAATTTGTTTTATGTGTTAAAACATTGTACAACATTAATCTGGAATAAGAACATATCCACTAACTTATTTTATCCAAATGTGTGATTTTCTCGAAATGAATCCATTAAAATGGAAGCTAGATAAATAGAGCTTCCATAGTTATGTATACTAAGTTCCTCTCCTTTAATGTAATATTTGTAATTATTGAGACTCGAGATCAGTTTCCATTTGAGTGATTTTAGTTGTTGGATACTCTTGTTGCACTTTATATTCTTTCTCAGTAACCTCCCTAGCAAGACCGCTCCTCAAAGTGCCTCTTTTAGTCTAGTAACATCTATAGGTTTTGCAGAAATAGTGCATTAGGTCACCAATGTGCACTAAATAATGTGACAAATAGCAAATGGAAGAGACAAGAAGAAAGTTGACTTGCATTTATGCAAACGACCTAGTCCATGGTTAATATGGAAACTTTTGTAAAGGCCATTATACAATACCATTCAAATTTCTAATTAAGAACGCAAAATTAGAAAAATTGTTTTCCTTTCCCATGAAAAAAATGTGGGTGTTCGTTATTTTGTAATTCAACCAACAATGTAAATATAATTTGTGAGAAGGGTTCAAAACATTACTCCTAGAATTAATCCTAAAAAAACAATAGATAGAGTAATAAAATTAAAAATTAAAAAAACCCACCAATAATTTTGACCTTAAGATATTGCCGTACATGGGTTTCAATGTGGATGAAGTGTCAAGTTTGGCCGCTAATGATTTGTAATGGCTGCCCTATAATTTACCCCTTTGATTATTAACTCATGAGTACCAAACATTTATTGGTATTTAGTGAATTACGTATGTAGTGAATCTCTAACAAATTGGTATTTATATCAATTTTGATGGTGACAACAAGAAATTTTGATTGTTACTTTTCCTACTTCCTTTTCCTTTATTCGGACATGCATTTTACATTGAATGAAGTAAATTTTGTCATGTAACATCTCTAAAATTCATAATCGAGTTAAAAACACTAAAACATTGTCTTAGACCAAACAACCACATGCAAGGATGAGATTTGACGCTACACCTTATGTTGGAAATGAGGTGTCTCAACCTTTCTTTTCCATAGATTTGATTTCCCTACAATTGTTTTACATTTTCAAAGTATTGAAAAAAATAGAAATTTCAATTGTCAAATGATACCCATATGATAGTATATCATGGAATATATACTTTAATGTCATCTTTAAGGGGAAAAAATTAGGGAGAATATTATGGACGTGATAACATAATCTTAGACCAAGATCTTTCCATTTTTAATGCAATACACCTCATGAGAGGTTTTGCACATGGTTTTGTAAACCATAGATGGTTTCTTGTATAACCGGAGGTCTATAAATTGAAGGTTTGAGGAGTAGTTTGTGTGGTGAGTTTTACAAGTATTGTTATATTGGAATGCATCCTGAATCCATCTATGATTATTTCTGGTGATACTCCTGTAAGAAAATTTCTCTACAAGTGTATATAATCTTGTTATTAGATTTGAAATACATTGAGTGGAATTTTGGAGTGTAGGTTTTTCATCCGAAAGGATTTTCCCCATGTATATCTAGTATTTGTTTTAATTGTTTTATTTTCTACTTATGAATGTGTCTTTAGAATTGATGTAACTATTTGATTAATTTCAAAATTTTTGAATAACATCTCTCCTCAAGATTGGTGCAGAATTTTTTTGGGACTCTAATTTCCTAACAAGTGGTATCATAGCTTGATCACCTTTGGTTTCAGCTTCTGGACTATTGAGTTTTTGTGCTAATCAAGGTTTGAGTGAGAGCTTGTGCAGAGATAGTGTGTGATCTTGTTACAAATATTTTTTCAAATGCCAAGCATTTACGAGAGGATTAAGGAAGAAAAATTTTATGGCACAAAATTTGAAATGTAGAATCTAAAGATGGAATATCTCGTTGATTGATCAAGATCTATGGGATGTGGTGGATGAAATGTCCAGAGGCCTATGGATGCAACTTTTTCTACAACATATGATGTAATGGATAGAAAAGCTAAAGGTCTCATTAGACTATCTTGTAAATTCAATCTTGATAGATGTTCATGAAGAATCCGCTTTGAAGAATATTTGGAAGAAGTTAGGTCAAATATACCAAGCTAAATCTCTAGTAAATAATATTTTCTTGATGGAAAAGTTGTATTCCTTGAGAATGGAAGAAGGTGGAAAAATATTTGAGCATCTAGAAATTTTGTTGTGTGCATTTCCAAACTCATGGGACAGCCTAGTCATGGCCATTGGGAGCACTTCAGTCACTTTGAAGATGGAGGATGTTGTTGGTTCTCTACTCTCTTAAGAGATGAGAAGGAAGGTCTCTTTGAATGCTAAAGAGGCTTTGAGTGTTCAAGGAAGACAAAAAGAACGAGGTAAAGATTAGAAGCATCATGGCCATTCCAAGTCTAAGAATAAGAGGAGATCAAAATCTCTTGGTAAGTCCAAGGTGATATGATGCAACTGTGGAAAATCTCGACACTTCCGAAAGGAATGTGAAGAAGAAAAGAAAAATAAGAAGAAGAAGAAATATTTTAATTCTAAGTCCGAAAAGGGAGATGGAGATGCCTTTACTACAACTTTG
This sequence comes from Taxus wallichiana var. yunnanensis, assembly GCA_018340775.1. Classification (NCBI taxonomy): domain Eukaryota; kingdom Viridiplantae; phylum Streptophyta; class Pinopsida; order Cupressales; family Taxaceae; genus Taxus; species Taxus wallichiana. The sequence goes on from CM031239.1 coordinate 479,833,463, forward strand.
GCTACGCGTGTAAGTGATAATGCATGGTTAATAGGCTCATGTGCATCTTTCCACATGACTCCTAATAAAAATTGGTTTAGTAAGTATGAAAACTATGATAGTGGTAAGGTGTATTTGGGTGATAATTATTTCCTTGAAATTGTTGGTCATGGTAGTATTCAAGCAATTTTTTTGATGGTAGGGTTAGAATATTTGATGGTGTCTTGCATATCCCAAGACTAGCAAGAAATTTATTATATGTTAGCAAGACAATAGATGTGAGTGTGCATGTACATTTTTCTCAAGCAAGTGTGAAAATGGTGAGAGGTACTATGGTGATAGCAAGAGGAAGTAGATTGGGTACATTTTACTAACTTTATGCATGCACAAATGAGTGAAACAACACTTCGATAAAACTAATTCAAAAAAAAATTCTAAAAAAGGAGAGGGTTTCCTCTTCTATGGATGGTCATGGATTTTGGGTACCCAAGGGTGATCTATCTACCGAATCAAAATTTCCTACAGAGAAGATTATGTTATGGCACCAAAGGTTTGGCCACATTGGAGAGAAGGGTTTAAAATCTCTTAAAAATAAGAACCTCGTTGAGGGGTGAATGATTGCAATTTGGAGTTTGATTTCTATGAGCATTGTATTAATGGTAACTTAGAACCGTGTTTAGTTTTACTTATCTACTAATAAGTCTTCATGTATCTTGGATTTGATCCATTCGGATGTATTTGGCCATGTTAAGGTTGCCTCTATTGCTAAATAAGTTTATTATGTTACTTTCATTGATGATTTTAGTAGGAGAACATGGGTATATTTTTTAAAGAGTAAATATAAAGTTTTCAGTTGTTTCAAGGAGTTCAAGGCCAAGGTTGAAACTAAGAATGGAAAGAAAATTAAATGTTTGAGAAATAAAAATGGTGGTGAGTATTGTTCTACATAATTTGACAAATTCTATACAGATTGCAGGATTAAATGACAAAAGTCAACTTTGTATTCTCTGGAGCGAATGGATTTGAAGAAATAATGAAAAGAACGTTGATGGAGAAGGCTCAAGCATGTTGATTGGAGCTGGCCTAGAAAAACAATTGGGATGAAGTTGTTGCCACGCTTGTTATTTGATAAATAGATCTCCTACATCGTGCTTGTTGATAAAACACCAATGGAGGCATGGTCAGGAAAAATCCTTCAATTAGACATCCGAGATATTTTGGCTATGAGGCATATGCACATGTGCCTAAGGAGAAAAGAACAAATTTGGATTCTAAGGTTACCAAATGTATCTTCATCAATTACAGCTATGGTGTGAAAGGATTCAAGCTTTTGGACCCTATTGACAAAAGGTAATACATTCCAGAAGTTTTATTTTTAGAGAGATTAAATTTTTCCTTGTTAATTTTCAGCTAGAACAACATAAAGAAATTGAACTTAAAAAGGATGTGGTTTAACTTCCTTCTACACCCGAGAAATTTGAATTGAGACCCTAAAATAGACAAGAAGTTAAGGAGAGCTCATCAATATCTCGAATCTTCGAAGTATAAGAAGAGAAGGATGAAGTGAAAGAATATCCACCTTAGCTTGTTTGAAGGTCTATAAAGCAAAGGAAACCACCCGAGAGGTATGGGTATTCACCTAATGATTAGAAGTGTATATTTGCTTTGAGTACTAACATTGATTAACCGAGAGTTGTACAAGAGGCTTTGGCTATGAATGATGCAAAGTCTTGGAAAATAGCCATAAATGAAGAGATGAAAGCCCTTAAGAGGAATGATACATGGGACATTGTACCATTCCTTCAAGTTCGAAACCAAGATTGGATGCAAATGGGTGTTTAAGAAAAGATTGGTGCAAATGCAAATGTTGAAAAGTATAAGGCATGGTTAGTTGCGAAGGGTTACTCTCAAGTTGAGGGTATTGATTATGGTGATATATTTTCTCTTGTTGCTAAAATGACATCCATTCAGTTTTTATTATCTATTGCATAAGATCATCGATGACCTAGAGGTTGAACAAATGGATGTGAAAACGGCTTTCCTTCATGGTGATTTGGAGGAATAAATCTATATGACACATCCAGAGAACTACGTGGTGAAAGGTAAAAGCAAGTTGGTTTGTAAGTTAAATAAATCCCTTTGTGGCATTAAAAACTTTTGAGGATGTGGTACCATAAGTTTGATACATATGTGTTGAGTTTGGGATTTGTGCGATCTAAATATAATCACTATGTATATTTTCAATCTGAAGGTGATTACTTCTTGGTAATTGATTTATATGTTGATGACATTTTGTTTATTGGGAAAGGAAAAGTTTTGATCACAGAATTGAAATCAAAACTCTTTGTGCAATTTGAAGTGAAAGATCTTGGTGCAGCAAAACACATACTTTGGATGGAGATCAAAAGAGATCATGAGAAAATAAATCTATGTCTTGGCAAAGTAAGTATGTTTGTTTTGTTTTAAAAATGTTCAACATGCAGGATTGTAAACCACTTTGTGTTCCTATTACATGAGGAACAAAGCTCTCTATTTCAAAATGTTCTTCATCCCCATTGGAGATGGAATACATGAGCAGAATACCTTACTAGAGTGCAGTTGGAAGCTTAATGTATGTTATGGTCTATACAAGACCAAACATTGCCCAAGTAGTGGTACTTCTTTCTCGTTTTATGTATAATCCTGGAAGAGTGCATTGGGATGTTGTTAAGAGGGTCTTGAGATATTTGCATGGTATGTCGAGTACTCTATATGTTTTCATGGCACAAGGATCATCATTACCCGAGTATTCATGGTTTTTGGATTCATTTTGGGTTGGTGATGTCGATAGTAGAAGATCCATCGGTGCATATATGTTTACTCTTAATGTTAGTGCAATCATTGGATGAGCAAGCAGAGGTTGTGGTCACTTTGTCCATTATTGAAGCAGTACATAACATTACTCATTCTTGTAAAGAAGCCATTTGGATAAAGACTTTGTGTTCGATATTGGATTGAAATAGGGTGTAGTTATAATTTACTGTGATACATGAGCGCAATCTTCCTTGCGAAGGAACCCGAATTTTCATGCCAAGACCAAACGCATTGATGTTCAATATCACTTCGTGAGAGATATGGTTGAGGATGGTAGGGTGAAGTTGGAGAAGATAAAGACAATTGTGAATGTTGTATATGCATTAACTAAGCCCCCGAGCACAACAAAAATTAGGTGGTGATCCAGTTTATGGGCCTTTCGGCCCCTAGAAGTTGATCCATGATGGCATGTTTCCTTAGTCCTGCAAGGTATTCGACAAGTGGGAAATTGTTGGAAATGAGGTGTCTCAATCTTGCTTTTTCCATAGATTTGATTTCCCTACAATTTTTTTACATTGTCAATATTGAAAAAAATAAAAATGTCAGTTGTCAAAAGATGCCCTTATGATATTATATCATGGATGATCTACTTTTGGAGATATTATGACATATTTTATGTCATCTTTAAGGGACAAAAATTAGGAGAATAAGTCACAACATAATCTTAGACCAAGATCTTGCCTTTTTTAATGCAATACACCTCGTGAGAGGTTTTGCACATGGTTTTGTAAACCATAGGTGTTTTCTTGTATAACCAGAGATCTATAAATTGAAGGTTTGAGGAGTAGTTTGTGTGGTGAGTTTTGCAAGTATTGTTATATTGGAATGCAGCCGGAATCCTTCTAGGATTGTTTCTGGTGATACTCATCTAAAAAATTTCTCTGCAAGTGTATGTAATCTTGTTATTAGATTCGAAATACATTGAGTGGGATTTTGGAGTGTGGGGTTTTACATCCGAAAGGATTTTCCCCACGTATATTTGGTGTTTGTTTTAATTGTTTATTTTCTTGTTATGAATGTGTTGCTAGAATTTTTGTAACTATTTGATTAATTTCTAAAATTTCTACATAATATCTCTCCTTAGTATTAGCGTAGGAAGTTGTTCCGCTACTCTAATTTCCTAGCACCCTAGCTTTGTCAATGGAAAAAAAAATGGACGGTTTAACATTTTTTTCAGACGTAATTATGGGTTTTAAATACGAGTTCACTACACTAAACTAGGTAAATGGGAAATGTAATTACAATAATGAAACATTTCACAAATTATCCAAAAAAAACAATAGTATTTACAAAAAAAGGAACAGATCCATTATATGTTAATTTGCTAAATGAGTTTATTTTGTGGAGCATATTTTATGAGCTAAAGGAAAGGAAAAGAAAGGTAATCGCACATTGACAAAATCTTAAAGCAACAATAGAAGGATTAATAAATGAGCAAGTTAAAGTTGATTAATAGATTTTTTTCAATAGGCGAGAATGGGAACCAGTGATGCCTAAAAGTTCCTTAACCTTTGTCACAACATATTTGAATATATTAGTCATAGAGGCATGGGGGCTGATAAATTGGTACTCATAGTCATGCCTATAAAATGTTAAGAGTGTATACAAATCATTGGGATAATCTTACCAAAAACAGGTCTATTGGGAGAGCAACGATCTTTGATAGATTGGCACTCATACCTACTAAACATAAATAGAAACAAAAAAAAATCCAAAATGAAAACAACGGGAAAAATATTTATGGAAGTCAATTCAGACTTTCAACAAAAATAAATTGATATTTTATTCAATTGTAAAGGCCATTTAGAGAAAATAAGATAGGAAATAGGAGAACAAATCCTGTGTACAAAATAAATCACAGATTTAACTTACAAGTGATTGAACTAGCTATTGAGTGTTACTTGATTCGTGTATGGAAAAAATAATCCCGATCTCAAATTTACCCCCGCCTCCCACCCCTTCAACAACAAAGTGCTAATTTTTTAAGCCACCTACTAAATCACTCAGAGTACAAACAGAACATCCTCCATTTTGCTAATTGTTAACTTCCAAATATCAAATCACCATGAAAATATATTCGTATATAGTAAAGATTTATTAAATATCAAATGTATGTTTCAAAACCCGAGAGAATAGAATGCAAATAAATTGATGGGTGGGGTGGGATTGGTTAGTCGATGACACTAGTTGTCACAAGTTATTAGATAAAAATTCTTGCTTCTTACTTTGCACTTCATACAGAATGCTTCCGTTGTCGGCGCAGGTAGAGTCTAGTACATCATTCACCAGAACATGTTTTGTGAGTCTTACATAGTAATGGTAAATACATTCCTATAGGTCACCGTAATTGCATATATTAGGAAATATAATTAATATTAAATATGTAATAGCTTAAGAAATAATGCTTTGCTTAAGGTAGGGTATGACACCTCCTCCTGCAAGCAAGATTCGGTCAAATAGATAACATTAGGGCAGCTATTTTGGCAATATGTGAAATGAGAATAGGAGGAAATATCATCGGTAGACATGCCCACGGTCATCCTTTGCAAACCACAATCCTTCACACACTCTTCACTCTCTATCCATTCCATCATCTTCTTTGTCATTACCCCTATGATTGTAATGCCATATTTCGGATAGGAATAATATTCAATAAAATTACATAAAGAACACCATAGATATTTTGTTCTAAAAAATCAAGTATTTTAAGAGAAAGTATTACTGACACTAATATTGTATCAGCTTGTTTCATGGGTGGCGATTCACGAAGGAATATTTCTTCTCAATCACACGGTGAGATCCCAACGATGACACTGCAAAAGCACACATTTCCACCGGAATTTTCTCACCATCGACCATATATGTACATATTTTATGGAGCAACCGGATTGACCTAAGGAATTTTTGAATTCATGTATTCTAGGTAAAGAACATGTCGAGGAGAAAATTTGGGAGATTAATCCGAGGAGAAAAATTGGAATATTAATTAGGGGCGTGGGAGATTAATTTGGTAGAGATTTGAAGGTTGACTCTTCCCCGATAAAACATTTGTTACCGTAAAGACTTGTTAGAAGGCATCCCTTTAAAATTATAAATCTTTTTGAAACCAATTTATTAAAGGTAATGTTTTATATGTATAACATTTGTGTTTGCCCAACATTGCTTTTAACATTGTATTATTAGTAATATATCATGTTTAGTAGTGTCGACTCTTAATTTTGTTCTCTTAATATAGACATAGTATAATAATTTTGACGACTTCTACAAATGAATTCATGTCATTGAGGATGGGAAGTAATTGATTTTAAAACCATAAAATATGTGTTAAAAAGGAAAAAATATTTAGGATGGGCATCAAATCTTAGTTCGATGGGAAGAAATGGTTGCAATATGATAGATGATTTCGTAGCATTCTTTGTGGAAGGTGAATATGTCCCCACAAAATAATAAATAACAATTTGATGTATTGATAGTAGAGGCAAAAGAATAATATGACCGAATGTCACTACTACTGAGGGTTGATTTGAGACACTAATTGACTAAAATGTCTCAAATTGAGACAATAAGAAGTTGTATATTGTCTCAAGGTGGGTGTCTCTAATATTGTCTCTCCGAGTCAATATAGATTAAAATATATTTTTTCTCTAGAGACAATATCATATTTGTCTCTATAAAGACAATATAGATTAAAATATATTTTTTCTCTCTAGAGACAATATCATATTTGTCTCTATAAAGACAATATGAATTTTTTTTTTGTCTCTCTGAGCCAATCAAAATTTTAATTTTTGTCTCTCTAGAGACAATACAAATTTAAAGAATTAAAAACTGAATTTTAAATATAATAAATAACTAAATGTATTCTAGTGCAATGAATGGATACATATCATCAATGGCACTAGAGCGAGCTGGTGATCAATATTATAAAAAACAATTTGAGTTGAATTTTGTGTTCACAAATGGATCCACAAATATTTTATTAATATTAAAAGAAGAGAATACAAAAGGGTGCCTAAATGTTGTTAACCCTTGACATAGAATGGTACACTTATTTATTGTGTTAAAATTATATTGTCGCACATCCTTTGGAAACTCTCTCCGACATATCTTATTTGGTTAATTATTTCTAACTAGCAATTGCACCCAAAGGTGCAATGGACATGTGAATAGGGTTGAAAGAAATAAAATGTCACAATAGGATATTAAAACTAAAAAACTTAATGAATATCATTTTGAATTACCAATATGAATTGACAAGATGAACTAGTATTTTCATATTGACGATAACACCAATAATATACATTATGACATACACAGTTACATCAATTTGTGATGGACCATCATGTAAGAAATTTGATGCAGGATCATCGGACCTTATACACTTGTAAATGCCAAAAATTTAATTTTTAATGTGGGATAGGCTTGTTCAAGTTCTAAGTTGTCTTATTTTAGGTTTTTTACAAGTCTTCAAGTCATTTGGGGTACTTAAGTCTCTTTAGATGGAGTTTGGAATCTTTCCTCCAATGTTGTGTAACGCCGCTAAAACAACCCAATTGAGACCCAAGAACAACCTAGGATTAGATTGACAATTATGGAATAATTTTATTTTTTTAAAAGAGTCTATAACCAGTTATAAGACAACAATTGTCACTAACAAGTTCCGATCAATTCTACTCCACTAGAATATAATTTTATTTTATTAATAATTATTAGAGGTCATAAGGTCCAAAATCTAGGGTTAGAGGGTTCAATTAGGTTCATAGGGTAATTCCTCACCATACCCACTCTCTAACAGGATTAAAGGTTCAACTTGATATTTCTCAAAACTAACAGATTTAAAATTTTACTAAATTATTCCCATTGGATAGGAAATTCCCTCACCTTTCAAGTGATATAAAGAAGTCCTCCTAAATCCTCATATTTTTTGAGTTATGGGCTGGCGGGACTTGGGGTAAAAATTTTCCCCAAGAGCGGGCTGTGTGGGGCCGGGGAGAAAATTTGCCCCAAGGGTAGATCTCGTAGGCCGCGGGAGAAATATTTCCTAGATGAGTGGTTGGGTCGGTGGTGTCGTGAGAGAATTTTAGAAAATTTCTCGTGTGGGGTGAAAAACCACTGTTGCGCCCGTGCTTCCACGGTCCGCAAGTCCACAGGACATGTGGCACCTCCTAAGCTAGCGTGGGGAAAAATGGGGTGACAGGGAGAAATTTTGTTTAACGGCCCAAAGGGCAAAGAGGGTACATTCTCCCGTGCCTCCACCAACACCTCGCGATGCCACGTGGTAGCTCCTGATTGGCTACGGGCTCGCGGGGCGATGGGGAAAATTTAGAAAATTTTCTAAAAATTTTCTGAAACACAAAAAGGCAAAAAAGGAACCGCTCCTCCGCCGTTTCCTTACAATGCCACGTGGCATCTCTTAATTGACTACGAGCCAGCGGGGAAAATTTGGAAAATTTTCCCAAAATTTTCTGAAAGCGCTAAGTTAAAAAGAGATCTGTCCCTCCGTTGATGCCTTGTTGTGTTACGTGGAAGCCTCGATTAGATGTGGGTTGGTGGGGAAAATTAGGAAAATTTTCCCAAAATTTTTCTGAAGTTCTAAGGGAAAATTCAGGCCTGCGAGCCCTCCAAGGAAATGTTTCCTAAAATTTTCAATTTGATGCCAAGTGAAGAAAAACTTCAGAAGGCCATAACTTTTGATAGAGAGCTTAGTTTTGGGAAAACGAGGACTTTCTGGAAAGATCTTGACATCCTCTTTACTCAAGGATCATTAATTTTTAATTTTGATAAATTTTAAGGGGTAAATTTTAAGAAAAATATCTATAGTTTTTTACAAGTGTAGCACAGTAAATTTTAACTTGTGAGAATTGTTTAATTTTATCTTCTTCCTCTCTCAACATGTCAAATAGACATGGAGAATTGTTCTTAGGTGGTTTTAGGATATGTTTGTGAGGTAGATCTATTTTATTGAGTTCCAATTTGAAATTTTACAATTTTGACAACAAAACAACTGTGAAAGCTTTGAACTCAGTTTTGCCAGGTTTTGAAAGATTTCCTTTAAATATTTTTGTCTAATTGGATTCATTTAGGGAAAAATACTTCAATTTAATCATTTATTTTGTTATTTCATTTTTTCAGGTTCGATTTGTGCATTTTGGATTAAATAATTGCCAGTTTGAAAATACAAGACAAGGATCAAATTTTTAAAGGGTTTATTTGCCATTTTCTTCTTCCAAGTATTATAATATGTTCCAATTCTAATCTAATACATTTATTTGATTCAATTCAACTATTCAAAAACTAAAATACATCTCTGATTTCCAATTTTCACATATTTCAAAAGATAGAGTATTACACTTCCTTTATACGCATTTCTTCCTTTCAAACAGAGATTACAACTCACATCTAGATGATTAAATTCAATACAATGATACAATTTGAGGAAGGTTATGCAATCCTTTATTTATTCCAAAAGACAACTTTACAACTTCCTTCTTTTATTCTTTCCAAAATCATATATTATATATAGGGCAGAATAATACATTTTCTTCTCACGTGTTTCACTTTTCCACTTTCCAAATAGGGATTTCATAGTGCATGTTAAACACAAATTTCCAATGGAAATAATATCATATGAACAAGGAAAACACTTCCATTAATTTAAATGAAACTCTTACAACCTCCTTTCCATTTGATTTCAAAATACAACATACAAATTACGTATCATTCTTTCACATTCTTTCCAAAACAGAATACAGGGTATAACTCTTTTACATTTCAAATTTCAACTTTCATTATCAATACAAGTATCTTTCCATTGCAATGAATATATAGATCATCCAATTTAAAGTGGTAAAGGGCTACAATAAGATTTCATTTCACAAGGGACTATCAAACTGTCTTTATCTCAGCTCCAGAACAACAACATGTGTATTTCTCATTCTTCCAAATTGTGATCACAACAAGAGTAGGGGAAAGGCAACGCTCTCCACCCAACCAAGACATCCAATGAAAAGGAGAAGTCATCCTTCTTCATTGGCCCCCAAGCCCCAACCACAATGCAATAAAATATGTGATCCAACTCATGGCAACAACAGGCTTCCACAAACACACAAGCAACATTTTCACAATAAAACACAGTCCAAAATAGAATGTAGTTTACAACTACATTAAAGCATGAAAAACATTACTGAGGCTTCATCCAGCAAGCCAAAGGAGAAAGAAACTATGGGGGATGTTGTTTATGCCTCCCAAAGGGGAAATGGGTATCACCACCTGAGAACAAACCACAAAAATATATGTATTTATCATTTCAAATCTCTAACATGCCCTTATGCTTCCCCAAGTACCCCTTATTCCTCACATTTCCTTATACCTTCCCAACCTCTTATGGCACCCCATAATGAGTAAAGAAATGCAAGTTATTTCTTTGTAAGGTGGAAACCAAATCCCAACTCCCTCCACCCTTATACCTCCCTAAAACACACTTGTGCCTCCCACAAAATTAACCCCATAGTCTTCTCCTACACCATTCCTAGGCCATCTACCCAACAACCCACAAACATGCCAAAACATTCACACATTAACATTTACATTTATAAAAGAAGAGCATTTCAAGAGCCAAGCTCCTACCTCTCCATGATGGAGTTGTTCCAAGTTCCAAAACAACAAGCTTTATCCCAATGCAAGCAATCTAAATCAGCCAAGCACAAGCATGCAAAAATCTTCCAAAAACTTCTTCAAAGAAAGAGCTCCCAAAATAGCAAGGAATTCACCCAAGAAATCAAGTCTCCAAAAATGAAGCAACCCCAAAACAAGGAAAGGAATTTGAATTTAATAGAAGAGGGAAGGGAAGAGGATGAGGTGGGTCCATGTAGGATGTCACATCACACATCCTCAATTCCAACCCCCAAAGTCAACTTCATTCTCCAATGCATAATAAATAGGTGGGTGAATAATATGATAGTTTACTTACACACTCAAATCCAACCCACACCCCAAAGGACTGAAATTAAATCATGTAAGAAAAGTGCAATTAAAACCTACAATTTGCCTTCTCAAAAGGCATTATAAAAGTCTAATCTCAACTCTCCAACCATAGGTATGGTTGGTAATTAAATTTAAGAGGTATGGGACAAGTTTAACTTGTCCCACAAGCCTCCAAAATCAGCCTCCAAGGACAATTCAATTTCCAAGAAGGTGGAGTGTTTCACACTCAAAAGTCAATTCACACATCACTTACATATCTCTTACACATCACTTACACATTACTTACACATCACTTACACATTACTTATAACACTTTAAATCAAGGCCAACAACTCTAATTAATTACATTCTAATGATATATTTTAATTAATTAACTTAACAACATGATTACTCACAATATTACACACCATTTAATAATTAATGAAGGGGTAAAAGCACCACAAAAATAAACACATGCAAAAATAAACAAAGGGACCAAAATAAAAGAAATACATAAAACCCCTTGGTCACAATTAAAGGTGACCCTCCCATAGGAATCCCTAACACACAAAAACATGCAAAAATAAATACTAGTTACCATGGTGACCTTGTTGAATTCATCTAGAATTCCAATGTGGTTTTTCTCCAATCCCCAATGTTTGATGTGATATTTTAACTTGCAAAACACTTTATGTAACGTCTTGATCTTGGCAGTTACTATGATAACTTCTTTTTGTGATGCTGCAAATGTGGAAATGAGAATTTTCATGTGAAGGTGTATTCCTTGACCTTGAAAGTCATGTTTGCAATGAGTAAGTATTACTGTCCTGAATTCATGCATCATGTAACTTTGTTTACTTAGGACTGATGTCATTATAACTTGTGTTTACAAAGTTGTGAACCTGCTAGAATTGCTTTTGTACTTGATGAACTCATAATTATGTGACAACACACCTTGAATCAATTCCATTGATCCAAGGTATGCTTCAACCTTCTTTATTTTCGTCTTGTCGGTTGACTTTCCAAATAAAATAAAGTCTGGAACCGAGCTGGAGATTGTGGTAAATTTTAAAGAACCTAGTTACAGGTATACTTACTTGGCATCATGCTGCCAACGGTAAGGTTTGATTTCTAGGATACATATGAGTTGTAATGTCGGAAAGCGTAAGATAGAAGAAGGTTTGATACAAAGATATCAAGGCATATATTTAGCATTGGACGGAATGTCCTGCACTATATTGGTTTTAAACCCCAGGCGGTAAAATCTACTAGGAACCTGTTATGGAATTGATAAAGGTTATGTGTAACCTATGAAATAATATTATATCCTATATGGACTTTAATTTAAAAGGGGTTTGTAAACTAACCTAAGTTGGATCCTAAGGACCTACGACCTAGAAGGAAACCTAACTATTTAAATTGAGACCTAAACTATTGCTAGTCCTAAAAGGGACCTAAGGATACATGTCAAGTGGGAGGATAAGGGGGAAGGTTTAAACTTAAATGAAGGAATTTAATTGTAGTCCTTGTAGTTTTAAATGCCAAGTTTGGCGGGAGCAAAGAAGTTAGAGGCTTCTAACTAACAATACAACTAAATTTGAAATTACATGCAAATTTATAAGAAAGAACTCACCAAATCTGAGTCGGCGGTGGCGTGGAGAAAGAGGAAGAAAATGCATTCAATGCATTTATTGGCCTTGGTTCTGGCAACCAGCCACCTAGGAAAGAGGAAAGAGGAATTTTGTGAGCTATTGTTTTTCATTTGGTTTTCAGGGTTTTCTCTCTCTCTGTGTATTTTGTTGCTCTTTCGAGCCTACAAGTTTGTTTTCTAGCCATTGTTGTTTTGACTACCTCCGAGTGGTTTCTGGGCCTATGGAAATGTGGAAGCAGTTGAGAGAACTGGTGAATAACATTGTTGGAGGGAAGAAACTCGGGAGAAGCTCGGTTGTGACCTTCCACGAACTAACAAGAAATTATACAGGCATGTTAGGCTCTTTTCTTTAAATAATTTTTTTTGCTCTTTATTAAGTGTCTTCATTAAAAGAACTCAGCTCTTATAAATGTGTGTTCTTGTGAAAATATGTTGATATTTTTAGATGTGATCTTTTGCTTGAGTTGTCATTTGAAAAAAAATGCAATTTGGGTATTTCTTGATGCATACATGAGTAAATGGGTGATCTTTGTTGAAATAGTAACTGAACATGGATATTTTCTCTGTTGTTTTGATTTTGAAAGTGATGGGTATACGGGTTTTGTTGTCTTTTTGGGTTTGAAACTCACTAAAAGTGATAGTGATGTGTTTACTTGTTTTTGGAGTTTTGTGTGTGTTCAAAGGATATGGAACCCATGTAAATGCTTTGGCAGGACCTTTTGCGCGAACTGATCTTCCTTGCCATATTACAATGTATGGTGATGTGAATTCTTATAGGAACAATACATTTATCATATCATGTTTACATTTTCCTGATCTAAAATGATACAATGTTCCTCTTATTTTGTTTATGGTACCCATGAAAGATTGTTGGGAAATAAATTCTTGTCGAGCCACGGAGCAGATAACTTGGTTATCGATGGATTAGGTAGAGCATACAATTTTTATTTCTTCTTTGAACTCAATGATGAATATATATAATATGTGGATATAAACTTCTTCGTTGTTTTCATTGAAATTGAACTTTGAGTAAATTCCTTACTCTTGTGATTGAAAAAAATTTCTTTATTTATTACGGTGAAATCGGGATCATGTTGGAAATGTGGAACCAGTTGAGAGAAGCGGTGAATAACGTTGTTGGAGGAAGAAACTCGGGAGGAGCTCGGCCATGTGACCATCCACGAGCTAACAAGAAATTATACGAGGCATGTTAGGCTCTTTTCTTTAAATAGTTTTGCTCCTTATTAAGCATCTTCATTAAAAGAACTCGGATCTTATAAACATGTGTTCTTGTGAAAATATGTTGATATGTTTAGATGTGATCTTTTGCTTGAGTTTTCATTTGAAAACAAATGCAATTTGGGTATTTCTTGATGCATACATGAGAAAATGGGTGATCTTTGTTGAAATAATGGCTCGAACATGGATTTTTTCTCTATTGTTTTGGTTTTGAAAGTGATGGGTATACGGGTTTTGTTGTCTTTTATGGGTTTGAAACTCACTAAAAGTGATAGTGATGTTTTTTTGTTTTTGGAGTTTTGTGTGTTCAAAGGATATTGTACCGTGTAAATGCTTTGATAGGAACTTTTGCATAAGCAAACCTGTTCTTCCTTTCCATATTACAGTGTATGGTGATGTGAATTCTTGTAGGAACAATAGATTTATCATATCATCTTTACATTTGCCTGATCTAAAATGATACAATGTTCCTCTTATTTTGTTTTTGGTACCCATGAATGATTGTTGGGAAATAAATTCTTATCAAACCTGGAACAGAGTAACCTGGTTATCTGATGGATTGGGTAGAGCATACAGTTTTTATTTCTTCTTTGAACTCAATGATGAATATATATAATATGCGATATAAAATTCTTCATTGTTTTCATTGAAATTGAACCTGAGTAGATTCCTTACTCTTGTGATTGAAAAACAATTTCTTTATTTATTACGGTGAAATCGGGATCATGTTGGAAATGTGGAACCAGTTGAGAGAATTGGTGAATAATGTTGTTGGAGGGAAGAAACTCGGGAGGAGCTCGGTTGTGACCTTCCATGAGCTAACAAGAAATTATACAGGCATGTTAGGCTCTTTTCTTTAAATAGTTTTGCTCTTTATTAAGCGTCTTCATTAAAAGAACTCTGCTCTTATAAATGTGTGTTCTTGTGAAAATATGTTGATATGTTTAGATGTGATCTTTTGCTTGAGTTATCATTTGAAAACAAATGTGATTTGGGTATTTTCTTGATGCATACATGAGTAAATGGGTGATCTTTGTTGAAATAGTAATTGAACATGGATTTCGTCTCTGTTGTTTTGATTTTGAAAGTGATGGGTATACGGGTTTTGTTGTCTTTTGTGGGTTTGGAACTCACTGAAAGTGACAGTGATGTGTATACTATTTTTGGAGTTTTGTGTGTGCTCAAAGGATATGGAATCCGTGTGAATGCTTTGATAGGACTTTTTGCGCGAACTGTTCTTCCTTGCCATATTACAATGTATGGTGATGTGAATTCTTTTAGGAACAATAGATTTATCATATCATCTTTACATTTTCTTGATCTAAAACGATACAATGTTCCTCTTATTTTGTTTTTGGTACCCATGAAAGATTGTTGGGAAATAAATTCTTGTCGAACCTAGAACAGAGTAACTTGGTTATCTGATGGATTAGGTAGAGCATACAATTTTTATTTCTTCTTTGAACTCAATGATGAATATATATAATATGTGGATATAAACTTCTTCGTTGTTTTCATTGAAATTGAACCTGAGTAAATTCCTTACTCTTGTGATTGAAAAACAATTTCTTTATTTATTACAGTGAAATCGGGATCATGTTGGAAATGTGGAACCAGGTTGAGAGAACTGGTGAATAACGTTGTTGGAGGGAAGAAACTTGGGAGAAGCTCGGCTGTGACCTTCCACGAGCTAACAAGAAATTATACAAGCATGTTAGGCTCTTTTCTTTAAACAGTTTTGCTCTTTATTAAGTGTCTTCATTAAAAGAACTCGCTCTTATAAATGTGTGTTCTTGTGAAAATATGTTGATATGTTTAGATGTGATCTTTTGCTTGAGTTGTCATTTGAAAACAAATGCGATTTGGGTATTTTCTTGATGCATACATGAGTAAATGGGTGATCTTTGTTGAAATAGTAATTGAACATGGATTTTGTCTCTGCTTTGCTTTGGTTTTGAAAGTTATGGGTATACGGGTTTTGTTGTCTTTTATGGGTTTGAAACTCACTAAAAGTGATAGTGATGTGTTTAATGTTTTTGGAGTTTTGTGTGTGTTCAAAGGATATGGAACCCATGTGAATGCTTTTGTAGGAACTTTTGCGTGAACTGTTCTTCCATGCCATATTACGAGTGTATGGTGATGTGAATTCTTGTAGGAACAATAGATTTATCGTATCATCTTACATTTTCCTGATCTAAAATGATACATTGTTCCTCCTTTTTTTGTTTTTTTTACCCATGAATGATTGTTTGAAATAAGTTCTCATCGAACCTGGAACAAAGTAACCTGGTTATCGATGGATTGGGTAGAGCATACAATTTTTATTTCTTCTTTGAACTCAATGATGAATATATATAATCTGCGGATTTAAACTTCTTCGTTGTTTTCATTGAAACTGAACCTGAGTAGATTCCTTACTCTTGTGATTGAAAAATGATTTCTTTATTTATTACAGTGAAATCGGGATCATGTTGCTTTTTGTATACTCTTACTCATTTTATACCGGATAGATATGCCTGTTTTCATTGTATATAACTAAAGGAAATGGTTACAATTGAAAGTTTGGTTATTATTGTTACTTGCGGTTCAAATACAAAATGAATTCTGAATACTTTCCTTGAATAGTAGTTAGCAAGTTATTGAGACTATGTAACAGTTTGGTGTGGGAAGAAATATCCTACTGATAACAGGCCTACACGTCATAGTTTGATGTTTGGCTATGTATTGGGAAGAAGTAATGTGAATCTCCTTCCTTCATTCGATTATTGACTTTTAATTGCTCTCTTCTTGACTGTTATCTCTAGTTGTTATCTCTTCTTGCATAAGATCGACCAGTTCGGTTGTGATTAAATGAAAGGGATTATTGAATAGGTAACTAGAAGTAATACTTATTTTCTTTTCTTATCCTATTTAAATTTCTATTATAGGATATTGAATAAACTTGCGACTGCCTTTGGGTGTAAGTGATTGCATTTTACCTACTATTTTTCCTCTCTGAATTGGATGAGTACTATGTTGTTTGTTGAATTCTGAAAAGTGACATAGGTTGTTGTCATGATGTATGACTATCCTTCTCTTTTGCATTTGATTTGGTTGAAATCAAGTGAGTAGTATAAAGGTGAAGGAGTTCTGTTTAAATTTCTAGTCAATTCATTATATGAATCCCATTTATAATGATGGAATGGGATTGACAGTGATTGCATTCGAACAGTAATATATATATATATATATATATATATATATATATATATATATATATATATATATATATATATATATCAGTTCTTATAAATGCTTCTAATATGAGATTATTTAGAGAAAATATTCTTTGTAATATTTGTCTAAATCTGGAATAAACTCTTTTCATTTTTAAAGGAAATGGTGATATATCATTGTGTGTTTGCTGTAATTATTTTGAGGAGTTATTAGTTAATAGCATTGTCTGATTTTGATGCTATTTATTGAGACTTGGTTGTTTAAATTGTTCATCCTTATTGGTACTTAACTCTTACGTGATGTCCATCTCAATTACGGGACGTTTCATAAAAGCAGAGTTCTTTTATTGAGATAGTTAGTCAAGAGCACTTCATTTTAATGATAAGTGCTTAACATGCTCAGTTCGATGAACTGACCCGTGCTAGTAAATTTTGCAGATGGATTTCATGAGTAATAATGAAGACATGTTGTTTTATGATGCTTCTTCTGATTAACTAAAGGATGGATCTTTTCTGAGATTTTATTATTCTTCTCGAAGGAAATGGAAAAAGGAAAAGTTGTATTCTTCTTTCTTTTGAGTTATCGATGCTGATTGGCATGATTGAAGTCCGTTATTTGGACTTGTAAAAATGTGTAAATTTTACCTTGAGGAATGAGAGAAGGGAATGGTGTGTTATTTTAAATGTTGTACCATTATTGAATTGTTGAAATATAATCGGGAACATATTCTTATTCATTGAATTTGTACTTATTCAAATGATGGCTGTTTGATTTAAAAGGACATAACGTCTATTCTTCACTTGAATACAACTTTTAAGTTGGAATGTGCAATTGATTAATACTTAGGTCAATATGGGCTTTTAAATTGACATTAGTAAAAGAGTAAGATAAATATGAACTCTTGTATAAATAATATTCAGAATTAGATTATAAACTAATGAATATTAATGAAAGGACAATTGAATTTTGTATTCTGATTTCGTTAATATTCTTTGGGATGTCTTGCCAAAAGGATATTCGGAAAGAGGAATCATATCTCCTCTTAACAAACCTTAAACTGAAGTAAGATAATTGTAAATAAATGAGTACATTCATTTGGGAAATAGACCTCATTCAAATGATGTCTAATGAAAAGGAAACCTGAATTTAAAATCAGTTGTGAGTGGACTTGATTAAGCTTAGTAAGTTAATCTTACTTCGTTAAGCTGTAGTGGATTGTAAGTCTGAAGCTTTAATTAATGAACTAAGAAAGGAATATGCAATCCTTCGGTAAGGAGGAGTGAATGTATATTAAGCTATGAGACAATTCAAGTCATTCCTAGCTATGCAACTGTAATGAACTATGAGGTTAGAGGATCAACAAGGTTGCTGAAACTTATTCTTAAAAATATTAAAGATAAGAATCTAATAAAACTTTTAGCTGGATGTGTAACCCTAGATGGGAGGATTCCGTAGGATGTTGGCACACACCAGCTATAATAAGGTGTCTTCATGAAGGTTGGGCCTTCATGATGACACAATGTTGTAGCTGACATGTTGCAACACCCTTCCGAATCGAATCATCTAGGTTTACATAAGCTTGGACTTGGCCTTAGTTTTACTTTGGACCAAGTTAGGAATATGACCTTGTATACGGAGTGACTCGCGAAGACTAAAGGTAACTAGACACATGCAGTTGACTAGGTCAATGAGGTATGTCTATGTACCTTTAATCATCACGAGTGCCTCTCTATATTCTTTCATATTGCTATCTTGGGTTAAAGTTCAACCTTGGACAAGAGGACTGATAGAAGTTAGAAAAGACCATTCTAGGTAACAGATGAAGTGGGGTGAAGGACGTATTCCATTGACGAGTATGCCATCTAGGAATATGATCATGCTAAGCATGTGAGAATCTTTGGCCAAAGTATCGCAAGCTTTGGTTGTGTTGTCCTAAATCACCTAGTTTAAGAAGTAGGATTTCAGATGAATATCGGTAATAGATATTCAGATAGGCCTCTTAAACGGAGCACTTCAATAACTGAAAAGGTAAAGGGAACCAAGTATACTTAGTATACAATGCATGGATTAACATGAAGGATCGGTAAGTAGCCGAGTCATGAAATGAGAGATCGATGAAACTCCAAGCCATGAAATGGGAGATCGGTAGTTCTTCGAGTCATTACAGTAGTATATGGTTATCTATTATATGATTGAATGGCAATGAATGTGTGTTCCATATTATGAATATGCAAATAAAGAACATTGGTTTTAAAAGCATTGTGTGTTCTAAATTATGTCATTTAGAATAGAGAACAATTATTAAAACTTGAACATGTGTTTTGAATTACGTAATTTAGAGCAGAGAACGTTATCAAAAAATAAATAAAAATTTCCCTTGTTCTA
The DNA here is from genome assembly GCA_018340775.1 of Taxus wallichiana var. yunnanensis. Classification (NCBI taxonomy): domain Eukaryota; kingdom Viridiplantae; phylum Streptophyta; class Pinopsida; order Cupressales; family Taxaceae; genus Taxus; species Taxus wallichiana. Next base: position 479,852,748 of record CM031239.1, read on the forward strand.
ATGTCTTAAAATGGGAATGTTACAAACAAAAATACCTCCTTCGGTCTCATGGCCATATCAGAATTTCTAAAATAATATAAATATAATTTCCAAAATCATCTAGCTATATGAATCACAACAACATCAAAGCAATCTAACAATATCATTTATAGTTTTATCAACAACTATATCATCATCCAATAGTTTCCATTTCTAGGTCTAATCACAATATCTAAATACCACAATTATGCACAACATCCATACTATAACCATGTCAAACAAGATATCATCATCAACATATGAAATGTCTCTCTAATAATCATCATGCATCATAACTGAATCAAGTCAATAATAATCCATGATCTAACATCTATCATCCTGCTATAATAAGGTCCATAATCATGATTAGTATCAAAAAGATGTCAAAGGAAGTGGGCACTACATGTTGCATATTCAAAATTTGAATCCCTAAGTCATAGATCAAAGGCGTAAAGTTGTTTGGGTAAATATGCAAGTAATTCAAAATGTATTCTTCACTTACATAATTTATTTCTCACAAGAGATCAATCGTAGGTACAACCACCAATTATCTTGCAAGGATTTGGCCACCCACTAGGGTACCAAGGGAAATTACACACAAGAGGGTTGCACTAATTCAAGATATGGTCATACCTAAAATACCTAGACATGATCACCTCACTCCTACCAATATGATAGGTTTCACAACATGTATGCACCACATCATAAAATATCAAGCAAATGGTCCTTATTAAGACATCTTAGGTGTGAAACACGAAGATGATTAGTGAGGTTAGAGTATTTTATTAACACAGTCAATGTTTTATGCGTAGGAAAAAGACTCAAATGTGGGGAGGACAATAGGAATTATAGCTCATTCTTTTAATTTTGTTAGTTTTGATGATAGGAGATTCTACCTAGGATTGTGGGTATTAAGGAAATATATCAATAATTAATTTAGCAAATGATTAGTTTAATATCTTTAGAACATAGGTACAACATTGAGTACAACTTCACATCCAATTCAACACTATAAAATATAACCACATTGGTATTCCCTTTTCAAAATATACCAAGAACAATTCTTCGAACAATAATACATATCATTATTCTATGGTAATACATGTATTACAAGATGAATATAACTTTATAATGACAACTCATTAATTACAACATATCACATCTATAAACTTCCTTTTGTTTGGAGTACTGTAACCAATGTTGAGTCAGTCCTAGGATTGAGTTTGGAAACACCCTACAATCAATCATAAATTCCACGCATCCATCATTTCAAACAATCGAATAGACACTAGAGAGAGATAGAGATAGGGAGAGAAAGAGAGAGTAAGGGAAGGAGGAAGCAAATCTAGGATTCATTTTCTTTTTAAATCAACGTAACATATTGTATCCGCTTTTCATTTCATTTCAACTCATATACATTTTGACACATTTGTATTTGTAAAACACAATCAATATTTTCATAGTTATCTTTAGAGAGAGAAAGGGAAGAGAAAGAAAGTATGGATTTCATTTTCCTTTTTATTCATCATATCACAACAACATACATTATAGAAATTTCATTTCATTTCCAACCCATGAACATTTATAACTCATTTACATTTTTAGAACTAGTCAAAATATTATATTTACTTATAGAAAGAGAAAAGGGAAGAGAGAGAAACAACATAATTTCCCAAAAGTATTCATATAGTAATTTTATTTATTCAGACTCTATAAAGTGTGGAAACGATATGTACAAGGTTCCACGGTTACTTAGGATTCAACAAAACACTTAGAAGGTGTGTTTAGTAAAGTTGCAATTTTGGTGCAAGCTGGCTAAAACATCAAAAGTGCCTACAAACTAGAATTGAAAACACTCAGTTTGAATATTCCTACTTACTCTCTCATATATAGATAATTTTTTTGTTTCTAGTGGAAGTTGATTACTATAAGCAGAGCTCAAGTTACAAGGGGAACTTCGGGGCTAGATATCGTAATTATGTTAGCAACTCTTGTCACTCAATGACCATTGGGACCAAAAACCACATAAATTATATTTTCCAAATGCACTTTCATTGAATGAAGGTGGGTTATGATCCTCTTGTTGGCATTCTAGAGGTAGGAGGTAGTGGTTTTTCGGTTTCACTCAAGCTAAGTGACAATCGTAATGGAACCGATCATGTTTTATTAAAATGACCATGTCACCATAAGTGAATGATAAGCTAAGGGGGTTTAGGAATATGACTTGCAAGAGTGTTAAATGATTTCAAACAACTTGGTTAAGGTTCCCTAAGGTGTTCCATGTTACCTAGGGTCATCCAGGAGTTTTGTTTTGTTTTCTCTCTTTTTTTTATGTTGGTGTTTTGAGAGTTCACATTAAGGAAATGTTTTTTCCTATCATTCAAAATTTAATTTTAAAAAATATTTAAATGATGAATCGAAATTTAATGCAAGAAAAAGGGGAAAACCATACATTTTTCATGAAACTCATGATTCCCGCATTTGATGAGACCACATCAACTTTAGGCATTCTGGTAACAATTTTAGGATTTCTCACGCTTCTTCACTTTGCATCACAAACAGGGTTATGACTCAATTAAAATGTGGTGAGGATTTTTTCAAAAATTTCACATGTCATGAGCATGCCTCCATATTTTATAGATCTGCTATCTTTCTCCATTTTATAGTTTTGGTCACACTCATACTATTCATGTTCAAACCACCAAAACCACAATACACTGGCCTAAGTTCATACTTGCTCACTTTTAATTTGTAACTTTCCTCCAAAGGATTTAACTAACTCTTCTTTAGGGATAGAGCGTAGATTCGAATCTCCTTCTTTTTTTAGTTATTCATCCATAGAATTGGTGTTCTTAACCTTTTCTTCCACTATATCTTCGAAAACTCTCAAGTAGCTAAAATTTTTTTAAACATATTCAAAATTTCCATTCTATGAATTCCTTTTCGAGACAAAACCAAAACTAGACTCACATTTTCTATAGGATGAATCTTTTTGTAAGGCATGAAAAGACTATGTTTTCACGTAGAGGAGTGAAAGAGACAAATCTTGTAGAGACGATATATGGGATAGCAAGAAAGAGAACTTCTAATGTCTTAAACAATATATTGAATGATATAAATAAAATATGAAGAGCAAGTAAACAAAATGGTAGCTGCCACCTAAGATGAAAATGGAGTTTTAAATATTATAGTGCACACAACACGGGTGGACATATGTAGAAGAGGTATAACCAATACAACTAGAAACTATTACGAAATGAAGTGCCTTTATGATCCCTCAATACTCTTCTTCTTCTACTGACATCAACTAACATAGTGAAAGGTAGAAGGAAGTAGTTTCGTAACCTCCTAGATACAAAAGAACCCAATTAAGATATAACGAAAAATCCATATCAATAAATTTGCATATATTAAAATGGGGAGATATTTGGGTTTAGATTTGTCCCAGCATGTAGAACTGATTCAACCCATAACATATTGATTTTAGATGGCTATTAGCTGTAAAAAATTTAGCACAATTCCACATAGCATTTTGTTTATTTACTAATAAGAGTATATAACTCTTAATCATTAAAACTAGCCAATTACTTCTAAATTTGTAACATTAACTTGGGTTTCACGGTGGTTAATGCATTTGGTACTCAAATAACATGCTTGAATTATTTTGCAAGGAATATGATAGGTCTGAAAATCCATCGAGGATGTGTCTATATCCAATCTGCAAGAACAACACCCCAATGCGCCGCCACACGCTAACCTAGACTCCACACATCCCTAAGTTTTCTTTATTATTTTTATATTTATTTATTTTTTATTTTATTCATTTACTTGTTGGGCACTACAGTTTGTAATGTGTGTGTGTGTGTGTGTGTGTGTGTGTGAGAGAGAGAGAGAGAGAGAGAGAGAGAGAGAGACAACAACTTAATATAAATTTGCTATTTGAACAATTTGACAAAGCAAGAGAAAGAATCAAAACCCAACTATAAGCAATCTATTTTTTCCTTTCAAATTAGGTTTACCAATAATGCAAAGAGTACACACAACATATATTTTACATATAACCACCTTATTTATTTAAAATGGATATACAAATCATCCTTTTAATAATTTCAAAATTTCAATATACTAACTTTTACAATAAAATGAGATAGTGATCAATTACTTTCCTTGCAAAAACACTTTTATTTTCCAAACAATACATATTCCAAGCTTTGAATAGCATCTAAATTTTTGAGAGTTTCATTTCTAAACAATATACAAATTAAGTTTTTTTCCTTTCCACTATAACATTACAATTTTGATGAACAAAGTTTACAAGAGCATCCTTTTAAAATACAATAATTACAAACTTCCACTTTAAGTGGGAACAATGGGGTCAAATTTACAACATAGATATTATTCCAAAGGTTCAAATAGACAAGTCTTCATATCAGTCATCTACCAACTTCATAGCTTCAACTTTGCACTCCTTCACCTCTTCAAATTTTGAATCACAATACAAAGAAAGAAGGAGTAGGCAACACTCTCTGCCCAACGTATAATCCAATATGAGGAAAATACATCCTCCTTATTTTCCCCTGAGCCCCAACCAAAGAAAAAGAGGTATGTAATGCAACTTTGAAAACTTTCACAAAATGGCTTCCATAAAACATGCATTCCACAATATACAACACTTTCAAATAAATACACGAAGAAAGATTTACAAATTTTCCAACAACACATAGGCTTGAAAAAAAGCTAAAAGGAACAAGGAATATGGTAACCACCTCCTTTTTCCTCCCAAGTGAAGTAGGAGTTCCACCCAAAAGCCTCCATGTGCATAATACAAAACATTCAAATACATCCTTATCTATCCCCTTGCAAATATGCAAAAATATGTCCATGTTTTCCTTTTCACTCCCCATAGGTGGAACTCGCTAATCACACTCCCTCAAAATGCATGCCTCAAAACTCCCTTTTCCTCCCCAATGGTCCCATACTTCCATATCCCACACCTTTCTTAAGGCAAGCTACCCAACCACAATAAATCACATTCACAACACTCCTACAATATTCAACAAGCACAAATTTTACTTCTAAACACATAAATACATAAATAAAAAATTGGAGATCCTACCTCTCCATTAAACCCCCAAAAATATTCACTTAAAAATATTTCAACACCTTCAATCAAGAACAATCCAAAATGTAACTTTCAAAAGGCTCTAAGCATGCAACTCTGACAAACTTTTCAAAGTGCCGTAGAAGAAATAAGACAAGTAACCCAAAATCCTTCAAATTCATTCAATAAATAGAAAAGGGAGGTGAGGATGATGAGGTGGCTCCATGTAGGATGCCACTTCATCATCCCTCCATTCTAACTCAACTAGTCAACACACCAAACCCAATGCAATAAATGAACATGTAAGACTTATGACATGCACACATTACACTCCAACATGCACTCCATGCCTTTCAAGGACAAATTAATTGTGGTAAGTAGAAAAGTGAAATTATTTTCAATTTTACATTCAACAAATTCATTATAATGGTCATAATAATCCCCATACTTCATAAGTATGGTTGGTAGAAGATTTTGAGATGTAAGGGACAAGGTTAACTTGTCCCACAAGTCTCAAAAAGTGGCCTACAAGGAAAAATTCGAATTTTGGGAAGGGAAGAAGAGTACAAACCACCTAAATGCAATTAATTCATTCCACATCAAGCACAAATCAAGGACTATCTACTCTATTTATTACCCACATGCCACCTCTTCCTTTTTAGTTTAAATTTTAAGTTAAATTATCTAATTAAGACATATTAACAAGTGTTAATAAGTAACTAGATTTTCCCAATAATTAAATACATGCCCAAGAAAATAATACACACAAAATTAAGAGAAATGAAAATATTACATGCCATGGCCACACATGTGAGGTCACCCCCATGGAAAACCTCCTGAAAATCATGAAAATTACACAAAATATACATTAGACACAAGTTGTCAAATTGGTCCATGTTGCAAAATACCCAACATCCTTCTGTGGTTGGTCCCCTATCCCCTTTCGGTGTATAATGATATAATTTTCCTGCAATCACAAACAATAATACCTTTCTGGCCTCAAGGCCATATCAATATGTCATGGAAATCAATGCACATAAAACATCCATCATACAATCCTCAGCATACATCAAGAAATACAACACACACATATATTTATCAATTAACATCGTCGTATAATGTAGCTAAATCATTATCATCAAATTTTAAAAAATTTATCAATTATTTGAAATAACTTAACATTTCAATTCTACTCTAGTAAATAATTTACAATCATCAATAATCCAATTCACATTCTACAATAATCATGAAATTCTCTATATCTACTGTAACTCCTAACTACTAGATACACTCAACAACATATTACCGATCCCTAATACCATCATATTGTTAGCAATTCACAAAATCAATGAGACCACATGGTTAGTCCAATACTCTGAATATACTTAATATGTCAAGAATCCAAATGTTAGTATATAACAAAGTAACCATTCTAGATCATCATCATATCCTTAAATGTCCATCAAGGTCCACAATACATCCATACAGTCCAAAGTAACAATCAAAACACAATAGTAATCATGATGTCCCTCGTATCTTAACAACATGTTAACTAAAATATAATAATAAGGTCCATGTCTCTAATCAACTGAAATTAAAATCATAGTATAATCAGTGTTGAAGAGGAGTGGGCATTACACCCCCTCCCCTTAGATTTGAATTCCTCCTGGAAGTCATGGAAAGAGGTAGGAAAATAATGCATATAAATAGAAGTCATGCCTTCCGCATGATTACTTTATTTCAAACAAAATTGGGTTCCCGGGACACAAGTTTGGTCCAACGTTATTGAACAAAGAGAGGGAGATTACTAGGAACAGGTACTAAACCTCCTCCAAACAAGGTTGCAAACATTTAATTCTACAGAGTAAACTCTACGAGGTTAACCAAGTTACAACACAAAACATCTAAATAGGAAATTGTTAATGGAATCCCAAATAATAAAAACCAAGGTCAATGAAGAACATGAAGGGTTACACACATAGTGTCCATGTAGTCACACATGGGTGCAACACACAATAAAAGGGAATGATAAAACCTCCATTTAGGTTGGATCATACTTCAATGTTCACTATTTTAGACAAGGTTAACAACTACCAATCATGACCCTCAATTTTGCACGAGGAAACACACATACTCACAGGTATAGAAAACTTCAAGACCACACAAGACGAGGTTTAACAACAAAGAAAACACCCGATTTAATAAAAGTGTTTGCACGGATGTAAATTATTTATTGGAAGAAATTTTATAACTCGAAAAGACTCAATTTAAATTTTCATGGTACTACTAAGTATAATATTGGCCACAAGGTTTCTAAATCTTGAAAATTGTACTCAAATTTCGAACACATAAACACTAATCCTGATTTAGAAACTTCAAACACTGAGGTAATATTTCCATTTTTAAAGAAAATTAATATTTTCCCAAACTAACATATTGACACAATATATACCATTCTCTTTGTCTAACAAAAATATCACTTAATAGTTTTAAATCTAACTTGGTTCAATAATTCTTAAAACGTTCACAAGAATAATATTATAATCCATATGAACACTGAAGTGATCCAGAAGAACTAGGCAATAAGAGGGGTCCAACTACAATTTACAAGAGCAACACACAAGACATTCTTGTAGAAACTTATGAAGACAAACTTGCACCATTCTCTTCCCTAAAGGAAAAGGGGGACAACATCATGGTTTCCCAAAAGGAAGGAGAATTTCAAAAATTCCTTCATATCCTTAACATATGTTGCCTAAGCTTGCCAATAAACCTAGGTCACCAATGACCTAATCTGCATACAAAGAGGGTTTCTTTCTTAAAACTAGAGATAAATACTCACTCCTAAAATACCACAAATCATACACTAGTTGAGCTAAGAGGAAACAAGTTTACAATGACTTAAAAGGCTCCAATAATGGGAAATCACACACATTTATGTTCAAGGGAGTACAACTTAACTAGAACACATCACTATCACAAAGGTGTGTCATTAATTAGAGTTGGTAGACAGACCTAAAGGCTCAAATAGTTTCCACCTTTAGAAAGATGGGACATAGGGTTCATCAATATGAACATAATAATAATTCATTCTAACAAGGTGATGGAATCCTTAGGCCTACCTCTAAAACTTCACACAACCCAAAGAGAGGTCCAAAAATGACATATCATATACTTGTGTTATATCCATTATACATATGTTTATTGTTTGATATGACAAGGGATGGTATCGAAGGTACTCCACTATATCTCAACCAAAAATATTAGGCCACAAATGAGATTAGACATTCTCACACTAGCTCAAGGAACCTTTTAATTGGTTCAAACTTTCATATTATGTTCTTTATAATTATTCTTTAGGGTGTGAAAAATCCATTTATACAAACAAGGTTTCTTATTTACACATTCTACTTATGTTCCATCTCATCAAATTTCTCATTCCATAATCCAACTATAAGACACAAGTTATAGTTACATTCGCTAGGCATATCTCTTATAAGTTTTCTTAATTAATGCATTCCTTTTATTATGATATCTCATATCTTTCATCATCAAGGATCATGATCTATGTTGTAGATTATCTCGACATTCTATATATGGGAAAAGTTATTCATTCTACTTCTAGGGAAGTATAAGAGGTTTCTTTTTTTTTTCACATCATTTTATTTCTTCTATTAAGCTACCACGTCAAAGAAAGGAACCAATTTTCCTTAATGTCCACATTATTTATTAAGTTTCTAACATCCAAGTCTCTGAAATAGAGTTCTAATATGACCAATTTTATCACATTACCAATTGAGATTTAATGGATAGGAAGTACCAAGTTTATTACCTTATTCAATTCATGTGAGCAAGAGGTCACTAACCCAAACGAAACACAACATTTACATGATTTTTCCAAAGAAAAGTTACATGCATATACCAAAGGGTACCAATAAGGGTTGCAATGAAGGTGCACATTAAAGTTACAAATTTGATTTTACAAGTTCAAGGAGTTTATATAAATATGAGGGAAAAAAGAAATTTTGTGGTTTTAAACTCAAAATATGTTCACTATATAAGGAAGATAGTTTCCAAACAAAACATATACCTACACAAGATACCATCAACCAAGCAATAAAAGTGACAAGGGGAATTTACCCCATAGACACCACACTTCCTCTTTAAGAAGAAATCAAAAACAAGGAGGATAGTCAACTGACTTACTCAAATGTGGCCTCTACGACCAAGAGTTATAGCCATGGATGAAAAATCATGACATAAACACAACTAGGATCGGAAACTTAAGATCTATAAAACCAAAACCTCTAAGAACAAGGTCCAAAATGACTATATGTCTCAACATAACTCAATATTAATATATTATAGTGTGGTATAATTAAACAAATTAAGAGGTTAAGACAAGGGTGGGTCTATCTATGGGTCATCAAGAGAAAAACAAACATACTTATTTAAGCACAATGCCCAAAGGGGCTTAAGTATAACCATATTTACCCAAGATACATATAGTATAATTGTCGATATTTTCTAAAATAAATAAGGGAACCACGTTATAATTTAGTATGCCCATCGGTACACCATCACGTCTAAAAATACACTATCCACTAAAACCTATAATCATCCAAGAATTAATATGTCCTTAACATAACCCATAATTCCATAGCGAATAACACATCTATTCTGATGAAGAACCAAGCTCCTACCAGGGTGTAAAAGAAACACAACCATCGTTAAAACTACCAACTATATTGCATGACATGAGAACTCTCTCCCTAGAAAGGTTGAGTGATGAAAGAGTCACTCCAAGGTCTTAGACACACCAAACTCCACCACTCCAAAACCAAATACATGACTTGAAGCACCTAAGAAGACTATCAAGGAACCTATCATGTACCCCCATATGACGAGAGATCACAATACAAACAATGTAGAACCAACTCATCAAGTAGATAAGAAAATGGTCACATAACATTCTTGACAACATTTAGCCAAGTGGCCAACGAGATAAATGAGCTCTGAGTCACCAATCAAAGGTAAAATCTAAGAAATATCAGCAATAAAATAAAATGGCTAAGTAGCCACATTGCAATCCTTGAAAATCTTGCAATAAGATAAAAATAACAAGAAGAGCCTCAGATCTTCTCAATCAAATCATTAAAATAAAATGTTGGTCCTTGATAAAAGATATTAATTTTACGAATATAAAACATAGGAAATGTCCACATCACATTCACTTCGCATCCCTTCATGGGCCACCGATAGGGGTACTATACATTAAGCTCAGATCTAGGAACACACATATAAAACTGGATCAAATGTGACACCATGTCCTGATATCTACTCTCCCATACGAGGATTAAATCCTCAAGCGATCATCAAAACCAACTCGTCTAGTCCACTTTGAAGAAGAAAGGGAGCTCAGCCAACTACACATCCTCTTGTTTTCCCGAAACTGGACCCTAAATGCTACCTTTAGCACTAATCTAAAAATGTTGCACCACCCAAAATAGAACTCCAAAATAAGGGACGGCCTCTATGGGGTCAACACATCACATGTGTAAAATCAAAAGCGAGGATCCTAAAAAACAACATCTTCGCAAGGAACCGAGTTCCTATCACGTAAGAAGTTCATAGAGATATCAAATTGAGCATCATTTCCTGTTAACCGGGTTCAACAAGATGCCCACTTAGGCGAATGCAACAACCCAAACAAATTTTATTTTATTTTTTGTTATTATTTTAATCTGAGAGGTTTGAGTGTCATAGGTTTTAGTTTTTGTTAACTAGTTGTCATGTTCCCAAGTTTTCCCAAGGTCCAAACGTTGAACCCACGGCTCTGATACCAAGTGTAACGCCCACAATTTTGATGTTCAAAACCATAATAAAACCTATTAATTTATTACGAAAAAATCACGATATTGTTTTTTATTTTAAGCGGTTATACATGGCTTGGAGTCGATAAGTTTTTGAGAATAATTTTCACACATTCATAATGTAATCAAATTGAAAGTAGTAGTTAAATATTATCAATTTATTACTCCAAAATAATATGGTTTAAAACATTCTATTAATGTTCCTATTCACTATTATAGTATTTCCCAAATACTTAATAGCCATGATCCAATTTATTTATTTAACTATATCCTTATTACTAATCATCTAAAAACACATATTAATTTATTAATAGATACCATACATAGTTGCTTAATTAATTCCTACCCCAAAAAGTCACCTTTATCTAGTAAGTGGCCCCATTCACCCATACCCATACATTTAATTTAAATAGGGAAAATACCCAATCCCACAAAATAACATCACTTAAGTGATGTAGGGTTTATTTTCAACAATTGGATTTGATCTATTTGGACCATTAGATCTAGATTGCCCTAAATATCCTTATAGGTTTCTTTTATTTTCATTTGCCCTAATTTCTTTTTCATCTGTTCTTTTTTGGGTTTGGAAGAGGGAGAGATAGCTATGAAATCCATGCAATCTTGAGGCCACTCTCATGGATATTTCCTTTTTTTTTTTCCATTCCCATTAAGGGCCTGCAAGATTCTATATCATTTCTCTTCTAATTTGGTGTTAAGATAAGAGTTTTCCCTATTTAGGGTTTTGGGTATATTTGCCCCATTTTATTTCTAGTTTATTTCTTTTCCCATGGAGATATTTTGTAAGTTTGGATGAATATACATTATGTATATTCCATTTTTGGTGAATTCATAGAACCATATATATATATATATATATATATATATATATATATATATATCATATTATGCATTATTTTATTAATGGTGAATACAAGTCCGCCTATTCTAAAATGAGCGGCCACGACCCATATATTAATAATTGGTTTGAATTATTATGGATGGAGGGGGTTGGGGTTTGGCCCCCTTCCCATGGTTGGGAGTCACCCCCACCATGAGGGGGCTGCCCCCAACCTGTCCCCCCCCCCCATTAATCAATTATTTTTTTCCTTTTTTAAAAACCTTATTTTATTACTCCCATACCGATTCCTATGAACTATATATATATAAACTTTTTGATTAAAATATATAAATTTTGTTTATATAAGTATAGAAATTTATAGTTAAGTTTATATAATTATATATATTTAAGTTTGTATAACTTTTCTTTTGGTTTTATTTTTAAATATTAAGTTTGGGTATATATATTTGTGTAGAGGTGTACTAAATATGTATATGTTTGAAAGGTAAAGGTTTGGAGGAAATTTCACAATTAAAGGAGAAGTAATTTTCTCTCTTAAGCAAAGAATTTTATTTTTTCGCAATATGTATCTTTCTTCTAAATGTGACAACACCTTAATAGAAATTTACTAATTGAACAATTTGACAAAGCAATAGAAATAATGAAAAGCTAACTATAAGAAATCTATAAGAATTTTTTTTTTCATTTCAAATCAGGTTTACCAATAATGCAAAGAAGACACACAACATATACTTTACATACAACCACCTTATTTCTTTATAATGGATATACAAATCATCCTTCCAATAATTTCAACATTTCAATATACTAAATTTTACAATAAAATGAGATAGTGACTCTTTCCTTTCCTCGCAATAACACGTTTCTTTTCCAAACAATACATATTGCAATATTTGAATAGCATCAAAAATTTTGAGAGTTTCATTTCTAACAAATCTAAAACTTAAGTTTTTTTCCTTTCCTCTATAGCATTACAATTTTGATAAATAAATTTGACAAGAGCATCCTTTTAAATTACAAGAATTACAACCTTCAACTTTAAGTAGGAAAAATGGTTACAACATAGAAATTATTCCAAAGGTTCAAATAGACAAGTCTTCATATCAATCATCTACCAACTTCATAGCTTCCACTTTGCACTCCTTCACCTCTTCAAATTTTGAATAACAATACAAAGAAAGGGGGAGTAGGCGATGCTCTCTGCCCAACCTAGAATCAAATAAGAGGAGAAGTCATCCTCCTTATTAGCCCTCGAACCCCAACTAAAGAACACTGAGATATGTAATGAAACTTTGACATCTTTCACAAAATAGATTCCATATAACATGCATTCCACAATATATAACACATTCAAATAAACACACAAAGCAAGATTTACAAATTTTTTAACAACACATAGGCTTGAATACAAGCAAAAAGGAGCAAGGAATATGGGAACCACCTCATTTTTCCTCCCCATTGAAGTAGGATTTCTACCCAAAATCTCGCATGTGAACGATAAAAAAAAATTCAAATACATCCTTATCTCTCCCATTTCAAATATGTAAAAATATGTCCATGTTTTCCTTTTCACTCCCCATAGGTGGAACTCCTAATCACCCTCCCTTAAAAATTCATACCTCATAAATCCCTTTTCCCTCCTTAATTTTCCCATACATCCATCTCCCACACCCTTCTTAAGGTAAGCTACCCAACCACAATAAATCACATTCACAACACTCCTATAATATTCAAACAAGCACAAATTTTACATCTAAATTCATAAATAAATAAATAATGAAGTTGAGATCCTACCTCTCAACTAAACCTTCAAAAATATTCACTCCAACAAGATTTCAACACCTTCAACCAAGAACAATCCAAATTTCAACTCTCAAAAGGCTCCAAGAATGGAACTCCAGACAAAATATTCAAAGTGCCGAGAAGAAAAAAAGACAAGTAACCCAAAATACTTCAAATTCATTCAATAAATAGAAAAGGGAGGTGAGGATAATGAGGTGGCTCCATGTAGGATGCCACTTCATCATCCCTCCATTCCAACTCAACTATTCAACACACCAAACCCAATGTAATAAATGAACATGTAAGACTTATGACATGCACACATGACACTCCAACATGCACTCCATGCTTATCAAGGAAAAATTAATTGTGGTAAGTAGAAAAGTGAAATTATTTTCCCTTTTACATTCAAAAATGCATTAAAATGGTCAAAATAAGCCCCATACTTCATAAGTATGGTTGGTAGAAGAGTTTGAGATGTGAGGGACAAGGTTAACTTGTCCCAAAAGTCTCAAAAAGTTGCCTACAAGGCCAAATTCGAATTTGGGAAGGGAAGAAGAGTACACACCACCTAAATGCAATTAATTCATTCCACATCAAGCACAAATCAAGGACTATCTACTCTATTTATTACCCACATGTCACCTCTTCCTTTTAGTTTAAAATTTAAGTTAAATTAGCTAATTAAAACACATTAACAAGTGTTAATAGAGTAACTAGATTTCCACAATAATTAAATACATGCACAACAAAATAAAACACAAAAAATTAAAAGAAAGGAAAACATTACACCCCATGGCCACACATGTGAGGTCACCCCCCATGGGAAACCTCCTAACAAACATGCAAATTACACAACATATACATTAGACACAAGTTGTCAAATTGGGCCATGTTGCAAAACACCCAACATCCTTCTGTGGTTGGTCCCTTATCCCCTTTCGGTGTATAATGATATAATTTTCCTACAATCACAAACAATAATACCTTTCTGGCTTGAAGGCCATATCAATATGTCATGGAAATCAATGCACATAAAGCATTCATCATACAATCCTCGACATAAATAAACCAATACAATAGATGCATATATTTATCAATTAACATCGTCATATAACATAGCTAAATCATTATCTTCAAATTTACAATTTTTTATCAATTGAAATAACTTAACATTTCAATTCTAATCTAGTAAGTAATTTACAATCATTAATAATCCAATTCACATTCTACAATAATCATGAAATTCTCTATATCTACTATAACTCCTAACTACTAGATACACTCAACAACATATTACTAATCCCTAATACCATCATATTGTTAGCAATTCACAAAATCAATGAGACCACATGGTTAGTCCAATACTCCAAATATAATCAATACGTCAAGAATCCAAATGTCAGTATATAACAAAGTAATCATTCTAGATCATCATCATATCCTTAAATGTCCATCAAGGTCCACAATACATCCATACAATCCAAAGTAACAATCAGAACACAATAGTAATCATGATGTCCCTCATTTCTTCACAATAGGCTAACTAAAACATAATAAAGAGGTTCATATCTCTAATCAACCGAAATTAAAATCATAGTAAAATTAGTGTCCAAGAGGAGTGGGCATTTCATAAGTGAAGAAGAATAAAAACGTATTGTAGACCTACATGACCTAACCAAAGCACTCCTTTTAATAAGGTGGTATTAGGATGGAGGAAGAACTAAGGAGTTAATTAAGTGATAAAAATGATAAAATTAAGCTCATTGGAGTGAGAAGAGGTAGTTAGGTTTTGTGGGAATGTTGCACTTAAGGTGAAGCTTTTGAGGAAGAACAAGATGACAAGTAGAAGTATGGACCTCTAAGAATATGTAAATAGTAATTAGTAAGAGAATCCTCGTGGAAAGAGGTTAATAAATATCCAAGATTGTGTGGGACTGTATTTTTAATAGAAGACTCTATTTTGTAAGCGTGAAAACTGTATCATTTTTTAAAATTTTATAGTTCAAGGTTTTGTACAATGAAATGCATGGTAGATGTAGATAATATGTTAATAATATGAATTACTATCCTTTGCAATCTCAACATGAAATGCATTACATGACACTATGAAAGTTAATGCTCGATTGAAGGAAATGAATAAAATATTCTAATTGAACATGATGGTGAAGGTTTTTTCTTTTATAATGTACAAGGCATTTGATTGTGTGACTGTGAGTTTGTATGTTTGATCCATTATTGAATTGGCTCAATAAAAGGTTGTATTGAACAATGGAGAGAGATTGATAACAAGGAACCTTGCATCAACCATGCATGTACACACTTCGCTACTAGAATAGGAGACTTGAATGACATGGGTGGGCTAATTTTTTGAGGTCATTGGTAAGGTAAAATATTACACAACTTTAATATAGAAATTGGGTGAAAATTTCAAGACTTGGTTCAATCATCAAAGAAATTTATTCTAAAAATACCCCTCGGTTCCTAAGGAGGGTTCACCATGACAAAGATGGTAGGGTTTGAGTTTTTACACATCAAAACAACTTCATTTAACTTGAAAATTAGAGATAATGATAATGAATTCCATAAATGTATTTTGAATTGATTTTGAGAAACCTAGAGTTACATTTTTGTATTTTCTTGAGAGTCTAGTCTTATGTTGAAAAATACGGTCAAAAGGCTAATTTGATGGGTGATTTTCCAAAGGAAGGAATATTTATACTTAAAGTCTAAGTTAAATATTTTACATGCTCAAATAAATACTAAAAACATATTCACAAAGGTTTTGATTTTTCTTGATTTTATGAACATAATAAGTTATGGGGATCTTAGTAAATAATCTTGATATCCCTTCTAGGTAGTCCTTAAACTCTAGGATCATAGTTAGTGGAAGCTTCATTCTCTTAAGGGTTTAAGAGGAAAATTTGTAAAAAAGTGACCTATAAGAAGTTGATAAAGATTTGAGCCATGATATTTCAAAATCATGTTAGGTATACTTAAATAAAACAATTGAAAGTGGTAGTTCATCAAGGATGACCCTAAAAGAGAAGAACTTCATTGAGAGAAAGGAAGGTGTTCTTGAGAACAAGTAGAGGGCATTATAGGGAATATGAAAATAAATGATAAAATGTACACTCTTTTGATGAACATTGGAGATGAATATAGCTCAAATTGAATATTCTATAGGTACTATGACCTAACTAACCTTCAAAGGGAAACAAAGGCAAGAAATGCTAATGTATGACAAAGGTAAAGAGAGATTGAAGTGGTTAGAGAGTAGACAAAGGGAAGAGTTGAGAAGCAAAATTTTCTTTTATGATCATTGGTAGTTATCCTAACTAATAATGATCTGTGAATCATGGAAATAGATAATAGGAGCATTAGATAATCTAGAGACCTTGAATACATCCTTGAATAATATATTCAAGAAGCAAGAACTTAAATAATTTGAAGAAGGAAAAGTAAGTGTTCATTTATTTATAATGCATGGGATGGGTATAGTAGCTAAATGGTAAAATAATGATGATGTTAAGCATGGTGGGAAAATTCTTGCATGAATGAATTCATCTTAAAAGGTAAATTTGAAAGTGTTATCAACTTTAAGCCTTTTTAGTCTTCTTGAGATCCTCCTTTTACAACACTTGACAAAGGAACTTTAATTGTGCCTCTCAACTTGTTGAATAAAAAGTGAATATATTGAACTTGATTACATTATTTTTATATCAGAACTTGGGCTATTGTGAAGTTTCTTTTATAATTGGAATTTAAATTTTCTGTGGCTAACAAGTTAAGTTGTGCATGTGTGAATGCAAAGAAAGGTTAAGAGAAGAAGTGAAGTGAAAAGAGGCTGAGAAGAGAATGAGAAGACAGAAATAGACCACGTTGAAATCCTTGGTGAGGTGTAGAGAGAGAAGAAAGAAGATAAATTTCTTGAGAAGAGAGAAAGTGAGCGAGAAGAAGAAGAGAAAGATATGGATAGATAGGAGTTGATTATAAAGGATTCCAAGTTGATTAGCCACAGGAAAAGAGAACAAGAAGAGAAGGAGATGAAAATAAAAGAGGAAAGGATGAAGTAGTGGATGCGGAAGAAATCACAGATCTTAAGTAACACATAGAACAATTGATGGAACTTTTGAAAGAAAGAGAACAAGGACAAGAAACAAGGATGGAATTTTTGTTGAGGAATAGGATTAAATGACCCATAAAGAGTCTTGTAGAGAAAATAAAGAGAATGTAGGTGAAGGTAAAACTAAGAGAAGATAAGAGAAGACTCAAGAAATGTGAAAAACCATAAAAGAAGAAGATGCCAAGAGAGAAGAAAAAGAGGTGAAAAGGAAGTAATTCTTGAACAAAGAATGCAAATAGAAGATGTATAAGAGGTAATAAGGATATTTTTAGCCTCCATAGTAGTAAAATAACTCAAATATTAAGAGTTTATAAGTGAAGAAGTTGAGAATGAGGGAAAGAGTGTATACTTGGCCTTGGAGTTTGGTAAATTGTTCCACCTTCGACATCTTCATTTATGGAGGAATCATCTAGTTAGCGAAGCAATGGTTTGTGTAATCTAACATCCTTCACTAATCTGTTCCAATTTAATAACAATAATTTTGTCTCTAAATTATCTCACTAGCATCTTACCCTCTTCAGTTAGCTAGTTGTCAAAAATACTCTCCAATTTGTTCATGGACTCCAATAAAATTGAGGGAAAGATGCTAAGTGACGTTGGCAACCTTATAGGGTTGACATGGTTAAACATTCATGATAATCATTTCAACAAGACCATTCCATCTACACTTGGTCAACTTCCAAATCTGGAAATATTTTCTTTGGCCAAAAAAATTTTCTATGAAACAATACCAGAAAATTTGGGTTAGGATAATAGGCTTGGGTTGTTATCACTAAGTGAAAACATGCTTTCAGGGAAAATTCCAAACAGTCTTGGCAATCTTACACAGCTAAGATATATTTTACTAGATCACAATCAACTGATAGGAAAAATAGCTGCCAGTTTATGGAGGTGCATAAATTTGGAACAAGTGGACTTATCTCGCAACAAACTGAGAGGAAATATATACAGTAACCAAAATAAGCTCTATCTTATTTTGGGTTAACTAGCTTCCTTTGTGCCTCGAGTACAATTTTTACACATTTCAAACACTCAAAATTTTCTGGTATTACTTCATTAAATAGATAATTCTTTCCCCATTCCATAAAGTTAAAGAAGTCCTCCTAACTCCTTATATTTTGCAAGTTATGGATTGGCGAGTTTGGAGGCAGAAATTTTCACCATTTAGGCGGACCCATTTGGAATTTTTTGGCACTTAGCCCTTTTGGGAAAAATACTCAAAGGAAAAATTCATCCCGAAATCCCACAAGGAAATGAAATGATGTCATGTGTCGAGTCGAGTGGCGAGAGCATAAGGACTTCAAGTTTTTCTGGCGTTTGGTCAAAGTACATCAAAGGCAAAAATAGAGCACAATCCCCGTTGAGCAATGTGAAGGTGCCACGTGTCTAGTCAGCAGTGGGAGTTGGGGCAGCAGAAAGATTTTGGAAATTTTGCCAAAGTTGAAAATTTTCAAAGGTAAAAAATGGAGCTGCATCTCCGCATCAAATCAAACGATGCCACATGTCTCGGAGCAGTGGAGGCGCGAAGGATTTTGCCGAAATTTCCCAATTTTGCAAAAGGGTAGAATGTGATTTTGAAGCCGCGGAGCAACCAGGATGTGCCATGTGGTAGCGGAGATTGGGCAGTGGAGATTTTTGGGAAATTTTCCCAATTTGAAAAAAGAGGGAAAAAGTTCAAATTTCAGCCCGCAAACCTAATTTTTGCCCTAATTTTGCCATTTTTCCCTAAATCTTCAGAGGGCCATATCTTTCGAACCAGAGCTCGATTTTCACATTTTTGGTATCATTGGAAATATGTTGAAATTATCCACACGATGGACCCTTCAATTTCAAATTTTGATGGAGATTTTTAGGAGAAAATGGGAAAACGTCTCTGGCATGCAAAAAAATAGAAATGGCTCCCAACCACCAAAATTAATGAAGTATGGGCCTCTTTCTTGCTCAAAAGTAATGTACAATGAAGTATGGGATTTTTCATGGAAACCCATTATTTTTTAGGCCAATTAAATGGATCTTTTCGGTGGTTGATCTTTCAAATCAAATTTTCCCACATTTTCTCATTTTTTCATTTTGTTTGATCAATAAAAGCCGCTTTGGCTCATTTGTAAAGGTTGTTCATCATTATTCTCTTCCTCTCCCTTCTTTTCTTCCTTAGGGTTGAAAATGGAGTTTGAACCTCCTCCCCTGCTCTATAATGTCATTTTTTTCCTCTTACCCGTGAAATGACGTTCTGTGCAAACTTATGGAGCAATAAAAAATGTGTTTTGTGATGCATCCGTCCATCCTTGCTTGTTTTTTTATTGTTTTCTTCTTGCCTCTCTTCATTGCAAGTATCTGTGCATGTTTTGATGTTCATTTAAGGTTTTGGAGTTGTGTTCATGGATTTTTGGAACATTTTTTGTGTGAAATCCATCCTTGGTTTTGTGATGCACTTGTCCATCCTTTCCATTGCTCACCTCTTCTTGTTCCATGGCAGTTTTGATAGATGTTCAACATTTTCCTTCTCTAGTGTATCAACATTTTAGTGTAGGATTTAATTTTTGTATTTTCTCTCTCTCCTTGGTCCTTGGAAGTTAGATTAGGATTAGATTAGCTTGCCTGCACTGAATAGCTTGTGGCAGGTAGTTTAGGAAGAGGAACCAACCTTCTCTAGAGAGCTTTCCCCATTTTCAAAGGTCCCACACTTTGGGAAAGCTCAATGTTGTGCATTCACACCAAATGACATTGCCTTAGAAAAGTAGATCCAAAGGTCATTTTGGGGGTGTTGTGAATTTGCACTAATAGTTTTGGCATGCTGGTGGGACCTTAGAGGTTCTCCACTTCATCTTTTGTAGGTTGGTGTGTTCTTATGAAGATTTCAGCCTTTGGAGGCAATTGCAAACACATTTGGCGACTCCATATGGTCAATAACCCATCTTTGAAGTTGCAGACCTTCCTTTCATTCATTTTTTCATTCATTCTTCTTTCCATTCTTTTCACTTTTTTCCACTCCATGAATTTGTGCAATTATGACTTCATTTCCATCATGGAATTCAAATTTACAATAACAATATTCCACCTCCAACATGCTCTATAACTCCTTCAAATCACCATTTTGAACAAATCCAAAATCAGCATGGCTACCCCTATAAGCAGCAATACCAAAATCAGTTTGGTTATGAAACATATCAAGAGCAAGGGTATGCATGCAATGAGGGCAGTCAAGAAGAAAATGCAGATTTCTTGGAGAAGATCCAAAATATGGAGATTGGCATGGTGCAATCCAGGGCTCAAGCACAAATGAAAGCATTTGGAATCGGTTGTAGGGCACCTTGTCCATGGGTGGGACCCTTTCCAAGGCATTATAGCCCACAAGAGAAACTTGACTTCATTTTTGCAACGTTTCCATTACTTGTAAAGTGGACTGAAGGAATAGAGGTGTATGAGAGGAGTATTCAGCAACCTTGTCAATGGGTAAGCACACCATCTCATGCCTTTTATTTTCCTCTTTCCCAATCTGTTTTATCTCAACAGTGTCAAGTTTTAAACTCTCCATCTACTGTCCCAAAAGTTGATTCCATTTCTCCATTCCCTAGTCTTCCACCCCATATCAATTCTTCTTTCTTTTTCCCTTCCAAACAGTCATCCCCTCCACAAGAGCTAAAATAAATACCTTCCATTCCAAAGAAACAAGAATTTTACCTCCTCCACCACCATAAAAAAATTCAAAATCAATTGAATCCCAACCCATCACTCCTCTTGTGTTCCCAAATCCATGTTGGGAAAATGAAAATCAAAGAGCTAGTCAAGGAGAACAAAAAAGAGAGGATCCCAACAAAAATAAATGATAGACAAATTAAAGAGTTGGGCTCTCAAATTTGGGATAACAAAGATCCCCTTGCTAGTTAAGCCTACAGAGGAGGTAAAGGTTGAAGAGTCAATGGTGGTTAGGACTGATTTTGTTGCAGCAGAAGAAGAGCAAAAAGAAGAAGCAGATCAGCAATCAATTTGCTTAGAATGTAGTGTCCATGTTGGCACTCTACTTGAAGGAAATTTTGATCCAATTCAAGTTGCACAATCAGCCATGGAAGAGGAAATCTCTAAAAGAGATCTTGCAGCCCCAACTTGTCCTCTAGAGAGCAATAGATTGAAGAGTTTGATTTGTCAAACTTCATGTTAGAGGAAGAGGTCATTCAAGAGCAAGATTGTCTTCAAATACTAGAGGAAGGAGAAGCTGCTCCAAATCCAAAAGAAGAGGAGCACATTCCAGGTTGTGGAGGAGGAAAAAGTGCAAATCCAAAAGATTTGAACAAAAATGTATAGAAGAACCCTTAGTTCTTCCTTCTACTTAATTCTCTTCAAGGTCTAATGTTGAAGAAGAGTTTGATCTTTCAAACTTTATCTTTGAGAATGAAGATAACCATGGTGAGCAAGTTACAGATCAAGAGAACACCATGAAAGAGGTTGAATATTTGTAGCAGGACAACAATGAGGTAATTTATCTATCAGATTTGGAGGATTGTTTTGATGGAGAGGAACCAGTTGAAATCACATTGTTTTATCCTTCATCATCCATCTTCCAAACACAAGAACCTACTACCATGAAGGAGAGCATTCATTTGCAGCAGCTTGCATTTTATAGTAGCCTTTTGGAGCCAAGATTGGAAGATTTTAATCTTCCATGTTCTTCACTGGAAGAGGAAGGAAAACAACAGAAGAGTTCCACCATTTCTTCCACACCATTCACCCAAGAAGGTCCACAAGAAGACTCCATTCTTGGAGTTGAATTTTAGAGCTATGGGCATATCAAATAGATCATACCTTTCCCAATAAGGTATTTGGCTTCATTAGAGCCAAAGGAGAAGCCACAACCAGTCATGCTTGCTTCTAAGCATGAGGATGATATGCAAAGCACCAAGGATCAACTGTCATACCTCTTCAATCCAAATGTAGAGCAACTAAAAGAGGTATCTAATTTTCTTTCAACTGACACCTTGCTAATTTGGGTAGAAGACTAGCTTCTTGTTTATTTTCCACTCATCCTAATAGCCATAATCAGTGGTAAATCATTTGCATGGCTGCTAATTTTGAGGAAAGGAAGCTATTTTGCACAACAAGTTGCAGGGTTTGTTTATCTTACCTTTGCTTCTAGTTAGAGTAGAGTAGGTAGGTTTACTTTCAGCAGAAGAAGTGCTTGTGCACACTCTGCATATCCCACTTGGGATATGTATGATTTCCAATTTTGTACATAGTTGTTTGGTGTTTTTTGGTTTCTCTTACACTGTTCATTTTAGTGGCACTTTGGTGAAGATCAACTCCAAGTTTTAGTGGGTTTCCAAGTGGCTCAAAGGTTAGAATTTCAGAGTTCAGATCAAAATCAGTTTATTAGGCTTGACTCCATGCCCAATGGATGCTTCAAAGGCCATTGATCATTCATCTAGCAGGCAGATGACCCCTGAGAGTCGCCAAATTGTTAACCAAAATAAGCTCCCTCTTATTTTGGGTTAACTAGCTTCCTTTTTGTGCCTCAATCAAATTTTTACACATTTTAGGCACTCAAAATTTTCTAGGTATTACTTCATCAGATAGATAATTCTTTCCCCTTTCCAGAAAGGTAAGGAAGTCCTCCTAACTCCTTTTATTTTGCAAGTTATGGCTCGTACGCAGTTTGGAGGGGAAATTTTCCTAAAGTAACCCATGGGAATTTTTTTCGTACTTATCCCTTTTAGGAAAAAACTCAAAGGAAACATTCAGCCTGAAAGCCCTGCAATGAAATGAAATGAAACCACATGTCAAGGTCGAGTGGCGGGGTGGAAGGACTTCAAGTTTTTTTGGCGTTTGGTCAAAGTGCATCAAAGGCAAAAATAGAGCGCAATCCCATTGAGCAATATGGAAGGTGCCACTTGTCTAGTCGGCAGCAAAGAGAGTCGGAGGGCGAAGGATTTTGGAAATTTTTCCAAAGTTGAAAAATTGTAAAGGTAGAAAATGGAGCCACACCTCCACGAAGATCAAATGATGCCACGTGTCTCTGGAGCGGCGGGAACGAGGAGGATTTTGGGGAAATTTCACAATTTTGGAAAAGTGACAAATGTGATTTTGAAGCCACATAGCAACCAGGATGTGCCATGTGGTAGTGGAGGTCAGTCAAGGATATTTTTAGGAAATTTTCCCAATTTGAAAAAGAGGGAAAAAGTTCAAATTTCGGCCCGCGAACCCGATTTTTGCCCTAATTTTTCTCATTTTTCCCTAAATCTTCAGAGGGCCATATCTTTCGAACCAGAGCTCGGATTTTCATGTTTTTGGTATCATTGGAAAGATGTTGAAATTATCCACATGATGAACCCTTCAATTTCAAATTTTGATGGAGATTTTGGGAGAAAAATGAGAAAATGTCTTTGGAAAAATGCAGAAATAGCTCCCAACCACCAAAATTAATGAAGTATGGGCCTCTTTCTTGCTCTGCAAAGCAATGTATGATGAAGTATGGGATTTTTCATGGAAACCCATCATTTTGTAGGCTAATTAAATGGATCTTGTTGGTGGTTGAAGTTTCAAATCAAATTTTCCGTGTTTTCTCATTTTTTTCATTCTGTTTGATTGATAAAAGCCAATTTTGGCTCATTTGTAAAGGTTGTTCATCATTCTTCTCTACCTCTCCCTTCTTTTCTTCCTCAGGGTCAAAAATGGAGTTTGAACCTCCTCCCTTGCTCTGTAATGGATTTTTTTCCTCTTACCTGTGAAATGATGTTCTGTGCAAACTTCTGGAGCAATAAAAAACATGTTTTGTGATGCATCTGTCCATCCTTGCTCATTTTTTTATTTTTTTCTTCTTGCCTCTCTTCATTGCAGGTATTTGTGCATGTTTTGATGTTCATTTAAGGTTTTGGAGTTGTGTTCATGGAGTTTTGGAACATTTTTAGTGTGAAATCCATCCTTGGTTTTGTGATGCACTTGTCCATCCTTTCCATTGCTCACCTCTTCTTGTTCCATGGCAGTTTTGATAGATGTTTAACATTTTCCTTCTCTGGTGTATCACCATTTTAGTGTAGGATTTCATTTTTTTATTTTCTCTCTCTCCTTGGTCCCTTGGAAGTTAGATTAGGATTAGATTAGCTTTCCTGCACTGGAATAGCTTGTGGCAGGTAGTTTAGGAAGAGGAACCAACCTTCTCTGGAGAGCTTTCCCCATTTGCAAAGGTCCCACACTTTGGGAAAGCTCAATGTTGTGCATTCACACCAAATGACATTGCCTTAGAAAAGTAGATCCAAAGGTCATTTTGGGGGTGCTGTGAATTTGCACTAACAATACCTTCAGAAGTTGCAGGTCTTCCAAATATCCAATTCTATTTCAATGTTTACAACAATTTACTAGAGGGTTCTCTTTTAGAAATGAGAAAAATGGTAATGGTCCAAGCTATAGATGTGTCTCTTAACCAATTCTATGATGAAATTCCAACGGCAATGTCAAGTTGCAAAAATTACAATATTTGAATCTTTCTTGGAATTCATTTGATAGCGCAAATACCAACATCACTCACACATCTAAATAATCTTGATGACATTGATCTCTTAAACAATAAATTTTCTGTGCAATCCTAATGGCTTTCCAAGAGATGAAAACACTCCAAAGATATCAATCTCTCTTCAAACAAGTTAGTAGGAGTGGTACCAAAGAAAGGGGTTTTTGTAACACTTGATGAGTCTCAAGTTATGGGAAATCTTGGTCTTTGTGGTACATGGATAAATTTGCATTCATGCTCTCATTCCAAACAAAAACAATTTTTAGGCTCTACAAAGGTAATGGTACCACTTGTGATCGGCATTTTAATCTTCATCATGTCTTTATTATTGATCCTATATTCCTATAGGAAGAGACTTACTAGTCAGAAAACCATTTCCTTCAATGTTGGACCCACAAGAATTTCATATGAAGAACTTGTAGAGGCAACTGGTGGGTTTAGGGAGACCAACCTATTAGGGGTTGGTAGTTTTGGATCTGTATATAAAGGGATTCTAAAAAGTGGTACAAATATAGTTGTTAAAGTTCTCAATTTGCAAGATGATATTGCTCACCAAAGTTTTATCAAAGAATGAAATGTGTTGAAAAGATTCAAGCACTGCAATGTGATCAAAATTATTTATTCTTGTCCTTCCATTCATGTCAAATGGAAATTTGGAGAAAAACCTATATACTCTAGGAGAATAAGAATGCAAATTAAATTTGAATTACAGATTAAAAATAGCAATAGAGATAGCACATGGGCTTACATATCTCCATCATCATTGTTTTTTAAAAGTGATTCATTGTGACTTGAAACCCAATAATGTGATATTAGGAGAGTATATGACTCCATATATAGCATACTTTGGCATCACCAAACTAGTGTTTGGAAATTCAATGGATGCATCAACTTCTATGAATGCACTCAAAGGATCTATTGGCTATATTGCACCAGGTATAGATTTTACATTGTTTTAATATATATTATCATTGAATTATTTTTGTATTTCATATTCAAATGTTTAAAATGGTTTAAGAGTAAAAAAATCATTGTATTGTAGAGTATGGAATGGGGTCAAAATCTCTCAACCAAAGGAGATGTATACAACTATGGCATTTTAATCTTAGAGTTGTTAACAAGAAGGAGACCAATAGATGACATGTTTGTAGAAGGAATCAATCTACAAATTTGGGTAGGTATGAATTTTCCAAACAAAATCAGAGAATTGGTTGATAAAAATCTCCTTATATATGTAAATGCATCAAACATATCAATGGTTTTTGTATGCCTTGCACAATGTATGCAAGTAGCATTAGTTTTCAAGAGAGAGATGCCTCAACAACACCCCAGATATGATAGAGATAGTTGAGAGATTAGAAAAATAAGAGCTGCATTTCATGGTACTTCTATAACTTTTCAATTGCATATAAATATCTCACCTTTGCTTATGGAGACAAGTGGTATAAGAAGGGGCCATGAGATTTGTTCTACATCTACATCCTATCTATTTACTCAATAATGTTATTTGTTCATTAGTGATTATAGTTATCTTCTCTAAGATTGAATAATAATTTGTATTAAATTTTCTATATGGATTTAGTATAGTGTGAGGTGTAATGATAATATGTCTAATGTTGGAAAAAATTAGCTTGGACATACAAGATTAAATTTTGATTTTTGGCAACCTTGATATATAAGTGCTCTCTCTCTCTCTCTCTCTCTCTCTCTCTCTCTCTCTCTCTCTATATATATATATATATATATATATATATATATATATGAAAATACTATATTCTTGACTCTTGGTTGTTTCTTCATTTTTTTCAAAGTTCAATTCTTACATACACATCATAGAGTTTGGAGAATGTTTTATACAACATCATTATTTAAATATCGAATATTTTAGTCAAATAAATATTTCATTGGAATTTTTATTTGACTAGATAAACGAATGGAGATTGCAATAATTTTTCTCTTGTAATCCAACTAAATTTGATAGAGGCCATGTTTCTTACCATCATAGGTTGTGGAAAAGCTATAACAACCGTGGTTTGTAGAAGAGAGGTGCCTCATCAAATTCCAAAGAGTATGGAGATATTCAAGACATTAGAAAATGTTAAGAGTCACATTTCACTTGAACATAAAGATATACATCTACCTACTTACTATGATTTAAAATAGTGTTGTTTGTTATTAAGAAAGAAATTTGAAATTTATAATTTACTTTCTTTATCGAAATATTTTTTGTATATTAAATAATGTTAAGAGTCACATTTCACTTGAACATAAAGATAGACATCTACCTACTTACTATGATTTAAAATATTGTTGTTTGTTATTAAGTAAGAAATTTGAAATTTATAATTTACTTTCTTTATCGAAAGATTTTTGTATATTAAATAAGTAATTTTTGTTCTTTTGTTTTTTCAACTTGGTTAAATGTGTATTTATAAATTTAAACGTACTTGAATAGTTAAAAGGTTTTTTTATGGTAGCTTACCTAATCCTAAATATTATAAATTCCTTCGAAAAGATCCACATTATTTCTTTTTACATTTTAGGTTCAATTTGTATATATTTA
Organism: Taxus wallichiana var. yunnanensis; assembly: GCA_018340775.1. Classification (NCBI taxonomy): domain Eukaryota; kingdom Viridiplantae; phylum Streptophyta; class Pinopsida; order Cupressales; family Taxaceae; genus Taxus; species Taxus wallichiana. Next base: position 479,880,568 of record CM031239.1, read on the forward strand.
TAAGGTTCGCAATATGTACTAAAATTTTTAAAGAAAAGATCGGAATTTAAAAGGGTATTAACAAGGCTAAAGAAAGGAAGTTATCATTCTCATTACTTGCTCATAGAAATATATAATTTTCTAACTAAGAAATACACTCAAAACCTATAAAAATGGATCTAAAGTTATCTAGAAAATGTGCATGATTTAATCAATAAAAAAATAAAACATTGCACGGTAAAATAATAAAACCAAAGATATTGTATTTCATTCGGGACATCTTATTCATGATTGATGAGTTACATATATAGATCAATTAACCCCTACAATGGTGGAGTCAAACATGATCTTCAATCCCTACATAATCTCAACCCCATCTCCTAATATCTCTCTAACATCCCTTAGTTATCTCAACACACTCAACTAATCCTAAAAATACCAACGTGAGTTGTTTATACAACAAACTCACAACTAATATATAAAACCTATATTATTAATATGAGATATGTTTTCTCATATTTAATAATATTACATTTTATTTATTCACCCATATATATTATCTCCATGATAATATATATTACATTAAAACATTAACCAATGTAAACAATATAATATTCCTAACATTCACTCCCCTATTGTTTACATTATTACTTCCCTTACACTCCCCTAATGTGAACAAAGTAGAAAAGAATAGTTACACTTTCTCTGCAGCTTGCACACCCCTGTTTGCTCATGATCTTGGTACACATATGGACCTCAGTCCAAGGTAAGAACCCCTATTCATGAACCTCTGTTCATCCCCTTCAAGTATCATGATGCTGACTTTGTACTTGTGTTTTCTTCCTTCTATTACAACATTACATCAAGGAGGTTTATAAAAGGAAATTACAATTGAACAAGAATTTTCTTTTTTTCTTATTATAAAACACACAACTGAAATAAATTGGTCACCAAATTAAGATCTGCGGCCTCGTCGATGGTGCTTGACGAGAGGTCACTGATCAACCTTCTTCCTCCGTTGCCTCCAGCCTCCATCGAGAAACTTTACGCTATCTTCATACTGATATCAAATCTACAATTAAATACTCCTGAGTAATGCTCCATTGCTGTGAGAAACAAAGCTAATGTAAAATATCACTATGCAAGGATTATGCAACATTCATCTGAATTGTGGTCTCAAATTCCAGAAATTACTTCGGACGTCAAAATATATTTCACATTTTCTCCTAAACCATGATGTGGGTTTGGTTGAAATTTTAACAGTAGTCTACTCCAATATAAATATTGAAACCCATTAAAAATCGCAGAGACCCAGATCGTAAAACTGAACTTATGACTTGATATTTACACGGGAATTATTGAATCCAAAGCCACAAATGCACATCCACAAGATTATAACACTCGCTGCTCGATACCAAATATAGAAAACATGCATGATTTAATAAATAAAAAATAAATAAAACATTGAACAGGTAAAATAATAAAACCAAAGATATTGTATTTCAATCAGACATCTTATTCATGATTGATGAGTTACATATATAGATCAATCAACCCCTACAATGGTGGAGTCAAACATGATCTTCAATCCCTACATAATCTCAACCCCATCTCCTAATATCTCTCTAACATCCCTTAGTTATCTCAACACACTCAACTAATCCTAAAAATACCAACGTGAGTTGTTTATACAACAAACTCACAACTAATATATAAAACCTATATTATTAATATGAGATATGTTTTCTCATATTTAATAATATTACATTTTATTTATTCACCCATATATATTATCTCCATGATAATATATATTACATTAAAACATTAACCAATGTAAACAATATAATATTCCTAACAATTTAGGGCATGGTCCCATGGAAGGGGGCTCCTTAAATATCTCAAATGTCTTTTTGAGAAAATTTAGGAGCATTTTAGCAGTTTTAAGGTCCCATGATTTTTTATTAGTTTCCTCAATAACATCGCTGAGGTATTATAGGATCTCATTGGATATTTATGGTTATTTGTAGGAAAATAAAATCATATTTCTCTTTAAAATCACCAAAAAATAATGGCGGGAATGCATATTAGATTCTCTCAGCCCTAAACTGTAGGGGGAAACTCCCAACCCCCCCTCTCCAACCACCTCTTAAGTTTAGGGGGCTAAAAAAGTGGAGCTCCTATTTTTTAGGCCTAGATTCTATTATTTCCTGTAGCTGGCTTTAAAAATAAGCATGGGACCTTCTGCTGCACGAAAATAGGAGCCCAAGCCCCTCCATGGGACCATGCCCTTACCCTCAACCCCTTGGCCCATTGTAAATTACACTTGTACTATTGCATGATAAATATAAAAGGATATAATAGTTTACATTTGTAATTGTACAACATAATTATTTCATTATTCTACTCTTAATTATCTTAATGGGATTTCAAGTAACAAAATTTTCATTAATTGTTTGACATATCTCTCAAGTATCGATCAATACTGCTTTCGATTTTGAAACTAAAATTGAATGCCATATAGGAAAGAAGTAAAGCACTAGTTAGGCACACATCTCAAATCCTCTCCTAATTTTGAGATTATTCTCATTGTCTTTACATCTGAAATGAGAATTCATTCTTGAATGTTCATCTATGAACTATTTTATCAAGTAATTTTTATCTAACAAAGTAGTGCTTGAAATTTGAACTATACAAAATGTTCGTGAATTATTTAACAAAATTCCTCAAAACAATGTGGTATAATGGACTACTAAACTTTAAAAAAATTACCAATAGCCTCATAACATGTGGTATACGGGGAATTAAAAAATAGTTCAAAAGTTTCATAAAACAATTATTGAATTTTTTCATAATGAAATTTGGTATTTATAACTTTCTTTATAAATGTGTATGCATTATGCAACATTTCCGCATACATATGTCTCGAATGTAGGTAACTACATATCATCTCAAAAACATTTGAAAGAGGAACAACCCTAATGGAGAACTACCAATCATACCAAAAATATTTTCTTTTGTTTTTTATTTTATTTTGTCCACCACCCATCAACATATATTTTTCCTTATAATCCTCTCCTAAGATAATTTGATCTTCATTAACATAAAGAGAAAATCATTGTTTTTGTATAACCTCATTGGTACCTAGGTAGAGATTCTCTCTAGTTATTAAACATATTTTAGAATTTATTTCATTTTCTTATTATATAGGTGAGATATGTAGATTTAGTTCATCAACAATGGTTGCCAAGTATTTGGAAAAATGTACAAATAGTTCGCTTGAGTCCTATTGAACTAAGATCCTAATTTTTATAACATCTTGAGTATTCTAGACAATAATAGGATCCCACATAAATTACAATATATTCCAAATATTCATAACCATGAGATAATATCTATTATTAGAAAACTAATAACAGTTGAATATTAAGTGTGGTTATAAAAGTTATATATCCCATGCTTAAAACATCGATGCACCTAAGGAAAGATAAATAAATTGATATTGAGATGAGAAAGGAGAGTTGAACTTTGAAATCTATTTGAAATTGAATCCCAATGTGAACAAGCTAGTTAGGGTCATATTATTCTATATACATAGGGAGAGAGGGGGATAAAGGGAAAGAGGATACTGGGGGAGAGGAAGGGAGGGAGAGTGAGAGAGTGAGAGAGAATGGGATGGATGGAGAGAGGAAGAGGGCGGGAGGGAGGGAAAATGGGGTCTTTATTTTAGTCCAACAATTTTGAATGACTAGATTAAAATGGGAGCTTTATTTTAGTCCAATGATTTTGAATTACTACATTTAAGTTGGGGCAATTATAACACCCATAATCAATACAGGAAAGCACTTGGAAATAAACGCGTTTACAATTTATCCAAACATTACCCCTTTTATACATAGAATTGAATTAATTTTAAGGCATCCTTCTCAATTCCCAAATTTCGAGTGTACTAGGTCAATACTTCTAAAAAAAATAGTGCTTCTAGAATGAATATTGCACATGTATTGAACACATATATAGAATTTAATCTATTCACCTCATGTCTTGTATGGGACGCCATGCTAACTTGAGAAAATCAAGCCCGACTAAGGGTGGAATCAACCAAAAAAATTCACCAAGGATGATTTTTTTGTCTCTATAATTGTAACAATCAAACTTCCAAAATCACAAGTTACTACATGTTTGGTTTAGGTTCAATTGATTGGGAAATCATTTGTATAAGTCTCATATGGAAAAACCTACACCCCATTCATATAAAACAATCTCATGGGAAATCTTGATATATATGGGATAAAACATGTAAGTAATATAATAAAAACCTTTGGCCCTTAATATTGAAGTATCAAATAATTAGAATATACCAACAGGACTACAATTATGAATACGTCCTATTTCACTATTCTAAATAATTCTCATGTGTTACAATAAAATCCGAGGATCATTTCCAAGTGTAGGATGCCTTATTAAGGTATGTTTAAAAACTAGTGTTTATGAAAATTTACACTTGTCCACTAGGAGGGCGAAATACATAGTGTTGATGCCCTTTTGAGTTAGTGTTATTTAGGAAATTCTCATTAATTAGGGGATTCTTGAGGTTAGAAGTCAAATATGACTAACCCCTTTTCACATCACAATGTAAGGAACATGAATTTATAGAAAGAAGAAGCAATTTACAAGTACAAAAGGAGTTCACAAATTGTAATCATATATTCCAAACCCATGGACACATATGCAACAAGCGCTAGAATTACGTGTAATTTCGAGAACCAGATGGAAAAATCAAGTACATAGAGTGAGAAAAACCAAGCATTACTATCTCAAGATCAACTGATCATTTCTTATGCTCATTTCTAGATATCCAATTTTCATAAGCACATTGGGGAAATTATGTAGATCCCATTTCCATCATTTCATATCTCAATCAAACTTGTAGACTTCACAAAATAGTGTTACCTCTCTATCCCTAATCATAGATCAATCTATTTAGTTTTGAAGAGCTATATTTGATCATATTTTATTAACACTAGTTTAGACTTCTTTGTATTTAATGTATTTCTAATAAAGAATAATCATTTGCATTGAATTAATTTATCTTAAAATTAATTTTGTATGAAAAATATATATTTTTGTTTGCATATATTCTTGTGTGTAACATTAAAAATTACTCCAAAAAGGTTCGCAATATTGTTTTGAATCTAGATTAGCTATCTTGAAAAGTTTGACACAACTCTATATCTTATTGCGAAAAATTTGTGATTACATGGCTATAAGGTCTTGGAAAAATAAATAACATACTTAACAAAGATCTCTACATTATACATACACGCTTCTTGGGATTCCACAAAGCTTATAATCCCGGTACGTGCTCAAAACATTACACATATGGATGAAAGATGGATTAGAACTTTGAAACCTTCAAAAGGTGTGTCATAATGCATATTACACTTTTATCTAGGATTGTATTAAAATGAGAGACTCATATTGATATCATACATCTACTTAGGAAGAGACGAGGTAATTGGAACTTCCATTCATGAGATATTCAAAAATATAGTGTGTGTAGACTTATCAAACAATAGTACACATAGTTCTTCTATAGTAAAAATGGCATAATCATATTTGGAAGAATTAAAATCACAAAAAGGTGTAGACACCAAATTTGTGTCTTACGACCCCCTGTGACCCGCATCTCATTTCGCAACCTAACCCCATCACCTAAACCTTACACAATTATTTATTAATTACTTTATAATTAATAAATCCACGTCGCCTTACCTGCCACCTCATTTTGCCACCTCATCATGACCTAGCCCTAACCCTAAACTAACCTAATTAAGACCTAAAACTTGGTTTACATCCACACCCATGACTAATGCCTCCTTACTCGCACCCAAAATGACCTTGTAGCTACTTGACCAAGCCCGCAACTAATCCCTCGGGAGAAAAGTAGGGAAAGTTGGCTATTTTACTAAAAATAGCCCACTTTTTCCTAACCGATACCGGTTCCTACTCGACCGCCGTCGGTTACGTAACCGCCATCGGTTCCCTGTAAATGACCTTCCCTAATCAAAAACAAAGGTCGAAGGATTTTGGATCAATCAGGATCATCAGAAGCGATCAAGAGAATCCGGATCTTTACTTGGCTGAGCAGAGACAAGTGAAGAAACAAGAAGAGTTTGCAGCAAAAGGAGATCAAGCCCAAGACTGCCACTGAACAGCCAGAGCCCTGTGACACTCATCTGATCATTGGGAGGGAGACATCTCATCTTCTGGGTATCAGGCCATACTACTTGAGTTCTGCCTTTGTCATCACAGTTCTTGGACCTGCATCCTCGTCAATAACCAGTAAGTTGCATCTTGTGTGTTCTCATTTTAATATTTCTTAGACTTTTTAATCACAGCCGTCATAAATCTATTCCTAGATCTACTACCCAGCAACACATTTTACCTAACTATCATCCACTTACCTCTCATCACCCCATTACCTAATCCTGTTCATATACCAGCCTTACAAACAACACAACCACCTTACAACCCCCTTTACAAACATAGCCCCTACCGATATCGGTTAGCAGAAACCGGTATCGGTTATCCTGACTACAACCAAAAACCAGCCTTTCCCCCTACTTGTTTCAACGAGGTAATTAAACTGTTATTTTACAATCTTCTGTGTTAATTCATATTAGCAGGGGAACTGACCACCTTCGAAAGGAAGTTTTATATTTCCTGGGCCCAAGGCAGTTCCCTCATTTATTGTCTAATCAAAATCTTGTGGTCTTGTGTTCTTATTTGCAGGTAGTCCTTCCAAGACAAAAAGGGGTTCTTCGCAATCGACCTGATCTCTCTCTACGGTACGCGCACACCATCTCGACATTCAACAGGTATTCCTCCTAGCCCTAACCCTTATCTGTTTCTAAAAGGAATGAAAGGATAGAAGCAACTCTATTCCCAAAAGCTGAAACATTCCGAGCGAAACATTTTGGCACGCCCGGTGGGACCCATTTGGGTTTCTTTCTTTCTTGCTTGCTTTCATATAGGGAGCATACTTGTTGTTTTCTTCTTTACAAGATATTCACAAGGTATTTTGTTATTTTGGTAAAAGAACTTGCTTTGCTTTTACATCTTGCATTAGTGAAAGTCGTCTCTTTTGCTTCATCGAATATCATTTTCGATTTGGGTTTAAAACACGTGCATCACATTCCTGCTTGTTGTTTTCAATTCTAGTGAACATAGATTAAGTAACAGGTCGTACACGTGGCGGTGATATCCACGGTATTGACAAGAAATTGATCTTACTTTCTGTTATCACCGAATCACCGCACCCCTGTGCATATGCTTGAACTCACAGTGTGATTGGATAACATGGGTACTATCTCCAAGTTGTGGAACTTGCTACTTGAGATAGACCTCCAGAGAAAGATGGTTCTTGCTCCTAAACTACCTGCCACAATCTACTCTAATGCAGGATAAGCTAACTATTCTAATCTAAATTTCCAAGGGACCAGGGAGAGAGAATGCATAAAATGAAAGCCTACACTAAAGCGGTGATACACCAGAAAAGGAGGGTGTGAGAGTAATATCCAAATGTGTGAAATATAGAGGAAAGTGCACACTAGAAGAGGTGATGACAGTTCACCATACTCTAGCAAAATGCATCAACAACAACATTCCAAGGATACACAATGATAATGAATCCCTACAAGAACATAATAAATAGACACAATATTATTATAGAAAGATCAAAGGGGCAAGAAGAATGCAAGAAAACACAAAGAAGGGAAGATACATCCACAAACTTGTATTTTATTGCTTCCTGGTATGCATGCAGTTCGATCTATTACAAGATAAGGGCCGGATCACCATGCAAGGAGTCCACTACAAGGGTCTGCAACACTGCTGGCTTCACAAAGCAATTTTGGCGAGCTTTGCTACCTAAAAACTCTCTCCTTTACAATGAGCCCAACACTCCAATTTATAGAAAATGAGAAGGAAAAGAGAAGGAAAATGGAAATCCCGAAATCAGTCCTTCAACCACCTGTAAGAGGCATTAAATTGAGTGAAATGGTTATACATTACTTACAAGAGGCTCCCCATATTGTCCCATGTGCTGCAAACGAGAGAAAGAATGATGGCCATGCCTCTTAATTGCACTCCCAGCTACCAAATAAAACAACATTACCGAATCCGGCCACGTTTTCTTAAAATATCAATCAATTTCTAATCGAATATGGAATTTCTTGATTTCTGTGCATCGGGCTCAGAACCATGATTCCAACGGTACCAATTTTGTGTGATTTCGTTGAGAAATACAAAATTTATGGCCTTCTGAGTGCGGGCAGCTATTTTGGGTCTGGCAGGCGTTTTCTATCATTTGACGGGAATGAGCATTAATCGACTTGGAGCCGAATATGTTTCTTTTATTTAAAAATATATATCCTCATTAAAATTAATAAATCCAATTTTTGTGGCGTAGAGGACATTGTGCTTGTTCCAGAAAGTCCAATTTTGTGAAAATCGGAGCTCGGAGTCAAAAGTTATGGCCGTTTGAAGTTTCCGGACCGAATGTTGACTTTTCTTCTTCTCCTTCGGCCGCTTCAGATTTTCGCGTCCCACGCATCCCTTTGTCCCATTTGGCCCAGTGCTGAAGTTCCCTGTTTCGGCCGAACCGGCTGGTTCACGTACTCGCGGCCCAGATGTCCCATTTGCTTTCGGACCGTTCGGGACAAATTTTCCCGATTCACCCGGTTCGCGTACTTTTGTCCCACGCGTCCCAGACTTTAAGTTCTCATTTCGGCCGATCCGGCCGGTTCGCGTACTTCACGTACTTTCGGCCCAACTGTTCCGGGCTGCCTTGACTCATTTCACCGGTTCGCCGGTTCGCGTACTTTTGTCCCGCGCGTCCCAAACTGTTTCGGGCTGCCTTGACTCATTTCGCCCGGTTCGGCCGGTTCGCGTCCAGATGTCCCAACTGTCCCGACTATTGCAAGGACTAGGACTTAGCCATTTTTTATGATTTTTTCTGGCTCGAGCTTTTTTTTGAAATTTTTTCACATTTCCTCAGAACTTGCTCTCTTCTTCTTGGACAGGGGAGTTAGAAAAATATGAGGGGACCCTAGAAACATGACTTTTTGTCCGGACTCAATATAATTGCTTGGGACTAAAGAATTTGATGCATGTTATCAAAATTACCTTGAGGGGTGAATTTTGGATAACACTTTCACCGCACAACACATACCGAATCACTTCACAATTAACTCAACAATCAAACATCCCCCTTTTCCGCGGTATTCCTTCGTCCAATTGAGGTAACCTTATGAGCCAAAACAAACTTGACATTTCCCCTAAGTCTTTTGTTCGGATTGACATCATTCCGCGTCTAAAGGCATAAGCCCACAATAATTAAAATTAACCCTAGGGTTAGTCTCTAGATTTACGTGTGCATCTTGCTTGTTTTCAGTTCTGTTTTCTCTGTTATACACTGTCTTCTGTGATTACCTTAGAACAATTTGATAAATGCACTGAGCGTTGTTAACAATCAAATCAGCAGCTTCTTATATTTTCTTATACCAGTCTTATTACACCGACATCGGTTAACTGACCGACGTCGGCTATAGTCTAACCGACATCGGTTATTAGACCGATATCGGTTACTGTCTTTTACAGTTCCTGACAAACCAGGAACCTACCAATTTCACCATTCTAAGGCTATTTCTGTTCCTAATAGATTGAAGCCCTGCTGTGTATTCTTGTCCATGGTTGTTATCACTCGGAAGCAAGCCGCCGCCATGGTTTCACATGCTTGCTCTGTGCCTTTGCCTGAATCACCCCCTTCACATTCTATAGGGAACCCTACGGACACCAGTGAGATCCCCAAAATTCCTGTAGGAGATAAGGAATTTGCCAAATTTTTGGATGCTAACCCTAGCGCTGTACAATACTATTTGTCTCATGCCCCTGACCGTACGCCCGATGGTCAACTCCTTGTTGGCATGCCCATTAGTATAGCTGCTCATTTAGCTCCCACTCCGCCTGATAACACCGCATTGCTTCCTGCATCTCTAGCCCCGTCTCCCAATCCGATGGCTTCAGAGGTTCATACGACACAGATTGGCTTTCCTTTGGTTAATCTTGGACCCCACATATCCTTACCGCCGATGGCTCCTACCTCATCTCTCTTGCAGACTGCTCCGTTCATGACTTGCTCTCTGCCACCTATCCACACTAGTTTTCCTTCTCAAGCTCCGCCTACCTTTTCATTCCCATACACGTATCCAGTGACCTCAACATCTTATATGGGACATCCCTATTCGATCGCCTCGACATATTCATCCTCCATACCTTATCAACACTTAACCCCACCATTGTCTAGCAGAGGCCCTTGGCCCAATTTGCCCCCGTTTACCACAACCACACCATCATCTCAACCAACCACGGATTTCATCAAACAAATGATGGACAAAATGCAAAATCTGGAGGCTTCTGTTTCGGGAAGTCGTAGCGCCTTGACATACGAGAAAGTTTGTCGGGAGCCTATTCACCCTTCTGTCCCCCTTCATTCATATCCTCCTCAATGGGAATTGCCGAAATTTACTCGTTTTAATAGTAAAGAGGATCCTCAACAACACTTGCGATCATTTAGACATGCTTGTTATTTGATTGCTCATGATGATGCCTTGCTACTCCGCACCTTTCCCATGTCCTTATCAGGACCCGCCTTGAGTGGTACAAAGGTGCTTTAACCCAAAGACTCAATCTTCTCTTTTAACCAACTAGCCCAATCTTTCTTGGATCATTTCTCCATTAACATTGCCAAGAAAGTATCTATCACCGACCTTTATGCCATCCGACAATTTGAAGACGAATCTATCGCAGATTTCGTTGGACGATGGCGCGGCCTTATCAACCAACTTACATATGCCTTGCCTCAGGCTGAACTTATCAAACTTTTTACGTGGGCATGTGCTAAGCACATTTCTCCTACTCTTCAAATTCAAACTTTCCGCACATTTGACGAGGCCTTTACCATGGCTCGGAAGCTAGAAATTCGGGCCTTAGAAGAAGAGAAATTGCGGTTGCGCAACAAAAACCCCAATTTCTCGAACTCCAGATTCTACCAATAAACCAAACACCACCACTCCTCACGCATCCACTTCTTCTAAATCAAAAGGAGCTGTCCACGCGGTGATGGTCAAATCTCAAGCACCGTCTAATACTCCACCAAAAACCACCTATAAGTACAAAGCCGAGCCCATCAATTACACTCCCTTGGGAGAAACTTATGGTGTCATCTTGGAAAAATTGCTCAAAGCCGAGCTATCACCTTGCCTCCTGTTAAACCTCACTCCGGGTTTGACTCCACTCGCGCTATACCTTCCTGGTACAAAGAAAATGACTTCTGTAACTTTCACCGCGTGAAAGGACATAGTCATGAAAACTGCAAGATGTTGAAAAACATAGTGCAGGAAATGGTTGACGCAGGGGATATAACCCTCGATAATCCTAATGCCCCTGCCAACCGAAATTTGAAAATCTTCAACAAACCATTCCCGAATCACTCTTCTAACAGTAACATAAACCAGGATATCTTAGCCGAGGAAAGTGTTCATGAGATCCATGCAGTCTTCGACTCCCAGCCAAAAACCTCCATCGAGAAAATTTTGAATCAAGCGTCTTCACTGACACAGAGGCCTGAACCTCCTTCACCACCATCAAGCCAAAGCGAAATCATTCCTTTACCCATAAAGGAGTTAACTGCCCAGACTTCTCTTCTCATAGATGAGTCTTCTTACACCACATCCCTACAAGACTGCGAGCAGATGCTATCTAACTTATCTATTTCCCAAACGTCTCCTTCTACCACTCTTGCTGCACAAGAGGAGGGCTCGCCACTCCTTTTGTCATCCTTAGATGAGAAACCCCTTGCACCGACATCACCAAATTCTTTAACCATGACGGATCCTCTTAAACATGCCCTCCTACCTATTAGTTCTTCATCGCCTAAATATTTTCAGCTGACCGGTTGACCTCTTAACACCTATTGATACAGTGCCTCATCTACCCCCTGTATCACACCCACGGTGGACCGGAATCACAACCCACCTTTCTTCCATACAAAAATTCCCATTCACACCTGAAGATTGTCATTCTCCAGAAGATAGACGAGTCCTATGGGAACGTTTGAGTATCCCCTATTCTACTCAAATGCAGATGACCGATCCAGACACCTCTACCATATACCCGAAGTGTTTACAGAAACTCAAAATGCCTATGTCCTCATCATCACCCCCCGCATCTCTACCAAGTATCTCATCCACCTCTGTCAGCTTAACCAAATCTTCCCCTACACTTGGGACCTCACCAATACCCAGTCTAACACACCCGCCTAAGTGACTAGATTTATCCAAAAATAAAGCCGCCCCTCCACTTAGGAGACAAACTCAATCCGTGCCTCTATCACAATCAAAACCATCATCGTCACACCTACCTTCCATATTGGGACCTCATCCCTCCACCTTGCATCAATATATCATACCTCCTGTGTTTTCTTTAAAACGACCTATGCCTTCTCCACCCATACAGAGATCTAAGGGTATATCAACACTATCACCCCACGTATCCTGTCCACCCATCAATCCTAAACAAATTTCATCATCAAAGGACTTGTTTTCCGTCACTCCTCTTTTGTCACCATTGTTTCCGGATACCACATTATCTGGAGCCTCATCATCTAACCAGCTAAACGTAGCTCCTGCGCCAAAGAAACCACGTTTAGTTAAAACCACGTATCAACACCCCTTGGCTAAACCACCACCCGTATGAACCAATCATGCCAAAACATTACCGAAGTCTGCTCAATCAATACCCTCATCCTCCTCCGATTTTGACCCACTCAAAGGATCTTACGCCAAAATCCTTGCTATGTTGGTGGAGAATGCGACCATTTCCCTACCCCCACTTAGACCTTATGACCCATCTAAACCTCGACCTATAGGTTATGATGAGTCTAAAATCTATGCTTACCACCGCACACCAGGACATGATGTGGAGGGATGCAAAGCTTTAAAAGCCATCCTTCGTCAGTCACCTCTCTCAGATAGAAAGGTTAAGAAAGACAACTTACGAAGGGAGAGACCTTTAGCTTCAATTCCCTCTCCTATACCACCTATCCCCGCCTCACCAGTATCTATCATTATTACAACCCCACCTCTCGAAGACCATGATTTATCCCGACCATCTTCCTCATCTCATGTCCACGAAATTAATATGATTAGTGTTGCTACTCGAGCGCAGAAAAACAACGAGAAAGCGAAAGAAAGCGCACCTGCATCCTCTCTTTCTCCGTCCACCATCCCGATTGCACCACCACCCAAAGTGGTTATTCGTGGACCCGCTTACCCCGTCTCTAATGGAATTTCCCATCGAGCCATGATCAAACAACTTCACCAATCACCCGTAAAAATGACACTATATGATCTCATTCAGACTTCTGAATCTCATCGACAAGCTCTCGTTGAAATTCTTCAAGGGATTGAGGTCTTACCTAATGAAACCCTGCCTGTTACCTCCATTCTAACACCCAATCATGTTGCTTCCCTCACTAGACAACCTACCACCTCAACCACCCCTTCTGTCTCTGTACAACAAGCTGCTGCTGTCAGTTTCTCTGAAGACGAAATTGTTGACTTTGGTACAGAAGATCCTGATCCTGCTCTTTTCATCTCAGCTTACGTCCGGGACATCCGGGTACGTCGTGTGATGATCGACGGGGCGCTAGTCTAAACATCATTTCTTCAAAAGCCTTCCAACAAATGAATATCCCTTCTAGCTACATGTGTGCCAACCCCATCATGTTGCGGTCATTCAATGATGCTATTACCTCTACCTTAGGCACCGTGATCCTTAACATTCGTGTAGGACCACGTACTTTACCTGAGCTCTTCTATGTCCTTGAGGGAGAATTCCAATATAACATGTTATTAGGCCGCCCCTGGATCCGGGCTATGGGATGCGTTCCCTCCACCTTACATAGATGTATAAAATTTGAGTACGAGGGGAAGTCCTACACCGTAAAAGCTGATCCTCCCCCCTTCAAAACCTGCAATATGTTATATCGCCCTAATGATGTGCTTGTACCAATCAAGACACCCATTCATCCAACCCAACCATCCACATCAACCGCACCTACGCCTTCAACCAATGAAACCACCATTGCAAATACCACTTCCCTCCCCGCGGATGACATCCCAACCTCAGATCCCTTAGTGGATGTTTTTCAACGCCTTACGCTGGGGGAGTATCGCTTATATAACATTAGTTCTTTCCCTACCCCACAGGAGTACGGACAAGTACATGCACATCCTACCTATGACCGTCGTGTGGGGGAAGTAATCCCCTACGGACCACCTCATTGCCGCACCAACCTAACATATGGGGGTGTTGACGCATCTTCCATTACCCCTGAACCTCCTCTTGGTGTGGTTCCTTTCAAATCCGATTTTCAATACTTGACAAATCGTCGTTTCGCCCTCACCTTCTTGACTCGCTGTGCTTGGAAAGGCTTTGGTTTTGGTCTTTATGAACAAGGCCGACATACAATCATTCCTGTAACCACTCGCAAACACAATGATCGTAGTGGTCTCGGATTTCCGGGAACACTTACACCGAAGGAACCTCGTGTCAGTTGTCTTCTGGAAGATGACAACGTCACCCCTACCAAACCATCATCACCCATTTTGCCTTCGTTACCCACAGAGTCGATAGAACCTGAATCTATCCCTCCTAACTTTTTTTTTTCATAAATGCTATCTTCCTAGGTCCTCTCACTTATCAACGCGATAATGAGGACCCCTCTTCTATTCCCCTTCTATATCCAGATATGATTGAAGAGGACTCACCTTCAATTAACGTTGTTGAGTGCCAGGATGATGACTCCATCCTCACTTACCTTGGTGCGGATGACTCTTATATTCAACGCGCCTTACCATCTGAAACTCAAACCATGCTGAACGAGTCTACTATAGAAATCAACATCCACACAGCAGAAGATCCTCACATCGTGAAGATCGGACAATCCCTTAATGCATCAGAACAAGTCGCCTTTACTACCTTTCTCCGTGCTCGCAACCAAGCTTTCGCTTGGTCCTACGCTGACATGCCAGGAATTGATCCTGACATTGCTGTCCATAACATTACACTAAAACCCGATTCCAAACCAATTAAACAGAAACTGAGAAAAATGCATCCACGCATCACCCTCTTGGTCAAAGAAGAGCTTCAACGACTCCTTTCTGTTTCCTTCATCCTGCCTATTGACTATCCTCAATGGATTTCTAACATCGTACCTGTCACTAAAGCGACGGGGGGACTTCGGATATGCACGGATTTCCGGGATCTTAACCTCGCTTGCCCTAAAGATGACTTCCCCCTACCTAGTATTGACCAACTTGTTGATCTCACTGTAGGCCATGAGATGCTCTCTCTCATGGATGGCTTTTCAGGATATAACCAAATTTTGGTTGCCCCTGCCGATCAACATAAAACTACCTTCATAACTCCTTGGGGAACCTTCTGTTATCGTGTAATGCCATTTGGCCTTAAGAATGCTGGTGCAACCTATCAGCGGGCTATGACCTACATTTTTCATGACATTATGCACACTATCCTTGAAGATTACGTCGATGATCTTCTAGGAAAATCTAAACATCGTAGTGAACATCTCGATGTTTTAACCATTATTTTTGATCACCTGTTACAATATTCTGTCCATCTTCAACCAAAGAAATGTGTCTTTGGTGTCCTTTCGGGAAAACTTCTTGGTTTTATCGTCTCTTTGCATGGTATTGAGGTCGACCCATCTAAAGTCAAAGCTATCCTAGAAATGCCCCCACCTACTAATCTCAAACAATTGCGTAGTTTACAAGGTAAGCTACAATCTATCCGACGTTTCATCTCCCAACTCTCGGATCGATGTCAACCTTTCCATCACCTCCTTAAAAAAGACATTGACTTTCGATGGAGCGACGAATGCCACCAAGCCTTTGAGGCTCTCAAAGCTTATCTCTTGCAGCCACCCGTGCTTATCCCACCTCAGGACAACCATCCTTTCTACCTTTACCTCTCCACCACTGACCACGCCATAGGAGCCATGCTCGCACATCGTGACTCGGCACATCGAGAACAAGCCATTTATTATATAAGTCGTACTCTCGTGGATTATGAGACCAGGTATACACATGTAGAAAAATTGTGCCTAGCCCTATCATTCGTAGCCACCAAACTCCGACATTACCTCCTGAATCACAAAACTTTTGTCATCACCAACACGGACCCCATTCATTATATGTATGCCAAACCACATCTAAACCAACGCATCGCCCGATGGCTTATGCTCCTCGCTGACCTCGACCTTGAGTTTGTACAACAGAAATCAATCAAAGGACAAACCATTGCCGACCAACTCGCGGAAGCCCCTGTACCTGGGGTGCAATTTACCAATTTTAATTTCCCCGACGAACTCATCGCCACTCTTTCCCTCAGGGAGGAGTCGTATCTAATGACCCTCTTCTTCGATGGATCCAAATGCCAGCGCGGCGGAGGAGCTGGTGTTGTTCTTATTCCTCTCGACGCTGAGCCTATGCCTCTTTCATTCCGACTCGACTTCCCCTGCACTAATAATACTGCGGAATACGAGGCCCTTGTTCTGGGTCTCCAGGTTGCGTTGCACTTAGGTGTCAAATCTATCAATATTTTCGCGACTCTCAATTGGTAGTCAATCAAGTTATGGGCATCTACCAATGCAAAAATGAGGAGCTTCAAAAGTACAAACATTATGTGGATTCACTTCTAGCCTTATTTACTCACTATTCTATCCAAACCATTCCCCGCTCCACTAACAAATTTGCGGATACTATGGCTTGCTTAGCCTCGCAAATTCCAGCTTCATCAACTGACTCTGACATTTTCGTCTTGGTCCAACAAATCTTTGCCCCATCTTACTCAGCCCCGGTTGTTTGTATGATTAATAATGTGTCTGCTACTCCGCGGGATACCTGGTATCACCAATTTCACGACTACCTTACAACCTCTGTTCTCCCATCTGACCTTACTAGTACTGGCAAACGCGCTTTTCTTAAACGTGTTTCTCGTTATGTCATTATGGGGGGACTCCTTTATAAACGTGGTTTTGATGGCATCCTCCTTCGATGTCTCACAGGCGCGGAGGTCACCTATACCATCCAACAGGTCCATGACGGTCTTTGTGGTGGACATTTTAGCGGCCTTGCCGTGGCCAAACGAATCCTTCGCCTTGGTTATTATTGGCCTACTCTCAATAACGATTGCTACGAATATGTTAAGCATTGTGTTATGTGTCAACAACATGCCAACCTTCAACATACTCCTAGCCACCCGCTACAGGTCGCCCGAGATCTTTGGCCTTTCTCACAATGGGGTTTAGACCTTATTGGTGAAATTCACCCACCCTCTTCGCAACGTCACCGTTGGATAATCACGGCAACCGAATATTACATGAAATGGGTGGAGGCTATTCCACTCATTTCAACTAAAAAGGAAAAAATTGTAGAGTTCATTAATCATCACATTATCTGTCGTTTTGGTGTTCCTCATCGCCTGATAACGGATAATGGAAAATCTTTCAAAAATAAGTTGTTGCAAGACCTTTGTGACAACTTTGGTATCAAACTTAGCTTCTCATCACCCTACTATCCACAAGCGAATGGACAAGCCGAATCTTCTAACAAAACCCTAACCAAAATCCTTATGAAAGTTGTCAATGAGTCCGGAAGAAATTGGCATGATCACATCCCCTTCGCCCTCTGGGCTTATCGTACTAGCATTCGTACCTCCACTAATGCCACACCTTTTTCTTTGGTATATGGTACCGAGGCTGTCTTACCTCTCGAAATACAAATACCCTCCCTCAGAATATCTCTTCAAGATATTCTTACCAACGATGATTTCCGCCAAGAGCGGTTAGCCCAATTGGAGCTTCTTGACGAGCATCGTCTTACAGCTCTTGATCACCTTCAAATCTATCAAAAACGCATCAAGCGTGCTTATGATAAGCGACTTCATGAGCGTACCTTTAAGGTTGGTGATCTTGTCCTCAAAGAGAATCAACATGTAACCAAACTAGAAAAGAGCAAACGTGGAAAATTTGCTCCCAATTGGATTGGACCTTACATAATCACTCACACTTATGGATCAGGCACTTATCGTTTAGCTTCGCTTAATGGTAAACCTGAGCCTGAACCCCTTAATGCCTTGCATCTTCGACCATTCTACTGTTGAATTTAGTGTTATATCACTTCTTATCTACCTAACGCTCGTCCCTTGAGCTCATTTACCGCTACATACACTTTGTTTCCTACACCTCAAAATAAAATCAAGCTCACATAGTTTGATTCTCACCTCCCCTTAACGATGCCTTCCCTTTTTAGTCTAGTCCATGACTTCAAAGTATTAAAATAGCACATTCTTATGGGATTTTCTTGAGTCAAACTTCTTACCAAACTAGATGCTTCACGCCAAAAGGACATCTAGCTATCTAAATTACATATAGACTGCTCCCTCGAAGGACAGCTATATGCCAAACTATTGCTGCTATTATATATAGACTGCTCCCCCGAAGGACAGCTATACACTAAAATCACAAGTTACTATAAATAGACTTCTCCTTGAAGGACAGCTATACACAATCAGCCTTTAGCCGAAGCTTCTCGCATTGATCAGCTTCGTGAAGACCTCAAGAATAATACAATCAATATCCCTTGTAGACTTCCCGCATCGATCAGTCTATATTCAGTAAAATAAAAGCCTCATTCAAAAGTACTTTTGAGTCATGGACTTGTCTATTTAGGTTAGGTTCTCTTTCGTCAGAACACTCACTTTGTAATAAGTTCTCCGTACCACAGCTATACCATCCACCTCACCTCATCATTTGTTTAAACTCAAGGGACGTGACGTACAATCGATATATTGTGATCATACAACTCTTTTCACCTATTGACTTCTCGTCTATGCACGGTACCTAGGGGATTCCAGCTCATCCTGCATTAATATGTGGTTTGTTTAGCTCTTTTCAACTATGGCGTAACTCTTTCCTCTTTGCTTAACATCTAGGATTATGTGTTGACCTTAATCAGGACATGGTTCCCTACCACTCGGGTAGGCTAACTTTCGCTTCCCTTATACCTTTTACAACATCACCAATTCATTACCAACACCAACAACCTTACCTTACCAATATTAATATCAATATTTTTACCAACCAACCAATTGCCTAACCATACCTAAATTGCCTAAATTCACCTCTCCCTGGTCCTAAGGGAGAACTACATCGGTCTGAGGCCCCTCCTTGCTTTGTGCAATGGGCTATGTAGGCAGCACTTCGGAGACATGGGGTCTCCCAAGGTTAGCTCGACCATCTCCTACCATAACCTATCATGTGTGGTAAATATAAATATTTTTGTGTATTTCTATTTAATCACATTCCTCTTTATCAAAACAAATAAATCAAAACACAAACATTCTTATTATTTTCATAACTCAAATCAACATACATATTCAGTTTTATTTAGATGTTAAACAAATACATCTTCTCTATCATTGACACGCAGGTCGGCATCCTTATTTATTCTTATACCTAGATAACATTTATTTAGACCCTCATGCCTCATCCCGAACCAGGTGATGATCGTGATTGTCGACGCCTCTCGCCGGGCCTCTCTGTCCTCAAAGGTACCACGCTATTGGTACCGCCACCGATCTCGCCAATCTCTCCTATAAACATATGAATACGCTCCCTCACATGGAGGTATCTCGCCTCTCTAGTCCCTCTACTCGTGACTCCGCAACCGCTAACAATCTCTTGCCTCATTCACTGCGTTTGGAGTTGATGAACCAAACTCTGAGACATCTCTCTCTGCTCGTAATCATAGCTATGTCGGGACGATCACGTACACCTCGCAGTTCTGTTACCCACCATAATCTATAGGCCTCTGCTGCTCTCTGCATCCATTACCCTCGCGATCGGGCCGCTATCTCCTCTCGACCTTATGGAGGTGTTGGCCGGGAGGTGAGAATGCTACCCTCGGCCAGATCCTCATATATGGTCTATAAGCCAGGGGTATATCCTGCACAAATCCAAATTGTCGCCGCACACGATCTAGAGGAATCCTCTCGTACTCACCCGGCCTATGCCCTGCGATCCACCTCAATCGCTCTACACCCCTCAACTCCTCAGCTATGTGCTCTGTCACCATATAGTTACCGTACGGCCTCCAACAGATATCCACCATCGTCACCATCTCCCATACCTACCTATAATACTCAATGTCACCCGTCACGGCCTGGGATCTTGCCTCTTGTTCTGTCTGGACCCATCGTCTGAATCCCAACCTCTACACTCCGGTCTCCCCTGACTGGATGGGTCGGCCTATTGGTCGCACACAAACAATGTGCTCATAGGCCCAACAATGTAATAAAAATGAACAATCCAGTGTCGTCCTGTGATTTCACCTACAAGCCCATAAACCCTCTAGCTCCGCCAAATATGCAGTGCCCATGCAAAAGTCACGTTCCTTTCTATCATCTCCCAAATAACACACATCAATACCCTAAAAACCTACCCACCCTGCCGCCTTGGCCTACTTAGCCTATCTACCCTTTCCTTTTTTCAAATAACTTTCATTTACTCATTATTTTGTCAAAATCTAAGATTCCTACCCAAAACCCAAATTTAGCTTAATAACATCAAATTCACACAATGCAGGGTTTCGAACCTACCGGTATGATGACACGTCATCGTGGTGGGATAGGTGGTGGTGGTCCAGCTGGTCCAGCACCTCCTGCTCCTCCTGGTTGTGCCATGGCTCAAACTCGCTCTCTGCTGGTCCTCTCGCCAATCAATCATAACCTCCTCCTCCTCCTCGTGCCCACCAATCACTCACTTCTCCACTCAAATCGTGCCACCTCAGCCAACAAATGCACCAATATCAATATTCCACCTCAGACAACTCAAATCGGTTTTCAAATTACAAATGTGACAATGACAGGCCGTATTTTTCTTTTTATAGGTTTTTAACCTATAACCGATACCGGTCATATCGTGCCCTAAGAAACCGGCATCGGTTACCTACCGATACCGGTCATTGCTAACCGATATCGGTTTTGTCCTTATTCACCCAAATTTTTGCCCTTGTTCACTAATCTCCCTTTCTCACCACGTTGCCTATTCACCACATCGCCTGTACCCTCCATGGCTCTTTAGCCGTTTTTAACTTCACAGGCCCGACCCAAGGCCGCAACCAACCATTTGGCCCGACCCAAGGCCGCAACCAAACCATCCGGCCCGACCCCAGGCCTCACCACAACCCTTTGGCCCGACCCAAGGCCTCACCCCCACCATTTGGCCCGACCCAAGGCCGCAACCCACCATCCGGCCCAACCCAAGGCCGCAACCAACCATCCGGCCCGACCCAAGGCCGCAACCAATTCATCCACCCCACCCAAGGCCGCAACCAATTCATCCGGCCCGACCCAAGGCCGCAACCAAACCATCCGGCCCGACCCAAGACCGCAACCCAACCATTTGGCCCAACCCAAGGCCGCACCCAACCAATCAGGCCCAACCCAAGGCCGCACCACTCAACTACCTCACCTACACCCCACAAAGTACAATTTTGCTCACCCACCCTGTAGCTTTTTGTTCAATCAAGCTTACCTGTTCGTGCTTTAGCATGATTAGGGTACTTGACTTGATCAGTCGACCAACTTTGCCTAGACCAAGACCGTCATGTTTATCTCAACCAAACCAACCATTTGGTACTGCCGAACATGCCTAAACGTTCCTGTACCTTACCCGTTATATCCCCTGGAGCTACTTCCTATGCCTTGGATACCAGGATTATATCACCCTTGTTTGGATAAACTCTCGACCTTTGCCTATGAATTGCTTGTTTGCTATTCAAATCATGTACCCTGGTCGCACTACTGCATTTCAACGTGCGTCTGCTTCTTTGGACCTACCCCACCATCTCACCCTCATCTCAACACCATTTACCCTTTATCAACCCTATCCCTGATTTCACGCTACCTCAATCTGTGATAGATTTGAGGGGGATTACCTATACCCTTAACAGGAGTAACCACTTCATATTATTGTCCGTGCAGCTCTACAAAACAAGCTACACGACAATAAGGGGCTAATGTAGACACCAAATTTGTGTCTTACGACCCCCTGTGACCCGCATCTCATTTCGCAACCTAACCCCATCACCTAAACCTTACACAATTATTTATTAATTACTTTATAATTAATAAATCCACGTCGCCTTACCTGCCACCTCATTTTGCCACCTCATCATGACCTAGCCCTAACCCTAAACTAACCTAATTAAGACCTAAAACTTGGTTTACATCCACACCCATGACTAATGCCTCCTTACTCGCACCCAAAACCGACCTTGTAGCTACTTGACCAAGCCCGCAACTAATCCCTCGGAGAAAAGCAGGGAAAGTTGGCTATTTTACTAAAAATAGCCCACTTTTTCCTAACCGATACCGGTTCCTACTCGACCGCCGTCGGTTACGTAACCACCATCGGTTCCCTGTAAATGACCTTCCCTAATCAGAAACAAAGGTCGAAGGATTTTTGGATCAATCAGGATCATCAGAAGCGATCAAGAGAATCCGGATCTTTACTTGGCTGAGCAGAGACAAGTGAAGAAACAAGAAGAGTTTGCAGCAAAAGGAGATCAAGCCCAAGACTGCCACTCAGAGCCCTGTGACACTCATCTGATCATTGGGAGGGAGACATCTCATCTTCTGGGTATCAGGCCATACTACTTGAGTTCTGCCTTTGTCATCACAGTTCTTGGACCTGCATCCTCATCAATAACTAGTAAGTTGCATCTTGTGTGTTCTCATTTTAATATTTCTTAGACTTTTTAATCACAGCCGTCATAAATCTATTCCTAGATCTACTACCCAGCAACACATTTTACCTAACTATCATCCACTTACCTCTCATCACCCCATTACCTAATCCCGTTCATATACCAGCCTTACAAACAACACAACCACCTTACAACCCCCTTTACAAACATAGCCCCTACCGATATCGGTTAGCAGAAACCGGTATCGGTTATCCTGACTACAACCAAAAACCAGCCTTTCCCCCTACTTGTTTCAACGAGGTAATTAAACTGTTATTTTACAATCTTCTGTGTTAATTCATATTGGGGGAACCACCACCTTCGAAAGGAAGTTTTATATTTCCTGGCCCAAGGCGCTCCTCATTTATTGTCTAATCAAAATCTTGTGGTCTTGTGTTCTTATTTGCAGGTAGTCCTTCCAAGACAAAAAGGGGTTCTTCGCAATCGACCTGATCTCTCTCTACGGTACGCGCACACCATCTCGACATTCAACAGGTATTCCTCCTAGCCCTAACCCTTATCTGTTTCTAAAAGGAATGAAAGGATAGAAGCAACTCTATTCCCAAAAGTCAAACATTCCGAGCGAAACAAAAGGATCCAAAAACTTTAATTACTTTAATGTTTTTGGGTTGATATGTGATTTTATCAAGTTTATCTATGTTGTTAGTCCTTATTTCTCATTTAAAATTCACAACATAGTTAACATGTTCATGGATAAGATGTAGTTGAGCCTAATATTGTAATTAGATGATTGTGTATCTATATAAACACATCATTACATTAGATAAATGAATTCAAAAATTTAGTGAAGAAATAGTCTAAAGCGCAGTTGTAAGCAGTATTACAATTAGATATCTATGTGAAGATATGGGAACCTGGCTAGTAGGATAGAATCACTTAGGGTAAGATTATGGTCATGAATTTTTGCAATCCTATAGGAATTGTGAGTGTTTTTCTGTAATAATCAAAACTTGTAAAATATGTGAGGCTATATGTCTACAACCTTCATTGTTGTTGAATGACGTATATTTTTTGTTGTAAAAATTCTACAGATTATGTGTGTTATTTGTTAAGGTTATACTATATATTAAGATACCTCTTCACTAGGACATGTATTTTTGGCTACATTGCCATGTGTTATAGGAAGTAAAATCAATATTTTGTGGTCCTAAACTAAACCAATATGTTTTTCAAGATGTAGGTCTCACATGCATAGGAAAATTTACCAACTTCAAGTTTGTTTTGTAGTCAATAATAATAACTTTTCCAAGAGGAACATTGAAAATATTAACTCGATATTATGCTAACATGTTGGAAAATAGAATGGAGAACTTTTTGTTCAATTTGGTTGAGGTCAACATTAGTGGAAATTTTATGTTATATATTCTCAAAAATGCTTTTTCTTAATGGAATAGTGAGATATTTCAACACATTATTTTTGTGATTTTTGATAAGAATGTTTATTTCAAAAAGTGCACAAAACGAGTCAAACCATTCTTGTTAAGATGTTGTTAACAAGAATTTTTCTTTGTACAATTCATCAACATTTGTGTATCATCTTGCATTGGCTTCATGTTTCATATTTTTTTAAGATTTTATGAAATTATACTTGAGATCGAGTTTCACCTTATTGGCTAAAAACTACATCAAGTGTGGTATTTTTTTGAATGTTTGCAATAAGAGCCTTACACTTGAACATAATGTGTATAGAGTCTGTTTATAAGTAGGAAGTTTCCCAAGATCACCAATAAAAGTAATAAATATAAGAATATGCATTATATTTGTCACTTGTCTAATTCAATAATAATTTACATTTTGATAATATATTTGATATATTGATACTATGTTATGAAAATGATTGTACAAATATAAAATAATTTGATTACTATGAATCACAATATCTAATTTATTTTAATGTAATATACTTTTAAGTTGGGAATAAGAAGTAACGGAGAAGGTATTTAAATATGAGTATCAAAACCACTATAGATATGAATAAAACATCAAGCTATGAAAAACAAATTCATACAATTACATATGAAGGATTCATATTTATAAAATAGAAATAAAAAATTTAAATATAATTTTTTAATTAAAAAGATAAAATATCATATTAAACATTTAAAATTATATAAAAGAACAAGAGCCGCAATGCATCCAGCTTCTTGCCATTCATGTCATTCAAAGGTTCAAGATATATTTTTCCATTTGTATATATGATATTTTTGTCAAGGGTTGGAGAAAAGAAGTATAAGTGGAATTTTGGAGGTTTAAAACAATTATCTAGAAAGAGTTATAAATGAAATTTCAAAGTGTTGAAGTAGTTTTGTAACTTCGGGTAATCACACATCTTGAGTGCTTTTGCAGTTATTTGGGTCTCATAAGGGAAGAGTTTTCATGCCCATTTAGCACATGGTGGAGGTATATATGCATGGGAGAGAAGGCATGTGTTAGAAATGTCAATAAAAATAGATATAGTTGGTTATTAATTGAATAAAACCCTATTACATATGTTATAGTGGTGTTAGAATTAATTTTCGCCTATCAAGGGCATATGTAATTCCAAATTCTTAAGTTTACCTTGATTCATGTAAAAAGTTGTTTTGGTCAAGATTTGATAATAGGATCTTTAAACTCAACCATATTTTCCTCGAGAT
The DNA here is from genome assembly GCA_018340775.1 of Taxus wallichiana var. yunnanensis. Lineage (NCBI taxonomy): Eukaryota > Viridiplantae > Streptophyta > Pinopsida > Cupressales > Taxaceae > Taxus > Taxus wallichiana. Next base: position 479,906,156 of record CM031239.1, read on the forward strand.
TGGAAAAAGTATAGAAACAAGATATGCGAGAAAAATTATATGGTCTGCTTCATACATGATTACAAAAGATAGGTTGGGACAACCAAATACAACAATGTATCACATAAACCACACAAGAAAACTTGCAACGGAAGTAAACACTAACACAACCTATCTAGTTAGAAAATAATCAACGAAATATGATACAAATATGCTAATGATGCTATCAAGAGTGTAAACCAGTTGGTCAACATAAAGCTATCGATGCACTAGTAACACCACGCGAAAATGAGTTAAACTTAATACGATGCCAAAATAACAAGAATACAACCGAGAATATATGAAAATTGGCATTAAAATACACAAATGTGCTTATAATTATGATATTTAATTTGAGTTTGATGATATAAATGAATGATTAGAGGAATAGAAGATGAACAAATAGAATACTCTTCCATTAGCAAATAGATGAGTATAAAATGCTGAAATTGATATATTTGACCTAGAAACTAGGACAAAACGTGAACACGAATGAGTTAATGTAGTAAACCATTACATTAAATAGATATAAACGTGATAGATTGTACTATCACACACCAAATTCTAGTGACTTGTGATGAATGGAAGTGATTATAATTTGTTTATGTTTTAAAATGTCTTACTACATTAATCCGGAATAATAAGATAGCCACTAACTTATTTTATCCATATGTGTGATTTCTTGAAACGAATCCATTAAAATGGAAGGTAGATAAATAGAGATTCCATAGTTATTTATACCAACTTCCTCTCCTTTAATGTAATATTCAAAATTATTGAGACTCGATCAAGCACGCGATCGATTGCCATTGGAGTGCTTTTAGTTGTTGGATACTCTTGTTTTTTTCTATTCTTTCTCAGTAACCTCCCCAACAAGATCACTCCTCAAAGTGCCTCTTTTAGTCCAGTGACATCTACAAGTCTTGTAGAAATAGTGCATTAGGTCACCAAAGTGTGCGCTAAATAATGTGAAAATGGAAAATGAAAGAGCCAATAAGAAAGTTGACTTGCACCTATGCAAATGACCTAGTCCATGCAGTTGATATGGAAACTTTTGCAAAGGCCATTATACAATACCATTCAAATTTATGATTAAGAATGCAAACTTAGAAAAATGTTTGCCTTTCCCATGAAAAAATAATATGGGTGTTCATTATTTTGTAATTAAATGAACAAGGCAAATATAATTTGTGAAAATAATTCAAAACATTACTCCTAGCATTAATCTTAAAAAACAATAGATAGAGTAATAAAATTCAAAACCAAAAAAACCCACCAATACATTTAACCTTAAGATATTTCCGAACAAGGGTTTCAATCTGGATGAATTGTTGAGCTTGGCTGCTAACAGACTTGTCATGGTTTCCCTACAATTTACCCCCGTGATTATTAACTCATGATTATCAAACATTTATTGGCATTTATTGAATTTTGGATGTAGTGAATCTCTAACAAATTGGAATGTATAGTAATTTTAATGGTGACAACAAGCAATTTTGATAGTTACTTTTCTTTCTTCCTTCACCTTTATTCAGACATGCATTTTTCATTGAATGAAGTAAATTTTGTCATGTAACATCTGCCAAAATTCGTAATCGAGTTAAAAACACCTGAAAGTATGTCTTAGAACAAACAACCACATGCAAGGATGAGATTTGATGTCTACCCTATGTTGAAATGAGGTATATTAACCTTTATTTTTCCATAGATTTTACTTTCCTACAATTGTTTTACATTGTCAGTATTGAAAAAAATAGAAATTTCAGCCGTCATAAGATGCCCAATATGACAATATATCATGGAAGATCTAATTTTAGAGATATTATGACATATTTTATGTCATATTTAAGGGACAAAAATCAGCGAGAATATTGTGGACGTGACAACATAATCTTAGACCAAGATCTTGCCTTTTTAATGCAACACACCTCATGAGACGGTTTTCACATGGTTTTGTAAACCATGATGGTTTCTTCTATAACCGTAGATCTATAAATTGAAGGTTTGAGGAGTAATTTGTGTGGTGAATTTTGCAAGTATTGTTATATTGGAATGCAACTCAATCCATCTAGGATTGTTTCTGTTGATACTCCTGTAAGAAACTTTATGTGCAAGTGTATGTAATCTTATTATTAGATTCAAAATACATTGAGTGGGATTTTGGAGTGCAGGTTTTTCATCCGAAAGTATTTTCCCCATGTATATCCGGTATTTTTTTTATTGTTTTATTTTCTAGTTATGAATGTGTTGCTAGAATTTTTGTAACTGTTTGATTGATTTCTAAACGTTCTGCATAATATCTCTCCTCAAGATTTATGTAGGAAGTTGTTCTGCTACTCTAATTTCCGCATAAGTGGTATCGATCCCATCACCTTTGGTTTTAGTTTTGGGTTGTTGATTTTTTTGCTAATCATGGTTTGAGTGAGAGCATGCAGAGAGGACACTTTGTGATCTTGATGGAGATATTTTCTCAAATGGCAAGCACATCTTGGAAGATTGAGGTAGAGAAATTTTCTCGCATAAACTTTGAAATGTGGAATCTAAATATGTAAGATTCATTGATTAATCGAGATATACGGGATGCGGTGGATGAAAATTTCTAGAGGCATACGGATCCAGCTTTGGCTACAACATATGATGTAATGGATAGAAAACTAAAGGTATCATTAGACTATGTCTTACAGATTTAATCCTTATAAATGTTCACGAAGAATCCACTTCCAATAAAATTTGGAAGAAGTTGGGTAAGATATACCTTGCTAAATCTCTAGTAAATAAGATTTTCTTGAGGAAAATTTTTATTCCTTGAGAATGGAAGAAGGTGTAAAAATATCCGAGAATCTGAAACATTCAATATGTTGGTGACCTAGTTGACCTCAATTGGAGTTAAGATGGACGAAGAAGCAAGGTGCCAAAAAAATTTTGTTCATTGTTAGACTAATAGGATAACCTAGTCATGGCCATTGGGAGCACTTCACCACTCTAAAGATGGAGGATGTTGTTGGTTCTCTACTCTCTAAAGAGATGAGAAGGAAGGTATCTCTAAATGCCAAAGAGGGTTTGAGTGTTTGAGGAAGACAAAAATAATGAGGAAAAGATGAGAAACCTGTGTGGCCATTCTAAGTCCAAGAATAAGGGGAGATCAAAATATCCTCGTAAGTTCAAGGCGATATGTTGGAACCATTGAAAATCTTGACACTTCAAAGGAATAAAAAGAAGAAAAGAAGAAAGATTTTGATTCATAGTTTGAAAAGGAAGATGGAGATTCCTTTATGCATATTTGGCCACTCGTGCAAGTGATAATGCATGGTTAATAGACTCAGTGCATCTTTCCACATGACTTCTAATAAAAACTAGTTTAGTAAGTATGAAAACTATGATGGTGGTAAGGTGTATTTGGGTGATAGTTATTTCCTTGAAATTGTTGGTCATGATAGTATTCATGTCAAAAAAATTTATGGTAGAGTTAGAAGATTTGATGGTGTCTTGCATATCCCAAGACTAGCAAGAAATTAATTATTTGTTAGCAAGTTAATAGATGTGAGCGTGTATGTACATTTTTTTGAAGCAAGTGTGAAAATTGTGAGGGGTGATATGGTGATAGCAAGAAGAAGTAGATTGGGTACATTTTACCAGCTTGAAGCATGCACGGTTGAGTGCAACAACACTTATGATAAAACTAAACCATAAACTACTTCGCTTTAAAAGGAGAGGGTTTCCTCTTCGCAGATGGTCGTGGCTTCCTGTACCCAAGGGTGCTCTGTCTACTAAATCAAAATTTACTCAGAGAAAGATTATGTTATGGAAGCAAAGGCTTGGCGACATTAGAGAGAAGGGTTTAAAATCTATGAAAAATAAGAACATCATTAAGGGGTTGAATGATTGCCATTTAGAGTTTGATTTATGTGAGCATTTTATGTATGGTAAATAGACCATGTTTAGTTTTACCCATCTACTAATAACTCTTCATGTATCTTGAATCCGCTCCATTCGGATGTATTTGGTCCTATTACGGTTACTTTTATTGCTAAATCAGCTTATTATGTTACTCTCATTGATGATTTTAGTAGGAGAACATGGGAATATTTATTAAAGAGTAAATCTGAAGTTTTTAGTTGTTTCAAGGAGTTCAAGGTCATGGTTGAAAATCGATCGAAAGAAAATTAAATTTTTGAGAACTGAAAATGGTCAGAGTATTGTTCTCACAGACTTTGATGATTCTATACAGATTAAGGGATTAAATGAGAAAAGACAACTCTATATTCTCCGGAGTAGAATGGAGTTACTGAGAAAGAATGAACAAAATGCTGATGGAGAAGGCTAGAAGCATGTTGATTAGAGTTGGTCTAGAAAAATGTTTTTGGCTAAATTTTCTGTCACTACTTGTTATTTGATAAATATATCTCCTACATTAGCACTTGTTGATAAAACACCAATGGAGGCATGGTCGGGGAAAAATCCTTCAATTAGACATCTTAAAGTTTTTGGTTGTGAGGCATATGCACATATGCCTAAGGAGAAAAGAACAAAGATAGATTCTAAGGTTGTCAAATGTATCTTCATCACCATACAAACTATGGTGTGAAAGGATACAAGCTTTGGGACCCTGTTTCACAAAAGGTAATACATTCGAGAAATGCTACTTTTAGAGAGATTAAATCTTTCCCTATTAATTTTCAGCCAGAACAACATAAAGAAATTGAACAGAAAAAGGATGCGGTTCAACTTCCTTCTACGCCTAAGAAAGTTTAATCGATACCCCAAAATAGAAAATAAGTTGAGGAGAGCTCATCAAGCTCTCAATATTCAGAAGTAGGAGAAGAGGAGGAAGAAGTGGAATAATCTCCACCTCAGCTTATTCGAAGGTCTACATGGAAAAGGAAACCACCTGAGAGGTATGTGTATTCACCTAATGATTAGAAGTGTATATTTTATTTGAGTACTAACATTGATGAACCGAGATCTGTACAAGAGGATTTGGGTATGAATGATGCAAAGTCTTGGAAAATAAACATGGATAAAGAGATGGCAGCCCTTAAAAGGAATGATACATGGGACCTTTTACCATTCCTTGAAGGTTGAAAACTTGTTGGATACAAATGGGTGTTTAAGAAAAAGATTGGTTCGAGATGGAAACGTTTAAAAGTATAAGAATGGTTGGTTGTGAAGGGTTACTCTCAAGTTGAGGGTATTGATTATGGTGAGATATTTTCTCCTATTGTTAAAATGATGTTCATTGATTTTTTATCATTTATTGCAGCATCTTACGACCTACGGGTTGAACAACTAGATGTGAAAATTTCTTTCCTTTATGGTGATTTGGAGGAAGAAATCTATATGACACAATCGAGCACTACGTAGTGAAAGGTAAAAGAAAGTTGGTTTTTAAGTTAAAGAAATCCATGTATGGCCTTAAACAAATTCTGAGGATGTGGTACCAAAATTTTGATACATATGTGTTGAGTTTGGGATTTTGCAAATCTAAATCTAATCACTATGTATATTTTAAATCAAGGTGATTGCTTCTGGTAATTGTTTTATATGTTGATTACATGTTGTTTATTTGGAAAGGAAAAGTTTTGATTTTAGAATTGAAATCACAACTCTCTAAAAAAATTAAATGAAATATATTGGTGTAACAAAACACATACTTGGGAAGGAGATCGGAAGAGATCGTGAGAACAGAAAGTTATGGCTTGGCAGCGAGTATGTATGTTTGTTCTATTTCACAAAGGTTCAAAATGCAAGATTGTAAACCACTTTGTGTTCCTATTACATTAGGAACGAAACTCTCTATTTCATAATTTCCTTCATCCCCATCGAGATGGAAGAAATGAGAAGAATACCTTAGCAGAGTGCAGCTTCGAAGCTTAATGTATGTTATGGTCTATATAAGACCCGAAATTGCCCAAACAAAGGGGAGTTATTTCTTGGTTTATGTCTAAAACTAGAAGAGTGCATTGGGATGATGTTAAGAGGGTCTTAAGATATTTGCAGGTACATCAAAGTACTCTATATGTTTTCATGACATAGGAGATCACCATTCCCTAGGTATTCATGGTTTTGTGGATTCGATTGGGCAATGGTGATGTCGATATTAGAAGATCCACTAGTGCATGTGTTTACTATTAATGGTGGTAGAATCACTTGGATGAGCAAGTGGCGTGTTGTCATCACTTTCCTCATGACCGAGGTAGAGTACATGGCAAATACTCATACCTATAAAGAATCCATTTGGCTAAAGAGTTTTTGCTCGATATTGGATTGAAATAGGGTGCAGTTGCAATTTATTGTGATAGTCAAAGCACAATATGCCTTACGAGGAACTTGAATTTTCATGCTCGACCAAATGCATTGATGTTCAATATCACTTTTTGAGATATATGGTTGACAATGTTAGGGTGAAGTCGGAGAAGGTAGATACAATTGTGAATGTTACAAATGCATTATTTAAGCCCCCGAGCACAACAAAATTTAGGTGGTGTTTTGATTCTATGAGCCTTTCGGCCCATAGCATTTGATCCATAATGGAATGTTTCCCTTGGTCCCTATAAGGTATTTGACAAGTATGATATTGTTGGAAATGAGGTGTCTCAACCTTTCTTTTTCCATAGATTTGATTTCCCTACAACTGTTTCACATTGTCAGTATTGAAAAAAACAGAAATGTGAGTTATCAAAATATTTCCATATGATAGTATATCATGGAAGATCTACTTTTGGAGATATTATGACATATTTTATGTCATCTTTAAGGGACAAAAATCAGGGATAATATTGTGGAAGTGAAAACATAATCTTAGACCAATATCTTGCCTTTTTAATGAAATACACCTCATGAGAGGTTTTACACATGGTTTTGTAAACCATAGATGGTTTCTTCTATAAACGTGGGTCTATAAATTGAAGGTTTGAGGATTAGTTTGTGTGGTGAGTTTTGCATTTATTGTTATATTGAATGCAACCTAAATCCTTCTAGGATTGTTTTTGGTGATAATTGTGTAAGAAACTTTCTCTCGTAAGTGTATGTAATCTTGTTATTAGAGTGCAAATACATTGAGTGGGCTTTTGGAGTGTGGGGTTTTTCATCCGAAAGGATTTTCCCCACGTATATCTGGTATTTTTTTAATTGTTTTATTTTCTAGTTATGAATGTGTTGCTAAAATTTCTGTAATTGTTTGATTAATTTCTAAACATTTTGCCTAATATCTCTCCTTAATATTGGTAGGAAGTTGTTCCAATACTCTAATTTCCTAGCACCCTAGCCTGTCAATGGAAAAATTCTGAATGGTTTAAAAAATTTTCAGACTGTAATTACGATTTTTAAATACATTTCACTACACTAAACTAAGTAAATGGGAAACGTAATCACAGTAATGAAACATTTCACAAATAATCCAAAAATCTAGTAATAGTATTTAAAAAAAGGAATAGATCCATTATATGTTAATTAGCTAAATGATTCTATTTTGTGAAGCATATTTTATGAGCTAAAGGGCAAGGAAAAGAAAGGTAACTGCACATTAACAAAATCTTTAAGCAACAATAGAAGGTTAAATAAATGAGCAAGTTAAAGTCGATTAATAGATTTGTTTCAATAGGAGAGAATGGGAAACGGTGATCCTAAAAGTTCCTTAACCTTTGTCACAACATATTTGAATATATCATTCATAAAGGAATGGGGGCTGATCAACTGGTACTCATAGTCATGCCTATAAAATTTTAGTATGTACAAATCAGTGGGAGAATCCTACAGTCAAACAGGATTATTGGGAGAGCAACGATTGTTGATAGATTGGCACTCATACCTACTAAACATAAATAGAAACAAAAAATCCATAATGAAAACAATGGGAAAAGTATTAATGGAAGTCAATTCGGACTTTCAGCAAACATAAATTAATATTTTATTCAATTGTAAAGGACATTTAGAGAAAATAAGATAGGAAACAGGAGAACAAATCCTGTGTACAAAATAAATCATGGATTTAACTTACAAGTGATTGAACTAGCTATTGAGTGTTATTTGATTCTGTCTATTGACAAAAATAATCCCGATCTCAAATTTAACCGTGTCCCACTCCTTCAATGACAAAGTGCTAATTGTTGATGCCACCTACTGAGTCACTAAGAGTACAAATAGGAACATCCTCCATTTTTCTAATTGTTAACTATCAAATCTCAAATCACCATGAAAAGATATTTGTATATAGTAAAGATTTATTAAATATCAAATGTATGTTTTAAAACCCAGAGAATAGAATGCAAATAAATTGATTGGTGGGGTGGGATTGGTTATTTAATGACACCAGTTGTCACTTATGAGATAACAAATTCTTGCTTCTTACTGCACTTCATACAGAATGCTTCCGTTGTCGGCGCAGGTAGAGTCTTGTACATCATTCACTAGGAACGTGTTTTGTGAGTCTTACATAGTTATGGTAAGTACATTCTTACAGGTCACCGTAATTGCATATATCATGAAATATAATTAATATTAAATATGTAATATCTTAAGAAATAATGTTGCTTAAGGTAGGGTATGGAACCTTCTCCTACGACAAGATTCAGGTACAAATAGACAATGTCGGAGAAACTATTTTGGCAATCTGTGAAATGAGAATAGGAGGAAGTATCATCGGTAGACATGCCCATAGTCATCCTTTGCAAATCACAGTCCTACACACACTCTTCTCTCTCTATTCATTTCATCATCTTCTCTGCCATTACCCCTTATGACTGCAATGCCATATTTCGAGATAGGGAATAATATTCAATAAAATTACGTAGCAGCAGCCACAGAAAATTTGTGCTGAAAAATCAAGTATTTTAAACGAAAGCATTACTTGGCACTAATATTGTACAGTTTTTTCATGAGTGGCGATTACGAAGGAATATTTCTTCTCGATCACACAATGAGATTCCAACGATGACACTACAAAAGCACACATTTCCACTGGAATTTTCTCACCATTGACCATATATGTACATATTTTACGGAGCAACCGGATTGACTTAAGGAATTTTTGAATTCATGTATTCTAGGTAAAGAACATGTCGAGGGAGAAAATTTGGTAGATTAATCTGAGGGAGACAATTTGGAAGATTAATTCGGGGCGTGGGAGATTAATTTGGTAGAGATTTGAAGGTTGACTCTGCCCGTCGATAAAAGATTTGTTACCGTAAAGAGTTGTTAGAAGGCATCCCTTTAAAATTATAAATCTTTTTGAAACCAATTTATTAAAGGTAATGTTTTATATGTATAACATTTGTGTTTTCCCAACATTGCTTTTAGCATTGTATTATTAGTAATATATCATGTTTAGTAGTGTCTGCTCTTAATATAGACAGTATAATAATTTTGATGAATTCTACAAATGAATTCACGTCATTAAGGATTGGTAATTGATTTTAAAACCATAAAATACGTGTTAAAAAGGAAAAAATGTTTGGGATGGGCATCAAATCTTAGTTCTGCTGGGAAGAAATGGTTGCGATATGATAAGTGATTTCGTAACGTTATCGTGTAAGGTGAATATGTCCCCACAAAATAATAAATAATAATTTGATGTATTAACAATAGAGGCAAAAGAATAATATGACCGAATGTCACTACTACAAGGGGTTGATTTGAGACACTAGTTGACTAAAATGTCTCAAATTGAGACAATAAAAAGTTGTATATTGTCTCAAAGTTGGTGTCTCTAATATTGTCTCTCCAGAGTCAATATAGATTAAAATATATTTTGTCTCTCTAGAGACAATATCATATTTGTCTCTATAGAGACAATACGAATTTTCATTTTTGTCTCTCTAGAGACAATACGAATTTTAAATTTTTTCTCTCTAGAGACAATAAAATTTTTAAGGTTTAAAAACTAAATTTTAAAAATAATAAATAACTAAATGTCTTCTAGCACAATAAATGGATATAGATCATCAATGGCACTAGAGACAATCGGTGATCAATATTATAAAAAACAATTTGAGTTGAATTTTGTGCTCACAAATGGATCCACAAATATTTTATTAATATTAAAAGAAGAGAATACAAAATGGTGCCTAAATGTCGTTAACCCTTGACATAGAATGGTACACCTATTTATTGTGTTAAAATTACATTATCGCACCTCCTCCTGGAAACTCTCGACATATCTTATTTGGTTAATTCTTTCTAACTAGAAATTGCACCCAAAGGTGCAATAGACATGCCAATAGGGGTGAAGGAAATAAAATGTCACAATATGATATCAAAACTAAAAACTTAATGAGTATCATTGTGAATTACAAATATGAATTGACAAGATGAAGCAGTTTTGTTATATTGATGATAACACCAACAATACACATGTTATTTTCTCAATTTAACTTAAGAGAATGACATACACAGCATCAATTTGTGATGGACCATCATGTAAGAAAATTTGATGCAGATCATCGAGAACTTCTACACTTGTAAATGCTAAAAATTTAATTTTCAATGTGGGATAGGATTGTTCAAAGTCTAAGTTGTCTTATTTTAGGTTTTTTACAAGTCTTCAAGTCATTTGGCGTACTTAAGTCTCTTTAGATAGAGTTTCGAATCTTTCCTCCAATGATGCATATTCAAAATATGAATTCTTGAGTCATAGATCAAAGGCCTAAAGTTGTAAGTTGTAACGCTCACAATTTTTGACGTTCTCAAAACCATATTAAAACCTATTAATTTATTACGCAAATATTACTTTAATTATTTTTTTGTTTTAAGGGGTTATACATGGCTTGTTGTGGATAAGTTTCTGAGAATAATTTCACACCTTCATAATGTAATTGAATTCAAATTAGTAGTTAAATATTATCAATTTATTACTCCAAAATAATACAATTTGAAACATTCTATTAAGTTCATATTCACTATTATAGTATTTCCCAAATACTTAATAGCCATGATCCAATTAATTTATTTAACTATATCCTTATTACTAATCGTCTAAAAACCCCTTTTAATTTATTAACAAATACCATACACAAATGCTTAATTAATTCCTACCCCAAAAGGATCGCCACTAAGTGGCCCCATTCACCCATACCCATACATTTAATTTAAATAGGAAAAAATACCCAATCCCACAAAAATAACATCACTTAAGTGATGTAGGGTTTATTTTCAACCATTAGATTTGATCTATTTGAGCCATTAGATCTAGATTGCCCTAAATACCCTTGTAGGTTTATTTTATTTCCATTTGCCCTAATTTCTTTTTCATCTATTCTTTTGCATGTTTGGTAGAGGGACAGAGATAGCTATGGAAGTCATGGAAGCTTACGCCAATCTCATGGATCTTTCCTTATTTTTTCCCATGTCCATTAAGGGCCAGCAAAATTGTATATCATTTATCTTCTAATTTGGTGTTAAGATAAGAGTTTACCCTATTTAGGGTTTTAGGTATATGTGCCCCATTACATTTCTAGTTTATTTCTTTTCCCATGGATATCTTTTATAAGTTTGGATTAATATACATTGTGTATATTAAATTTTGGATGAATATATAAAACCACACACACACACACACACACACACACACACACACACACACATACATATACATTTACACACACACAGACACACATCATATTATGTATTATTTTATTACTCGCGAATACAAGTTTGGCCAATGCTAAAATGAATGACTATGGGGAGGGTTTTTTTTTTGAGGGATCAATTCCCCCCCACTTTCTATTTACACCCCACTCCCCTCACATTAATCAATAATTTTTTCCTTTTTTAAAAAAACTTTATTTTATTACTCCCCATACCCAATTCCTATGAACTTTATATATATATATATATATATTATTAAAACATATAAATTTGGTTTATATAAGTATATAAATTTATATATTTTTAAGTTTGTAAAAAAATTGTTTATTTTCAAATATTAAGTTTGCATACATTTATTTGTGTAGAGGTGTATTAAAACATGTATATGTTTGATAGGTGAAGTTTTGGAGTAAATTTCACAATTAAAGAAGAAGTAATTTTCTCTCTTAATCAAAGAATTTGTTTTTTTTTTTGTAATGCCCACATTTTCAACACCAAAATACCACAGTAAAATTATCGGAAATTTTTTTGACTTTAATTACACACTACACAACACCACATGGGATCCAAATAAAGAAACTTAACATCACGTAGGAAACTTACATAAACATGAACCCACTCATACAATAGGATAACATAGGGTACACATCAATGTCTTACTCAAACGATGTAAACCAAGATAATGACCCAATTACAGTAAGAAACATAGGATATGCATACTCCACGACATGGCCTTTTTATGGTTTACATATTCATTACATTTAGGTTTCCATTGTATGACCTTATAGTTTTCAACAGAATTAAACACATAAGGTTTAAAATTTCCTATTTTTCAAACTTTAATTACTTTATTTTAAAGAGCATTAGTATTTAATAGAGAATGTGTGGTTGGTTCCTTTCTCCAATTCCATTAGTTATCCATAGCTCATTTGTTAAATAAATTCATTTTAAACAACTAGGATTCTCCTAATATTCAATTCTTATGTTTAAGGTTTGTTTCTTAAATAAAATTAGTTGACTTTAATTGTCTTAAGAACACATATATAACATGGTACCCTTCGTTCCTTTACAACTAGGTTGCATGTTTTTGTTTAAAATTTCACCTATAGCGGTTCCTTTATAATTTGCTCATTTCTCTTATGGAAATAACTTTATATAGCTTGATTGTGATTAGAAATGTATATACACACATGCGCCTTCTAATATTTGACTTAAGGATTTGTTTGAGAGAGTCATGTTTACTTGGTTCGGAAAAATCCTCTCATTACAAGCAGAAAAATTCATACGAATAAAAATGAGTGTTTTTATATCCATAGAAAATATATCCCGAGTTCATTTCAAATAATTGTTTAATACCACCAATACACTTTATTCATCTTCAAGATATTACAACCAACTATGTAGGTTAACTAATTAAGTTGTATCATTCTTGATTCACAATCTATTGCTCCAATTAGGAATTCATATTTTCACAATTATATTGTGCATGGAAGGGTACATTACACCCGTGTTCCCATTATAGATATTTTTATTTAAATTTAAGTGATGAATTTCACATTTCAAACTACTTTTGTTTCATCATCTTAAGGATTTACTCCTAATAGCAACGGGTTAATTACATGTTTCGACCATAAATTCTACTTCATGAGTGATTCTAGGTTTAATATATTCCTATATACACTAAGGGTTCTGCTAAATTTTACAAGTCCAACTAGAGTGCAATTTCCTTAACTCGCAAGACCTTGGCTATAGCTGAAGTTATCCCATTCTCAAGGATACATTTTATTATTTCATTAGCATCGTTGTTTAATCCACATTTATGCAAACAAAGCATGTAATCATGCATCATATTTGTTTTGATTTATTTATTAGGTTGTTGTATTAGTCATGGAGTTCTACTTGATTACATTCATTTTATGATCACATTAAACATTTTATTTGGTTTTGAATTCGTTCAATGGCGTACCATTTTCGTAGCGGTCATTCCTTAGTTTAATCTTATTTACCCTTTTATTAACTACATTTACATGATTACTTGGGTCATGTATAACATCATGTTAGAACAAATTTATTCCTATAACACTTACGTAACACTTAGGGATTTAATACTACAAGGAGTACGACTTCGCACAAGACAACTCATTTTAATGCTCTTGGACATGGAAGTATAAGTGTATATTGAAGGAGAGATATCTCAAACAATCTTATGCATTACAAAATCTGCTTAAGGACCTATTTCAATTGTTGGGTAAATATGCAAGTAATTCGAAATGTAGTCTTCGCATAAATAATTTATATCTCACGAGATATCAATCATAGGTACAACTACCAATTATCATGTAAGTATTTTCTACCCACCAGGTACCAAGGGAAATTACACACAAGATGGTTGAACTAATTCAAGATATGGTCATACCAAAACACCTACACATGATCACCTCACTCCTACCAATATGATAGGTTTCAAAACATGTATGAACGACATCATAAAATATCAAGCAAATGGTCCTTATTAAGATGTCTTAGGTGTGAAACACGAAGATGATTAATGAGGTTAGAGTATTTTATTAACACGATCAATGTTTTATACTAAGGAAAAAGAATCAAATGGGGGGAGGATAATAGGCATTATAGCTCATTCTTTTAATTTTGTTAGTTTTGATGAGAGGAGATTCTACCTAGGATTGTGGGTGTTAAGGAAATATATCAATAATTAACATAGCAAAGGATTAGTTTAATATCTTTATAACATAGGTACAACATTGATTACAACTTAACATCCAATTCAACACTATAAAATATGACCACATTAGTATTCACTTTTCAAAATATACCAAGAACAAATCTTCCAACAACAATACATATCATTATTCTATGGTAATACATGTATTACAAGATGAATTTAACTTTATAATGACAACTCATTAATTACAACATATCACATCTATAAAATTCCTTTTTTGAGTACTGCAACCAACATTGTGTCACCAAGGAATGAGTATGGAAATACCCTACACTCAATCATAAATTCCATGCAACCATCATTTCAAACTATCGAATAGACACTAGAGAGAGATAGAGATAGGGGAGAGAGAGAGAGAGAGAGAGAGAGAGAGAGAGAGAGAGAGAGAGAGAGAGTAAGGGAAGGAGGAAGAAAATCTAGGATTAATTTTCTTTTTAAATCACCGTAACATCCTATATCCACTTTTCATTTCATTTCAACTCATATACATTTTGACCCATTTGTATTTTCAAAACCCAATCAATATTTTCATAATTATCTCTAGAGAGAGAAAGGGGAAGAGAGAGAAAGTATGGATTTCATTTTCCTTTCTATTCATCATATCATAACCACATACATTATAAAATTTTCATTTCATTTCCAACCCATGAACATTTATAAATCATTTACATTTTTAGAACCAGTTAAAATATCATAGTTACTTATAGAAAGAGAAAAGGGAAGAGAGAGAAACATCATAATTTCCCAAAAACATTCATATAATAATTTTATCAATTCATACTCTATAAAGTGTGGAAACAATATGTACAAGGTTCCACGGCTAGTTAGGAGTCAATAGAACACTTAGAAGGAGTGTTTAACTAAAGTTGCAATTTTGGTGCAAGTTGGCCAAAACATCAAAAGTGCCTACAAACTGGGATTGAAAACACTCGGTTTGAGTTTTATCATGAAGTTTGACAATTCCTACTTACTCTCTCATATATAGAGAATTTTTCGTGTCCAACGTGGAAGTTGATTATGATGAGCAGAGCTCAAGTTACAAGGGGAACTTCGGGGCCAGATATCATAATTGTGTCAGCAGCTCTTGTTGCACAACGACCAGTGGGCCCCAAAACCACTTTAAAATATATTTTATGGATGATATTTCATTGAACTAAAGGTGGGTTACGATCCTCTTATTGGCTTTCTATAGGTAGTGTTTTTCAGTTTCGCTCAAGCTAAGTGACAATCGTAAGTCGAAACCGATCGTGTTTTATTAAAATAACCATGTCACCATAAGTGAATCATAAGCTAAGAAGGTTTAGGAATACAACTTGAAATATTTTTAAATGATTTAAAATAACTTAGCTAAGGCTCCCTAAGTTTTTCCATGATACCTAGGGTCATCCAAGAGTTTTTTTTTGTTGTACGTTTGGGTGTGGCGCTCCATGCGCATAACTTTCAAAATCAGATTTTTGTCTCTATTATTTTTGATGTTGGTGTTTTGAGAGTTCACATTAAGGAAATGTTTTTTCCTATCATTTAACATTTAGTTTTTAAAAATATTTAAATGATGAAGTGAAATTTAATGCAAGCGAAAAGGGGAAACCATACCTTTTTGGTGAAACTTGTGATTCCCGTATTTGACAAGACCGCATCAACTTCAAGAATTCTGTAAAAATTTCACCTTTCTCACACTTCTTCACTTTTCATCACCAACATGGTTATGACCCACCTAAACACATGTCTCAAGGATTTTGTCAAAGTGTTCACATGCCATGAACATGCATCCATATTTTAGAGATCTCGATATCTTTCTCCATTTTACGCTTTTGGTCACACTCATACTATTCATGTTTGTTGGTCGTCAAATAGAAATTTTTAGAAGAGCAACGGTCGGGGGACAAGAAGAAACGAACTTATTTACAAATGTACGAACATTGTTTTATGGTCAAACTTGGATATTACGAAAGTGTTTTCCACAGGATCATCAATTACACAAGGACTGAGGAAAGGGAATAAGAAGATGAGCGAGAATAGCAACATTCGAGAATTATAGATAGCGAGAATAATTCTTCGTGTATTCGAAGCTTCAAAGAATTTAAGACAAGATCATTTGCGTTGGTGAATGAGATTAAATTTAAAGACACAAAGTTCCATAAATAACCTTCTTGATTTATTAATCAAGGACACAAAGTTCCTTCTTGGTTATACAAGATCACCGTGTTTGCAAAAGCCAGCGATGCAATCGAGAGAGACTAACGAGTTAGGAACAAAATGATCTTCACAATATTAAAGGAAACACAGAGATAACAAGAATTAGATAGACAAAGAATGGAAAGCCCTTTTGTATTGATTTCTTTAAGATCTATTTACTTACACTTTCAAAAATATCCAAGTTCTTCCTCCTTGCAAATGGCGTGGAAAGGCCATTATATAGCTTACAAGTCGAGTTACTCTTCGTAACCATTTCTTTTAACTAAAGAATAGTTAAGGATCGCTTGATTACGTGCAATACCTTAACTAATTACAAAGAATACGAAAAGAATGGGAAGAAGAGAAAAGAAAGGAGAAGGAGACAGGTGGCCGAAATACTTTGGGAGGGACCCACTTGTCTTGAGAATCCGCTGCTGAATTTCTTGATGCCTCGGCTATGTCTCTGCCACGTGGAGCGACGTGTTGGCTGCGGCCCGAGTCCAAAATCCCGACACTTCTCCATCTCTTTATCAAACTCGGCGTGAGTATGATAATCTTTATTTGCTTCTTGATGGCAGATTGAAGAGAACAAATTTCCTTCATCTTTTCCTTAGAGATGGAGCTTTCCTTGAATAGATTATCTTTGAAAAAAGCTCTGGCGAGCTTTGATTTCTTGCGAGGACGAGGGAAACACGAGTTTTCATCCACGAAGATGACAATGTATATCCTTGAAAGCAGCAACAGCCAGTGTCTTGAAAGCTTCTCCCTTCTGCCAGCTGTTCTTCATTTCTCCCAAAGCTTCCTCCAAAACTCTGATCTTCCACTCCACGCTGTAGACCCAGGATTTTGATAGATTGTCCTTAGCATCATCGAAAATCTTATTCGCCCGATAAGATGTTCTCATCATGTCATCGTCCCATAAGGCGAAGGTCTACTATCTGGCTGCTCAGTTTTTAGTTCTTTATCCATGGTATTGATAGTGGAGGAGAGCTTCAGTTGCACATTACTCACCTTTTCGTGGAGTTTGAAAGCTTCATCGATGAAGTTTAATCCAGCAACAAGCATGTCATCCACCATGGCTTCAATAGCTCTGCCATAGACAGAATACTTGTGCATATCTTTGATACTTTGCACTTCATCTTGGCTTAGAATTACAGGAGGTGGAAGAGTAGTCAATGGGGTAGGGTCCAAGACTTTATCCTTAGATAAAAGAGACTTGATGAAACCTGTGAGAATCTGGGCTTGTTCTTCCAACTGTTCAATAGTTTGTTGCCCTTTCTCTACCCTTCCAATGACTCTTGTGACTGTTTCCTGGAGGTTGTGAATTTCACCTTCAGGAGTAGACTCTCCCATAGGGATTCTTGAAAGCTCCAAGTCAGATGCCAGCAAGTCTGATTCTGATTTGTCTCTCTAGGCTTAACAATCTCCAAGAATTGCTGACCTTGGGCATCAGACACTATTCTGGAAGTGGTTCTGGCTTTCTTGGCACGAGAAGGAGTGGTGCCCAACAAGGCTGCAACAGCATCGAAATTTGGTCCCAAGCTTTGAGAGGAGGATTTTCTCTTCCTTTTGTCAACCAAAGGTTGCACCCAAGCAAAAGAGGAAGAAGAATCTGCAGGAGAAGCAAGGGGACCAAGAGACAAGGAGCTCATGACACTCGAGTGCTGCGCATTTGTTGACTCAAGTGAGATGTGAGTAGAGCACTTTGGAAGCAATAGCGGTAGAAGAATCGATAGCACACAGAAGTTCGGTGCTCTGGACCTCCTTGTCCTTATCTGCTTTGGATCTTCGAGGAACATTTGCAGGAGTTGGCATCTCACTTTCTTCACTTTCACTGAGAACAATGATGTTCTCTGGCCCTATAGGCAACTCTGCCTGTTTTCTTGGAGGGTCATTCTCTGCAGGCTCCTTCTTTACCTCTTTGAGTTTCTTCTTATATACCTGGGTAGATGAAGAGGGAGTAGATTCAGTAGGTCCTTGTGTTGATGAGGCAGGAGGGGTTTGCATTGGTGTTTCAGACCTTGGAACTGATGCCTCTCTTATTGGTGTCGAATCATCCTTGGAGGAGGATTCTCCTGAGTGCCTCTTGAATTCTCGGATCTTCTTACTGAACCAGACCTTAGTCCTGACTAAGACTGGAGCAAGAATCTCAGCCAGATCATCCCTCTCTTTCCTGTTCCAATCCAGGTCCTCCAGAGGGGTGTGCTTAATCACATTTTCATACTCATACGAGTATAGGTCAGAATTGTCATCCTGGAGACCTTCAGGAACTTGGTACAGACCGAGTTCTTGAATCAATTGCAGGGAGAACCTGCCACAATGCCTTCTCCTGGCTTCAAAATCATCTGCACAGTCAGCCCAGTAGTCTTCTGTATCTGCCCTATGATGGTAGATTATCTTGATGTTCTGTTCAATAAACTTCTTCAAGTCAAAGCAGGTTCTTGGCTTGAAGAAATGAACAGTGATAGGGACCAGGGCTCTTTCTATGTTACGGCATCCAGCTGTTTTACATGTGTAGTTTCCCAGAGAGATGGGAAAGTGCAAGCCAGAAATCTTCTTGTCTCTGCAAGTTCTGTGCAACTTGTCTAGTTGCCTGCATATTTCTATCAAAGCCATTTTATCATTGCAGAACATGGGAAGCCGTAGAGGAGTGCTTTCATAGCTTGTGCAAGCTTTGATATAGGAAAATTTCTGAATTGGATGAAATAGGCTCCATCTTTGCGATATCGGGTTCATGGCTTCATCGAAAACCTTCTAGCGAGTATCACCTTGAGCAATCGACCACGTACATGGTGAAAGCATCATTGACCCTTATGAAATTCCGATTGCTGGTCTCCAGGGTGAATCTGCGGGCAATAGGCATACAACTGGATCATCTTTGTGTGCATCTATATAGGAGAAACCAAACCCTTTGCCTTGATCTTTGCTAGGGTATACATCGGTATGAAGTCATATAGAACTTCTTTGTTTCTTGAACGTTGGATAGCTGCTCCATTAAAATTCATCGATGATCTCTGCCCAATTGATGTTTTGTGTTCCCTCGCACACCATGCTGATGAGCGGGCACATCCAGAAATGAAACTCATTGGTGGAGGGCAAACCCATAACCCGAGCCAGCAGGATTATGAAGTCTGACAATTCCTCATTGAAATCTGCTCGGAAGAGGGTTTTGGTTAGGCGAGAAGCACCTTTCTTAGGGTTCTTCAACCAAGACTTCGCCACTCGCGCCTTATATTTGTCACTGTCTTGATCGAATAGGGTCTGTGCTTGATCCCGGGAGACGACTATAGCATTGTCCAACTCCGGAATCCTCAGAGCAGCGCCAATGGCGGCAGCGTCCAGCTTGGCAATGAGTTCCCCATGTACATTTGTCAATTCGCTCGAAGCGGGGTCGAAGTGAGCTCCGCATGAAAGCACAGTATCAGCACACTGTACTGAGATTGGGAAACCACCGGCAAAAGCCAAACCGCTATCATGAATCGTTTGTGCTATTGGTGTAGGGTTTGCATCTGCCATTCTTGCCCAAAAATCACCGAAGTCGAGATGACGAGCTTCGCTGTCCCCAATATTGCTAACAGCAGACTCAAGCGGAGAAATTTGCTCCTGTCCCTGAAACTTGATCTTCATATTGATAGTCTCGGAGCTGCAACCTAGACTCGGGAAGGAATTTGCAAAGGGAGGGGATATTTGCGCAGGTTTTCAAATTGCAAGGGTTCGAGCAAAGATAGCATGGAAGCAATGCGAAAAATGCAAAGGGGAAATGCTCGTTATATAGCCGTTTGGAGAGAGGAATGAATTTAATGCGCATTGAATACACAACCACCAATTTGAATAGCATCATACTCGGAGTGAGCGGGAAAAACTAAGTGTGAATGACACTTGGTACGCTTGGGACATGTGAGACGCGAATGCGCGAAACACGCGGCTCGGCCGATTCGGGTGAAACAGGGAGAGGATGCACAAATGCTTTTTGGAACGATTGGGACGAAAATGCGCGAGTACGCGGTTCGGGTGATTCGGCCGAAATGGAACAGTGGGCCCGTTTGGACTTGGGACATTCGGGACAAAAAGTTCCGGAGTACGCGGTTTGGCAGTTCGGGCGAAATTGAAACAGCTTGCATTTTTCGATTTGGGACAAGGAGCTCTGAAGTACGCGACACGGGAGTTTCGGCCGAAAATTGGAAAGCTCGCACTTTTTAACTTTGGGACATTTGAGACATGAAAGTGCGTAGTACGCGGTTCGGGTGTTTCGGCCGAAATTGGAACAACTCGCACAATAAGTTTTGGGACACTTGGGACAAAACTTTCCGACGGGCCCGAAAATGGGACAGCTTCGGGGATTTCGGCCGATCGGGGAACAGAGTGCACTTTCGTACTTGGGACAGTTGGGACAAAAAGTTCCGACAGGCCCGAAAATCACACAAAATGACCCAAAACACAGATTTTTTCAATTTCACGACTTAGGCACTTCAGAGAAAAACACTTAAACTCAAAATTTTGAAATTTTTACTCTTATCAGAGCGGGGAATTTTGAGTGGACAACAGCTGGCTCCTTCTGGGGATGACTTGGTATAAATTCTCGGAATGAGACAAGGCAAGAACTTAGACAAACTCGGTGAAGCAGACCAGTGCCTTATCCATTGGGCAAAGGAGTCAAAAACAAACCAATACAGAGGGCAACACACACAACAACAGAAGGAAAACACACCAAAAGCAGAAAAGCAAAAACACTGTACAAAATATACAAAGGGACTCCCTAGTCACCTATGACTTGAACAACTTCAAATACTGCCCACTATAAGGAAGTGGGAGGGAGAACCATCCATGTAATCAAGATAGAAAGAGTTCTTACCAGCAAAGTGTCTTATCTTGAAAGGTCCGAGCCACAGGGAATCAAATTTTCCATGGCTGCCACGAGGTTCATGTCTTTTGTCCCATAACAGCACGGTATCTCCAACTTGGAACTCTCTGAACCTAGCTTTCTTGTCAAACAGAACCTTTACCTTCTGCTGGTGAGCAGATATCCTATCAGCAACCTCCAATCTGTCCTCGTTCAGTTTGTGCAGGTACATGATTCTTTTATCCAGAGCATCACTGAAACTAGTATCTTCAATGGCCTTCATCAGGTGCAAGGCTGGCAGTTCCACTGTCACTGGCAATTGAGCTTCTACTCCATACACCACTTGAAAAGGAGACATTCCAATGGCTCTTTTAGGTGTGATCCTGTCTGCCCAAAGAGCATCATAAAGCTTCTTATGCCAGTTTCGCTGAGACTCATTGACCAACTTCCTTATGATAGTCACCAGATTTTTGTTGGTGGATTACTTGTCCATTTCCACAGGGGATAATAATCGAAGAATGAGCCGAGAGAGATGCCATACCCATGGCAAAATCCATTATCTCGGTTGAGGAGAAGTTTGAAGCATTATCATTCAATCTTGTTAGGTACACCATACCTTACCAAGATGTTCTCTTTGATGAAGTTGCATACCACTTGAAGTAGTGCTCTTGGTGGAATAGCTTCCACCCATTTGGTGAAGTAGTCGGTGGCGGTTAGCACATGAGTGTGACCAGCACTAGAAATAGGGTTGAGTGCACCAATGAAGTCAGACCCCCTTTGTTGAAATGGTTCCTCAATCACAAGCGGCTTGCTTGAGAGCAAAGAGGCCAATTTAGGTCTTCCCACAAAGGTCTGACAAGCCTCGCATTTATCCACCCACTTGGATGCATCTCTGAACAAGGAAGGCCAGTAATATCCTCCCCGGAGTATCTTGTGAGCTGTGTCTGTTGATGAATAGTGCCCTCCACATGTCTGATCATGAAAAGCTGAGAGCAACTTTCTCTGTTGTTCCTTGTCCACACACTTCAGAAATCTCCCATCTAAACCACGCTTGAACAAGGCATTTTCCCACAGTACATATTGCGCTGATCTCAATTTAACAGTCCTCTTTTCCTTGGTAGTTAAATGAGAGGGGCATTCCCCATAGGTGAGAAAATGGGCGATGTCAGAATACCATTCATCGTCTGAACTAAGGAATAGAACAGTAGGAATGTCAGCTTTCTCCTCCAATAACTCATGTTTGGCTCCTTCAGCAATGAGCTCACAAAGACCTTTTCCACGAACCAGCTTGGTCGGTTTGATATCAATGTCATACTCCTGGACTTTAGCCACCCAGTTTCCTCTCTTGGACCCAAATTCTTGCTGTGTAAGAATTGACTTAACAGTTGTATCTGGAACCCGGCACCATAGAGTGAGAGTTGAGGATATAGAAAGCAGGCTGCTTGCAGCCTTGACTCTATGCAAAAGCATGCTTCTCCATCATGGTGTATTTTAGCTCATGATTCTTGGGATATAGCTCATGAAGGCAATTGGTAGCTCATGTTTATCGAGTCTTCTTGGGTTAAGACAGCAGCGGGGTATTATACGCATGCATAGCAATAGATGATGAAATCTTTCTTGAAATCGGGACGAGGCCAAAGCGGAGTTTTAGCAATAGCTTTCTTGATACCCTCAAAGGATTCCTTTCCTTGAGAAGACCAACCAAATGTTTTCTTCCCTTTCATCATCGAGAAATATTCAAAGTTAATTCAGCAAAATCGGGATGAATCTTCTTAAAAATTGATCTTACCGAAGAAGGAATGCACGCCTTTTTCTTGGTTGGGAGAGGAATTTCTGCTTGGATGGCTTGAACTCGTTCGGGATCAATCTTAATACCATCCTTGGAGACGATGTGCCCTAATAGTTTTCATACGTAACACGAGAGACATATTTTTAGGATTTAAAGAAATCCCATGCTCTCGGCATCTCGTGAGAACCGTTTCGGGTGGTGAAGTGATCCGCTCTTGTCTTTGAAAACAACTTTGTCGGGTCATCAAGGTATATGACAATACATTTCCCTTTCAAGCTTCCAAAAGCCAGGATCCATAGCTCTGCGGAAAGTGGCACCGGCATTAATCAGCCCAAAGGCATTCTCTTGTAGGCAAAGGTACCCCAGGAGTGGTGAAGGCTGTCTTGTGTTGATCTGCGATGTCAACCTCTACTGATTGTATCCGAGAATCCATCAAGCATAGATAACATTTCAGATCCTGTTCTTTGCTTGCAATATTTGATCCATCATAGGCAAAGGGTAGTTATCTTTCGAGAGAAGCTTTGATTCGAGTTCTGAAATCAACACAGATGCGGATCTCACCATTCTTCTTCCTAACAGGCACTATATTTGCGATCCATGTTGAATGGTGAATGGGAAAAATAATTTTAGCCTTCAACAACTTCTGGATCTCCTGAAAGATGGTGTCAGCTATTTTTGGATTATACTGCCTCTGCTTCTGCTTGAAAGGCTTAATTCCTGGTTTGAGAGGAATAGAATGCTGCATATCTTTTGGCTTGAAGGCTTTTAGATCTTCATAAGAATAAGCAAGAACATCCTTATACCTCCTTAGAAGATCAATTGCTTTTCTCCTCTCGTCGGTTGTGCAACATTTTCCAATATTTACTAGCTTGGGGTCGATAGAACTCCTATATCAATCTTATCATACTCAGTGATTCTTTGAGGTCCGATCAAAGCTTTAGATTTCACATATCTGTCATGTTTATCAAACAACTCCTCCAAACTCACCAAACCTTTGGGAATCTTGTTTCCTTTGAGTTTAATGCACCCTTCCTGATCTGTTTCTTCTCCTTGGGTGACGGGATGGTCAGAGGACACACTCTCACGAGGCGGAGTTGTCACTTCCCTCAAAATACGATTGTTCAAAATTACCCTTGAGTTCCGGAAGGAAAGCAAATGCTGGTCATCGTTGAAAACTTGCCGATTATTGGTATTGTCGGTACACTAGGCGGTGGACCATTTGATAGTGAACTTATCTGAGAGAATTCGGGATGGGGAATCGATAGTGATCACGAGACGGCCGGTGAATCAGCCTGCTTTGTTCTTTTCTCTAGGTATTGCTTGATGGAGAAAGCATCAAGGAATTCAATTGAATCCCAAACCTGATTCGGTAATGCTTGACCTCCCATTTTTACACGAAAAAGGCTTGACTTGCTTCACAATCAGCTCTGCATCACCACGAGCGAGAAGATTTTTACACCTCGTTCTTTGGCCACTTGCGGTCAAGAATGAGAGCCTCATACTCTGCTTTGTATTGTTAGTGTTTTGACTGCAACTTAAATGAAAAAGGGTGTAGGCATCCTTCGGTGACACTAGCGGGACACCAGCTCGAACCGGTGAGAACAACTTCCATCAAATTCTAAAACCCAAACACCATTGGGATCTTTAGGTGATACTTTGGAGGGTTGGATTTCATCAGGGGACAGAATCATGTAATTACCATGACCCATGTCCTCATAGAGTATTTGTGCCTTAGGATCATCCGTTTTACGCACAATATACTCGAGTTGTTTCTCGAGCGCGACTTCTTCATGTGTCCATTGTGCGGTATGAGTGCATGTGACCAATCCATTTGAATCTCTCCACCCACATCTTTACGAAGTTCTACTTAGCAACATTCCATAAGAAGGAGGAATGTCCTGCTACTAGGATGGTAGCCAAGACTTTCTTTTCGGGTAAAGCGGCAAAGGCCACTTGGGCTTCTTTAATCTTTCCACCAAAGGCACTTCCTTACTTTCCATGGAGTAGCAAGATCCATAAAATGCAGTGAGGTCAAGCCTAAAGCATGAGCTACTTTAGCAGGCATCACGTTATCTGAGGCTCCGGAATCTATGACACAGTTACTGAGCCTATGGCCAGCTATAAGAAGTGTTACATAAAAAGGCTTGATTTTGTCACCAGGCGAGGTGACAGCAGCTACCAGACTAGGCTGTGGTGCAGAAGGAGGAGTGGGCAAAAGGCCTTTAGAGGTGGTCTTGGAATGGGAATTAACAAATTGGATCATCTTGGCAAAAGCTTTGGGATGGGTTTGATAGTATTCAGCTTCTGAAATTTGAACCTTGGTCCTTTTTAGGTGATCAACAATATCAAAGGATCCAGAGGTGGATGGACCATCATCATTTGGAATTCTAGGCTTATCAACTTTAGGAGAAAAAGAAGGAACTTTGCTAGTAGGATTGGCAGGACTTACCTTTGGTGCAGATGAGGTAGGGATAGGAGATCCTCTTCTGGCAATTACAGGAATAGTTCTTTGGCTTTGCTCCTTAGATTTCTTCATGGGGCATGTTACTTTCTCCTTACGCCTTATGCATTCTCGAGTCATGACAACAAATGATTCACTTTGTTCATATCTGCTACCACTTCATCATAGTCATCTCCATCATCGGTGCCTTCGGTGGTAAAGAAATTAACCGAGATCCCTCAAGTTCTTCCGCCTCATCATCAAATTCCTCCGGGAACTCCTCACGAGCTTCATCATCCACATCATCATCGGCTCTTCAACTTCACGGGTTGCATTCACGGGAACTTTAACGGGAGGTCCTTGAGTGCTAGTCTTGTGTGAGGAGCGAGGCAAATGATTTACGGGCTGAAAATTTCTTCTTGGAACATCTGCATACGGGGCATCTTTGAGCTAATTGTTTCTTTATAGCTACTAGATCATTTGCAAGTTTACGGACTAATGGATCGAGTATTGGGTCGAGAGGTGGAAGAGGAAGAAGCGGCGATTTAGATTTGGGAGGATCTCTTCTCAACTTCCACGACATGATCAAGTCATCCTCGACACTAACGGCCGATTCTTGATCCGAACTAACGTTAGAGATTAGCCCTTCTTAGAGCATAAGCTGACTTTGGGCGTTTGAGCATTTAGAAAGAAACATTTTGAATTTGATCAACCGGTCGAGTATTTACGAGAATTTTGTTGATCAGTCTGTTGAATCGAGCCACAAATTCTCTCATGGGTTCTGATGGATCTTTCTTTATCTGAGAAATTTGGGCAAGCAGGGCATGCACATCTTCTGCCGGCTTGAAATGGCTTTCGAATTGAGTTCTCATTGTATTCCAGTCGGTGATGGCACCGGCCGGAAGGTGATAGAACCAATCAGCAGCATTATCTTGTAACGTCTCAACGAAACGACCTTACTGAGACGTCTTCATGTTCAACTCCCAAGACTCCACATGCAACTATGAAGGCTGCAATGTGTTCATCAGGGTGTACTTTGCCATCTCCTTTAAATTTGGGGAAGTTCTTCGGTTACCTCTAGGTAACTCATGCAAAGGCTGAGTAAGGGCCAGGGGCCCGACACGTTGACCCCATGGCAATTGTGCCGCCATTCTTGGAAATACGGCTTGGAGGAGGCTGTAACACCAGCTAGGATCAAAGCTCGTAGATTGGGACTAGCGAGTTACGAAGGAATACCACCCGTAGGACTTCTATCTTGAGCAGGTGGAGTGCTCGTCGAGCGAGTTCTTCTATTTGAAGGAAAGGAAAACCTGTTGCTCAAAAGCTGGCGAGAATCTTCGATACGAGGGCCTTCTCCCTCGAGTGAAACGCTTGGAGTCGCCGGATCGAAAGGATGATCGAAAAATTGCGATCTTGGAATGCGATTTTCCCAGTAGTCGCCAAAAGCTGTTGGTCGTCAAATAGGACTTTTAGAAGAAGCAGTCGGGGGACAAAAGTCCCTCCTCTTTAATGGGAGAGGTTCCCTTATTCGAAAACGAACTTATTTACAAATGTACGAAACATTGTTTTATGGTCAAACTTGGATATTACGAAAGTGTTTTCCACAGGATCATCAATTACACAGGGAGAGAAAAGGGAATAAGAAGATGAGCGAGAATAGCAACATTCGAAATTATAGATAGCGAATAATTCTTCGTGTATGCGAAGCTTCAAAATTTAAGACAAGATCATTTGCGTTGGCTGAATGAGATTAAATTTAAAGACACAAAGTTCCATAAATAACCTTCTTGATTTATTCATCAAGGACACAAAGTTCCTTCTTGGTTATACAAGATCACTTGTATTTGCAAAAGCCCAGGCGAGTATGCAATCAGAGAGACTAACGAGTTAGGAACAAAATGATCTTCACAATATTAAAGGAAAACACAGAGATAACAAGAATTAGATAGACAAAGAATGGAAAGCCCTTTTGTATTGATTTCTTTAAGATCTATTTACACTTTCAGCAAATATCCAAGTTCTTCCTCCTTGCAAAAATGGCGTGGAAAGGCCATTATATAGCTTACTGTCGAGTTACTCTTAAGTAACCGTTTCTTTTAACTAAAGAATAGTTAAGGATCGCCAATTGCAATACCTTAACTAATTACAAAGAATACGAAAAGAATGGGAAGAAGAGAAAAGAAAGGAGAAGGAGACAGGTGGCCAGCTACTGGGAGGGACCCACTGTCTTGAGAATCCATTGCTGAATTTCTTGATGCCTCGGCTATGTCTACGCCACGTGGAGCGGCGTGTTGGCTGCGGGCGAGTCCAAAATCCCGAGACACTTCTCCATCTCTTTATCAAACTCGGCGTGAGTATGATAATCTTTATTTGCTTCTTGATGGCGAGATTGAAGAGAACAAATTTCCTTCATCTTTTCCTTAGAGATGGAGCTTTCCTTGAATAGATTATCTTTGACAAAAGCTCGGCCGAGCTTTGATTTCTTGCGAGGACGGGGAAACACGAGTTTTCATCCACGAAGATGACAATGTATATCCTTGAAAGCGGCAACAATGCCGGTGTCTTGAAAGCTTCTCCCTTACTGCCAATTGTTCTTCATTTCTCCCAAAGCTTCCTCCAAAACTACGATCTTCCACTCCACCTGCTTGTAGACCTAGGATTTTGATAGATTGTCCTTAGCATCATCGAAAATCTTATTCGCGATAAGATGTTCTCATCTGTCTGTCCCATAAGGCGAAGGTCTACTATCTGGCTACTCCAGATTTTTAGTTCTTTATCCATGGTATTGATAGTGGAGGAGAGCTTGATTGCACATTACTCACCTTTTAGTGGAGTTTGAAAGCTTCATCGATGAAGTTTAATCCAGCAACAAGCATGTCATCCACCATGGCTTCATAGCTCTGCCATAGACAGAATACTTGTGCATATCTTTGATACTTTGCACTTCATCTTGGCTTAGAATTACGGGAGGTGGAAGAGTAGTCAATGGGGTAGGGTCAAGACTTTATCCTTAGATAAAAGAGACTTGATGAAACTGTGAGAATCTGGGCTTGTTCTTCCAAGTGTTTCATAGTTTGCTGCCCTTTCTCTACCCTTCCAATGACTCTTGTGACTGGTTCCTGGAGGTTGTGAATTTCACCTTCAGGAGTAGACTCTCCCATAGGGATTCTTGAAAGCTCAAGTCGGATGCCGTGCAAGTCGATTGATTTGTCTCTTTGTAGGCTTAGCAATCTCCAAGAATTGCTGACCTTGGGCATCAGACACTATCCTGGAAGTAGTTCTGGCTTTCTTGGCACGAGAAGGAGTGGTGCCCAACAAGGCTGCAACAGCATCAAAATTTGGTCCCAAGCTTTGAGAGGAGGATTTTCTCTTCCTTTTGTCAACCAAAGGTTGCACCCAAGCAAAAGAGGAAGAAGAATCTGCAGGAGAAGCAAGGGGACCAAGAGACAGGGAGCTCATGACACTCGAGTGCGCGCATTTGTTGACTCAAGCTGAGATGTGAGTAGAGCACTGGAGGCAATGGCAGTAGAAGAATCGGTAGCACCCGGGAGTTCAGTGCTCTGGACCTCTTTGTCCTTATCTGCTGGATCTTCAGGAACATTTGCAGGAGTTGGCATCTCACTTTCTTCACTTTCACTGAGAACAATGATGTTCTCTGGCCCTATAGGCAACTCTGCTGTTTTCTTGGAGGGTCATTCTCTGCGGGCTCCTTCTTTACCTCTTTGAGTTTCTTCTTATATACAGGTAGATGAAGAGGAGTAGATTCAGTGTCCTTGTGTTGATGAGGCGGGAGGGGTTTGCATTGGTGTTTCGACCTTGGGCCCGATGCCTCTCTTATTGGTGTCGAATCATCCTTGGAGGAGGATTCTCTGAGTGCCTCTTGAATTCTCGGATCTTCTTCTTGAACCCAGGACCTTAGTCACGACTAAGGCTGGAGCAAGAATCTCGGCCAGATCATCCCTCTCTTTCTGTTCCAATCCGGGTCCTCCGGAGGGGTGTGCTTAATCACATTTTCATACTCATACAGTATAGGTCAGAATTGTCATCTGGAGACCTTCGGGAACTTGGTACGAACCGAGTTCTTGAATCAATGCGAGGAGAACACCGCCACAATGCCTTCTCACGGCAATCATCTGCAGATCGGCCCGGTAGTCTTACGTATACGCCCTATGATGGTAGATTATCTTGATGTTACATTGATAAACTTCTTCAAGTCAAAGCGAGTTCTTGGCTTGAAGAAATGAAACGATGATAGGGACCAGGGCTCTTTCTATGTTACGAGCATCCAGAGTTGTTTTGCATGTGTAGTTTCCCGAGAGAGATGGGAAAGTGCAAGCCAAAATCTTCTTGTCTCTGCAAGTTACGTGCACTTGTCTAGTTGCTGCATATTTCTATCAAGGCCATTTTATCATTGCGAGAACATGGGAAGCCGTAGAGAGTGCTTTCATGGCGCCGAAGCTTTGATATAGGAAAATTTCTGAATTGGATGAAATAGGCTCCATCTTTGCGATATCGGGTTCATGGCTTCATCGAAAACCTTCTAGCGATATCACCTTGAGCAATCGACCACGTACATGGTGAAAGCATCATTGACCCTTACGAAATTCCGATTCTTTGGTCTCGGGTGAACTACGGGCAATAGGCATACACTTTGGATCATCTTTGTGTGCATCTATATAGGAGAAACCAAACCACTTGCCTTGATCTTTGCTAGGGTATACATCGGTATGAAGTCATATAGAACTTCTTTGTTTGTTGAGCGTTGGATAGCTGCTCCGCCAAATTCATGCGATGATCTCTGCCCGATTGATGTTTTGTGTTCCCTCGCACACCATGCTTTGATGGCGGGCACATCCAGAAATGAAACTCATTGGTGGAGGGCAAACCCATAACCCGAGCCAGCAGGATTATGAAGTCTGACAATTCCTCATTGAAATCTACTCGGAAGAGGGTTTTGGTTAGGCGAGAAGCACCTTTCTTAGGGTTCTTCACCAAGACTTCGCCACTCGCGCCTTATATTTGTCATTTGTCTTGATCGAATAGGGTGCATGCTTGATCCGGGAGACGACTATAGCATTGTCCAACTCCGGAATCCTCAGAGCAGTGCCCATGGCGGCAGCGTCCAGCTTGGCAATGAGTTCCCCATGTACATTTGTCAATTCGCTCGAAGCGGGGTCGAAGTGAGCTCCGCATGAAAGCACAGTATCAGCACACTGTACTGAGATTGGGAAACCACCGGCAAAAGCCAAACCGCTATCATGAATCGTTTGTGCTATTGGTGTAGGGTTTGCATCTGCCATTCTTGCCCAAAAATCACCGAAGTCGAGATGACGAGCTTCACTGTCCCCAATATTGCTAACAGCAGACTCAAGCGGAGAAATTTGCTCCTGTCCCTGAAACTTGATCTTCATATTGATAGTCTCGGAGCTGCTGACCTAGACTCGGGAAGGAATTTGCAAAGGGAGGGGATATTTGCGCAGGTTTTCAAATTGCAAGGGTTCGAGCAAAGATAGCATGGAAGCAATGCGAAAAATGCAAAGGGGAAATGCTCGTTATATAGCCGTTTGGAGAGAGGAATGAATTTAATGCGCATTGAATACACAACCACCAATTTGAATAGCATCATACTCGGAGTGAGCGGGAAAAACTAAGTGTGAATGACACTTGGTACGCTTGGGACATGTGAGACGCGAATGCACGAAACACGCGGCTCGGCCGATTCGGGTGAAACAGGGAGAGGATGCACAAATGCTTTTTGGAACGATTGGGACGAAAATGCGCGGAGTACGCGGTTCGGGTGATTCGGCCGAAATGGAACAGTGGGCCCGTTTGGACTTGGGACATTCGGGACAAAAAGTTCCGGAGTACGCGGTTTGGCCGGTTCGGGTGAAATTGAAACAGCTTGCATTTTTCGATTTGGGACAAGGAGCTCTGAAGTACGCGACACGGGAGTTTCGGCCGAAAATTGGAAAGCTCACACTTTTTAACTTTGGGACATTTGAGACATGAAAGTGCGTAGTACGCGGTTCGGGTGTTTCGGCCGAAATTGGAACAACTCGCACAATAAGTTTTGGGACACTTGGGACAAAACTTTCCGACGGGCCCGAAAATGGGACAGCTTCGGGGATTTCGGCCGATCGGGGAACAGAGTGCACTTTCGTACTTGGGACAGTTGGGACAAAAAGTTCCGACAGGCCCGAAAATCACACAAAATGACCCAAAACACAGATTTTTTCAATTTCACGACTTAGGCACTTCAGAGAAAAACACTTAAACTCAAAATTTTGAAATTTTTACTCTTATCGTCAAGGCATGAAAAGACTATGTTTTCACGTAGAGGAGTGAAAGAGACAAATCTTGTAGAGATGATATATGGGATAAAGCACGAAAGAGAAATTCTAATGTCTTAAACAATATATTGAATGATATAAATAAAATATGAAGAATTAAGTAAACGAAGTGATAGCTACCGCCTACCATGAGAATGGAGTTGTAAATATTATAATACACAACACATGTGGACAAAAGCAAAAGAGGTATAATAAATACAACTAGAAACTATTCTGAAATGAAGTGCCTCCATGATCCCTCAATCCTCTTCTTCTTCTAGAGACATCAACTAACATAGTGAAAGGTAGAAGGAAGTAGTTTCGTTTCCTCCTAGACATAAATGAACCCAATTAAGATACAACTACAAATCCAGATCAGTAATTTTACATATATTAAAATGGGGAGATATTTGGGTTTAGATTTGTCCCAGTGTGCAGGAATGATTCAACCCATAACATATTGATTTTAGATGGCTATTAGTTGCATCTTTGTTTATCACAATTCCACATAGCATTAAGTTTATTTACAAATAAGAGTATATAACTTATTATCACTAAAACTATCCAATTACTACTAAATTTGTAACATTAACTTGGGTTTCACGGTGGTTAATGCATCTGGTACTCAAATAACATGCTTGAATTATTGTGCAAGGAATATGGCTAGTCTGAAAGATGTCGAGGATGTGTCTATATCCAATTTGCAAGAACAACGCCCAAATGCTCTGCCACACACCAACCTGCACTCCACGCATCCCTAAGTTTTATTTATTGTTTTTATATTTATTTCTTTTTTGTTTTATTCATTTGCTTGTTGGGCACTAAAATTTGCAATATATATATATATATATATATATATATATATATATATTTATTTTTTTAAATGTGACAACAACTTAATATTAATTTGTTATTTGAACAATTTGACAAAGCAAGAGAAAGAATGAAAACCCAACTATAAGCAATCTATTTTTTTTCCTTTCAAACCAGGTTTACCAATAATGCAAAGAGGACACACAACATATACTCTACATATAACCACCTTATTTCTTTAAACTGCATATACAAATCATCCTTCCAATAATTTCAACATTCCAATATACTAACTTTTACAATAAAATGAGATAGTGATCCTTTCCTTTCCTTGCAATAACACTTTTCTTTTCCAAACAATACATATTCTAAGCTTTGAATAGCATCTAAAATTTTGAGAGTTTCATTTTTAAACAATATAAAAATTCATTTTTTTCCTTTCCACTATAACATTACAATTTTGATAAAAAAATTTACAAGAGCATCCTTTTAAAATACAAGAATTACAAACTTCCACTTTAAGTGAGAACAATGGGGTCAAATTTACAACAAAAATATTATTCCAAAGGTTCGAACAGCCAAGTCTTCATATGAGTCATCTACCAACTTCATAGATTCAAATTTGCACTCCTTCACCTCTTCAAATTTTGAATCACAATGTCTACAACAAAAAAAGGAGTGGGCGACACTCTCCACCCAACCTATAATCCAATATGAGGAAAATCCATCCTCCTTATTTGCCCCTAAGCCCAAACCAAAGAAAAATGAGGTCTATAATGTAACTTTGACAACTTTCACAAAATGGGTTCTACATAACATGCATTCCACAATATACAACATATTAAAAAAATACACAAATAAAGATTTACAAATTTTCCAACAAACACATAGGTACAAGACAAAAGGAACAAGGAATATGGGAACCACCTCCTTTTTCCTCCCAAGTGAAGTAGGAGTTCCACCCAAAATCCTCCATGTGCACAATACAAAACATTCAAATACATCCTTATCTCTCCCCTTGCAAATATGCAAAAATATGTCCATGTTTTCCTTTTCACTCCCCATAGGTGGAACTCCTAATCACACTCCCTCCAAAATGCATGCCTCACAACTCCCTTTTCCCTCTCTAATGGTCCCATACTTCCATCTCGCACACCTTGTTAGGAATTAATAATATTTAATGCGGAATAATTCCTTAGAATCGCAATAATAAGAAATATGAATAGAATTACGAGATATGAAATATGTAAACCATGAAGACAATATTTAATGTGGTTCACCCAATGTGGGCTACATCTACCAAGAACACTTGCCTAGATTTTATTACAAGCCAATAGTCTTCACAATTACAATAATCGGTTCTTGTTTGGAGCTGCGCTCAACAAACCCTCCCAAATTCGCACTTGAATTTGCATACTCTATTCACCTTCTCAAAACACACTCATATAAATCCTATTGTATGTCCAACTATTTATAAGTACATCAATAGGTAGCCAAAGAGGCAGTTTTACAAAACAATGGGTACCGAAAAACCATGGGCCCAAAAATAGCCCATAACGGTTACCCATTACCCATGGGTTAATAAACCACCCATGAAAATTTGCTTCGGGGGCTTCGCCCTGAACCCCCTTGACCTTCTTACCGGTGAGCGGGACCACCATAAAAATATCCAAGTGTAACACATGGAAGGTGTACCAAACTCTAACATGAAAACAAGCTCCATAAACATAACAATCTCCCACTTGGAGACTGATTTCCACTGAGAAAGCTTCTCAACCCTTCACTATCATCCGCGAAGGCCAACCAAAGCTGAACATAGCTTTAGTTTATCCCTTGTGACCACCTTGGTCATCATGTCTACAAGATTCTAACTGGTATGAATCTTCTCCAACTTCAACTTATCTTCCTCCAAAGTTATCCTGATGAATTGATGTCTCAGATGTATATGCTTCATCTTGGAGTGGAAAGAAGAGTTCTTAGCTAGGTGTATAGCACTATGACTATCACTATGTAGCTTACATTCCTCCTGCTTATGCCCCAACTCCTCAAGCAATTTTTGTAACCAAATCATCTCTTTGCTTGCCTTTGTGGCAGCAACATACTCAGCCTCCATGGTTGACAAAGCCACCACTTTCGTAGTCGTGAAATCCAACTCACTATTGTCCCACCTAAAGTGTAAATATAACCTGTCATGCTCCTCCCTTTGTCTACATCTCCAACCATGTCTGAATCTACATAACCATGTAAAGTGGTTTCGATCCACTGTAGCACAAAACTGTCCCCATGGTCCCTCTCAAATATTGAAGGATCCACTTTACTACTTGCCAATGCTCTTTACCTGGATCACTCATAAATCTACTCACAACTCCCACTGCATGGGCAATATCAGGCCTAGTGCACACCATAGCATACATCAAATCCAACCGATGATGAGTAAGGTATCTTAGAAATCTAGTTTCTTTCCTGCTCTATCTTGGGACACTGCTCCTTTGATAACTTAAAATGGCCTGCCAAAGGAGTCCCAACTGGTTTAGCATCCTGCATGTTAAACCTATCCAATACCTTCTTAATGTACTCTTCCTAAGATAAAGTTAGCTTCTGTTCCTTCCTATCCCGAGTTATCCTCATACCAAGGATTTGTTTGGCTACCCCCAAATCCTTCATATCAAAGGATTCACTTAGCTATTTCTTGAGTACTTTTATTTCCTACATGTTTTTACCTATAACCAACATGTCATCAACATACAAACATAGGATAATATAACTTCCATCCTAAAATTTCTTTGTATACACACAATGGTCAGAATGACATATAATATAACCTTGCTCTATCATGAAGCTATCAAACTTCTTATACCATTGATGTGGAGCTTGTTTCAGGCCATACAAGCTCTTCTTCAGTTTGCACACCATCTCCTCTTTACCTTTGACTTCATATCCTTCTGGCTGCTGCATATATAGCTCCTCCTCCAAATCACCATGGAGAAATGCAGTCTTTACATCTAACTGTTCTAAGTGCAAGTCTTTTGCTGCCACTATTCCAAGAATAGTTCTAATAGAAGTCATTTTTACTACAGGAGAAAAAATCTCATCAAAATCTATACCTTGTTTCTATGCAAACCCCTTGACCACCAACCAGGCCTTATATATTTTCTTTCCTCCTTCATCTTTAACTCTGTACACCCACTTGTTCTACAATGCTCTTTTTCCTTCCGGTAGCTTCACCAAATCCCAAGTTTGGTTCTCCATGAGAGACTTATGCTCCTCATCCATGGCTTGCTCCCACTTCTTACTGACATCTACCTGCATTGCTTCATCAAAGCTCTCTAGCTCTCCACTATCAGTGAGTAATAAATAATAAAGAGAAGGAGAAAAACGTTCAGGTTCTTTTCTTACCCTAGAAGACCTCCTCATTGTAGGAGTTTGGGGTTCTTGTTGAGTAGGTTCCTGAACTAATTCATGGGTCACTTTGTCCCATCCGGAAGATCCTCTACCACTGCATATTCTTTCTTGGATTCTTCCATGTTTTCCTGCAACTGTTTCTTATACATGACTTTCTCATTAAAGACCACATCCCTAGATCAATGATTTTCTTATCCTTAATACTCCAACATTTAAATCCAAAGTCATCACCACCATAACCAATAAAAGTGCATTTTTCTGATTTAGCCTCTAGCTTTGTCCTATCATCCTTGTCAATATGAAAAACACCTCACATCCAAAGACTCTAAGAAATGAGTAATCAAATTTCTTACCATACCAAGCCTCCTCATGTATGCCTCCATCCAAGGAACTTGAGGGTCCTCTATTTATCAAGTACACAACTGTGCTCATTGCTTTTGCCCAAAAATAAAGAGGTAGTCCTGCATGTATCCTCATGCTCCTAGCACATTCCATTATTGTTTTGTTCATCCTTTCTAACACCCCATTCTGTTGTGGGGTTCCTGGAACTATCTTTTGCCTACGATTCCATTCTTAGAACAATAATCATCAAATTCATTGCTGCAATACTCCCCTCCATTATCTGACCTGAGACATTTTAACTTAAGACCTGTTTCATTCTCTACTAAGGCTTTTCATTTTAAAAAAGTATCAAATACATCAAATTTGTTTCTAATACAATAAACCCAAACTTTCCTTGTTGCATCATCAATAAAAGTAACATAATAACTTAAACCCCCAAGAGATGATACCTGAGCCACCGCCACACATCGAATGTACCACTCTAACTTACTCTCTTTCTTCATCACCCAACCTTGAGAAACCTTACTCACTTCTATTTCGCATATAAATCCAAACTTGTTTATGTATATCCAGGAAAATTCTTCTTTATGATGTCCATGCCCTTATGGCTCATATGACCGAGCCTATAGTGCCATAATGTTGTATCTGCATCTAAAGCCACAAGATTACAATCATTAGTACTATCAGTGGTTAAATACAAGGTTCCAACCTTCTTACCTCTTGCCACCACAAGAGCACCCTTGGTAACCTTCCAAGAGTCAGCTGTAAATATCATAGTACAACCATCACTTCCCAATTACCCCGCCGATATCAAATTTCTCCTTAATGTAGGCACATGTCTGACATCCTTCAATAGCCATGTATTCCCATTCTACATCTTAACTTGAATAGAACCTTTTCCAACTATACTGCAAGGCTCATCATCACCAATAAAAACATACCAAAAATCCCCTTGAACATAATCAACAAAATAATGCCTATGTGGAGTTACATGAAAAGAAGCCCCTGAATCTAAAACCCAAGATTCAGTAATATTATGCAAAGAAAGAATCAAAGCATCCTGGCATACATTACCCGATGCCACATTTTCCTCCTTGTTTTCTTCTTGTTGTTTCTTCTTATCCCAAAGCTCCCAACAGTCCTTCTTTACGTGCCCAAACTTTCCACAATTCCAACATACAATCTTGCTCTTGGATTTTGACCTTGCCCAATCTTTCAATTTTCCATGGTTTCTGTATTCTTCTATCTCGCTCTAGTTTCCACCGTTAAAGCATTCCCTAAAGTAGAAGATTCCCAGAGCTTTTTCCTTACATTTCCTTGCTTAGAATCACCCCTACAACATCCTCAAACTTCAACTTTGAGTTAGCTGGAACCGAGTTTCTTACCACCATTACCAAGCTATTCGAACTTTCAGGTAAAGAGCACAAAATTAATAAAGCCCTAACTTCTTCATCAAATTCTATTGTAATCGAAGCTAGCATATTCACAACCGTATTGAAATCATTTAAATGATCTACTACTGAACTATTCTCAGACATCTTCATATTAAACAACTTTTTCATTAAAAATATCTTGTTAGAGGTAGAGGGTTTTTCATACAACTTCCCTAATGCATCCATTAGATCTTTTGTAGTATTTTCCTTTGAAACATTAAATAATACCGAAGATGCAAGAGACATCTGGATTGTCCCAAGTGCCTTCTTATCCAAAAAATCCCATTCCACATCTGTCATGCTTGAGGGTTTGTTCACCTTCTCAGATAACAGAGTATAAAGATCCTTCTGATAAAGGTAATCTTCCATCTACATCTTCCAAAGACTGAAATTCTACCCGTTGAATTTATCAACCCTAGATCTTCCATCATCTTCCATAGCTCTTACTCAAGATAAAAACTTTCCCTACGATTCAACACTTCAGCAAACCAAACCAGGCTCTGATACCAATTGTTAGGAATTAATAATATCTAATGCGGAATAATTCCTCAGAATCATAATAATAAGAAGTATGAATAGAATTACAGAAATGAAATATGTAAAACACGAAGACAATATTTAACATGGTTCACCCAATGTAGGCTACATCCACCAAGAACACTTGCTCAAATTTTATTACAAGCCAATAGTCTTCACAATTAGAATAATCAGATCTTGTTTGGAGCTGCGCTCAACAAACCTTCCCAAATTCACACTTGAATTCACACACTCTATTCACCTTCTCAAAACACACTCATATAAATCCTATTGTATGTCCATCTATTTATAACTACATCAATAGGTAGCCAAAGAGGTGGTTTTACAAAATAATGGGTACCGAAAAACCATGGGCCCAAAAACAACCCATAATGGTTACCCATTACCCATGGGTTAATAAACCACCCATGAAAATTTTCTTCAGGGCTTCACCCCCAAACCCCCTTGACCCGCTCACCGGTGAGCAGGACCGCCGTAAAAATATCTGAGTGTAACACATGGAAGGTGTACCAAACTCTAACATGAAAACAAGCTCCATAAACATAACACACCTTTCTTAAGGAAAGCTACCAAACCATAGTAAATCACATTCACAACACTCCTACAATATTCAACAAGCACAAATTTTACTTCTAAATGCATAAATACATAACTAAAAATTTGGAGATCCTACCTCTCCATTAAACCTCCAAAAATATTCACTCCAACAATATTTCAACACCTTCAACCAAGAACAATCCAAAATGTAACTCTCAAAAGGCTCCAAGAATGCAACTCCAAAAAAATTTCAAAGTGTTAGAGAATAAATAATACAAGTAACCCAAAATCCTTCAAATTCATTCCATAAATAGAAAATGGCGGTGAGGATGATGAGGTCGCTCCGTGTAGGATTCCACTTCAAAGATCTATCCATTCCAACTCAACTAATCAACACACTAAACCCAATGTAATAAATGAAGATGTAAGACTTATGACATGCACACATGACACTCCAACATGCACTTGATGATTATCAAGGACAAATTAATTGTGGTAAGTAGAAAAGTTAAATTATTTACCCTTTTACATTCAAAAAATGCATTTAAATGGTTAAAATAAACCCCATACTTCATAAGTATGGTTGGTGGAATCTTGTGAGATGTGAGGGACAAAGTAAAATTGCCCCATAAGTCTCAAAACGTGGCCTACAAGGAAAAATTCGAATTTTGGGATGGGAAAAAGAGTAGACACCACCTAAATGCAATTAATTCATCCCACATCAAGCACAAATCAAGGAATATCTACTCTACTTATTACCCACATGTCACCTCTTCCTTTTTAGTTTAAATTTTAAGTTAAATTAGCTAACTAAGACATATTAACAAGTGTTAATAAGTAACTATATTTCCCAATAATTAGATACATGCACAACAAAAAAAGACACGAAAAATTAAATAAAAGGAAAACATTACAGTCCATGGGCACACATGTGAGGTCACCCCCCATGGGAAACCTCCTAACAAGCATGAACATTACACAACATATACATTAGACACAAGTTGTCAAATTGGGCCATGTTGCAAAATACCCAAAATCCTTTTGTGGTTTGTCCCCTATTCCCTTTCGGTGAATAATGATATAATTTTCCTGAAATCACAAACAATGATACATTTATGTCCTTAAGGCCATATCAATATGTCATGGAAATCAATACACATAACTCAACCATCATACAATCCTCGGCATACATCAAGAAATAAAACACACACATATATTTATCAATTAACATCATCGTATAATGTAGCTAAATCATTATCATCAAATTTACAAATTTTTATCAATTATTTTAAATCACTTAACATTTCAATTCTACTCTAGTAAATAATTTACAATCATCAATAATCCAATTCATATTCTACAATAATCATGAAATTCTCTATATCTAATGTAACTTATAACTACTAGATACACTCAACAACATATTATCGATCGATCCCTAATACCATCATATTGTTAGCAATTCACAAAATCAATGAGACCACATGGTTAGTCCAATACTCTGAATATACTCAATACATCAAGAATCCAAATGTTAGTATATAACAAAGTAACCATTCTAGATCATCATCATATCCTTAAATGTCCATCAAGGTCCACAATGCATCCATACAGTCCAAAGTAACAATCAGAACACAATAGTAATCATGATTTCCCTCATATCTTAACAACATGCTAACTAAAATATAATAATAAGGTCCATGTCTCTAATCAATTGAAATTAAAATCATAGTATAATTAGTGTTGAAGAGGAGTGGGCATTACATCCCCTCCCCTTAGATTTGACTTCCTTCCAATTTCACGGAAAGAGGTAGGGAAATAGTGCATATAAATAGAAGTAACGCCTTCTGCGGGATTTATTTATTTCAAACAAAAGTGGGTTCTTGGGACCCAATTTTGGTCCAATGTTATTGAACAAAGAGAGGGGATATTACTAGGTACATGTA
Organism: Taxus wallichiana var. yunnanensis; assembly: GCA_018340775.1. Lineage (NCBI taxonomy): Eukaryota > Viridiplantae > Streptophyta > Pinopsida > Cupressales > Taxaceae > Taxus > Taxus wallichiana. The sequence goes on from CM031239.1 coordinate 479,947,080, forward strand.
CTAAACCTCCTCCAAACAATTTTACAAGCATTTAATTCTACAGAGTAAACTCTACGAGGTTAACCAAGTTACAACACAGAGCCTCTAAAGAGGATATTTTCAATGTAATCGCAAAGAATTACAACCAAGGTCAATGAATAATAGGAAGGGTTAGGCACACACAGTGTCCATGTAGTCACGCATGGGTGTAGCACACAATAAAAGGAAGGATAAAACCTCTATTTAGGTTGGATCATACTTCAATGTTCACTATTTTAGACAAGGTTAACAACTACAAATCATGACCCTCAATTTACACAAGGAAACACACCTACTCAAAGGTATAGAAAAATTTAGGACCACACAAGATGAGGTTTAACAACAAGGAAAACACCCAGATTTAATAAAAGTGTTTGTATGGAGGCAGCTTATTTATTGGAAGAACTTTTATAACTAGAAAGGACTCGATTTAAATTTTCATGGTACTACTAAGTATAATAATTGCCACAAGGTTTCTAAATCTTGAAAATTTTACTCAAATGTCAAACACATAAACACTAATCCTGATTTAGAAACCCCAAACACTTAGGTAATATTTCCATTTTGAAAGAAAATTAATATTTTCCCAAACTAACATATCGACACAAGAGATACCATTCTCTTTGTCTAACAAAACATCATTTAATAATTTTAAATCTACCCTATTTTAAATATTCTTAAAACGTTCACAAGCATAATATTATAATCCATACAAAAACTCAAGATAGCTAAGAGAACTAGGCAATAAGAGGGGTCCAACTAAAATTTACAAGAGCATCACACAAGACATTCGTGTAGGAACTTACGAAGACAACTTGCACCATTCTCTTCCGTAAAGGAAAAGAGGGGACAACATCATGGTTTCCCAAAAAGGAAGGAGACAATGACCTAATCTGCATACAAGGAGGGTGCCTTTCTTAAAACTAGAGATAAATACTCACTCCTAAAATACCACAACTCATACACTAGTCGAGCTAAGAGGAAACAAGTGTACGACGGTGCGAAAGGATCCAATAATGGGAAATCACACACATTTATGTTCAAGGGAGTACAACGTAACTAGAACACATCACTATCAACAAGGTGTTTCATTAATTAGGGTAGGTGGATAGACCTAAAGGTTCAAATAGTTTCCACCTTTGGCATGATGGGACGTAGGGTCCATCAATATGAACATAACAATAATTCATTCTAACAAGGTGATGGAATCCTTAGGCATACCTCTAGAACTTCACACTACCCAAAGAGAGGTCCAAAAATGACCTAGCATATACTTGTTATAACCATTATACATATGTTTATTGTTTGATATAACAAGGGGTGGTATGGAAAGTACTCCACCATATCTCAACCCAAAATCTTAGGCCACAAATGAGATTAGACATTCTCACAGTAGCTCAAGGGAACCTTTCAATTGGTTCAAACTTTCAGATTATGTTCTTTATAATTTTTCTTCGAGGAGTGAAAAATCCATTTATATAAACAAGGTTGCTTATTTACACATTCTACTTCTGGTCCATCTCATCAAATTTCTCATTCCATAATCCAACTATAAGACACAAGTTATAGTTACATTCGCTAGGCATATCTCTTATAAGTTTTCTTAATTAATGCATTCCTTTAATTATGATATCCGATATCTTTCATCATTAAGGATCATGATCAATGTTGTAGATTATCTCGACAAATGTTCTATATGGGGAAAAGTTATTCATTCTACTTCTAAGGGAAGTATAATAGTTTTCTTGTTTTTTTTTACATCATTTTATTTCTTCTATTAAGCTACCGTCAAAGCAAGGAACCATTTTCCTTTATGTCCACATTATTTATTAAGTTTCAAACATCCAAGTCTCCTAAATAAATTTCTAATATGAACAAGTTTATCACATTACCAATTAAGCTTTAATGGGTAGGAAGCACCAAGTTTATTACCTTATTCAATTCATGTGAACAAGAGGTCACTAACCCGGATGGGAAACACAATGTTTACATGATTTTTCCAAAAACAAATTACATGCATATACCAAGTATCAATAAGGGATACGATGAAGGCACACATTAAAGTTACAAATTTGATTTTACAAGTTAAAGGATTTTAGATAAATATGAGGGAAAAACAAAGTTTGTGGTTTTAAACTCAAAATAGGTTCACTATATAAGAAAGATAGTTTCCAAATAAAACGTATATCTACACAAGATACCATCAACCAAGCAATCAAGGTGACAAGGGGAAATTACCCCATAGACACCACACTTCCTCATCAAGAGGACATCAAATATAAGGAGGAAAATCAATTGACTTACTCAAACATGGCCTCTATGGCCAAGAGTTATAGCCTTGGATGAAAGAGCATGACATAAACACAACTAGGATCGGAAACTTAAGACCTATAAAACCAAAATCTCTAAGAACAAGGTCCAAAAGGACCCCAAGGCATCCATATCTGTCTCAACATAACTCAATATTAATATATTATAGTGTGGTATACTTAAATAATTTAAGAGGTTAAGACAAGGGTAGGTCTATCTATGGGTCATCGAGAGAAAAACAAGCACACTTATTTAAGCAAAATGCCCGAAGGGGCTTAAGTATAACCCTATTTACCCAAGATACATATAGTCTAATTGTCGATATTTTCTAAAATAAACAAGGGAACCACGTTATAACTCAGTATGCCTATCGGTGCACCATCACGTCTAAATAATACACTATCCACTAAAACCTATAATCATCCAAGAGTTAATCTGTCCCTAACATAACCCATAATTCCATAGCGAATAACACATCTATTCTGATGAGGAACCAAGCTCCTACCGGGTGTAAAAGAAACACAACCACCGTTAAAACTACCAACTATACTTTGCATAACACGAGAACTTTCTCCTAGAAAAGTTTAGTGACGAAAGAGTCACTCCAAGGTCTTATACACACCAAACTCCACCACTCCAAAACCAAATAGATGACTTGAAGCACCTAAGAAGACTATCAAGGAACCTATCATGTACCCCCATATGACGAGAGATCACAATACAAACAAGTGTAGAACCAACTCATCAATGAGACAAGAAAAGGGTCACATAACATTCTTGACAACATTTAGCCAAGTGGCCAATGAGATAAATGAGCTTCAAGTCACAAATTAGTTGTAAAATCTAAGAAATATCAGCAATCAAAGAAAATGGCTAAGTAACCATAATCCTTGAAAATCTTGCAATAAGATAAAAATAACAAGAAGAGCCTCATATCTTCTCAATAAAATCATTCAAATAAAATGTTGGTCCTTCATAAAAGATATTAAGTTTACGAGCATAAGACACAGAAAATTTCTACATCACATTCACTTCACAACCCTTCATGGGCTGCTCATAGGGGTACTATACGTTGAGCACAGATCTAGAAACACACATATAAAACTGGATCTAATGTGACACCATGTCCTGATATCTACCCTCCTATACGAGGATTAAGCCTTCAAGCGAACATCAAACCAACTCGTCTAGTCACTAAAGAAGAAGGGGAGCTCAAAACTACATATCCTCTTGTTTTCCTGAAACTAACCCCTAAATGCTACCTCTAGCACTAATCCACAAGAGTTTCACCACACAAAATAACACTCCAAAATAAGGGAGGGTCTCTACGGGTCAACACATCACATGTCTAAAACCAAAAGCTAGGATCCCAATAAACAACATCTTCGCAAGGAACCAAGTTCCTATCACTCAAGAAGTTTACAAGAATATCAAATTGAGTAGCATTTCCCATTAACCGGGTTCAACAAGATGCCCACTTGGGTGAATACAACAACCCAAACAAATTTTATTTTATTTTAATCCGAGAGGTTCTAGTGTCATGGGTTTAAGTTTTTGTTAATGGTTTCCATGTTCCCAAGTTTTCCCAAGGTCCAAGCATTGAACCCACGGCTCTGATACCAAGTGTAATGCACACAATTTTTAATGTTCAAAACCATAATAAAACCTATTAATTTATTACGGAAAAATAATGGTAATGTTTTTTTTTTTAAAAGGGGTTATACATGGCTTGCGGTCAATAAGTTTCTGAGAATAATTTTCACACCTTCATAATGTAATCAAATTCAAATTAGTAGTTAAATATTATTAATTTATTACCCCAAAATAATATGGTTTGAAACATTCTATTAAGTTCCTATTCACTATTATAGTATTTCCCAAATACTTAATAGCCATGATCCAATTAATTTATTTAACTATACCCTTATTACTAATCATCTAAAAACCCCTTTTAATTTATTAACAAATACCATGCACAATTTCTTAATTAATTCCTACCCCAAAAAGGTCACCACTAAGTGGCCCCATTCATCCATACCCATACATTTAATTGAAATAGGAAAAATATCCAATCCCACAAAAATAACATCACTTAAGTGATGTAGGGTTTATTTTCAACAATTGGATTTGAACTATTTGGACCATTGATCTATATTTCCCTAAATATCCTTATAGGTTTCTTTTATTTCATTTCCCATAATTTATTTTTCATTTGTTATTTTACAAGTTTGGAAGAGGGAGGGATAGCTATGGAAGCCATGAATCTTGAGGCCACTCTCATGGATATTTCCTTATTTTTACCATGCCCATTAAGGGCTGGAAGATTGTATATCATTTCTTTTCTAATTTGGTGTTAAGAGAAGAGTTTACCCTTTTTACGGTTTTGGGTATATTTGCCCCATTTTATTTCTTTTCCCATGGAGATATTTTACAAGTTTGGATGAATATACACTATGTATACTCCATTTGGGTGAATACATAGAACCATATATATATATATATATATATATATATATATATATATATATATATATATATATATATATATTATTATTTTATTATTGGTGAATACAAGTCCTCCCTATGCTAAAATGAATAGCTCAGACCCATATATTAATAATCGCTTTGAATGAATATGGAGGGAGAGGGTTGGGGTTCGGCCCACCTTCCCACGGTTTTTTTGGGGGAGGGGGTTGGGAGTCGCCACCCCTAGCCCCCACCCTCCCGACATATGTACGAGGGGCCCCCAACTTTGTCCCCCCCACCCCCTACATTAATCAATATTTTTTTCCTTTTTAAAAAAACCCTATTTTATTACTCCCATACCCGATTCCTATGATATATATATATATATATATATATATATATATATATATATATATATAAAAACATATAAATTTGGTTTATATAAGTATATAAATTTATAGTTAAATTTATATAATTATATATATTTAAGTTTGTATAAGTTTTTTTTTCGTTTTTTTTCAAATATTAAGTTTGAGTACATATATTTGTGTAGAAGTGTACTTGAAATATGTATATGTTTGATAGGTAAATATTTGGAGGAAATTTCACAATTAAAGGAGAAGTAATGTTCTCTCTTAATTAAAGAATTTATTTTTTTGCAATATATATATCTTTCTTCTAAATGTGACAACAACTTAATAGAAATTTACTATTTGAACAATTTTACAAAGGAAGAGAAAGAATGAAAACCCAACTATAAGAAATCTTTTTTTTCCTTTCAAATCAAGTTTAACAATAATGCAAAGAGGACACACAACATATACTTTACATACAACCACCGTATTTCTTTAAAATGGCTATAAAAATCATCCTTCCAATAATTTCAATATACTAACTTTTATAATAAAATGAGAAAGTGACTCTTTCCTTTCCTTGCAATAACACTTTATTTTCCAAACAATACATATTGCAAGCTTTGAATAGCATCCAAATTTTTGAGAGTTTCATTTCTAACAAATATACAACTTAAGTTTTTTTCCTTTCCACTATAACATTACAATTTTGATAAATGAAGTTTACAAGAGCATCCTTTTAAAATACAAGAATTACAACCTTCCATTTTAAGTAGTAACAATGGTTATAACATAGAAATTCTTCCAAAGGTTCAAATAGACAAGTCTTCGTATCAATCATCTACTAACTTCATAGCTTCAACTTTACACTCCTTCACCTCTTCAAATTTTTAATCACAATACAAAGAAAGAGGGAGTAGGCAACGCTCTCCACCCAACCTATAATCCAATAAGAGGAGAAGTCATCCTCCTTATTGGCCCTCAAGCCCCAACCAAAGAACAATGAGGTGTGTAATGAAAATTTGACAACTTTCACAAAATGGCTTCCACAAAACATGCATTCCACAATATACAACACATTCAAATAAACACACAAAGAAAGATTTACAAATTTTCCAACAACACAGGCTTGAAAACAAGCCAAAAGGAGCAAGGAATATGGGAACCACCTCCTTTTTCCTCCCAATTTAAGTAGGAGTTCTACCCAAAATTCTCCATGTGCACAATAAAAAACATTCAAATACATCCTTATCTCTCCCCTTGCAAATATGTAAAAATATTTCCATGTTTTCCTTTTCACTCCCCATAGGTGGAACTCCTAATCACACTCCCTCCAAAATGCATGCCTCACAACTCCCTTTTCACTACTTAATGGTCTCATACATTGATCTCCCACACCCTTCTTAAGGTAAGCTAACCAACCATAATAAATCACATTCACAACACTCATACAATATTCAAACAAGCACAAATTTTACATCTAAATGCATAAATAAATAAATAAATAACAAAGTGGAGATCCTACCTCTCTATTAAAACTCCAAAAATATTCACTCCAACAAGATTTCAACACCTTCAAACCAAGAACAATCCAAAATAGAACTCTCAAAAGGCTCCAAGCATGTAACTCCAAACCAAATTTTTGAAGTGCCAGAGAAGAAATAAGACAAGTAACCCAAAATCCTTCAAATTCATTCAATAAATAGAAAATGGAGGTGAGGATGATGAGGTGGCTCCATGTAGGATGCCACTTTATCATCCCTCCATTCCAACTCAACTATTCAATACATTAAACCCAATGTAATAAATGAACATGTAAGACTTATGACATGCACACATGACACTCCAACATGCACTCCATGCTTATCAAGGACAAATTAATTGTGGTAAGTAGAAAAGTGAAATTATTTACCCTTTTACATTCAAAAAATGCATTAAAATGGTCAAAATAAGCCCCATACTTCATAAGTATGGTTGGTAGAAGAGTTTGAGATGTGAGGGACAAGGTTAACTTGTCCCACAAGTCTCAAAAAGTGGCCTACAAGGCCAAATTCGAATTTTGGGAAGGGAAGAAGAGTACACACCACCTAAATTCAATTAATTCATTCCACATCAAGCACAAATCAAGGACTATCTACTCTATTTATTACCCACATGTCACCTCTTCCTTTTAGTTTAAAATTTAAGTTAAATTATCTAATTAAGACACATTAACAAGTGTTAATAGGCAACTATATTTCCCAATAATTAAATATATGCACAACAAAAATAAGACACACAAAATTAAAAGAAAGGAAAATATTACGCCCCATGGCCACACATGTGAGGTCACCCCCCATGGGAAACATTCTAACAAGCATGCAAATTACACAATGTATACATTAGACACAAGTTGTAAAATTGGTCCTTGTTGCAAAACACCCAAAATCCTTTTGTGGTTGGTCCCCTATCCCATTTCAAACTATAAATATATAATTTTCCTACAATCATAAATTATAATACCTTTCTAACATGAAGGCCATATCAATATGTCATGGAAATTAATGCGCATAAAGCATCCATCATACAATGCTTGGCATACATCAACCAATACAACACATGCATATATTTATCAATTAACATTGTCATATAACATAGCTAAATCATTATCATCAATTTACAATTTTTTATCAATTATTTGAAATCACTTAACATTTCAATTCTACTCTAGTAAATAATTTACAATCATCAATAATCCAATTCACATTCTACAATAATCATGAAATTCTCTATATCTATTGTAACTCCTAACTACTAGATACACTCAACAACATATTATTGATCCCTAATACCATCATATTGTTAGCAATTCACAAAATCAAGAGACCACATGGTTAGTCCAATACTCCAAATATACTCAATACGTCAAGAATCCAAATGTCAGTATATAACAAAGTAACCATTATAGATCATCATCATATCCTTAAATGTCCATCAAGGTCCATAATACATCCATGCAGCCCAAAATAATAATCAGAACACAATAGTAATCATGTTTTCCTCGTATCTTCACAACATAATAACTAGAACATAATAATGAGGTCCATATCTCTAATTAACCGAACTGAAAATCATAGTATAATCAGTGTCAAAGAGGAGTGGGCATTTCATAAGTGAAGAAGCATAAAAACGTATCGTAGAACTACATGACCTAACTAGGGCACTCCTTTTAATAAGGTGGTATTAGGATGGAGGAAGAACTAAGGAGTTAATTAAGTGATAAAAATGATAAAATTAAGCTCATTGGAGTGAGAAGAGGTAGTTAGGTTTTGTGCGAATGTTGCACTTAAGTTTAAGCTTTTAAGGAAGAACAGTAGAGGAGGAGAGAGAATGAGAAGTATGGACCTCCAAGAAGATGTAAAGAGTAATTAGTAAGAGAATCCTCATGGAAAGAGGGTAATAAATATCCAAGATTGTATGGAGCTATATTTTTTAATAAAAACTCTATTTTGTAAGCGTGAAAACTGTATCATTTTTTAACTTTTATAGGTCAATTTTTTTGTACAGTGAAATGCTTGGTGGATGTAGATAATATGTTAATAATATGAATTACTATCCTTTGTAATCTCAGCATTAAATGTATTACATGACACTATGAAATTTAATGCTCTGATTGAAGGAAATGAATACAATCATATAATTGAACATGATGGCGAAGGTTATATCTTTTATAATGTACAAGGAATTTGATTGTGTGACTATGAGGTTGTATGTTTGATCCATTATTTAATTAGATTAATGAAATTTTTATTGAATGATGGGGAGAGATTGATAAAAAGGAACCTTGTATTAACCATGCACGTACACCTTACTCTTTGGAATAGGAGACTTCGCTGACATGGGTGGGCTAAGTTTTCTATGTCATTGGTAAATTTAAATATTACACAACTTTAATACGTACATTGGGTGAAAATTTCAATACTTGGTTCAATCATAGAAGAAAGTTATTCTAAAAATACCCCTCTTGGGTTCCCAAGGAAGGTTCACCTTGGCAAAGTGGTAAGGTTTGAGTTTTTACACATCAAAAAAACTTCATTTAACTTGAAAACTTTAATATAGAATAATAATGAAGTCCATAAATGTATTTTGAATCAATTTTGAGAAACCTAGAGTTACATTTTTGTATTTTCTTGACAGTTTAGTCCTCTGTTGAAAAATACAAATAAAAGGCTAATTTGAAGGGTGATTTTCCAAAGGAAGAAATATTTATACTTAAAGTATAAGTTAAATATTTCACATGCTCAAATAAATCTTAAAATCATATTCACAAAGGTTTTGATTTTTTCTTGATTGTATGAACATAAGAAGTTATGGGGATCTTACGACTGTCCTAAGCTAGTTGGTCTCTCAAGAGCAAAATTACAAAATGGAAGATAGGAATATTTGGGATAAGAGTTGAGTATTCAAACTTTTCAAGCATGTTGGGGATGGAAAAAATGAACTAAATAATCTTGATATCTAGGTAGTCCTTAAAATTCATGATCATAGTTAGTGGAAGCTTCATTCTCTTAAGGGTTTAAGAGAAAAAGTTGCAAAACGACACCTATAAGAAGTTGATCAAATATTTGAGCCATGATATTTCACGAGCATGTTATGGATATTAAAGTAAAACTAATAAAAAATTTATTTCATCAAGGATGGCCCTAAAAGAGAAGAAATTCGTTGAGAGAAAGGAAGGTGTTCTTGAGAACAAATAGATGGCATTCTAGGGAATATGAAAATAAATGATAAAATGCACACTCTTTTGATGAACTTTAGAGATGAATATAGCTCAAATTGAAATTTATACATGTACAATGACCTAAATAACCTTCAAAGGGAAGCGGAAAGAAATGCTAATATATGACAAATGAAAAGAGAGATTGAAGTGGTTAGAGAGTGGACAAAGGGAAGAGTTGAGAAGGAAAATTTTCTTTTATGATCATTGGTAGTTATCCTAACTAAGAATGATCTATGAATAAGGAAATAGATAATAGGAGCATTAGATTATCTAAATACCTTGAATACATCCTTAAATAATATATTTAAGAAGAAAGAACTTATATAATTTGAAGAATGAAAAGTAAGTGTTCATTTATTTATAATGCATGGGATGAGTATAGTAGTTTAATGGTCAAATAATGATGATGTTAAGCATGATGGGAAAATGCTTGCATGAATTAATTCATCTTAAAAGGAAATTTTGAAAGTGTTATCAACTTTAAGACTTTTTACACTTCTTGAGATCCTCCTTTTGCAGGACTTGAAAAAGGAAGTTTAATGGTGCATCTCAACTTGTTGAATGAAAAGTGAATATGTTAAAATTGAGTAAATTTTTTTGTATCATAGCTTAGACTTGTGAATTTTCTTTAATAATTGGAATTTAAATTTTTATGTGGCTAATAAGTAAATTTGTGAGTGTGTGAATACAGTGACAAGTTAAGAGAAGAAGTAAGGTAAAAATAGGCTAAGAAGAGAGTGACAAGGCACCAAAAACCAGGTTGAAATCCTTGGTGAGGAGTAAAGAGAGAGAAGAAAGAATATAACTTGCTTGAGAAGAGAGAGAGAGAGAGAGAGAGAGAGAGAGAGAAGTATAATAGAAAGAGATGGATAGAGAGGAGTTGATTATAGAGGATTTCAAGTTGATTAGCCATAGGAAAAGATAACAAGAAGAGAAGTAGAGGAAAATAAAAGAGGAAAGGATGAATAAAAGAGAGTAGTGGATGCAGCAAGGAATCACAAAGCTTAAGCAAGACATAGAACAATTGATGGTACTTTTGAAAGAAAGAGAACAAGGACAAGAAACAAGGATGGAATTTTTGTTGAGAAAAAGGATTAAATGTCCCATACTTGTAGAGAAAATAAAGAGAATGGAGGTGAAGTTACAACTAAGAGAAGAAAATACAAGACTCAAGCAATGTGAAAAACCATAAAAGAAGAAAATGCTAAGAAAGAAGGCAAAACAGGTGAAAAGGAATTAATTCTTTAAGAAAGCATGCAAATAGGTAATAAGGATATTTTCATCCTCCATAGAAGTAAAATAGCTCAAATATGAAGAGTGTATGAGGGAAGAAGTGAATGAGGGAAATAAATAAGAAATATAAGGGGTAGAGCAACTTGTGGGCCATTTTGAAGGCTTAGAAATGAATGGAGAAGAAGATAAATCATATTACAAGTTTTTATAAAGATAAAGAGCAGATGGAGAGTGAAATAAAATCCCTTTAGGAATCTTTGTATGGTGAAAGAGGGAATTATGATGAGGAACAATTTTTATTAATAAGTAAAATCATAGAAATTGAAGAAGAAATTCCAATAAGCCATGAAGAAAAATAAGACAAAGATAAAGGGAGGTAAGAAGCAATAAATGACACCAAATGGTCTCCAAATTTTCCACCTAATTATATGTTTGACTATGTTTATGCAAGTTTGATAGATACAAAATTAAAGATGACTAAAGAAAAGGCTCTTAAGAGATCTCACAAGAAGAAAACAAAAGATGAAGTTCACATTTTAGAGAACAAAGCCATGGAGGTCAAGTTGAAAGAGAAATATAAAGAACAAAGCAAGAAATAGGTAGTGAGAACAACTAAAATATAAGTGATTCCACGAGTGACCTATGATTGGAAAAAGAGGAAGAAAATCATTAAGAATTCATATTTTTTCTCACCTTGGGAGTATGATGTAGGAGCATCAGACCTTGCACACTTGTAAATACTAAAACTTTGGTTTTCAATGTGGGATAGGCTTGCTCTAGATATAAGTGTTCTTATTTTAGGATTTTGACAAGTCTTAAAGTCTATTGGGGTATTTAAGTCTCTTTAGATCAAGTTTGTATTCTTTCCCTCTAATGTTTCATATTTAATATCTGAACTCTGAGTCATAGATCAAAGGCCTAAAGTTTTAAGTGAAGAAGCATAAAATTTTGCATGGATCTACATGACCTAACTAAGGTTATCCTTTGAGTAAGGTTTTCTTATGATGACGGTAGAACTAAGGAGGAGTTAGTTAAGTGATAAAAATGATAAAATTAAGCTCATTAGTGTGGGGAGAGTTAGTTAGGTTTTGAGGGAATGTTGCGATTAAGGTGAAGCTATCAAGGAATAAAAGTAGGAGGGAGAGTGAAGGATGAATATGGACCTCCAATAATATGTAAATATAAATGAGGAAGAGAATCCTCATGGAAAGAGGACAATAAATAAGCAATATTGTATGGATCTGTATTTTTGAATGAAAGACTTTGTTTTGTAAGTGTGAAAATTATGTATTAGTTTTGTAACTTTAATAGTTTAGGATTTTGTATAATGAAAAGCTTGGTGGATGCAGATAATATGCTAATAATATGAATTACTATCCTTTGTAATCTCAACATGAAATGTATTACATGAAACTGTGAAAGCTAATGCTCTAATTCAAGGAAATGAATACAATCTTCTAATTGAACATGATAGTGAAGTTTCTTTATTTTATAATGTACAAGGAATTTGATTATGTGACTATGAATTTTGTATAGTTGATACATTGTTTCATTGGCTTAATGAAAGGTTTTATTTAATTATGGAGAGAGAATGATCAAAAGGAACCTTGTATTAACCATGCATTTAAAGTCTGCTACAAGAATAAGAGATTTGACTAGCATGTGTGGGATCAATTTTCAAGGTAACTAGTAGGGCTAAATATTTTGCAACTTCAATACAAACATTGGGTGAAAATTTCAAGATTTGGTTCAATCATAGAAGAAATCTATTCTAAAAATACTCCTCTCGGGTTCCTAAGGAGGGTTCACTATGACAAATGGTAGGGTTTGAGTTTTTGTAAATAAAAAAATACATTTACCTTGAAAACTTTAAGATAGCACGATAATGAAGTCCATAAATTTATTTTGAAGAATGTTTGAGAAACCTAGGGTTACATTCTATACCTAGGTTGAAAAATACATCAAAAGGCTAATTAAATGGGTGATTTTCCAAACGAAGACATATTTATACTTAGATTCGAAGTTGAATATTTTACATGCCCAAAGAAATATTAAAATGGTAATAAAAAGGTTTGTATTTTGTCTTTATTTTATGAACATAAGAAGTTATGGGGATCTTTGGAGTGTCCTAGGCTAGTTGGCCTCTAAAGATCAAAATTGTAAACAAGGGAGATAGGAAGAGTTGGGCTAAGATTTAAGTCTTAAAATTTTGCAAGCATGTTTGGGATGGAAAAAATGAACTAAATAATCTTTATATCCATTTTAGGTATCCCTTGAATTCCAGGATCATAGTTTGTGGAAGCTTCATTTTCTTAAGTGTTTGAGAGAAAATTTTGCAAAAAGAAACCTATAAGAAGTTGATCAAAGATTTGAGTCATGATATTTCACAAGCATGTTAGGGGTATGAAAACAAAACTATTGAAATTGGTATTTCATCAAGGATGACCCTAAACAAGAAGAAATTAGTTGCAAGTAAGGAAGGTGTTCTTGAAAACAAGTAGAGGGAATTCTAGGGAAAACGAAAGAAAAATATAAAATGTGCACTCTTCTCGATGAAATTTAGAGATTAATCTAACTCAAATTGAATTTTCTCTGGTTATAAGAACCTAAATAATATTAAAATGGAAATAAAGGAAAGAAATGCTAATGTATGACAAAGGTAAAGAGAGATTGAAGTGGCTAGTGAATGGATAAATGGAAGAGTTGAGAAGGACAATTTTATTTTATGATCATTGGTAGTTATCCTAACTAAGACTGATCTGTGAAGTAGGTAAATAGAGAATAGGATCATTAGAGAAGCTAGATACCTTGAGTGTATCCTTTAATAACATAGTTAAGAAGTAAGAACTTTAACAATTTTAACAAGGTAAAGTAAGTGTTCATTTATTTATAATGCATGGGATAATTTTAGTAGTTGAATGGTCAAAGAATGATTATGTTAAGCACGGTGGGAAAATCCCTGAATGAATGAATTCATATTAAAAAGGAAATTTGACAGTGTTATCAACTTTAAGCCTTTTTAGTCTTCTTGAGATCATCCTTTTGCAAGACTCGAAAAGGAACTTTAATTGTGCCTCTCAACTTGTTGAATGAAAATTTAATATATTGAACTTGACTACATTATTTTTGTATCAGATCTTGGGCTATTGTGAAGTTACTTTTATAATTGGAATTTAAATTGTTCTATGGCTAACAAGTGAATTTGTGAGTGTGTGAATGCAGTGACAGGTTAAGATAATAAGTAAAGTGAAAAGAGGCTGAGAAGAGAGTGAGAAGACACCAATATACCAGTTGGTGAGGTGTAGAGAGAGAAGAAAGAAGATAACTTTATTGAGAAGAGAGAAAGTGAGTGAGAATAAGAAGAGAAAGATATGGATATATAGGAGTTGATTATAGAGGATGTCAAGTTGATTAACCACAAGAAAAGAGAACAAGAAGAGAAGGAGAGGAAAAGAAAAGAGGAAAGGATGAATAAAATAGAGTAGTGAATGCGGAAGAAATCACATAGCTTAAGAAACACATAAAACCATTGATTAAACTTTTGACAAAAAAATAACAAGGAAAAGAAACAAGGATGGAATTTTTATTAAGAAAGAGGATTAAATGACCCATAAAGAGGCTTGTAGAGAAAATAAAGAGAATGTATGTTAAGGTACAACTAAGAGAAGAAAAGAGAAGACTCAAGCAACGTGAAAAACCATAAAATAAGAAGATGCTAAGAGAGAAGGGAAAAGAGGTGAAAAAGGAAGTAATTCTTGAAGAAAGAATGCAAATAGAAGATGTATAAAAAGTAATAAGGAGATTTTTATCCTCCATAGTAGTAAAATAACTCAAATATTAAGATTTTATAAGTGAAGAAGTTGAGAATGAGGGAAATAAATAAGAAATGAAAGGGGTAGAGCAACTTGTGGGCCATTTTGAAGGCTTGGAAATGGATAGAGAAGAAGAAAAATCAAATAAGTTTTTATAAAGATGGAGAGAAAATGGAGAGTGGTATAAAATCCCTTGAGGAAGATTTGTATGGTGTAAGAGGGAATTATGATGAGGAATATGTTGAAATATTAAGTAAAATCATAGAAATTTAAGAAGAAATGCCAATGAGCCATGAAGAAAAAGAAGACAAAGATAAAGGGAGGTAAAAAGCAATGAATGATATCAAGTGGTCTCCAAATTTTTCATCTAATTATATGTTTGACTGTGTTTTTGTAGATTTGAAAGATACAAAAGTAAAGATGATTGAAGAAAAGGCTCTTAAGAGAGCTTACAAGAAGAAAATACAAGATGAAGTTGAAAGATAAATATAAAGAACAAAGAAATAAAGAGGTAGAGAGAATAATTAAAATATAAGTGATTGTAGGAGTGACTGTGACTAGAAAAAGAGGAATAAAATCATTCGAGAATTTATATTTTTCTCCCACCTTGGGAGTATGATGTAGGAGCATCGGACCTTGTACACTTGTAAATACTAAAATTTTGGTTTTCAATGTGGGATAGGCTTGATCTAGATCTAAGTGTTCTTATTTTAGAAGTTTGACAAGACTTCAAGTCATTTAGGGTACTTAATTCTCTTTAGATGGAGTTTTGACTTAATTCTCTTTAGATGGATTTTGAATTCTTTCCCTCTAATGTTTCTATTATCCAATTTTTCCCCTCAGGCTAAATTGATCAAAAAAACCTTGCACAAGAGAAATGGAAAGGTTGGTTCAGCCGTGCGACGTCACATTCAATCCCAAAAAATTAGGTTACAAGAAGACTCAGCAATGCCAATGGAAGGTGGGAAAACGAATGGCCAATAGTAATGTTAAAGAAAAGATAGATCGGTAAGTCAAAATTGATCCCAGAGTGAGTCGACTCGAAGCAAAGCAATAGAGTCGTGGAAGGTGCCAAGTGTCAACTCGGCTCACTTTCAAAAGGTGCAACAAAAGCGAAGACCCCAAATGGGCACATGTCCTCCATGTGGTCGAGCTCGAGAATGAAAAAACCAACCATTGAAAATTATAAGCATGGAAAGAGCCAGCGGAAGCCTCCACGTGCCTCATCGACACAACTTCAAAGGTAAAATCTAAAGGTAGGTCCCCAAATGAGAGAAAGCCCTCCACGTGGTCGAGTCTGAGAAAGTTACACCGGCCGTTGAAAATTCTAAGCAAAGCCACGAGTCGTGGAATCCTCCACATGCCTCATCGATGCAACTTCAAAGGTAAAACCCAAAGGTAGGTCCCCAAATAAGTGCAGTCCCTCCACATGTGTAGGGTCAAACATAGTTGCTCTTAAACAAAAGAAACTTAGCCAAAACACAAAGAAAGCATAGCAGGCTCATGGATGATGCCAAGTGTCCCACCATCACAAATTGAGGAGATAACTACAAATTTCCCACCTACTGAGGGGGTTTTGAAATTATATATAGTGGGGCCCTTTACTCACCCAGGGGAATGAAGTAGCATGTTCACAGATGGTGCCAAGTGTCGGCACGTCACATTCCCATGACCCTAAAAGGCAGTAAAAATCTTAAGAATGCGTAGGGATTCCACGTGGATCTTGATGGATAGAATCCAAACCTAAAGAAGGTTTTAAAATATTGGTGGAAGGTCAATTCAATTAAAATATCCCACGTGGAACGCCCGACCTTGACCTTCAGATGATCATAAATTTTGACTGGAAGCTCGATTTGAGCAAGAGAGGACTTTTTGAAAATCTCTTGACATCTGCTACTCAACTACAGTGTCAAAGCTTCTCATATACCACCATACTGAAGTATGGGCTTAATTTCTTTCCCAACAAGGAACAACACATGGAGGCATGGGTTTTGAAGTGGAACCCATCATTGTTGTAGGTGAATTCAATGCTCTTTTGGGGTGGTTGAAGCGGGATTCAAATTTTCCTCTCCTTTCTCTCTCATTCTTCCTATATATTGAAAGGAGGGGCATTTTTTCTACAATTGGTCATTTTTCCTCTCTCCTTCTTCCCTAGGGTTGAATGTGGAGCTTAAGCCTCATCTCTTAGCTTTATAATGGTGTTTTCTTGCCTCTTGCCCACTAATGATGTAAGGTGTGAACTCATGGAGATATAAAATCTATTTCGTGATGCATTTTTTCCATCCTTTACTTATTTTATTATCTCTTCTTACCTCTCATCATTGCGGTGTATATACCGTGCATATCTCTACGATGCCTATTGTAGGTTTTGAGAGCTATGTTTAATGGTTTTGAAGTGGTGTTCTATGTGAACTTTATCTTTGGTATGTGATGCATCTTGTCCATCCTTTCCATTGCTCACCTCCCTCTATTTCAGGTAGCTGGATTTGTTATCAACAACCTCCTTTTCTGGTGTATCACCACTTTAGTGTAGGCTTTGTTTTCATGCACTCTCTCTCCTTGGTCCCTTGGAAAGTTAGATTAGAATTAGATAGTTTTCCTACATTAGAGTAGATTATGGCAGGTAGTTTAGGAGAAACAGTCAGCTTTCTCCAGAGGACCATCTCAAGCCCATGAGTCTCACAGCTTGAGAGATGGTCCAATGTTATGCATATTACACCGAATGCCCCACTCACATCTAAAGCTATTCGAGGGTGCTGTAATTTCGCATCAACAGTTTTGGTACACCTGATGGGACAGGTTTGAAGCACCTTACCACTTCATTTTAGCAGGTTAGTGTGTTCTTATTAAAATTTCAGCCTTTAGAGGCACATGCAAAGCACATTTGGTGACTCTATTTGATCAACAACCCATTCTCTAAGTTGCAGACTTTCCTTCCATCCATTTCCACCCATTCTTCTTTCCATATCTTTCATTTTCTTCCATTCCATGAAGTTGTGTAATCATGACTTCATTTCCCTCATGGAATTCACACTTGCAACAGCAATGCTATTTAGATCCATCTCTAGGTTACTTCAACACACCTCCAAAAAGGTTTCACAATGAAAATCAGCACTATGGATATCTAGGTGAGCTAGATTCAAATCAGTTTGGTCATTTTCCAAACTATACAGTTGTTACAGAGCATGGATATACAGATTTTGGAGGTAGTTCCACATTTGAAGAAGCTAATTTTTACATGAAAACTTTGATAATGGAAGCAAACATGGTGCAATATAGGGTTGCATCTCATATGAAAGCATTCAGGATTTGTTTCAGGGCACCTTATCCATGGGTAGGCCCTTTTCCAAGACACTATAGCCCACAGGAGAAGATTGACTTCATGGTTGAAATGTTGCCCCAACTTGCACAATGGACTGAGGAGATATAAGCATATGAGAAAAATTCAAGAAAACCTTGTCAATGGGTAATTCAATCACCATCTCTTTATGCTCCTTTTTTTCTCATCCCAAGATTTATCATTTCAGCAGTGTCAAGATTCAAGCCCATTGTATGCTGCCCCAAGTGTTGATTTCCCTTCTCCATCCCCTAATCTTCCATCTCACCTCAATTCTTCTATCCTTTTCCCTTCCAAGAAGTGATCCAATCCAAACAAACAAGAATTTCCACTTCCCTCACCACCAAAAACAATTACAAAACTAGTTGAAACCCCATCCACTTCTCCTCTTACCTTCCCAATTCTATTTCAGGAAGAAATTCCAAAAACAATCAAGGAGAGTAAAAAAAGGAGAGCCAAACAGAGAAGAAATGATCAAAATCTTGGTAATCTTAGCTCTCAGATATGGGATAGAAAAATACCCTTGATGGTTAAACCTTCAGAGGAGGCTGGGGTCACATCACGGTGGTGGAAGCTGAGTTTATAGCAAAACAAGAAGAAGAAGAAGAAGATCAAGAATATGTTTCTTTGAATGCAATGTCCATAATGACACTTTGGCTAAAGAGGACGTTGATCTAATCCAAGCTGAAAAATTAGTCAAGAGGGAGGAAGAACAACTAGATCCAAGTCCTATTGAAGAGGAGCAGCTGGAAGAGATCAAATTAGAGTTGAAGTCACTTGATGAAGAAAGCATTATTAAAGATTTTTTGCTTTCATTCGAAGGGCCTGATTTGATTCATGAATCCACGATGGAGAAGAGCTATCAAGAAGACTTTACTACCTCAAATATTCCTCTAGAGAAGTGAGTTGAAGATTTTGATTGGACAAGTTTTATGCTAGAGGAAGAGGCTATCCAAGAGCAAGTTGGTCTTCAAGAAACAACAAAGGAACTCCAGAGCCAACAATGTGTTGCAAAAAATTGTAATGATGCAAGAGTGACTTCATTGGATGTTGTAATCAATAACAATGAGCTGAAGATTGAGGAGGAACTCCATACTACTATGAAGGAAGGAAAATACTATGAAGGCACCATCTCTTCCACATCATTCACCCAGGAAGGTCCATGGGAATACTCCATTCTTGGATTTGAATTTGAGAGTAATGGGCACATCCGTCAAATCAGACCTTGCACAATTAGGTAATTGGCTTCATTGGAACTAAAGGAGAAACCAAAACCATTCATGTCCATTTCAAGGCATAAGGATGATATAAAAAGCATCAAGGGTCACCATCAACATCTCCAAGAGTCCAATGTCAATCAGCTTGAGGAGGTATTTTCAATTAATGATGATACTTTTGTTATTTGGGTGGAGGATCAACCTTTTGCCAGTTTTTCACTCATAATAAAAGCCATGTTCAGTGCCAAATCACATACATGGATGCCTATTTTGAGAAATGGAAGTTACTTTTTCCTTCCATTGCAAGATTTGTTTGAGTTCCCTTTACTTCGAGTTAGCATATAGTAGGTAGGTTTTCTTTCAGCTAGAATAAGTTCTCATGCACACCCTACATGTCTTACTTAAGGCATGTATGTTTTCATATTTTGTACATTGATTTTGTGTGCATTGCTTCAGTCAGTGCAGTGCATCATGCCCTTCAGTTGTTATAGCAAGAACCTCATAGTTGCATGTGAGAAGTTGCTTTTTTAAATAAAGTAAATGTAGGGCAACTAAAATCAGGTGTCATAACAATCCATTCTAGAAGTAGGTGAAGGCTCTAGGTCAAGACAATTTTCTACTCTCAAAAATCTCATCTTCAAGATGTTCTTATGAAAATGGAGAGCACAAGCAGTGGGGCAAGTTCAGGATCAGAGAGTGCAAGCTTCGGGTTCAGGTTTCAAGCACAAGATCAATATCGAGGCTATCATTCATGACTCCATGCCCAATGGATGCAACAAGGCAACTGATCTTTCCACCTAGCAGGTAGGTGATCCCATGAGTCACCAAATTGTTATCCAATTTTTCCCCTTAGGAAAAATTGATTGAACAAAACCTTGTACAAGAGAAATGGAAATGTTGGTTTAGCCGTGCGAGCTCACATTTGATCCCAAAAAATTAGGTTACAGGAAGACTCGATAATGGAAATGGAAGGTGGGAAAATGAATGGCCAATAGAAATGTTGAAGAAAAGATAACTCGGTAAGTAATAATTGAGCCCAGAGCAATTTGAATCAAAGTAAAGCAACAGAGTCACGGAAGGTTCCACGTGTCATCTTGACACACTTTCAAAAGGTGCAACAAAAGTAGAGACCCCAAATGAGCGTAGGCCCTCCACATGATCGAGCCTAAGAATGGTAGAACTAGCAATTGGAAAGTATAAGCATGGGAAAAGCTATCGTAATCCTCCACGTGCCTCATCAGCACAACTTCAAAGGTAAAATCTAAAGGTAGGTCCCCAAACGAGCACAGGCCCTCCACGTGGTAAGAGTGTGAGAAAGTTGCACAGGCCATTTAAAATTCTAAACAAAGCAACAAAGCCAGCAGAATCCTCCACGTGCCTCATCAACACAACTTCAAAGGTAAAACCCAAAGTCATGTCCCCAAATAAGTGCGGTATCTCCACATGTCTAGGGTCTAACATAGTTGCTCTTAAACAGAAGGGAATTAGCCAAAACACAAAGAAAGTAGAGCAGGCTCATAGATGATGCCAAGTGTCCCACCGTCACAACTTCAGGAGCTAACTACAAAGGTCCCACCTGAAAAGGGGTTTTGACATTATATATAGTGGGAGCCTTTACTCACCTAAGGGAACAAAGCAGCATGTTCATGGACAGTGCCAAGTGTTGGCACGTCGCATTCCCAGGACCCTAAAAGGAAGCAAAATTCTTAAGAATGCATGGGGAGTGCATGTGGATCTTGAATGGATAGAATCCAAACCTAAAGAAGTTTGGAAAATATTGGAAAAAGGTCAACTTAATGAAAATATCCCATGTGGAACACCCTCCACCCCGACCTTCGATGATGATCATAAATTTCAGCTAGAAGCTCGATTTGAGGAAGAGATGACTTTTTGGAAAGCTCTTGACGTCTACTACTCAACTACATGTTGTTAGGATTTTCACCTACCACCATAATGAAGTATAGGATTCCTTTCTTTCCCAACAATGAACAACACATGGAGGCATGGGTTTTGTAGTGGACCCCATCATTGTTGTAAGTGAATTCAATGCTATTTTGGGGGTGTTTGAAGCAAGATTCAAATTTTTCTCTCCTTTCTCTCTTATGCTTCCTATATATTGAAAGGAGGGGACTTTTTTCTACAGCTTGGTCATTTTTCCTCTCCTACCCCTGCTCTCCTTCTACCTAGGGTTGAATTTGGAGCTTAAGCCTCCTCTCTTTGCTTTGTAATGGTGTTTTCTTGCCTCTTGCCCACTAATGATGTAATGTGTGAACTCATGGAGAAATAAAATCTATTTCGTGATGCATTTTTTCCATCCTTTTCTTATTTTATTATCTCTTCTTAACTCTCATCATTGCATTGTATATTGTGCATATATCTTATGTCTATTGTAGGTTTTGAGAGTTTTGTTTAATGGGTATGAAGTCGTGTTCTATTTGAAATTTATCTTTGGTATGTCATGCATCTTTTCCATCCTCTCCATTGCTCACATCCCTCCATTTGAGGTAGTTGGATTTGTGATCGAAACCTCCTTTTCTGGTGTATCACCGCTTTAGTGTAGGCTTTGTTTTCATGTACTCTCACTCTCTCTCTCTAGACCCTTAGAAAGTTAGATTAGGATTAGATAGTTTTCCTACATTAGAGTAGACTATGATAGGTAGTTTCGGAGAAAAATCTAGATTTCTTCGAAGGACCATATCAAGCCCACGAGTCCCATAGCTTGAGAGATGGTCCAATGTTATGCATATTACATTGAATTCCCTAGTCACATATAAGGCTATTTGGGGTGCTGTAATTTCACATCAAAAGTTTCATATTTAATATATGAACTCCTGAGTCATAGATCAAAGGCCTAAAGTTGTCGGTTAAGAAGCATAAAAGATTGGCATAGACCTACATGACCTAACTAAATTTCTCCTTTGTGTAAGGTTATATTATGATGAAGGAATAACTAAGGAGGAGTTATGTGATAAAAATGATAAAATTAAGCTCATTAGTGCGTGAAGAGTTAGTTAGGTTTTGTGCGAATGTTTCACTTAAGGTGAAGCTTTTGAGGAAGAACAATAGAAGGGAGAGAGAAGGAGGAGTATGGACCTCAAATAATATGTAAAGATAAATGGGGAAGATAATCCTCATGGAAAGAGGATAAGAAATATGCAAGATGGTATGGAACTATATTTTTAATAAAAGACTTTGTTTTGTAAGTGTAAAAATTGTGTATCACTTTTGTAAATTTTATAGTTTAATATTTTATACAATGAAAATCTTGGTGGATGTAGATAATATACTAATAATATGAATTACTATCATTTGTAATCTTAGCATGA
This sequence comes from Taxus wallichiana var. yunnanensis, assembly GCA_018340775.1. Lineage (NCBI taxonomy): Eukaryota > Viridiplantae > Streptophyta > Pinopsida > Cupressales > Taxaceae > Taxus > Taxus wallichiana. Next base: position 479,969,911 of record CM031239.1, read on the forward strand.
AATGTATTACACGACACTGTGAAAGCTAATGTTACGATTGAAGGAAATGAATACAATCTTCTAACTGAACATGATACTGAAGTTTCTTTCTCTTATAATGTATAAGGCATTTAATTGTGTGATTGTGAGGTTTTATGGCTGATACATTATTTCATTGGCTTAATTAAAGGTTTTATTTATTGATGGAGAGAGAATGATCAAAAGGAGACTTGTATTAAACATGCATGTTCAAGATGCTACAAGAATAGGATACTTGACTAGCATGTGTGGGATCAATTTTTGAGGTCACTAGTAATTTTAAATATTTCACAACTTCAATAAATACATTAGGTGAAAATTTCAATATTTGGTTCAATCTTAGAAGAACTTTATTCTAAAAGTACCCGTCTCGGGTTCATAAGGAGGGTTCTATGTGAAAATGGTAGGGTTTGAGTTTTTGCACATCAAAACAACTCAATTTACCTTGAAAACTTTAATAGAGCATGATAATGAAGTCCATAAAGTTATTTTGAAGAAATTTTGAGAAACCTAGGGTTACATTTTTGTATTTTCTTAATAAATAAACCTAGGTTGAAAAAGACAGACAAAGGCCAATTAGATGGGTGATTTTCCAAAGGAAGACATATTTATACTTAGAGTGTAAGTTGAATATTTTACATGCTCAAAGAAATCTTAAAAGGCTAATAAAAAAGGTTTGTATTTTTTCTTGATTTTATGAACATTAGAAGTTATGGGGATCTTTGACTGTCCCTAGGCTAGTTGGTCTCTCGAGATCAAAATTATAAAAAGGGAGATAGGAAGAATTAGGCTAAGAGTTAAGTCTTCAAACTTTGTAATCATGTTGGGGATAGAAAAAGTGAATTCAATAATATTGATATTCCTTCTTGTTATCCCTTTAACTCCGGGAGCATATTTGGGGGAAGCTTTGTTGTCTTAAGGGTTTGAGAGAAAAATTTGTAAAAAGATACATATAAGAAGTTGATCAGAGAGTTGAGCCATGATATTTCACAATCATGTTAGGGGTAAGGAAAAAAAATTATTGAAAGTGATATTTCATCAAGTATGACCCTAAAAGAGCATAAGTTAGTTGAGAGAAAGGAAGGTGTTGTTTAAAACAAGTAGAGACCATTCTAGGGAATATGAAATAAAAAGATAAAATGTACACTCTTTTGATGAACTTTGGAGATGAACCTAACTTAAATTTAAGTGTCTACATGTAAAAGGACCAAAATAACCTTCAAAGGGAAACAAAGGAAAGAAATTCTAATGTATGAAAAAGGCAAAGAGAGATTGATGTTGCTAGTGAGTGGACAAAGGGAAGAGTTGAGAAGGACAATTTTCTTTTATGATAATTGGTAGTTATCCTAACTAAGATTGATCTATGAAGTAGGGAAAAAGAGAATAAGAGCATTAGATAAGTAGAGACCTTGAGTGCATCCTTGAATAAGCATATTCAAGAAGTAAGAACTTAAACAATTTGAAGAAGGAAAAGTAAGTGTTCATATATGTATAATGCATGGGATGATTTTATTAGTTGAATGGTCAAAGAATGATGATGTTAAGAATGGTGGGGAAATTCTTGCATGAATGAATTCATATTAAAAGGGAAATTTGACATTGTTATCAACTTTAAACCTTTTAGGCTTCTTGAGACCCTTCTTTTGCAGGACTTGACAAAGGAAGTTTAATGGTGCCTCTAGACTTGTTGAATGAAAAGTGAACATGTTGAACTTGACTACATTATTTTTGTATTAGATCTTGGGCTCTTGTGAAGTTTATTTGATAATTGGAATTTGAATTATTTTGTGGCTAACAAGTGAAGTTTTGAGTGTGTGAATGCAGTGATAGGTTAAATGAATAAGTATGGTGAAAAAGGCTAAGAAGACATCAAGTGACAAGGTTGAAATCCTTGGTGAGGTGTAGAGAGAGAGAAGAAAGAAGAGAAATTGCTTGAGAAGAGAGAAAGTGAGTGATAAGAAGAAGAGAAAAATATGCATAATGAGGAGTTGATTATAGAGGATTTCAAGTTGATTAGCCACATGAAAATATAACCAAGAGAAGAAGAGGAAAAGAAAAGAGGAAAGTGTAGACACTAAAATTAGGTCACACCCCCTTTTGTCCTTTGTCATATAAGCACCGCTTTTTACATTTATCTAGCCATGACCCCCTTCACTCCCACTAATATTAATTTAATTAATTAAATTAAATTAATGCATTATCATCACTATATTTATTATTTAAATATCTTATTTAAAATAATAGCTACACATATAGTTCACTTACACACCTCACTAAGCCAACTCAACGTAAGACCTACTCTTAGCAAGTTACCATAACTAACTAAGACTTACCCAAACCCTAAAAATCAATGCCTACATTCCCTCTAACCACATTTCCACATGCTCACAAGAAGCTCCTAGTCTAATATGTGGGATAACGACATGAGATCCAAGAAAATCATGAGGATCTCCCTAAGTTTAGTAAATCTAGGAAATCCCGCCTTGGTACGTCGGTTACCCCTAACTATCGCCGCTTAAGACAGGACCACCCTTATCTCTTTTAACCCCTAAACTACCTTATTCTCAAGCTGGAAAAATATTGGGAGAAATTTGATGAGCAAGAACACATCTCAGAGAGATAACGCATCTTCGAGAGAGCAAAATTCTAGTGAAAATTCACATCCAAGGAAGGAGATTAAGTATCTTCCCTTCACACCATCTTAACCACGATCCGATCTATCCAAGCAAAGAGGAGTGTGCATGTAACCCATGCGAGAAGATTTTCTCCAGATCATTGATCACTTGCAGCCTTTAAATGCATCATCAACACCTCTATCCTTCACACACATACCTTCGAAATGAAATCCAAGTAATTATAACTTCATACTTCTCTGGTTTATTTCACTTCATCATTATTGTATCACCCATTGTTTATCTTGCTCTCTATTGACCTTCTCCAACATTTTCACCTCTGTATACCCATTGAAATCTTGCAAAAGCCTACTCCAGCCACCCAATACCTCATCCCGACTAACAAAATCCTTTGTGCAATCACAAAGGAGATCAAAACCCTGTTTTAGGACATTTCCAAATCTCACAGTAACCGGCACCGGTTATACCTAACCATCGTTGGTCACCCCTGACCAACACCGGTCTCTATGTTTTCCCACACAACCTTAAACAAAGACCTACCCACCTAATTTTACCTCACCCTCACTCACCTATGACCTACCTGAGACCTTTATCAAACCTACAAAACCTATAACCAATCATTTGACCTTTGGATTCTATTCTAGCTTAGCCTGTTAGATTAGATCTATTTTCTTATTATGTTTTTAAGTGAGATACCTAAATCATTTTAAAATAACAATAGGATTTACTTTGTTTACAACATTAATTTGTTTAAAATAGTGGACTGATAGCCATCTAGGAAGTATCATACTTCTCGGATCTAGCTCACACTAGGTAGTTCACTGCCCATATTGTTTAATTCCTTTTGGTGGTCTTGTTTTCATTATAGGTAGTTCCTCCTAGCCAAAAGGAAGATCTCACGATCAGTTGTGGATTTGAAAGTCATACGCACACAACAACCCATCAACCAACATTTGAATAGGTATTCCTCCTATGCTCGTTACCCTATCTGTTTCATTAACGCTTCTAAGAAACAATCTAAGAAAAAGGTGAAACATTTTGGCATACCCGGTGGGACCCATCCGGGTTCCTTGCATTTCATTCATTCCTAGGAAAAAATTTTGTGTTTGTTTCCCTTCTAAAAGTGTACACACTAATTTTCTTCCCTGGTAATCCACATCTCCTTTCTATTTGCTCTAAAGGAAACTTTTCTTTTGGTGTAATTAAAAGAATCATTTCTTCATGTTTTCTGCATTCTAGTGAAAGAGCATCCCTCTTCCTTTTCATCTTATTGTGTCATCCAATTTCACATTTTTGATTTGGGTTTTAAAATCATTGCATTTCATTCTGATTTTCTGCATTAGCTCACATTAATTGAGGGAAACCTATACGTTGGAAGTCATTACTAGCTGATGGTTGACAAACAAATCGTAGAAAAGCACTTCTATCCTTTTCTCTTTCTCTGAGTCTTACCAAACCACACAAAAATTCAAAATACATACATTCTTAAACAACATCTTACCTGGAAGAAGCTGTAGGTGATCACATGATCACGACATAGTGGGCACCTAGCTCTCTGATATGTCGAGTCATACTTCAAAGCAAAGCTTGCCCCCACCATAACATACCTGAAACCTCACCCTTTACCTCTCCTTCTTTGTAGGAAGCCATCCTCACCAAAAACACTATTTCAAAACTCATGTGTCGGGGCCTAAAATAGCATAAGATAAACAAACATAATAGAAAGGGCACTCCTAGGATCACATTTTCTTAGTGTTTCTGCTTGGCTTGTGTTTTGAGGTGAAAGATCACATTCATCACTTTTTTTTGTTCATCCTTGCACACTCCTCATCATAGCTGGTGTATTCCGGCTTCACCTAAGTGTGCTTGGGCCATATCATCATCATTTCTAGGATTCTGGGTCTGATTCTACATCAGATTTAAATTCACAAACACTTTCTTTCATCACTGTTTCAATTTCACAAGAATCATCATCGCTTACCCCCGACCTTCGTTCGTTGGTTATACCCAACCGACGTCGGTTCGAGGTCCTTTTGCTAACCCACTCAAAAGGACATTTTCACTTCAATTTCTTCCACTTTCCACAGTTTCTATCACTTTCATTTTTCCCATTGATGTTTTACACATCCCCGCATTTTCCATACTTATTAGATTTTTCCTTCGCCTCACTTTGTTTACTCACTGTCCATTTTCCATAGTGACCAACAAAGATTACTACCCGACCAACATCGGTTTTCCCTAATCGGCATCAGTTAGCCTTGTTTCACATTCCACCCACCATTTGGTCTTTTATCCACTTTTTATCACCAGATTCACCAGTTCATGTTGTTCTCAATATTATTTACGAGAAAAGGCAACCCTACTGTGTCAATACTTTTGTTCACATGGTTCGACGACACGAAGACAAGAAAACACCCTTGTATTCCACACCAGTTGCCAACCACTCCCACCTAGTCCTTCACCACCTTCTATTTTATCACCAGCCATGGATCCCATCCAACCTACCACTATCACTACCAAAGACGAGGAGTTTGCATGACTCCTTGACTAGAACCCTTGTTGCCTTGCAGTTTTACCTTTCCCACTCATCCACTCGAGACGCCTCGGGTTAGTTGATATACGACATGCCCATATCTATCCCCCCGACTCTCATACCTACTCCTACATTGGCTCCATCTCGGTTCCATGCTTTCGCATCCACTTTACCCCAGTCATTTTGTAGTTAGGTTCTGACACGCCATGACTGCCATGTACATTACCTCTGTGGCACCCATTACATCCACCATACCCTCGATGACTACCCCAAACACAACCTCATCTACCCCTAATGTCTCATACATACCTGTAGTTATGCTCCCACCTCCAATGTTGGTGAATTCTACCTAATTTTAGAACGTGGTTCTTTCCATTCCATAATCATTAGCCCTATTACCTCTAGGGTTACCACGATCCTTCCACCCCCATATACATACTATCAACAACCTCCCATTTCATCTATTATACATTCCAAGTACGTACCCCCTACTTCATTACCTTCTTCTCCACCACCTTACATGGCAACCCCATACACTAGAATGCCACACCCATTATATGCCCAAAACCAACCTCCTCATGCTATAGGAGGCATCTAATCATCACAACCCACCAATGACCTAATTAAATTGATGTTGGACAAGATGCAAACACTAGAGGCATCGGTTTCCGGCTCTTGCAACACTCTCACCTATGACGAGATTTGCAACAAGCCTATTCACCCATCCATTCCTATCTGTTCATAACTTGTACATTGGGAAATGCCTAAATTCAACCACTTCAATAGTAAGGAAGACCCACAACAACATTTGCACTCATTCAAACACAGGTGTTATCTGATCGCTCATGATGATGCCCTACTTTTGAGAACCTTTCCCATGTCCCTCACTGGACCTGTATTAGATTGGTATAGTGGGTTACCCAAACACTCTATATTTTCATTCAATCAGGTAGCCCAAGCTTTCTTGGACCATTTCTCTATCAATATCACCAAGAAGGTTACCATGACCGATCTATATTCCACACGTCAGTACGAGGATGAATCTATCGCAGATTTTGTCGCTCGTTGGTGCACTGTTGTATATATCTTCCACAAAGGGAAATATGTCGAAGAGGTCAAAAACCCGACACAAAGGAAAATATGTCGGAGAGGTCAAAAACCCGACACAAAGGAAAATATGTCGGAGAGGTCAAAAACCCGACACAAAGGAAAATATGTTGGAGAGGTCAAAAAACCCGACACAAAGGAAAATATGTCGGAGAGGTCAAAAACCCGACACAAGGAATTTCAGGTTTCGGGTTTCGGGAAACATGAGACATGAAGCATGTAGATTGCAAAGGATGTCCCGATGCTTGAGAGTTCCACAAACCCGAAACACTACCTAGGAAAATCAGGTCTTGGAGTCGGGAAACAAGTCGGGAAAGCATGGGGCGAAAACATGTCGAGCCATCCTCCAAACCCGATGCACATGCAAGTCCATTTTCTGACCCCGAAACAAAGGAAATCTTGGAAATACCGGTGGAAGCAGGTTTCGGGAAAACACAAGCATCAAACACATGTCGAGGCATCCTCCAAACCTGATGCAAATGCAGAGGAGAACCCCGAACCCGACAGGAAGAAGAACCTGACGCGAGAAATATTCAGATGGCCATAACTTTTCACAGGGATCTTGGATTCACACAAAGTTGGAATTTTTGGAAAGATTACAAGGTTGGACTTTTTGGAAAGCTTACTTTTTGGATATCTTTAATTGGGTGAGAACAAGTTCTTCAAAAATGCAAAATACAGTTCACCATTTTTTGGGTTTGTTAGGGTTCTCACCTACAAACATAATGAGATGAGTTAAGTACACTGAGGTGGTTGGGGAAGATTTCAATTCCTCTCTTCTCCCTATCTTTTTTCTCCCTATAAATTGTAAGGAGGGGCTTCTTTCTAAAGGTTGGACATTCTTGTTTTGCCCCTCCCTTCTTGTCTTTGGCAGGTAAATTTGTGGAGTTCAAACCTCCCATTAAAACTATAATGCAACTTTGCCTCTTGGCATTTTGTAGTGTATTGTGCAAATCCTTGGAGCAAATAATACATGTTTGTGGATGATTATCAACCCTCTATGTGTTCATTTGCATCCCCCTGATCTTTCACTATGAATTTGGTTATCTATGCATGATCTTGCATTGCATTTTAATGGTTTGTGTTTATTGGCAAGACAAGTGTTCATCATTCCTCGGTGCATCACCTTTGTAGTTTAGGTTTTATTTTATGCATCTTCTTACCCTATCCCCTCGGCAATCTAGATTAGGTTTTTAAGTAAACCCTTTGCATTTTTACGTGTGCATCTGAACAGAGGAATAGGAACCGGCCTTCATCTGGAGAGTTTTTCTAATTTCGCAAGGTCCCACACTTGGGAAAAGCTCCATGTTATGCAATCACACTGAGAGTCTCAACCCATCGAGTTATAGACATCTAGGGGTGTTTGTGATTCGCCATCAACATAGCACGATCAATCAACTTACCTTCCAACTTCCACAAACTAAACTCATCGAGCTCTTCACATGAGCTTGTACAGGACATATCTCCTTGACCTTGTAGGTCCAAACTTTCTGAACATTCAATGATACATTCAATATGGCATGGAAGTTAGAGATTCGTGCCATTGAAGAGAAGAAAATCCAATTACGAAATAATAATTTGGCATTCAAGTCGAATGAAACCTCTTCTTCTTCCAAAAACCAACCAATTATTCAAAGGCTAAGGGTACCACTAACGCAGTGGTACTCAAGGCTGGCCTAGCTCATCTGTCCAATCAGGCTACACCCTCATCTAATCTATCACCTATCCAGGCTTTTTGATTCAGACAAGAGCAAGTGAAAATATACCCCAATTGGGGAACCTTACTCTTCCTGTTTTAGAAAAGCTTATCAAAGTGGGTGCCATCACCCTTCCACCCATAAAATCACACACCTGGTTTTCACCATGCTTGCCTCATGCCCACGTGGTATAAAGAACATGATTTTTATAACTACCACTTTGAGTGAAGGGTCATAGTGATGGAAACTACATCACTTTCAAGAATATTATCTAAGAAATGATTGAGAAAGGTGAGTTAACTATGGATAATCCCAAAGCCACCCCCAAACCAAAATCTACAAATCTTCAAAAAACCATTTCCCAATCATGCCCCTTCATAAAATCAAACCGGTGAGACATCCATTCACAATACCCATACTCGTGAGGTTCATGAAATCTTTAACAAGGTACATGTAGCCTCTCAATTACCTCACATCCCTTCCATAGAGGAAATCCTACCCCAAAATCCTCCTTCCACATTGGAACCAACCATCACTGTTCCTTCACTAATAGAGGAGAACCTTTCATCTCCTTCATCACCAATGCGGAGGGGTCTTTTGCTAACATTGATACCATCTCACCCCTAGCTTCTCCACTTAGAGAACTTTTACCTACTGTACCTTCTCCACCCATGAGAGGAGCACCCATTACCTCTTCCATCCACAGAGGAGATCCTACTACCTCCTCCACCCACGAGAGGCACACCCATCACCTAATCCACCTACAGAGGAGCACCTATCTGTTCCTCCACTTATAGAGGAACTCTCATCATCTCTTCCACCCATCATAGGTCCAGTGGAGATACCTTTGCCTCTTGGTGAGCACTCTCCATTAGCTACCCAAAACCCAATAGACCTAATTTTGGGTCTCATACCCACTAAGTTGAAGGTGACCAATTCCCCGTCTCTAAGATGCATTTTATGAGAATTCCCATTAGGCCCTCACCAACTCCACTAAAAACATGCCATTCTAATGTTTGGCTGATCACTTAGCTTATGTGGATAAGACTTTGTTATGGGGGTGCCTCTTACTCCTGTCTCAACACAGATTTCGTAGATCCCTCAATGACACCTCCACTATCTACCCAAACACATTTCCAACCATCAAACCACATACAAATACTATTGCAACTCCTTCCACAATAACCGTTAACACTCATACCAAACTCTTACCCATAACCTGACCTATACCTAAACCCAAACCCATACCCACAACATTTACCTCCACTAAACCTATTACCACTTTAGGGGTTACCCCAACCACCAGCCTTACTCATCCACCTATTAAACTAGATTTAGCTACATCCTCCAATGTCAAAACCACACCTACTTCGACACCCAAACCAAAGAAACAAACTCATCGACCTCATACCCCAACCACACCAATCACACCCACATTTGTCTCGTCTACCTTAAAAACTTAGTTGTCCAACATGGTCAAGCACCCTTCTCCCATCCATAAACCAATAACACAAAGAACCCATTCCTTCCTCACAAACCTCTAACCTACCCAGGCACACAACATGACTTATACCCACACCTGCAGTATCTTTACCACCAATACCTCTAATACCTTCAGCTATCGCTTCACTACCCACTACACTTCAGTCATTGTCCCTCACACCCCAAGCATGACCCGCTTCATCTACCTACACAAAGACCCCCCGTTATCCCCGTGGGTAAGTCACCCTCTTCCTCCATCTTCTTTTCCTTTTAGACCTCATACACCCACATCACCTTTACCCAAGAAGGTGCAACCCAAAAACAAAACCCCATTACCCCACAACAAGGTATTCAAAACAACCCCACACCCTCCTACCCGTCCATCTATTATACCCCTACCCAAACGAACCCGACCGATACCTCAAACCACACCGACACCTAAGCCCATAGCTCAACCTATTCCTACACTTCCAAAAATAGTTCCTCGACAATCAACCACACCTACACCCAAACCCACATTCACTTCCCATTGTGATCCACTAGCAGGGTCCTATGCCAAAATTTTAACCAACCTCCTCAAGACTTCTGTTATCACATTACCGCCACTCCAACCTTACGACCCCCTCAAACCCAAGCCAAAAGGGTTTGATGATACTAAAATTTGTGCATACCATCGTGTGCCAAGGCATGATGTGGAGAATTGCAAGGCCTTGAAAATCATCCTTATCCAATTGTGTCCACTAGAAACCAACTTTGACAATGATGACCTTCTCAATGAGGATCCTGCTTCACCAACACCCATTCCCACACTACCCACTCAACAACCACAACCTCCACCCTCATAGCTCCTAGAGCCACACACAAAATTTGAAATTAACATGGTTCGCATTAGAGAACTTGCCATGCCACCACCCAAATTTCATTGCACCTAGCTGACCTCATAGGGTTTTTCTCCTCCGATAGGTTTTTGCCCTTCATGTCGTTATACCACTCACCCTACACCTTCCCCATTTGCCAACTTCCCTCAAATCAACATGATACATGTCACTACACATGTGTAGAAGGGAAAAGACAAGGCAACTGACCCACCAACCAATCCTATACCCCACATACCATCGGCACCCATACCTAAAATAACTATCCGCGGTCCCGCATACCCCATTTCTAATGGCATCACACATCACACCATGCTCAAACAACTACACCAATCTCCCCTCAAAATGTCCTTATACAACCTCATCCAAACCTCGGAATCCCATCATCAAGCTCTCATGGAGGTTCTTCAATCTATTAAGGTTTTACCCAATGACCCTACACCTGTAGCCTCCATTATCGCACCCCATCATGTAGCCTCTCTCATCAAATTACCACCTTCATCCTAACCTTCCCTTGTTTACCAAGTGGCCTCCCTTAGCTTCTCAAAGGAGGAGATCGTGCCATACCAAAAAAATGACCTAGACCTAGCCCTCTTCATCTCTGTCCACATTGATGACATATGGGTATGCCGTGTGATGATTGATAGAGGTGCTAGCATTAACATCATTTCATCCCATGCATTCTCTCAAATGTGCATACTTGACAATTGCATGCATAAACATCCAGTCATGTTGCGTTCATTCAATGATGCTATCACTACCACACTAGGCACTATCATCCTTCATGTTCGCATGGGCCCCCACACTGTTCCAGAATTGTTTTATGTTTTGGAGGGGGAATTCCAATATAACTTGTTGCTTGGTAGACCCTGGATCCATGTCATGGGTTGTGTTCCTTCCACTTTGCATCATTTTGTAAAGTTTGAACATGAAGGACACACTTATACCATTCCATATGACCCATCACATTTCAAAACATGCAAAATGCTTTACCGACCCAATGATGTGCTCATACCTGTCAAGTTGTCTACCTCTCGCAACCACTACCACTTCACCTACACCTCCACCTACCAATACAACCACTGCTTTCACCGCACATACCTCCTCTATTCCTACCACTGTTATAACCTCCATGGTTGACCCATTAGCTTCCCAATCCGTTAACTCCACCTCCGCATCGACCTCTGACACATCATCTATACCACCTACCTACATACCAACCACTGATCCCTTGGAAGGTGTTTTTCAACACCTCACTCAAGGGGAGTACCTTTATATAGTGTCAACACATTCATTACTCCGCACGAATATGGAAGCCTTCATTAACACCCTCACTATGATCACTTTATAGGAGAACGTCTCTTTTATTGTCCTCCTCATCTTCGTACTAGTCTCACCTATGGGGGACTTGATACTACCACATACATACCTAAACCACCATCACAACCCCGCCCATTTTCTATTAACATCCAATCACTTACCAATCACCATTTTTCCCACACCTTCCTACACCACTATGTGTGGAAGGGTTTTGGTTTTGGATTTTACGAGAAAGGCCACCATACCGTTATTCCATATACCACCCGTAAACATAACGACCGTAGTGGTATCAGCTTCCCCGAACCTCCTACCAAATAGGCACGCATTGAACTCATTGAAGACCCTAGCCCTCCTCCACCTTCATCTTCATCACTACCTTCACCCACTCCACCTTCCTCACCACCCTCACTGATAGAGTCAATAGATCCTGAATCTATCCCTCCTAACTTTTGTTTTTCAAAAACACCATTTCCTTGGGACCTTTGACTTATCAATGTGAAGGCGAGGCCCCTTCCACTCTTCCATTCCTATATCCTGAGATGATCGACGATGACACACCTACCATTAACGTCATTCAATGTCAGGATGATGAATCCATACTCACCTACCTTGGTGTAGAAGACTCATATATTCATCGGTTGTTACCCTCTGAGATGCAAACCATGTTGAATGAATTGACTATTGAGATCAACATTCATACTTAGGATGACCTGCACATCCTAAAGATCAAACAATCTTTAGATGTTGCTGAACAAGAAGCCATCACTTCTTTTCTCCGAGATCATAACCATGCTTTCACTTGGTCTTATGCAGACATGCCCAGTATTGACCCCACCATAGTGGTCCACAATATCATAACCATTCCCGATGCCAAACCTATCAAACAAAAGCTGAGGAAAATGCACCCTCGCATTGCTCTTCTCGTCAAAGAAGAACTTCAGCGCCTTCTTTCCATTTCTTTCATCTTACCCATTGATTATCTTCATTTCATTTCTAACATTTTCCTTGTTAGTAAAGCAACAGGGGACTTTGCATTTATACAGGACTTCCATGACCTCAACATCACCTATGTGAAAGATGACTTTCCCTTGCTCAGTATTGATCAACTGGTTGACCTTACTGCTGGTCACAAGATGCTCTCACTCCTAGATGGCTTCTTGGGTTATAACCAAATTTTTCTTACCCCGGAAGATCAGCACAAGACCTAATTCATTACCCCTTGGGGGACCTTTTGCTATCGAGTCATGCCTTTTGGCCTTAAAATGCTGGTGCTACATATCAACGTGCTATGACTTACATCTTCCATGATATCATACATCTCATATTAGAAGATTACGTGGATGATCTCTTGGCTAAATCTAAATGTCACGCCGAGCACCTCACCATCCTCAAAACCATTTTTGACTACCTCATTAAATATTACGTCCACCTTCAACCTAAAAAGTGTGTCTTCACGGTTCTCTTAGGAAATCTCCTGGGGTTTATTGTTTCCCTTCTTGGTATAGAAGTTGACCCTCGCCAAAGTCAAGGCCATTCTAGAAATGCCTCTACCCACTAAACTCAAACAACTCCATAGCTTGTAAGGTAAATTGTAGTCCATTCACCATTTCATCTCACAATTATCTCGATTAGTGTCAACCATTTCATCATATGCTTCGGAAGGATGTCTCCTTTACATGGGATGATGACTATCACAAAGCTTTTGAGGCCCTTAAAAAATACCTTCTCCAACCACCCGTACTCATTCCTCCTAAAGATGATCAACCATTTTACCTATACATATCAGCTACCGATCATTCCTTAGGAGCCATGCTCACTCATCGCAATGAACAACACAGGGAGTAGGTGGTTTATTACATAAGTCGTACTCTCTTGGACTATGAAACCTGATACAACCATCCCAAAAAACTTTCCTTAGCATTAGTTTTCATTGCCACCAAACTCCACCATTACCTACTCAACCACAAAACTTATGTTGTGACCAACACTAATCCTTTACACTTCATGTATGCCAAACCTTATCAAAATCAACACACCGCGTGATGGCTTATGATTTTAGCTTACCTTGACCTCGAATTCATTCACCAAAATGCCATCAAGGGTCAAGCTATAGCTGACCAACTGGCTGACGCACCTATTGTCGGGACCAACCCTCTAATTTTGACTTTCCCGATGAATCCATTGCTACTCTTTCCTTAGATGAACCCCCTTACCAAATTACACTGTTCTTCGATGGTTCCAAGTTTCAATGAGGGGGTGGGGCTGGTGTTATCCTCATTCCTCTGGATGGAGAACCCATGCCTTTGTCTTTCAAACTAGACTTTGACTACACTAACAATATTGTCGAATACGAAGCGATCATACTAGGTCTCCAAGCCGCCTATGCCCTAGATGTCAAATCCATTCACATCTTTGGTGATTCACGATTGGTCATAAACCAAGTCAATGGTATGTACCAATGTCGTAACAAGATCCTTCAAAAGTATAAACATCATGTCGACATATTTTTGACTACCTTTGATCATTACACCCTTTAAACCATCCCACATTCAACCAATAAATTTGTAGATACCATGGCCTGCTTAGCTTCCCAAATACCCACTTCCCCTACTAATTCCAAGATATTTGTCACCATACAAAGCCTCCATTCACCTTCTTATTTAACTCATGATGTTTACTCAATCAGAAATGACACCCCTCACCCAAGTGAACTTTGGTATAAACAATACTCCAACTACCTTTCCCTCTCCATCTTACCTCCCGATCTCACCTGTAATCTGACAACATGCCTTCCTTAAAAAGGCCTCCCATTTATCATTCTGGGGACTCCTTTATAAGCACAACTTTGATGGTATTCTTTACAATGCCTCACAAGTTTTGAAATTCCTTATACCATTAAGGAGGTTCATGATGGCATATGTGGGGTCAATTTAGTGGCCTTACCATTGCTAAGCATATTCTCCACCTAGGCTATTACTTGATGACCCTTAACCATGACCATTCCAACCGTGCGTTTGATATTCACTCGTGACCTTTGGCCCTTCTCTTAATGGGGTTTGGATCTTGTCAAAGAAATAAATCCTCATTCTTCCCAATGCCATCAATGGATCATAACTGCTACTGAATACTACACAAAATGGGTAGAATCCATACCACTCATCTCCATAAAAGTCGAGAAAATATGTGAGTTCATTAACCATCACATCATTTGCTGCTTTGGTGTCCCTCATCACCTCATCACTAACAATGGAAAACAATTCAAAAACAAAACATTGCAAAAACTTTGCAATGCCTTTGGCATTCAGCTTAGTTTCTCATCACCTTATTACCCACAAACCAACGGCCAAGCTGAATCCACTAACAAAACCCTCAACAAAATTCTCATGAAAGTGGTTGATGATACTGGGAAGGATTGGCATACACACATTCCTTTTTCCCTATGGGCATACCACACTAGTATTTGCACTTCCACTGCGGCCACACCCTTTTCGCTGGTCTATGGTACAGAGGTTGTTCTACCTCTCGAAGTCCAGATCCCCTCACTCTATATTTCTCTCCATGACATGCTCACTGATGATGACTTTCGTCAGACCATTTAGCACAACTAGAGTTATTAGACGAACGTCACCTTAACTCTTTGGATCACCTTCAAGTTTACCAACAGCGTATCAAACACACTTATGACAAACGTGTCCATGAATGGAAATTCCAAATCAGTGACCTTGTCCTAAAAGAAAATCAACACGTAACCAAAGCAGAAAAAAGTAAACAGAGAAAATTCACTCCTAATTGGCTTGGACCATACATTGTAACTCATACCTATGGATCGGTGCCTATCGTTTATCCTCACTTAATGGTAACCTTGAATCTGAGCCCCTTAACGCCTTGCATCTTCAACCATTCTATTGTTGACTCATTGTCCTATCTCATCCTTTGTCTCTTTACAGGCTCGTCCCTTGAGCGCTATGCACTTCATACACCTCCCTAACGATTACACAAGAATCATGTGACTACCCATCACTTGTTCTCTTCTCTTGAATATGTGTCCCATGGAATCGCACATAGCATGATTCTCATGGATACTTTTCCTCTACCTTTAGATGATATCCCATGGTCGTTCCACCTCTCCTTTTGAACAAGAATCCTATCCTTCACCTTGGTCTTGTCCATGATTTCAAATACCTTACATGGGACCAAACTCCTTAATTCAAACTTCTAATAAAAAGATGACTCCCTCAAAAGGACATCTTCCTCTCGACAAAATTGCTACTATAAATAGACTGCTCCCTCAAAGGACAACTATGTGAAGCTTTCAAAAAAAAAAACAAGAGAAACCGAAGCTTCCCGCATCAATCAAATTCACGAAGACCTTAAGGAGTACCATATTATTTATCCCATATAGACTTCCCACATTGATCATTCTATCAAAACAAAGAACTTTTTAGTCATGGACTTGCCCATTATGACCTCAAACTTCTTGCCCAAAATCCTTGTCACTCAAAACATATAAAATTAACTACCTTTCACCCACCTTACCATTTCCACTCTCATTTCCTACATCGCCTCAAGGGACATCTTGGAATTCCAACATTCGGTGATCTTGTGACTACCTTCATCGTAGAATAGTTAATCGTGTAATGCCTTTCGGTCTTGTGTTCATCACCCCCTTCAAGGTATGATCTACTCGGTATGATCCTACCCAATCAGGTGGCTCTATTGCCCTCCTCTCATCTTTTAACCATCTTTGTTGACATTTTGATTACCTTATACAGGACTTGGTACTCAATGCTTACCTTTGGGGTAATCCTCTTCTTTTACCATAATCACCTTCACCTACATCATTTTACCTATAATCTACCCACACCTAACAAACCAAAACCCACAACATGCCCAAGCACCTATCGACTCATTTTCACACCTTCTCATTTTCTTCCCTAGCTTATGGGAGAACTACATTGGCTTGAGGTCCCTTTTTGTCGGGACTATGTAGGCAGCACTCCACGGGCATGGGGCCCTTGGAGGTTAGCTCGGCCACTCTCTACCCTAATCAATTCATCAACCATGCCTAACTCACCATTTACCCCATGCTTCACTTAGTTCCCCGTTTCTAACAAAATTGGAAATTAAGCCACATACATAACAAGTTGCTTCATATTTTATACATTTATTACACCTACCATTTCTCTATCATCACTATGCATAGAATATACCACATCTCACATATGACCCATAGTATCATTCATTGCAAAACAAATAGTGAATCACACCTTCATCTACTTTCAACACAACCATGCTTATAACTTTGACTCATCCATTCCTAAACCAACCTAACTCGACCATACCTATAACCTTTGACTCGATCCATGCCTATAACTCGAGTCAATCCATTCCTAAACCAACCTAACTCCATCATGTCTAACTCACCTAATTTCCATCCATATCAAAGTAACAAATCCATATCTCATGTAATACAAGCCATACATCCAATATCTGATAAACATATTAACACATCACCAAATACCATGAATCTCATTGTATAAATCAATAAATGTGAGTCAAAATACCTTCCTATCTCATCATGGTCATCATCTCAAGAATGTCGGCATGCAGCCGATATACAATACAAAATGTCATCGGCACACAAAGCCGGTCTCATATATACAACAAAATAATGAATCCATACAAAAAAATCTTCAAAGACGCAGTCGGGTATATGCTCAAAATATACAAAAATCACTCATACATCCTCACCATCTTTGGCACGTAGGCCGGTATGTGATCAAAAATACAAAATATATACGGCTCGCAGGTCGGCATATATATCAAAACACTATTATACATCAAATATAGGGAGGTTGCATATCATACATCTCATTGGATGTCCTCCATCTCCGTGTCACCTGTACCCTCGGCCTCATGTGCCCTTGCTAGCACATCACCTCACTCTAGTCATCATGTACTGGTGGCCTCTCCCTAATCAGGCCTCAGAGCTCGCTGCCCTCCTATGCTCTCCACACTATGTGTGTGGGATCTCATCCTCTCACTGGACACCTGTTGTGTCATGTACTCTCCATAAGATAGGAATTCTATCCTAGCTACCATGAGCTAGTCCTGATAGTATCGCGCCTCACCTAGGGCATCCCGTAGCCTAGATATAGGCATGGTTTGTGGTGGTCCCATAGGTCTCGGCCCCTATATCTGCCCTGCAGCAGCCTGTGAACTGGGACCAACTCCTGTGTATGTGGTGGTGCTACCTGCCCTTGTGCCAGTGGTGGTGCCCCCTACCCCTATCCCTGTGCCTGTATCTGGGCCTATAAGACCCCAATATGTTCCTGGGTTATGGACAAATGAGCCTATAATCCTGCCACCTGAGCCTGTAGGGCTGTCACTTGACCAACTATGTCTCCATCTCCTCAATCACCTTCACCCTCTCCCTCTGCCATCTGGGCCTACAGACTGGCCACTTGTACTCGTAGCTCAGTGACCTCTACCTATGATCCCTCCAGCTATGCCTTCAGAATACCTATCTGCATGATCAACATCGCTACTTGCCCCTATAGGGCGTCTCTCATACATTGTTATGATAGCTAAGTCAATTGCTGGGTCTCAGTGGTATGACTCATAACTGAGCCACCCACCACTGCCTGTACCTATTTGTGCATTTTACATCATCAATCCTCCCATCCACTAGCTACTACTCCTCTCATGTTGGCACTGTAGGTTGTGGTAGAGGGAGAGGCCTCTCCACTTCATCTCTCTGATACTGAGGGAAGTGCAGAGGAATATCTTGTACAAGCCCAAACTATCGTCAATCCCTATCAACCAGGATCATCTCATCCTCCCCAGCATGGTGACCCTATATCCACCTTTCTAGCTGGAGCTCAGCTACCTCCTCATGCATATGCCTATATGAGGGGAAGCCCACATATGGCCTCCAGATAATGTCCACTCTGGATAACCTCTCCAACAACTGCTTTTGAAAATGGGTCACATCATATGTCGGTCTATCTAACCTCCACTCTCCTATAACCGGCACCCATCTCCTATATCCTAACCACACACATCTTGGTGGGAATGCATCTACTCGGGCATCCCTATCGATCGAACACAGACTATGTGCTCATAGGTCTAGTAGTGCAATATAAATGTATAAAGCACAAAGCTAAACCTACGTAGCCACCCATACGCCCACAGCTCCCTATAAAGCTACACCAAGAATGTTGGTGCCTAGGCGAAGTATGTTTCATGTACCATCATATCATGGAGCACCCCCATCAATGATCAGGGAAAGCATCCACCCTCTACATCAGGCAGTACATAGTAGCACACTGCCTCCATCAATAAAACTACTAGCCTCATCTCATCCCAGGACGAGCTAGGTACATATCACCATAGCTCAAACGGCATTATGGAAACTCAACTCTGCCACCCTCACCAAATATAGTCATGATCAACTCCTTTGAGGCCTTAGAGGAGATAAAATACACCTAGGCCCCTAATATGGGTAACCTCGGAATTTGGAACACGTCCTCCGGGTAATATTCATTTCACTGTCGAGAAGGTGCAATGTGTTGGTCACGAGTCCCATCTATCGATGAGTGTAACCATCAAACTAGGTTGCCGATCAGCATGTCGGTAGTGTTGAATACCACTCAAGCCCACCGCCTCCATGTAGTGAAGCTCCACAGGGGTCGTTAGGCCGCGAATGTCACCAAAAGTGGTGGAACCCTATCTCTCATATGTAATCGTGATCGAACTCCGCATCTCGATCCAAAACATGACATTAATCTACCTCTACCATGACCTTATTCCTCACTTATCATTACCCAACACCCTATTTTTTACCTTACCCATCTTAACCACCTAACCTACATATTTTTTGGATCCTTAAGCCTAACAACCCAACCGGTCTTTGGTTCACTTCTTAACCAACTTTGGTCACCCTTAAACCGGCATCGGTCACCTATTTAGTGACCAATATCGCTTTGAAATAATCGACCACGGTTCCACATAAATAGCATCGGTCACCTATTACGTGACTAATCCTAGTTCTACCCGACCGATGACAAACAAGCTTGATCGACGCGACCACCATTGTCATGAAAAAATCCGCGACTTCCCAAACCCCCCTTTTTCTCAAACCCTCCCACCTATCCCTTTTACCCCACCTACACTGACCTACATTACCCCACAACCCCTCCCCACCCCACCTATCCAATTTCCTATCCCTCCCCCTCTTTTTTGCCCATTTTTCCCCCATACCCAATTTAACTTTTTTTCCCACCCACAAAATAAAAACACCCACAAAACTCTACTCAAACCAATTATTACACCATCTACTCTATCTAATTAACATTAAAGAGTTAGGTGCTTACCTCGTCACGCTATCACCGTCTCGGTGGCACATCTAGCTGCTATGGCCGGTGGTCCACCCGATCCCTCTCCTGCCTCTACCATCACCGAATATCTACACACACACTCCAACCAATCAAATCCCTCGCAAAGATCTCGTGGACCTGCTACTCACCAACCCAACCACCATCAACTCACACTACCAGCTCACTATCCCAAAACCTCCAGATGCCTTTCTCACTTTTCTCTCTTTTTTGTCCTTTCTTCACTTCGTAATTCATAAATGAATAATAAAAATGCAAAAAAAAAAATTATACCAAACCTAACCTAACCGACATCGGTTACCCTCAACCAAAGATCGGTCTCATGCCCTACCTAACCATCATCGGTTATCCTATACCGACGTTGGTTATCCATGACCACCATTGGTCACCCTTACCTACACATTGCCCTTACTTTGCCATTTTACCCCACCCTCTACCTTGCTCTTTACCCCATACCTTTACCCAACCCATTACCTTACCTTTCCTGACCTCATCATTTACTACCTCCATTTTTCCTCCTTTGGGGACTCATTATTTTACCCTTACCTTGGCCTTACCCGTGTCGTGACCTAGATATTTGGACCTGGACCATTGCTAGTGACCTTTGACCTCATGTGTTTGCTATACCTTGCGGCACTATTACCTATGTTGATTGACCTAATGACCTTACCTAGCATATTATCATGACTGTTTATCCTAACCCTACCTTTGGTGTCTACGGAACATACCTAAACGTTCTCGCACCTAACCTATGTCATGTTTCATGACCTTATCCTATACCTTGATACTGGATTCACTTCAACCTTGTTTGGATAAACCTATCGACCTTATATGATGTAGAGTTTGCCTTCTCTTCAACTTGGTAGCGTCTTTGATTTATATGTGTGTGTGCGTTTGATTGCTACCTATGACCCTCGACCCATTACCTAGATTACCCAAGTAGACCTTTTACCCCTTTTCCCCTATACCCACATGTATTTTCCTCACATTTACCTTTTATCAAACCACTCACCACTTTAGCTCTTTGCCTTGTCAGTTCTGGTTTGAGGGGATCACCTTCACCCACACATGGGGCAACCACATCTTATTTTTGTTAGCGTTGGTTACAAATACAAGCTACGCAACAAAAATGGGCAAAATGTAGAAACTAAAATTAGGTCACATCCCCCTCTTTTGTCCCTTGTCATATAAGCACCCCTTATTACATTTACCTAGCCATGACCCCCTTCACCCCATTAATATTAATTTAATTAATTTAATGCATTATCCTCACTATATTTATTATTTAAATATCTTATTTAAAATAATAGCTACACATATAGTTCATTTAGACACCTCACCAAGCCAACTCAACCTAAAACCTACTCTTAGCAAGTTACCATAACTAACTAAGACTTACCTAGACCCTAAAAATCAATGCCTACAATCCCTCTAACCACATTCCCACATGCTCGTAAGAAGCTCCCTGTATAATCTATGGGATAAAGACACGAGATCCAAGAAAATCAGGAGGATCTCCCTAAGTTTAGTAAACCTAGGAAATCCCACTTTGACCGACATCGGTTACCCCTAACCGTCACCGGTTAAGATGAACCGCCGTAGGTTACCCATTTTAACCCCTAAAATACCTTATTCTCAAGGTGGGAAAATATTGGGAAAATTTTGACGAACAAGAACACATCTCAGAGAGATAACGCATCTTCAGAGAGAAAAATTCCAATGAAAACTCACATCCAAGAAAGGAGATTGAGTATCTTCTCCTACACAGCCATCTCAACCATGATCTGATCTATCCAAGCAAAGAGGACTATGCATGCAACCCATGCAAGCTTTCTCCAGCTTGGTGATCACTTGCAGCCTTCAAACCCATCATTAGCACCTCCATCATTCACACACATACCTTCAGGAACAAAATCCAAGTAAGTATAACATCATACTTCTTTGGTTTATTTCATTTCATCATTATTGTATCACCCATTGTTTATATTGCTCCCTATTGACCTCCAACATTTTCACCTCCGTATACCCATTTAAATCTCACAAAATCCTACTCCAGCCACCCAATACCTCATCTTGACTAACTAAAATCCTTTTTGCAATCACAAAGGAGACCAAAACCCTATTCTGTGACATTTCCAGATCTCACAGTAACCGGCACCAGTTATACCTAACCATCGTTGGTCACCCCTGACCGACACCGATCTTTGTGTTTGCCCACACAACCTTAAACAAAGACCTACCCACCTAATTTTACATCACCTCACTCACCTGTGACCTACCTAAGACCTTTATCAAACCTACAAAACCTAGAACCAATCGGTTGACCTTTGAATTCTATTATAGCTTAACTTTTGTTAGACTAGATAAATTTTCTTATTGTGTTTTTAAGTGAGATACCTAAATCATTTTAAAATAACAATAGGATTTACTTTGTTTACAACATTAATTTTTTTAAAACCATAGACTAACAGCCATCTAGGAAGTATCACACTTCCCAGATCTAGCTCACGCTAGGAAGTTCACTTTGCCCATATTGTTTAATTCCTTTTGGTGGTCTTTTTTTTCATTACGGTAATTCCTCCTAACCAAAAGGAGGCTCTCACGATCGAGATGTGGATTCAAAAGTCATACGTGTGTAACAATCCATCAACTGACATTTGAATAGGTATTCCTCTTATGCCGTTACCATATCTATTTCGTTAACGCTTCTAAGAAATAATCTAAGAAAAAGGTGAAATAGAAAGGATGAAGAAAATAAAGTAGTGGATGCAACAAGAAATCACATAGCTTAAGAAATACATAAAACAATTGATGGTACTTTTGAAAGAAAGAGAACAAGGACAAGAAACAAGGATGGAATTATTTTTGAGAAAGCAGATTAAATTACCCATTAAGGGCCTTATAGAGAAAAGGAAGTGAATGTAGGTGAAGATATAGCTAAGAGAAGAAAGATCGGACTCAAACAATGTGAAAACTTTGAAAAGAAGAAGATGCTAAGAGAGAAGACAACGAGAGGTGAAAGAGGAAGTAATTATTTAAGAAAGCATGCAAATAGAAGATGGAGAAGAGGTAATAAGGAGATTTTTAGCCTCCATAACAGTAAAATAACTCAAATATTAAGAGTGTATAAGTGAAGAAGTTGATAATGAGGGAAAGAAATAAGAAATAGAAAGGGTAGAGCAGCTTGTAGGCCATTTTGAAGGCTTGGAAATGGATGGAGAAGAAGAAAAATCAGATTAATAGTTTTTATTGAATATGAAGAACAGCTAAAGAGTGAAAGAAAATCCCTTGAGGAAGCTTTGTATGGAAAAAGAGGTAATTATGATGAGGAAGAGGTTGAAATAATAATTAAAATCATAGAAATTGAAGAAGAAATTCCAATGAGACATGAAGAAAAAGAAGACAAAGATGAAGGGAGGAAAGAAGTAATGAATGAGACCAAATGGTCTCCAAATTTTTCATCTAATTGTATTTTTGATTGTGTTTGTGCAGGTTTGATATATACATAAGTAAATATAATTTAAGAAAAAGCTCTTAAGAGATCTTACAAGAAGAAAATACAAGATTAAGTTCACATTTTAGGGAACAAATCCATAAAGGTGAAGTTGAAAGACAAGTATAAAGAACAAAGAAAGAAAGAGATAGAGAGAATAACTAAAAGAGAAGTGATTTCAAGAGTGACCTATGACTGGAAAAAGAGGAAGAAAAACATTTAGAATTCATATATTTTCGCACCTTGGGAGTATGATGCAAGAGCATCATACCTTGTACACTTGTAAATGTAAAAAAATTTGTTTTCAATGTGGTATTTCCTTTATCTATGTCTGATTGGTCTTATTTTAGGTGTTTGACAAGTATTCAAGTCATTGGGGGTACATAAATCTCTTTACATGGAGTTTGGAGTTTTCCCTCCAATGTTGCATATTCAAAATTTAAATTCCTGAGTCATAGCTCAAAGGCCTAAAGTTGTAAATGAATAAGCATAAAAACTTTTCATAGACCTACATGATATAACTAGGGTGCTCCTTTGAGTAAGGTGATCTTAAGATGAATAAATAACTAAGGAGGAGTTAGTTAAGTGATAAAAATGATAAAATTAAGCTCATTAGTGTGGGAAGAGTTAATTAGGTTTTTTGGTAATGTTGTACTTAAGGTGAAGCTTTCAAGGAAGAAAAATAGGAGGTAGAGAGAAGGAGGAGAATGGAACTCCAAGAATATGTAAATAGGAATGAGGAAGAGAATCCTCATGGAAAGAGGATAAGAAATATGCAAGATTGTATGGAACTGTATTTTTAATAAAAGACTATGTTTTGTAAGTGTGAAAACTGTGTATCATTTTTGTAACTTTTATATAGTTCAAGGGTTTTGTACGATGAAAATCTTAGTGGATGCAAATAATATCCTTTGTAATCTCAGCATGAAATTTATTACATGACACTATAAAATCTTATGCTATGATTGAAGGAAATGAATATAATATTCTAATTGAACATGATAGTGAAGGTTCTTTATTTTATAATGTACAAGGCATTTGGTGTGTGAATGTAAGGTTATATGGTGTATCCATTAGTGAATTGAATTAATGAAAGGTTGTATTGAACTATGGAGAGAGAATGATAAAAACAATTGTTGACCAAAATAATCTCTCACTTATTTTGGGTTAATTGACACCATTTTTCCCTTTTGTGCTTCAATCTGAATTTTAAAATATTTTAATCTCTTAAGGCCCCCTGAAAGCATTTCCATCAGATAGGAAATTTCTTCCCATTTCCATAGATATAAATAATTCCTTCTAACTCCTCATATTTCACAAGTTACGGGTCGGCGGGCCTTGGAAGGATTTTTGCCAAATGCGGGCCGACGGGCCTAGGGACGACCTTTTGTGAATGGAAATTGTGGACCGAAAAGGCGGCAAAAGACATTTTGACTTTTTTGCACTTTTCACAAAAAGGCACAAGGATAGTTATGGGCCCACGAGCCGAAAAGGATTTCTCATGAAAAGTGTAAAATGCGGGTCGGTGGGCCCTGATATGTCTTTTTTCCCAAATGGAAAATATAGGCCAAAGGGCCCAAGGATGACTTTTTGCCAAAACCGGGTCTACGAGGCCATGGGGGAAATATTTTCCAAACGTAAATGTGTGTTGGCGGTCTGTGGGAGACTTTGGAACTTTTACACCTTTTCACAAAATGGCACGATTTCAAGTGTGGGCCCGCAAGCCCGGGGTCTCATCGGCCATTGAAAAGTCACATACCCGCAGAGGGTGTCATATGTCTCATCGGGTAACTCTAAGGATAGAATCCAAAATGGAGACCCCAAACAGTGCCAAGCTTCCACATGTCCCAAGTCCAAAAAGGGGACAGAGTCGGCGTTTAAATTGACTAAGTATAAGAGTGTTAGTGGAAGCCTCCACATGTCTTATCAATGCAATTTCATAAGTGAGGCCCAAAGTGGAGACTCAAATGAGTGTTAAATCTCCATGTGTCTAGGGTTTGAAAAAAATCAAATGGGAAACATGGAAAATCAGCTAAATATAGAGGGCCGATGGACGGCGCCACGTGTCTCATCGGCGTAAATTCAAAGGTGCAACCAAAAGCAGAGACTCAAACAAGCGCTGGCCCTCCACGTGTCCAAATCCCAAAAAGGAAAAAGTAGTCATTGAAAAGTCCAAGTAGAGGTAGGCTAGTGGAAGGATCCACGTGTCAACATGGCGTAACTTCAAATGTAAAATTTAGAGCACGTTCCCAAATGTGCACTAGACCTCCACATGTTCGAGGGTCGAGATATGCCCCATGAAAAAAAAAGAGACTTAACGAAAACACAAAGAAATATGGCAAGGCCGCAGAAGGTGCCACATGTCTCCTTAATGTAATTTAATAGGCATAACCCAAAAGGAAATCCCCAAATAAGTGCTAACTTGCCACTTGGTCAGAGTCTAAAAAGTTAAGGTCGGCCATTGAAAATTCCAAAAGCCTACAAAACCCTCCACGTGTCTCAACCACACAACTTCAAAGGTAAAAACTCAGGAAATTTTCCAAATAAGCATGAAGCCTCCACATGTCTCGGGTCGTACATTATCTCCACTAACAAGAGGGACTCAGAAAATACAAAGGAGCCCAAGGAGCCCATGGAAGCCACCATGTGTCGGCTTCGGTGTGATTTCAAGAGTGAAAGGAAGGAGCCCAATCATCAAGATGCGCAAGGATTCCACATCAACCCGGTACAGACAGAATTTTTTAAATATTGTGTGCCCATGACCCTGATCTTTAGACATCCATATTGTTCGACCGAAACTCGTTTTGGCCGGAGAGGATTTTTGGAAAGATCTTGGCATCGGCTTCTCACCTGCCTCCATTAATGTTTTAGCCTACTAATTTTGGGGGTTTTCAAGTCTCCCACCTTCCACCATGATGAAGAACGGGCCTCTTTCTTTCCCAGTGAGGGATAGTGATGGAGGAATGGGTGTTATAGTAAGATTTTTCATTTTGGAAAGTGGATTTCAATGCTTTCTAGAGTGGCTGGAGTAGGCGGAATTTAATGCATATCTTAAGGTGGTTAAAGAAATATTTGGATTTTCCCTCTCTCTTCCTCTCTTTCTTTTATATATTGTAAAGGAGGGGCATATTCAAATGGTTTGTCGTTGTTTCTCTTCTTCCCCTCATCTCTCTTTCTTCCTTAAGGTAGAATGTGGAGTCTAAGCCTCCTCTCACATATCTCTAGTAATGGCATTTTATTGCTCCTTTCCCACCGATGATGTATCGTGCAACTTTTAGAGCAATAAAATTTGTTTCATGATGCTTCTTGTCCATCCTTTCTCTTTTTTGTCTCTTCTTGCCTCTCATCATTGAGGGTATACTTTGTACACTTTGGTGTTTTGTGTAGGTTCTGGGAGAAGTGTTTAATGGGTTTTGAAGTGGTTTTCTATGTGAATCTATCTCTGGTCCATGGTACATCTTGTCCACCCTCTCCTCTTCTCACCTCTCTCCACTTCAGCGGTTTGGATCTCGTGATCGGCCACTTCCTTTTCGGTGTATCACCGCTTAGTGTAGGCTCTCATTCCCTCTCTCTCTCTCCCTATCTCCTTGGAAAGGTTATATTAGGATTAGTCAATTTTTGCCTACACTTGAGTAGCTTGTGGCGGGTAGATTAAGAAACAGAACCACCTTCTCTCGGAGGGCCATCTCAAGTCCGCAAATCCCGTAGCTTGAGAGATGATCCATGTTGTGCAATCACACCAAATTCCCACCTAAGACCCAAGGCCATTCCGGGGTTGTTGTGATTCTACACTAACATTTTTGGCATGCCAAATGGGATAGGTATGAAGCACCTTACCACTTCATCTTAGTGGGTTGGTGTGCTCCTATTAAGATTCGGCATTTTGAGGCACATGAAAAACACATTTGGCAACTCCATCTCGGTCAACAACCCATATATGAAGTTGCAGACCTTTTTCCACCCATCTTCACCCACCTTTTCTTTCCATATCTTTCATTTTCTCCCATTCCATGAAGTTTTGAAATCATAACTTCATTCCCATCTTGGAACTCACACTTGCAACAAGAGAGAGCGCAATCTACCTCAAATGTATTTCCCAACTCCTCAAGATCAACATTATGATCATATCCAAAGCGATTATGCTTACCCATATGAGAAGTGTTAATACCAATTTGGCCAAGGGGCTTATCAAGAGTAGGTGTGTGTGTTCAATGGTGACAGATACATGGAGAATGTTGGTTTGTTGAGAAGATCCAAAGAATGGAGGCTAGCATGGTACAATCTAGGGCTACAACACGATGAAATCATTGAGAATTGGTTATAGGGCACCTTGTCTATGGACTCCACCATGTGCTAAACGATTAAAACCCTTAGAGAAGGCTGACTTCATGACTAAAATGTTTCCTCAACATGCAAAGTGGATTGAGGATATTGAGGCTTATGAGTTGGACATAAGACAACCTTGTCAATGGGTAAGTCCACCACCTCCTAGATTTTCTTTTCCTCTTCCTAAGTCAATATCATGATAAAGAGTGCCAAGATTCAATCCCCTCACTTGCTGCCCCAAGTGTTGATTTCCCTTCTCCATCTCCTAATCTTCCATCCCACCTCAATTCTTCTTCCGCCCTTTCCGTTCCCAAATAGTCATTCCCTCAAAAAAAAAAAATTTCCACTCCTCTCTCCACCACAAACATTTACAAATCTTGTTGAACCCAAACCTTCTACTCCTCTTGCTTTCCTAAGTTCATGTTGACGAGATATTTCAAAGACCAGTCAAGGAGAACAACAAGAAGAGGGACGAATAGAGAAGAAATGACAAAAAAATGAAGGGTTGGGATGCCAGATTTGGGTTTACAAAGATTCCCTTGATGGTTAAGCCAAAAGAGGAGGTCAAGGTTAAAGAGCCAGTGGTGGCCGAGGCTGAGTTTGTAGAAGAAGAAGAACAAGAAGGAGAAGGAGAAGATTAGAAATCTGTTTTCTCTGAATGCAGTGTCCATGATGGCACTTTATCTAAAGAGGATGCTGATCTAATCCAAGCTGCACAACCAATTAAGGAGGAAGAACAACCAGCTCCAAGTCCCATTGAAGAGGAGAAGTTGGGAGAGATCAAATTAGAGTTGAGGCCACTTAGTGAAGAAAGCATTATTGAAGATTTTTTGTTTTCATTTCAAGGGCTTGATTTGATTGATGAACCCATGAAGGAGGAGGACCATATAGTTTTAGAGGCTCCAAGTGCAAAGAAGGCCATAGAAGAACCTTCAGTTCTTCCTCCCACTTCATCCCCTTCAAGATATAATGTTTAAGAATTTCAAAATTCATGTTTGAGGATGAAGGGAAACATGGTGAGCAAGCTATAGATCGGAAGGACACCATGGAGGAGGTAGAGGGCATGTAGCAAGACAGCGAAGGAGGCAAACTATCTCGTCGGACTTGGAAGATTTCTTTGATGGAGATGAGCTCGAGGAGATCACATTATTTTCTCCTCCATCATCCAACTTCCAAGAAAATGAGTCTGATACCATGAAGGAGAGCATTCAAGTACAATAGCCTACACTTCATAACAGCCTTCTAGAACCAAGGTTTGAAGATATGAATGTTCTTCATAAGAGATGGAAGGAAAAGAGCAAGAGGATGTCACCATCCCTCTCACACCATCCACCCAAGAAGGTCAGCAAGAAGACTTCATTCTTGGAGTTGAGTTTCAGAGAAATGGGAAAATCCATCAGATTAGACTGTGCCCAATCAAGTACTTGGCTTCATTAGAACCAAGGGAGAAGCCAAAACTAGTCATGCCCACTTCAGGGCATGAGGATGAGCTCCAAAGTACCAAGGGTCACCATCAACACCTCCATGAGTCTAATGCCAATCAACTTGAGGAGGTATTTTTGGTTAATGTTGATACCTTGATGATGTGGGTCGAGGATGGGCTTATTGTTAGTTTTTCACTCATGTAAGTAGCCATATTGAGTGTCAAATAATTTACACAATTGCCCTTTTTGAGAAAGGGAAGAAACTTCTCCCTGTCATTTGTAGGATTTGTTTGAGTCCCTTTTTCTCTCTAGTTAGTGTAAGAGTAGGTTTAGATTTTTTTTTCAGTAGAACAAGTGCTTCTACACACTCTGCATATTCCACTTGGAGCATGTATGATTTTCCTATTTTGTATATAGTGTGTTGTGGTGTTTTTTTTCTCATGCACAGTGCATTGGACATGGCTTTTGGTGAGGTTAGCTCTAGTTCTAGTAGTTTCCTTGTGGCTTAGGGATCATATTTTCAAAGTTCAGATCATATTTTTGTTTACCAGGTAGACTCCATGTCCAATGTATGCTTCAAGGCCACTGATCATTTCACCTAGCAGGAAGGTGATCCCCATGAGTTGCCAAATTGTTGACCAAAATAAGCTCTCACTTATTTTGGGACAACTGACACCATTTTTCCAATTTGTGCTTCAATCTAAATTTTTATATATTTTAATCACTTAAGGCCCCTAAAATCATTTCCATTAGATAGGAAATTTCTTCCCTTTCTAGAGATATAAAGAAGTCCTTCTAACTCCTCGATTTCACAAGTTACGAGCCGAGCCTTGGAAGGATTTTTGCCAAATGCGGGTTGTGATCCTAGGGAAGACCTTTTTCCCATGGAAATTGTGGACCGGCGAGGCAGCGGAAGACATTTTGACTTTTTACACTTTTCACGAAAAGGCATAAGTATAGTTACGGGACCACGAGCTTGAGAAGGATTTCTTATGAAAAGTGTAAAATGTGGGTCGGCGGGCCCAGACATGACTTTTGTCAAGAACGGGTCTACAAGACTGTGGGGAAATTTTTTTCCAAATGTAAATGTGGGCTGGTAGGTCTATGGGAGACTTTGAAAATTTTACACCTTTTTGTAAAATGGTGTGATTTCAAGTGCGGGCCCACGAGCCCGTGAGGTCTCATCACCAAATGTTGAAAAGTCACACTCCACGAGAGGGTGCCACGTGTATCATCAAGACAACTCCAAGGATAGAATCCAAGAGGGAGACCCCCAATAGGTGCCAAGCTTCAGTGTGTCCTAGGTCTAAAAAGGGGATAGAGTCAATCATTTAAATCGAATAGGTATAAGAGTGTCGGTCAATCCTCCACATGTCTTATCAACATAATTTCAGAAGTGAGGCCCAAAGAAGAGACTCAAATGAGTGCCAAATCTCCACGTGTATAGGGTCGATAGAAATCAAATGGGTAGAAATCCCAAATCAGCTAAGTATAGAGGACCAGCGGATGATGCCACGTGTCTCATCGGTGAAAATTCAAAGGTGTAGCCCAAAGTGGAGACTCAAACAAGCATTAGCCCTCCACCCTGTCCCAGGACTCGAAAAGGAAAAAGTGGTCATTAAAAATTCCAAGCGAGAGGAAGGCTAGTGGAAGGAGCCACATGTCAAAGACGATGCAACGTTAAAAGTAGAATTCAAAGTAGGTTCCCAAATGTGTGCTAGGCCTCCACGTGTCCAAGGTCGACAAATTCCCCCAAGAAAAAGAGACTTAATCAAAACACAAAGAAATAGGGAAGGCTGCGGAAGGTGCCACATGTCTCATCGGCGTAATTTTAAAGGCACGACCAAAGCGCAATCCCCAAATGAGCACCAACCCGCCACATGGTCGAGTCCAAAATTTAAGCTCAGCCATTAAAAAGTCCAAAATATTGCAAAAAGCCTCCACGTGTTTCAACAAAGACAACTTCAAAGGTAAAAACTAGGGGCATTTTCCAAACAAGCGTGAAGGCTCCACGTGTCTTAGGTCAAGCACATTGTCTCCACCAACAGGAGGGACTCAAGAAAAATACAAAGAAGCTGAGGAGCTAGTGGGAGCCACCATGTGTTAGTCCAAAGGCAATTTCAAGAGCAAAAGGAAGGATCCAAATCTTCAAGATGCATGAGGCTACCATGTGGACCTGGTATGGATAGACTCTTTTAAATATTGCGTGCCCGCAACCTTGATCTTTAGATAGCCATATCTTTCGATTGGAAACTCAAATTTGGGTGGGAGAGGATTTTTGGAAAGATCTTGGTGTCGGATTCTCACCTACCTCCATTAATGTTTCAGCCCACTAATTTTTGGGGTTGTCAAGTCTCCACCTTACCGCCATGATGAATAATGAGCCTCTTTCTTGCCCAATAAGGGACAATGATGGAGGCATGGGTGTTGTAGTAAACTTTTCATTATGGCGGTGGATATCAATACTTCTAGATTGAATGGAGTAGGTAGAATTCAATGCATATCTTAAGGTGGTTGAAGTAGGATTCAGATTTTCCCTCTCTCTTTCTCTCTTTCTTCTATATATTGTAAAGGAGGGGCATATTCAAATGGTTAGTCATTGTTTCTCTTCTACCCCCATCTCTTTTTCTTCCGGAGGGTAGAATGTGGAGTCTAAGCCTCTTCTCATGGTCTGTAATGGAATTTTCTTGCCCCTTTCCCACCGATGATGTACCAAGAAAATTTTGGACTAATAAAATATGTTTTGTGATGCTTGTCCATCCGTGCTTATTTTTTTGTCCTTCTTACCTCTCGTCATTACGCAAGGTATAATGTTCATACTCGATATTTGTTGCAGGTTCTAAGAGTTGTGTTTAATGGGATTTGAAGTGGTGCTCCATGTGAATGTATCTATGGTCCATGGTGCATATTTTCCAACCTCTCCTCTGCTCACCTCTCTCTACTTCAAGTAGTTTGAATCTATGATTGACCACTTCCTTTTCTATCGTATCACCACTTAGTTTAGGCTCACTTTCCCTCTCCCACTCTCCTTTTCTCCTTGGAAAGGTTAGATTAGGATTATTCGGTTTACCGCACTCGAGTAGCTTATGGCGGTAGATTAGGAAGTAGAACCAGCCTTCTCTAGAGGGCCATCTCAAGTTTGTAAGTCCTACATCTTGAGAGATGGTCCGATATTGCACAATCACACCAAATGCCCACCTCAAACCCAAGGCCATTTGGGGGTGTTGTAATTCTACACTATCAAGAATTGTTATCTCTGAATCAAAGCACCCTATGATTTACACAAGTGTGTGTCCTTGAGCTCATAGTGTGATTGGATAACATGGATACTATCTCCAAGTTGTGGGACTTGCTTCTTAATATAGACCTCCAGAGAAAGTTGGTTCTTGCTCCTAAAATACCTGCCACGATCTACTCTAATGTAGGAAAAACTATCTATCCTAATCTAAATTTCTAAGGGACCAGGAGAGAGAGTGCATGAAAAAAATCCTACACTAAAGCGGTGATACACTAGAAAAGGATAGTGTGAGAGTAGTCTTCCAATGTGTGGAAAGTAGAATCAAAGTACATACTAGAAGGGGTGATAATAGTTCTCCACAATCTAGCAAATGCATTCACATCAATATTCCATACATGCGCAATAAAAATGAATCCCTACAAGAGTATAAGATAGACATAATATATATGCAATAAGATTGAAGGGGAAAGGGAATGCAACAAACACAACAGGGAAGATACATCCACAAACTTGCATCTATTGCTTCATGAGTATGCACAATCTAATCTATTACAAGATAAGGGCCTGGATCACCATGTAAGGAGTCCACTATAATGGCCTATAGAAAATTGGCTTCACAAAACAATTTGATATATTTTTTCTACAAAAACTATCTCTCATTAAAATGATCCCTACACTCCAATTTATAGAAATTTTAAAAGAGAAAGGGAGAGAGAGAAAATGAAAATCCCGAAATTTTTGCTTTAACCACTTGCAAAAGGTATTAAATAGAGTGAAATTATGTTCTATTTCTTACAAAAGGATCCCCATACTACCCCATAACTTGTAGTAGTGAGCTATGTCATCCCATGCTTCATTAATGGATCCCAACCGCAAAATAAAACCATTGTTCTAAATCGGACACGTTTTCTAAAAATCACCATTGATTCCTCATCAAATTTATGATTTCTCAATTTATGTGCATTGGTCTTAAAAACATTATTGCAACAGTACCAATTTTTTACATTTTCGTTGAGAAATGCAAAAGTTATGGCTTTCTGAGTGTGGGCAGCTATTTTGGGTCTACCAGGCATTTCTGTCATTTGACAGAATTAGGATCTTATTTTATAGATCTAGAGATTTTTATTTTATTTTTATAGAGTAGAGAACATCATGCCCATTCCAAAAGTTTAATTTTGTGAAAATCAGAGCTCGGGGTCAAAAGTTATGGCCATTTGAAGTTCGGGGTCGATTTACACTATTTTTCTCTTGCATGT
This sequence comes from Taxus wallichiana var. yunnanensis, assembly GCA_018340775.1. Classification (NCBI taxonomy): domain Eukaryota; kingdom Viridiplantae; phylum Streptophyta; class Pinopsida; order Cupressales; family Taxaceae; genus Taxus; species Taxus wallichiana. The sequence goes on from CM031239.1 coordinate 480,003,709, forward strand.
GTCTATATCGGTATTGCGGGTCTTGGTGTCTTAGTTGTCCTGAAAAAAACCTTGATCCACCCACAAGTCTCCTTCCTATCGTTATTTTCATAAAAATCAAGTCCTAGCATCCTACTTGTCCCAACGTTGACCGGGCCATGAGGGTCGTTGACCGCCGCCGCCCGCATCCCTTTGACCCACCTTATAAAATCAAACAAATCGGGTTTTGAGTCCCAACCGTCCCCAAGTGTACTGTGGCCTGGCTCCAAAAACTTGAATTTTTCAATTTATTTGCAAATTGGTCATTTTAGCCATGTGGGTCCCGAATGTCCCATGCGTACTATGCGGCTCGGGCTCTAAAACCTGATTTTGTCGATTTCTTTGTAATCGGCCATTTCTTTTGCATTTTTGCAATTTTTTCTAATTCTTTGAATTTTTCTTGGATGGGGAAGTTAGAGAGAAACCAGAGGGGCCCCCAAAATCCAATTTTTTTCCCTTCCATCATTTTTTCTTGCTCCAGCATGAGGAGATTATGTAGGTTATCCAAATTACCTCAAGGGGTGAATTTGGGATAACAAGAACCTTGTATTAACCATGCATATATAGGCTGCTACAAGAATAGGACACTTCATTGACATGTGTGGGATAAGTTTTGAGGTCACTCGTAAGGTTTAATCTTACAAAACTTCAATATTAGATATTAGGTGAAAATTTCAAGATTTTGTTCAATCATAGAAGAAATTTATTTTAAAAATACCCCTCCCGGATTCCTAAGGAGGGTTCACCGTGAAAGTGGTAGGGTTTAAGTTTTTACACATCAAAAAAACTCCATTTACCTTAAAATATTTTAGAGGGAATGATAATGAATTCAATAAAGGGATTTTGAAGAAATTTTGAGAAACCTAGGGTTACATTTTTATTTTCTTGACACTTCAGACCTAGGTTGAAAAATACAATCAAAAGAATAATTAGATGGGTGATTTTACAAAGGAAGACATATTTATAATTAGATTTTGAGTTGGATATTTTACATGATCAAAGAAATCTTAAAAGGGTACTCAAAGAGGTTTTGTTCCCTCAGTCCAAAGTCTCTCACACTTCTGAACATGGTGTTGAACAGGATCTTTCCCATAAAATTCATAGATCTTAAAGGGTACATTTCTCCTTTGAAATATGGCAAAGATCGCAACTCTCACTTCACACCACTCCACAAGATTATCCCTATATGTAATCCATCAGCCCGTTATTGTCCCATATAGAGTATAAACTAGCATATTCTCCATTCAACTTGGTCTTTCCATCGGCCTCCATAGCACCCGAAAACACCTCGGGATTTCCCTCGTCGGTGTGCCTTGGTACTGGTTCCTCCCTAAGTGCCTTACAGATTGTGGCCTTCTGACACACATAAGGAAACTCTTCATTTCTCATTCAACCATGTTATAAGTCCCATGTGCCCAGTTATCACAAGAAAAAATTATTGTATCACTCACAGATTGTGAATCATCCCACTAAATCACTTCTTCCTTTGACAGTTCCAACACCTTAGGATCCCTGATGGTGTGCACATAAATTTTGTTTATATCCTCTTTACTCAAAGGTTCTACATAAGGTAAAACATTTCCATCTATCAAAGGGATGATTACACACTCCTTATTTTCAAAGTTGATATAACCTTTATTGAAACATAGATCAAAATTATTTTCATAACACCAGGGGCACCTAAGTAATGTTGGAAAACTATCTACTTCTGCGAGCGCTAAGACCTCAAAATCACCAATAAACTCAGCCCCTAAATTTTAATAGTGGCATCTTTTAAAACTCCAACGAATGGCTTTAGTCTTGTTTGCCATGAACAACACATTCGAAGATGGCTGCAATGGTGGTCTCCCCATCTGTAGCCACATGTTCAAAATGAGTACATTTACTTCCACACCTATATCAATGAAAATTTTACTTAAAATCTAACCATTAACAACTACATTTAACATGATCTCGTTAGCATAATCAATACTATGAGGAGGAAAGTTGGCATGCCAAGATTTGTCTCCCGCATTCTCCCTCAACACGTGGTACCTTTTCTTTAGACTTTCCCCTAACAATGGAATGATGTTCTCTTGGTGAAACAACTTAAAAACCTCCTTATTTTCATCCACATTTGTTTGGGGTAGCACAACCGCATTTTTCCACTACTATTTCCATGATTGTTCCTTCCAGATTTTATATCACCTTGCAAATTCAATAACCTACATGGATTCTTGATACACTTCCTTCTAATGTGTAGGGTTAGGATACTTTACATTGATAACCTCATATTTTGTAATAACATGCTTCTTTTTAGGAACATCAAGGGCACATGCAGCTTGAGATCGAGTAGTAACAAGGAAAGGTAGCATTTCAGGATCAGGTGCTAATGTGGGAATCCACTTATCTCCCACCATGTGTTATAATTTTATCATCCCTGCACCCTTATCTTGCTTGTGTTTCTTACACATATGCTCATACAATTCCAGGAACTCTTCATACTTATGATTCTTTCCGCACTAGGAAAACTATGTTCTAGGGACATTCATGTCTATATTGATTGGGTGATCCACAATCGTAGCATGTTCCATGAGAAAAATCACTCCTTCCTCCACCACAACCATGACCTCTTAATCCTTCACCGTATCCTCAACCCCAACCACCTCCATCAAGGATCCCTTTATTATTCTTTTGATTCTATCCACGAATATCACCTTGCTCCTTGGAATTGTTTACAAGACTTTTCTATCGCATACCCATATCAATTGCTTCATGAATTTGATCAATCAACCAATAGTTCTTTGTGTCATGATTGTGTGATTTGCAAATCTTACGATGCTCGGACATGTTCTTCCTAATAGTGCACTTGCGATGAAGGACACCTACTTGAATCATTATCCAAATGACATATTTTACAATCCAAAATAATGACACATACTTTTGATCAATGAGGGAATCTATCCTTAGTATGACCTTCCACTTTGTAATTTGTACACCACAAGACACTCGTGCATCTCATTAGTTGAAATGGGTGAGAATTTTTGTAATCGCTAGCCATAGAAGTATTATGCACCTCCAAGAAGGGGCTTACTCTAGTGTCCACACTCCCAATGGCCTCAACATGCAGAGTTGCCTCAAAAGCCTCACACAGATGTATAAAATTTTTGTGTGAGTTCCCTCCTAAATGGGGTTATCAAACCACCAATGAACCATTGTGCATGTTGACTAGGATGGATATCAAAGGAGAAATTTGATAACAGAGTCTTAAAACAAGCATCATATTCCCTTACACTTTCATCCATGCCCTACTTGATATCCTTCAGTGTGTTAATGCTCTTCTACTCAAATTCAAGAATATGGAATTCTACCAAGAAGGCATCACGCAGCACCTTGTAATTCACACCTTTCTCTCGATTCGGATCAAACTTCCTATACCAACTATGTGTGTTCCCCGTAATGAAGTTACAAACTCACTTGTGTTGCACTCTAGAGATGTAATCCCCTTAGTGCACTATAGTATTTCATACATATGAACATGCTCCACATAATCTTCAATGCCTCTGTACTCTAGGAGATGAAGGGACATCTCATAATACACCTGTTGGGGTTGGTGTGGACCCTGACCACCTAGTCTAGATCCTGTATTTCCTCTTGTGTTCCCTCCACCTCTAGAACCACCAAATCCGCTAGATCCTGAACCTCTAAATCCTCCTGATCCTCCTCCCATGATGAGCATTGGACTAGAGGATGTACTACCTTGTGTACCAACTGTTGTGCTAAATTTAACTCCCATATGATGTGAATTTTTGCTACTTCCAGGATGTGTTCCCAAGGTTATGCATTCCCACACTCTGTCATGATTACGCGCTGCAACGTATGTCTCAAATTGACCCTAAAAATGATGTTGTCACCTGTGACACCATAAATAATTGTGTTTATTAACTAACTCCCGTATTCAAAGGAAAATGATATCCAACTATTAGTACTCTATCACCACTACTAACTCCGATTATTAATAAATTTTTCAAGGACTAGATCACCAGTGCAAGGGAAAGGTCACCCGGTGGGACCATATGCATACCTATAGACCTTACTCTTTCTTCTTCTCGACATTCTCTCATTAGAAGCCGAGGGGATTCTCTTCCACTCTTACCTAAATTGGGAGTACCAATTTCTCGGTTCCACATCCTCTGCGTGAACTTCAAATCATTTGTGCATCACTACCTCAACAACACCATAAACTCCTCATTATTGTACTTCTTCACTAATTTCATATCCCATGTTTCATTATAATTAAGCCACCTTTCTTCTCTTTCCCATTCTATCGTAGGATCCGTCATCTTTCACCTCACCCGCTTCTACTCCTATGCGTGGTGCTAGTTTAGCTAGCCATAGGTTTATCTTCAAAATCCAGAGTTACCATCAAGATCTCAATTAATAAAGGGATAGTGTGCACAAAATATCCTCTAGGGTCATGAGAAAACTAAAACTCAACTACCTCTTGACAGGAATAAGTAGACACAACGTACTCCAATATATAGTTATCCAAGATACCACTCCACCAATGATCTACAGCACATGTCCAAGTCAAATCGGCATCACACATATTTTGATAATCTTCTTGCATCCAAACAAGAGTTTTATACCTGTAATTCCTTTTTAATGCATATCCTACTCACCATTCATATAACTCCATGGGAAAATAGGAAAATAACGCTCATAAAGTTCATCATACAGATTTTGATCAACTCATGAGTGAGTATTAAATTCAGGTCCAGTGTTGTATCTTTGTGTGAACTCATCCTCCAAATTCTCTACCCATCTTTCAACAAATTCCAAATTTATTAGATATTTTTCCATCATGCACCATCCTTACAGCAACTTAAAACAGAGGTCCCAACAAAGGAACCAAAATGTAGTCTTGTTTTACCTACAACATCCCAAGGTGCACTAACACATCACCCAGGGTAGACCGTGAGAGCTCACTCAAGTACACAAGGGTATTAGGACCCTCTTTTATGTGATCTCTATCAAGGAGTTAGCATGATTATACAAATATTCCATATCCTTAACAAACATGCAAGCATATTTCAGAATATAAACTAGATCTAGATCTTAACTACTATGCATGAGTAATCAAACAAGAACCAGATCAGATTTACCACATAAAATCTAGTATTATAGATGTCTACAGCCAATATCCACTCACAAAGATCCATAATATTAATAATTTTAAGACTTGGAATCTGAATACATACATAATAATGTCACAATGAGTCATGCACGCACATAATCCAGAAACATAACTCTATTACAAAAGTGGTGCATCTACTAATACTATGTAGATCATAAATATATAGGGGTGGGGAATTTTCCTTCACTTCCCATAAATCCTCAAAATAGTTTGCATGCAAAGAATAGCCATGTGCTGCTACAAGCTAACTAAAAAAGCATGCAAGCTTTCCTAATAATAAATCTACTACACTAAACTCTTAGTTGAGATCCTATTATTAGCTCAAAACTATACATGTCACTTGGTAGTCTCCATATGTAGGTGCATCGGTAAGTGGTCATAAAGGTTTCATGTCTTTGGATGAGGTCTAGGTTGTTTAAGGAATAATTTTTATCATTTTTCCCTCCAAGTTTAGTATTCAAATATTCAAATTTGGCAATGTTGTGTGTAAAATCCTAAATAAGGCCTATTAGATCATATAAGGGTCAAATTGTGTAAATAAGTCAATGTAGGCCATAAAATGATGAAATGATTGTTCTTATCTATACTCCTAGGTTGGTTTATGTGATTTTTAGTTATGTTCTAAGTATGGACTCTTGTTGAGTCAAAGATAGGGGTTGTTGCTTGTTTGTAGGAAGGTGATTTTCTTCATACCATAGTAAAAAAGGACTCCATAAAATGATGTAGTACGTGTGTGCAAAGTGAAACAAAACATGATGTAATGGATTGAAGGAAGAATGAATACAAGATGTGATGAAAATATATAGGATCCAAAGACTTAAATGTATGATTTATTATTATTTTTGAAGCTCGTTATGTAATACCATGTCCCATACAACAATGGAGGAGTTTGAAAGTCAAATGTAGGAGGTTATTTTAAAAATTGTGAAGCATGGAGGAGGTGCACGATGACGTATATGGAGAATCGTCAATTTTTTTATAGCCCTTAAGTACAAGTATAACTACCTATAGACTGATATTTTACCTCTTGGGCCCTTAACTATGGAAAGAATTATCTCAAATTATAGCCATCAAATTTGGATGAAAATATAGGAGGAGCTCTGTCTCGATGAAACCTAGAAGCCTGTCTATTTTTAGTTTATAACTCACACATGTGGATGATTTTCACTACTTTTACTATTCCTAGTTGTACATAACAGTAAAAGGAGGGAATTGAGTGCATGCAAGTGATATTCAAGGATTCAAGCTTGTAATTTCAACAAGTATCATTTAGAAGGAATTTCAAAGGTTTTCATATCATATTCTAGGTATGATTAGCCCCACAAGATTCACTGTTATACTCATAGGGTCTCAAAAGACCTAAATAGGCCCAAACAAGCCCTAGGAGAGTTAAAGAAGTACTATTTCATAAAAAGGAGTAGGTTGTGTTAGTTGGACTTAGGTTATGGATCTATAAAGGGTTCTCAATCAATCATGAGATAAAGAGGTTATCTCGAGAGATAATTGAGACTCACTATCATTTTTCTATAAGGAAGGCTACTAGGCAACAAGCTAGTTTGAAGGAACATAATACAAATAGATAGATTGGGCTAAGTTTGAAGGTTTAGACACATCATATCAAATAAAACGAAGCATTTCATGGGTGTTGAGAATGGATCAAATCCCTAAGTACAGTATTGGGCTTATTGATAACTTATAGCCTATTAGGCCTTTCAAGAGAAGCATGGTGATATGGAGAAGACAAGAGATGAAATAAGGAACATGGGTAAGATTTAGCATTGACAACACAAGAATGGTGTTAGAAGGATGGTGGAGTGTTCGGGAGTAGGGTATTAGCTTGATGGATCTATGTTGGTGTTTGTATGAAATGGATGAGAGGGAAAAGAGTTATAGGTGAATTGTTTGTAAGTGGAGTGAATGCTAAAGAAGTACATTAGGGACAATAGAGAGTGAGGACAACTATACGATATATCACATGGAAGAAGTGTAATCATATCATGATGAGCTCATAGTAAATCGAGTTGCTAAGTGGAGGCCAAGACAAGAGGTTAAATTTCTAGTGGAGGATTAAGGAAGAAGTGTAATACTATTAGAGTGGAAGGAGGAGAAGGTTTAGACAAAGTATAGTGACATAAAGGTGACTTTGACACAGCAATGTAGATTGTTCAATTCAAGTCAAGGTATGAATTTCAGGTATTCTTTACATATGTAGGCTTAAGACTCCAATATTGAAATGTGCCTATAATATACCTTATCTTTACCAACAAAGCATGATCCTCAAGAAAGGGTATGACATGATGGTGATCTAGAAGAGCCATGCATGTGACCTAAAAAGTGGAACTAGTAGCATGAAGAAGACCCTTGCACCATTTTGGTATCAGATCATGATTTAAAGGCCATAAAGGACATTAGAGTGATGATGGCACAACTGTACTCAAGGATGCAAACCAAGCATGCAATATTTCTTAGAGAGATGATGGGGTAGTTTCAACATTTGAAGATACAAATGGAGGATAGAATGGATGTTTTGGAGCATCTTGTTAGAGATAAAATGTCATTGTTAGAGTGTATCAGTAAAGAAGAATCTACAAGCCATTCAAGGGAAGAATGCAAGTCTTTGGACAAATTCAAGAAAGTATGTTTGTAATTGGTAATGAGAATGCAAATAGAGATATTTGTGTACATGATAGAAATGTAAATGCAAGTTGTAATGATGTAAAATTCCCTAAAAGAACTAAAAAGGGGTAGGTATTTAGACCAGATCAGTCATGTAGGAGAAATGACAAGATGAAGAGTAAATCTATTTTGATGAAGAATGTCTTAAAGCGCCAAGAGGAAAAAAGAAATATTTAAGAAGACAAGATAAAGACATGAGTCAGAGAAGGAACTTGTTCAAAACCACATGCAAGTATGTAGGCAAGGTATGTAAGGTCATCATAGATGGAGGAAGTAAAATAACGTGGTATCAAAATACATGGTGAAGAAGTTAGGATTGAGAATACATCCACATCCAAAGCGTTACTACATTCATGGGTGCAGCAGAGCCATAATATCATGGTAAGTGAGCAAAGAATTGTTGATTTTAAAATTGGGTCATATAGAGATACAATACTATGTGATGTTCTACCTATAGATGTTTTCCATTTTCTCTTAGGTAAACCTTGAAATTTTATAGGCAAGCCAAACATGATGGAAAAATATTTTTACAAATTCTACAAGGGTGAGTTGAGCATAGTATTATACCATTGAAGAGTGAAGGAGGTGATGAAAGAGGAAGTGTCATGTTAATGACCATGAGGAAGTATTTGCATGAAACAATGCAGCAGGTTAAGGAGATAAAGACAATAAAGGAAGTGTCTCCTTGTGATGAGTTTTGGATGAGAAGAGAAGCACCAAGAAAGGTGTTTAGTGACCAAGAAGTTGGTCACATGAAGAAGATGATATAAGAGAGTGATTGTGGAGAAGGAAAAGAGATGGTGGATTAGAAGTACCACCTTGGGAGAGCATTAAATGTCTTGAATGAAGATAAAACAAGGCAAGAATCCATGAGAAAAGTATGAATGAAATTTAAGATACCATTGAGATGTCTAACTAACACTATGTGGGAATGTTTTTATATAGGTAAAACTCATAAAATGTTGAGTTTTAGTGATTATGCAGGTAAAATAAGTGATGTGGGTAATTTCATTACAAGGAAAGAAGACCAAACTTGTCCTAGGTATGATGAATAGGAAGGAGTGGATACTCTCATCTTGAGAGAATAGTTGCAGAAGCTGGAAGATATGTTTGAGTCCATGAAAGACCAACATGTAAGTGAAGGACAATCAAATTAACATGAATAACTCATGAAGGAGGTCTATGAGGGAGACCAAGCTAAAGAAGTTATTACCATTATACAAACTAAAGAGTCTAGGAAAGACTATGGTCAAGGAAGAAAGGAAATTGAACAAGGCAAAGTAAAGAGATACCTTTGAAGGAATATGAGGAAAAAGAAGTACCTCCTCTAGAATTCAAGCAAGCATGGAAGAAATTAAAGTACATTCAAGACAGAGTAAGCAAGAAGAAGAGAACATTAAGGTAAGGAATGCATGAGAGAGAAGAGAGGTCAAGAACAAATGAAGGTTGAAGCAGCTCAAGAAGAAGCAAGTGGCCAAGAAGAAGAAAACAAAGGAGTCATAAATAAAGGTAATGAATCTTTTTGTCTCAATAAATTAATCAACTTGCATGGAGTAAAATAGGGTAAAAACTAGTTATATAACCAACCAATGGAGTTATTCTTTGAGGACAAAGACCATAGTTTCAATCTATGCCAATGTCTAATCGGAAGAAGAGATTAGTTGTGATTCCTAAGAGAAAAAGTTCAAATTTCTTAGCAGATATCAACTATGTGCAAGTCATCACTCAAGGGAAGATACTTTCTTATGTGTTTAGAAGTCAAACTATTGTGGAAGGAGGAAATAGATATGGAAAGAAAATAAATTCATATGTAAATTACAAAGTGATGATTTTGGCCTAATGAGTACTAGGCATGAAGATTTCAAGTAAAAATAAACTTGTAAAGTATGTAAAAACTAGGATTGAGACTTGATGGCAATAGGAAGAGAATGCAAAGTCAAGAGATGGAAGTGGAATATGATTCTAAGAAAGGGTTGAAACATAGAGTGGAAGTCGAATTCGGAGGGAGAGAATACCATCCAATGAAGAACCATACTTCATACAAATCCTAATAGGACTCCAATTACAAATGAAGAGAGGGAAAGCTAACGTAAAGCACAAATGTGGAGCTCAAGAGTACACTCACATGCATGAGTGGGTTGTATAAGTATCTATTAGAGTTAGAAAGGCTAAGAAGGAAAACAAGTTGAGTTGACATAAGAAGAATAAAAACACTAAAGATGAAGAAAAGTTAATATGAAAGAAGTTTAGTTCATAAAAAAAACCAAACCAAGTACAATCATGACAGCTTAATACAAAGAATAAAGGAGAGATTAAATCATGCAAGCTAGATAGAAATTAGTAAAGTAAGAACCTATGTGACAAGAAAACTATGGGAAATGAGACAAATACATACAAGGTGAATAAATACAAGAGAAAGCAGACCCTAAGCATGAATAAAAGGAGCATATGCAAGCTTGAAGAAGACACCTATAGCTAGACAAGCAAGAAAGAAGCCAAAGGAGGTGAACAACAAGCATCATTTGAGCTAGAAGCTCAATTTTCCTCTCATGGGTAGAATGATGCAGTGCATCAGTAAGTGATCATATAGGTTTCATGTCTTGGGATGAGGTCTATGTTGTTTAAGGAACAAGTTTTATCATTTTTCCCTCCAATTTTTGTATTCAAATAGTCAAATTTGGCAATGTTGTGTGTAAAATCCAAAATAAGGCCTCTTAGAGCATATAAGGGTGAAATTGTGTAAATAAGGCCATGTAGGCCATAAAATGATGAAAATATTATTCTTATTCATACTCTCAGGTTCGTTTAGGTGAGTTTTAGTCATGTTTTAAGTATAGTCTCTTGTTGATTCAAAGTTAGGGGTTGTTGTTTGTTTGTAGGAAGGTGGTTTTCTTCATACTATAGTACGAAGAACTCCATGAAATTATGTAGTACATGTATGGGAGGAAAAATAATAATTTAATGGATGTAAGGAAGAATTAATACAAGATATGATTTAAATAAGTAGGATTCGAGATACTTAAATGTATGCTTTATTATTGTTGTTAAGATCATTATATAGGACCTGTCTCGGGAGCAATGGAGGAGTTTGGCATTCAACCGTAGGAGGTTATTTTTAAAATTGTGAAGCATGGAGGGCATGTAAAAGGTATATAGAACATTGTCAATTTTTTTATAGCCGTTGAAGACAAGTATCTCAAATTCTAGAAATCAAATTTGGATGAAAATTTAGGAGGAGCTCTATCTCGATGAAACCTAGAATCCTGTCAAGTTTAAGTTTATAACTCACATGTTTGGATGATTTACACTACTTTTACCAGTCTTGGCGATGACATAACAAAGGGAAAGGGAGAAATTGAGTGAATGCAATTCATATTCAACTATTCAAGTTTCCAAATTCAATAAGTATCATTTAGAAGGAATTTCAAAGGTTTTAATATCATCTTCTAGGTATGATTATCCCCACAAGCTTCACTTTCATAATCACAGGGCTCTCAAAAGACCTAAATAGGCCCATACAAGCCCTAGGATAGTTAAAGAAGTATTATTTCATACAAAGGAGTAGGTTGTGTAAGTTGGACTTATGCTAGGGCTCCATAAATATTTCTGAATAAATCATGAGGAAGAGAGGTTATCTCATAGATACTTGAGATTCATTGTCATTTGTATATAAGGAAGGCTACTAGGCAACAAGCTAGTTTGAAGAAACCAAGTACAAATAAAAGGATTGGGTTGAGTTTGAAGGTTTAGAAACATCATATTAACTCGGACTAAGAATTTCATGGGTGTTGAGAGTGGATCAAATCCCTAAGTAAAGTCTTGGACTTATTTAGCACTTATAGCCTATCGGGCCATTCAAGATAAGGGTGGTGATACGGATAAGATAGTAGATGAAATAAGGAACAAGGGTAAGAATTAACATTGGAAACATAAGAATAGTGTTAGAAGGATGGTGGAGTGTTCGAGTAGGGTATTAGCTTGATGGATCTATGTTGGTGTTTGTATGTAATGGATGAGAGGGAAAAGAGTGATAGGTGAAGTTTTTTTAAGTGGAGTGAATATTAAAGAGGTACAATAGTGAAAATATAGAGTGAGGAAAACTGTAAGGTATAAGACATGGAAGAAGTGTAATCATATCATGATGAGCTCATAACAAATCGAGTTGCTAAGTGGAGGCCAAGACAAGAGATTAAATTGATAGTGGAGGATAAAGTAAGAAGTGTAGTGTTATTAGATTGGGAGGAGGACAATATTTAGACAAAGTATAGTGACATAAAGGTGACTATGACACAACAGGGTAAATTGGTCAATTCAAGTCAAGGTATGAATTTCAAGTATTCTTTACATATGCGAGTCTTAAGACTCCAATATTGAAATATGCCTATAATTGATCTAGAGGTCAATATGGGAGTCATATGCTCACTAAATCTCCCAAGATTGGTACATTAAGTGTGGAATATAATTCTCGAGAGATTTTTGTCAACTATTTAAATGTCAAAAACAGAGTCTACATGTACAAATAGTGGCCGGTCAAAGTTTGGGTCAAACCTATTCAACATGTCAACACATGGACCAATGGCAAGATGACATGTGGCAGTTGGCGACAAGGAAATAGAAGGTTGTTTATTTGGTTTATGTGGAAATATTAAAGAGCTACAACAACCAAAATATAGAGTGAGGAAATTTGTAGGGTATAGGACATGGAAGAAGTGTAATCATATCATGATGAGCTCATAAAGAAATCGAGTTGCTAAGTGGAGGCTAAGACAAGAGGTTAAATTGCTTTAGTGGAGGATAAAGAAAGAAGTGTAGTGTGTTAGAGTGGGAGGAGGAAAAGGTTTAGACAAAGTATAGTGACATAAAAGTGACTATGACACAACAGGGTAGATTGGTAAATTCAAGTCAAGGTATGAATTTCAAGTATTCTTTTCATATGTAGTCTTAAGACTCCAATATTGAAATATGCCTATAATTGATTTGGAGGTCAATATGGAAGACAGATGTTCCCTAAATCTCCCAAGATTGGTGCAAAGTGTGGAAAATGATTCTCGAGAGATTTTTGTCAACTATTTGAATGTCGAAAAACAGAGTCTGCCAGCATGTGCAAATAGTGGTCGGTCAATGTTTGGGTCAACCTAGTCAATACGTCAACATATTGACTAATGGCAAGATGACACCCGGTAGTTGGCGACAAGGAAATAGAAGGTTGTTTATTTGGTTTGTGACCTATAGTCTTCATCGTGCATAAAATAGGCTCAAATTTTGTTACAGAAGGGAGCCTGGCTACCGTGAGGACTATTTTATTATCATCGATATGGTGGTCCCTCAACCCACTATGTGGCTTCCAACCACAAGTAAAATTTTGTCGATATTCCTACAAGGAGCCACAAGTGGACTATACCTTACGAGTTGCATTACAGATTAATTTGAGCTCAATGAGCTATATTTCTAGCTCAGTGGGGTGGTCAAATACCCACCGAGGGACTATCTTATCCTCAATGGTCAAATTGATCACATTCTATATTGTTTTGACTTATTTCCTTATGCTTCAGGTATTATTTCCACATTGGATGGAGTTAGGATTAATTCACATGGTGGTTCCACATATTACTTGGGCACTATACTATTTCCACTTATATCCCAAATGAGATCCTATGGATGGTCCAATATACCATATGACTTGGCCCACATGGACCAATGGCAAGATGACACGTGCTAGTTGGCGAAAAGGAAAAATAAGGTTGTTTATTTGGTTTGCAACCTTTGGTCTTTGTCAGGCATAAAATAGGCTCAAATTTTATTACAAAAGGGAGCCTAGCTTTCGTGAGGACTATTTTACTATCACCAATGTGGTGGGCCCTCAACCCACAATGTGGCTTGCCACCACAAATCAAATTCGGTCGATATACCATCAAGGAATCAACACAAGCACAACCGGCAGCACCCAATAAATTAGGCGTGCTAATGAGAGGCAAAACCCACGTGTTCCGAAGAAAACTCCAAGAACGGTGGGATATTTGCGTAATACATGTCACGTCCGTTACTAGGTGGATGTGGGTTAGACGGAAATTTCGACAGCCCTAACAATGGCCCGAGGCCAAAGCTCAGACTGACCCGAAAGACCACGTCAATTTAACTCAATCCACTCTTGGCAGACGATAAGAACAAATGCGAGCTGAGCAAGCTTTTCCGAGAGTCCGCTACATAGCGTAGTGGCAAAAACATCGAATGACCAACCTCTATCCATAGTAGTTCTAAGTAAAAGGACCTGTCGCGCGACGGATAAGGATACGGATGACAAAAACATTCACTTTTATAGCTCCTGGATGCTGCTTTTGTCCAATGTTCCCGATTTTGGAATGCAAGAGCTGAGCCATGGCATGCTCAAAAACCTCCAATCAAAAATAATATTGTCTTGTGGCTCCGCAAGACTTTCGCACAAGATTATAATTCAAAACGTTCAGTTTTAATGTACCTCGCAAAGGTCATTGCTCGATGCAAATATCCCCATTCGCCTCACTATCGGACTCGCCAACATAAGGTACAAGCGAAAAACATCACAAGAGCAACGCCCACCCATAGTAGTTATAAGTAAAAATACCTATCAAACGATGGATAAGGATCCGAATGAGAAAAACATTCATTTTTTTAGCTTGTAAACTAGCCACTAGCTCGGCCACGAGCTTGCTATGTCCCAATGTGGGTAATTTTGGAATGCAAGAGCTGAGCCATGGCGCGCTCAGCAAAGCCCCAACCGAACCGATATTTTCACGTTTCCAACCTCTCACCTCGCAAGATTTTGCACAACGTTATATTGAAAACGTTGAATTTTAATGTAGCTCGACACGGAGATTGCTCGCCGCAAAGATAGCCATACGGCTCACCGACCGACTCGCCAACATTGGGTACAAGCAAAATCATCCGACGAACAACCTCTACCCATAGTAGTTATAAGTAAAAAGGCTCTCACACGATGGATAAGGAATCGAACGAAAAAAACATTCATTTTTTTTAGCTCGCAAACTATCTCAACTCTTGCATTCCAAAATCACCCACATTAGGACATACCGAGCTCGTGGCCGAGCCGGCCGGTGAGCTAGTTTATGAGCTAAAAAGATGAATGTTTTTCTCATTCGGATCCTTATCCATCGCTTGACAAGTCTTTTTACTTATGACTATTATGGGGAGACGTTGTTCATATGATGTTTTTAGTTGATCCTATGTTGGCGAGTCGTTCAGTTGAGGTGTATGGGAATATTTGCATCGAGAAATTTCTTCTGCGAGCTACATTAAAATTGAACATTTTTAATATAATCTTGCATAAAAATATCACGGATTTACATGAGAATATCATTTTGGTTGGAGGTTTTTTGAGCACACCATGGCTCAACTCTTGCAATCCAAAATCGTCAACATTGGACAAAACAAGATCTTCATCGAGCTTTCTCGGCGAGCTAGTCTAGGAGATACAAAAAATGAATGTTTTTGCCATTCGTATCCTTATCCATCCTGTGATAGGTCTTTTTACTTATAACTACTATGGGTAGAGGTTGGTCATTCGATGTTTTTTCCACTACGCTATGTTGTGGACTCTCGGAAAAGCTTGCTCAGCTCGCATTTGTTTTTATTTTCTAGCCAAGAGTGGATTGAGTTAAAATGATGTGGTCAATTCAAGTCAAGGTATGAATTTCAAGTATTCTTTACATATGCGGGCTTAAGACTCCAACATTGAAATATGCCTATAATTGATCCGGAGGTCAATATGCAGATGTTCCCTAAATATCCCAACATTTGAGAAATGTGGAAGATGATTCTCGAGAGATTTTTCTCAACTATTTTAACGTTGAAAATGAAGTCCACATGTACACATAGAGGCCGGTCAAAGTTTGGGTCAACCCTAGTAAAAAAGTCAACACATGGACCAATGACAAGATGACATGTGGCATTTAGCGACAAGGAAAAAGAAGGTTGTTTATTTGGTTTACGACCTCTCGGTCTTCGTCAGTGTAAAATAGGCTCAAATTTTGTTACGAAGGGAGCCTCGCTACCGTCATTACTATTTTACTATCACCGATGATGATGGGCCCTCAACCCACCGTGTGGCTTGCCACCACGAGTCGAATTCGGTCGATATGCCTATCAATAATAAGTATCATTTGGAAGGAATTTCAGAGGTTTTAATATCATCTTCTAGGTATGATTATCCCACAAGCTTCACTTTCATAATCACAAATTCTCTCAAAAGACCTAAATAGGCCCAAACAAGCCCTAAGACATTTAAAGAAGTATTGTTTCATACAAAGGAGTAGGTTGTGTAAGTTGGACTTATGTAAGGGCTCCATAAATATTTCCTAAATAAATCATGAGAAATAGAGGTTATCTCATAGATACTTGAGATTCACTGTCATTTGTATATAAGGAAGGCTACTTAGGCAACAAGCTAGTTTGAAGAAACCAAGTACAAATAAAAGGATTGGGTTGAGTTTAAAGGATTAGACACATCATATTAATTCGGACTAATAATTTCATGTTTGTTGAGAATGGATCAAATACCTAAGTATAGTATTGGGCTTATTGAGCACTTATAGCCTATTAGGCCATTCAAGATAAGGTTGGTGATACGAGATAAGATAGTAGATGAAATAAGGAATAGGGGTAAGAATTAGCATTAGAAAAATAAGAATAGTGTTAGAAGGATGGTGGAGTGTTCGGGGGTAGGGTATTAGCTTAATGGATCTATGTTGGTGTTTGTATGTAATGGATGAGAGGGAAAAGAGTGATAGGTGAATTTTTCTTAAGTGGAGTGAATAATAAAGAGGTGCAAAAGAAAAAAATATAGAGTGAGGACATTTGTAAGGTATAGGACATGGAAGAAGTGTAATCATATCATGATGAGCTCATAAGAAATCGTAGTTGCTAAGTGGAGGCCAAGACAAGAGGTTAAATTGCTAGTGGAGGATAAAGAAAGAAGTGTAGTGTTGTTAGAGTGGGAGGAGGACAAGGTTTAGACAAAGTATAGTGACATAAAAGTGACTATGACACAACAAGGTAGATTGGTAAATTCAAGTCAAGGTATGAATTTCAAGTATTCTTTGCATATGTAGTCTTAAGACTCCAATATTGAAATATGCCTATAATTGATTTGGAGGTCAATATGGAAGACAGATGTTCCCTAAATCTCCCAAGATTGGTGCAGTGTGGAAAATGATTCTGAGAGATTTTTGTCAACTATTTGAATGTCAAAAACAGTGCTCGCATGTACAAATAGTGGCTGGTCAAAGTTTGGGTCAACCCTAGTCAACGTGTCAACATATTGACTAATGGCAAGATGACACGTGGCGGCCAAGCACAGGAAATAGAAGGTTGTTGATTTGGTTTGCGACCTCCGGTCTTCATCGAGGCATAAAATAGGCTCAAATTTTGTTACGGAAGGGAGCCTGGCTACCGTGAGGACTATTTTATTATCACCGATATGGTGGGCCCTCAACCCACTATGTGGCTTCCAACCACAAGTAAAATTTTGTCGATATTCCTACAAGGAGCCACAAAGTGGACTATGCCTTGCGAGTTGCATTACAGGATTAATTTGAGCTCAATGAGCTATATTTCTAGCTCGGTGGGGTGGTCAAATACCCACCGAGGGATATCTTATCCTCAATGGTCAAATTGATCACATTCTATATTGTTTTGAATTATTTCCTTATCCTTTGGGTGTTATTTCCACATTGGATGGAGTTAGGATTAATTCACATGGTGGTTCCACATATTACTTGGGCACTATATTATTTCCACTTATATCCCAACGAGATCCTATGGATGGTCCAATATACCATATGACTTGGCCCACATGGACCAATGGCAAGATGACACGTGTTAGTTGGTGAAAAGGAAAAATAAGGTTGTTTATTTGGTTTGCAACCTTCGGTCTTTGTTAGGCATAAAATAGGCTCAAATTTTATTACGAAAGGGAGCTTGGCTACCGTGAGGACTATTTTACTATCACCAATGTTGTGGGCCCTCAACCCACAATGTGGCTTACCACCACAAGTCAAATTCGGTCGATATACCACCAAGGAATCAACATAAGTAGAACCGACAACATGTAATAAATTAGGTGTGGTAATGATAGGCAAAACCCACGTGTTCCGAAGAAAAATCCAAGAATAATGAGATGATTGCGTAATACATGTCATGTCCATTACTAGGTGGATGTGGGTTAGACAAAAATTTCGACAGCCTTAACAATGGCCCAGGACAAAGCTTAGAGTGACCCGAAAGACCACATCATTTCAACTCAATCCACTCTTGTGCAGACAATAAGAACAAATGCCAGCTGTGTAAGATTTTATGAGAGTCCACAACATAGCGCAGTGGCAAAACATCAAATGACCAACCTCTACCCATAGTAGTTATAAGTAAAAAGGGCTCTCACACGATGGATAAGGATACGAATGACAAAAACATTCATTTTTTTAGCTCCTAGACCGTTTTGTGCAATGTTGACGATTTCGGATTGCAAGAGTTGAGCCATGGCATGCTTAAAAACCTCCAATCAAAAATAATATTCTCATGTCGCTTTGCAATATTTTTGCACAAGATTATATTCAAAACGTTTACTTTTAATGTAGCTCGCGTGAGCAGATATTACTCAATGTAAATATTCCCATACACATCAACGCCTCACCAACATAAGGTACAAGCGAAAAACATCACAAGAGCAACGCCCACCCATAGTAGTTATAAGTAAATAGGCCTGTCAAGCGACGGATAAGGATCCGAACGAGAAAAACATTCATCCTTTTAGTTCGTAAACCAGCCAGACCACGCGCTCGGTATGTCCCAATGTGGGCGATTTTTGAATGCAAGTGTTGAGCCATGGCGCGCTCACTAACGCTGAAACCAAATTGATATTTTCACGTTTCCAACGTCTCACCTCGCAAGATTTTGCACAACGTTATATTCAAAACGTTGAATTTTAATGTAGCTCGTCATGGTGATTGCTCACCGTAGAGATCACATACACCACGACGACTCGCTTGAACATCGGTACAAGCAAAATCATCCGACGAACAACCTCTACCCATAGTAGTTATAAGTAAAAAGGGCTCTCACACGACGGATAAGGAATCGAACGAAAAAAACATTCATTTTTTTTTAGCTCGCAGACTATCTCAACTCTTGCCTTCTAAAATCACCCACATTGGGACATACCAAGCTCGTGGTTGAGCTGGCGGTGAGCTAGTTTACGAGCTAAAAGATGAATTTTTTTCTCATTCAGATCCTTATCCATCATTTGAGAGGTCTTTTTACTTATGTCTATTATGGGGAGACATTGTTTGTATGATGTTTTTGGTTGTACCCTATGTTAGCAAGTCGGTCATGAGGCATATGGGAATATTTGCATTGAGCAATGTCTTCTGTGAGCTACATTAAAACTAAACATTTTTAATATAATCTTGCAAAAATCTTGTGGAGTGACATGAGAATATTATTTTTGATTGGAGGTTTTCTGAGCGCGCCATGGCTCAACTCTTGCAATCCGAAATCTTCAACATTGGACAAAACAAGATCTTCGTTGAGCTTTCTAGAGAGCTAGTCTAGGAGTTACAAAAATGAATGTTTTTTTCATTCGTATCCTTATCCATCATGTGACAGGTCTTTTTACTTATAACTACTATGGGTAGAGGTTGGTCATTCGATATTTTTGCCACTATGCTATGTTGTGAACTCTAGTAAAAGCTTACACTCACATTTATTCTTATTATCTTCTAAGAGTGGATTGAGTTAAAATGAAGTGGTCAATTCAAGTCAAGGTATGAATTTCAAGTATTCTTTGCATATGCATGCTTAAGACTCCAATAGTGAAATATGCCTATAATTGATCCGGAGGCCAATATGGAAGACAGATGTTCCCTAAATATCCCAAGATTGGTGAAGTGTGGAAGATGATTCTAAGAGATTTTTGTCAACTATTTGAATGTCAAAAATGAAGTCTGCATGTACAAACAATGGCGGTCAAAGTTTGGGTCAACCCTAGTCAACAAGTCAACACATGGACCAATGGCAAGATGACACGTGGCAGTTAGTGACAAGGAAAAAGAAGGTTGTTTATTTGGTTTGTGACCTCTGGTCTTCGTCGTGTGTAAAATAGGCTCACATTTTGTTATGGAAGGGAGCACAGCTACCGTGATTACTATTTTACTATCACCGATGTGGAGGGCCCTCAACCCAATATGTGGCTTGCCACCACGAGTCGAATTCAATAGATATTCCTACCGATAATAAATATCATTTGGAAGTAATTTTAGAGGTTTTAATATCATCTTCTAGGTATGATTATCCCACAAGCTTCACTTTCATAATCACAGGCTCTCAAAAGACCTAAATAGGCTCATGCAAGCCCTAGGACATTTAAAGAAGTATTATTTCATACAAAGGAGTAGGTTGTGTAAGTTGGACTTATGCCAAGGCTCCATAAATATTTCTTGAATAAATCATGAGAAATAGAGGTTATTTCATAGATACTTGAGATTCACTATCATTTGTATATAATGAAGGCTACTAGGCAACGAGCTAGTTCAAGAAACCAATTACAAATAAAAGGATTGGGTTGAGTTTGAAGGTTTAGACACATCATATTAATTCAAACTAAGAATTTCATGGATGTTGAGAATGAATCAAATCCCTAAGTACAAGTATTGGGCTTATTGAGCACTCATAGCCTATTAGGCCATTCAAGATAAGGGTGGTGATATGGATAAGATAGTAGATGAAATAAGGAACTGGGGTAAGAATTAGCATTCGAAACATAAGAATCGTGTTAGAAGGATTGTGGAGTGTTCGGAGTAGGGTATTAGCTTGATGGATCTATGTTGGTGTTTGTATGTAATGGATGAGAGGGAAAAGAGTGATAGGTGAAGTTTTTTTAAGTGGAGTGAATATTAAAGAGGTACAACAACAAAAATATAGAGTGAGGGAAACTGTAAGGTATAGGACATGGAAGAAGTGTAATCATATCATGATGAGCTCATAACAAATCGAGTTGCTAAGTGGAGGCCAATACAAGAGGTTAAATTGCTAGTGGAGGATAAAGTAAGAAGTGTAGTGTTGTTAGAGTGGGAGGAGGACAAGGTTTAGACAAAGTGTAGTGACATAAAGGTGACTATGACACAACAGGGGTAGATTGGTCAATTCAAGTCAAGGTATGAATTTCAAGTATTCTTTGCATATGTAGTCTTAAGACTCCAATATTGAAATATGCCTATAATTGATCTAGAGGTCAATATGGAAGACAGATGGTCCCTAAATATCCCAAGATTGGTGCAAAGTGTTGAGATGATTCGAGAGATTTTTGTCAACTATTTGAATGTCAAAAACAGAGTCCGCATGTACAAATAGTGTCCTAGCAAAGTTTGGGTCAATACTAGTCAACAGTCAACATATGGACCAATTGCAAGATGACACGTGGTAGTTGGCGACAAGGAAATAGAAGGTTGTTTATTTGGTTTGCGACCTCTGGTCTTCATCAGGTGTAAAATAGGCTCAAATTTTGTTACGAAGGGAGCCTGTCTTTCGTGAGGACTATTTTATTATCATCGATATGGTGGGCCCTCAACCCACTATGTGGCTTTCCACCACGAGTCAAATTTTGTCGATATTCCTATAAGGAGTGACAAGTGGACTATGCCTTTCAAGTTGCATTACAGGATTAATTTGAGCTCAATGAGCTATATTTCTAGCTCGATGGGGTGGTCAAATCCCCACCGAGGCCTATATTATCCTCAATGGTCGAATTGATCACATTCTATATTGGTCTGACTTATTTCCTTATGCTTCGGGTGTTATTTCCACATTGGATGGAGTTAGGATTAATTCACATGGTGGTTCCACATATTACTTGGGCACTATATTATTTCCACTTATATCCCGGTGAGATCCTATGGATGGTCCAATATACCATATGACTCGGCCCATATGGGATTATATCAATGATGGGTGAATAAACAATGCACAAAACACCAACGACTTAGTAGATCCAATAAATGCCAGCTCGCCACATACCCGTGGCCAAACAAAATGAGTCAAAGGTGTGACCAGAGTCACGTAAACAAAGGGTGTTCGAGCTCATTTTAAAGCACAAGTCCACTATTCACACCGGAAATGTAGGATAAACCCCACGGTAAATGTAAAGTGGTCCATGCCAAAATCATAGGCGGGATTTGATCCCCGACCTCTCCACTACAAGTGGAGTGGCCTCACCAACCCACCTATATAGGTGGTTGTGATAAGGAATGGAGGATGTGGTATATAACCACATATTTCGGGTGCTTTGGCCTATATAAGGGCCCCTCTCCCATTCTATACACATAATGGGGGAATGCAGCGAGCTTAGTTATTTTTCTAAGCTTAGTTGGTGGATTTTTTTATAGTATTTATACTATATTAAAATCTTGAATTTTATTATTGTGGCTTAGGGAATTAATATAGTATTGGAACTATATTTAATTCTTGATTTTTTAAAGGCATATTTTTGTATTATTGTTGGCCTATTATTTTTAGGTGACGATATATAAAATAATTGTGATTGGGAGTTATTATTACTACCCAATAGGCCCATTGAGCCCCATTTATACTTGCAAATCCTAGAGTTTTGGATCGAAGAGCCATAGGGCATCTTGCAAACATCTGGAAGGTTGATTTAAAATCCATAGGATTATTGAGCACCAAGAAGGTGGAGGATGAACCAATTGATCATCGGTGTTCTTTGAAAGGCTGGAGCACTTTATAGGCAAGTAAGAGTTCCATTAGGTTTTATTATAAGATCAATATTTGTACTTACGAATTTTTACTAGTGGAACAATTGGAAAGAACTCAGAGACGTAGGCTAATTCTCGAACTCGTAGTTAATTAGTGTGTAGTTTTTATCACATTTCTGCATTTATTTAGAATTGATTACTTAAAAGGAGCATTTTATCAGCAATTATTAAAAAATTCTATAAGGGTTCAAAAATTTTTGGGTATATTTTCGGATCAATAATATACCTTATCTATACCAATAAAGCATGATCCTCAAGCAAGGGTATTACAAGATTGTGATTTAGAAGAGCCATGCATGTGACCTACAAGGTGGAACTAATAGCATGAAGAATACTCTTGCACCATCTCCTTATCCCAAAATAGACCTTGTTTGAACTATAAATCTTCATGTTTTAATCTTATTTTAAAACCTTTTTTGGCCGCCAATCCAAGTCTATATTTATATCCAAATCCCAAAACTTGCTAAGTGTTCAGTTTGTCTACAAGTGTGCATTCCTATCTAACTTTAGTGCACAAACCCTTTTCTCCTCGCATGTGTGTCCTCATGCACATTTCTTCTATAACTCCTCTTGCGGGAGCACTAACCTATATTCTTAGGGACTTAGTGATTTTCCATCCTCAACAAAATATCGAAGAATTGAAAGGTTTTCTTGGATTTACACACTTCTATCAGAGGTTCACCTTTTTTAATCACACATATCATGGAAGCTTAGTCGATAACATATGTAAAATCCAAATTTGATTAGACTTATGTGCAACATCATACTTTTAAGGATCTAAAATATCTCCCATGTGTAACACTTGATCTTACAATGCCTAGCATTTTGCATTCATTTAAATAGACACTTAGTGTAGACACTAAAATTAGGTTACACTCCCCTTTGGTCCCTCGACAAATAAGCACCCTTCATCACATTCACCTAGCCATGGCCCCCTTCACCCCACTAATATTAATTTAATTAATTTAATTAAATTAATTCATTATCCTCACCATATTTATTATTTAAATATCTTAATTTAAATAATATCCACACATACACCTCACTTAGACACCTCATCAAGCCAACTCAACCTAAGACCTATTCTTAGTAAGTTGCCATAACTAACTAAGACTTACCCAAACCCTAAAAATCAATGCCTACATTCTCTCTAACCACATTCCCACATGCTTACAAGAAGCTTCCAGTCTAATCCATGGGTTAACGACATGAGATCCAAGAAAATCAAGAGGATCTCCTTAGTTTAGTAAACCTAGGAAATCCCACCTTGGATGCCAACTAGCCCTAACTATCACCGATTAAAGCGGGAACCATCATCGGTTACCCTTTTAACCCTCAAAACAACCTTATTCTCAAGGTTGGCAAAAGATTGAAAAATGTTGATGAACATTAGCACATTCCTAAGAGATATCACATCTTCTGAGAGTGAATTTTAGCGAGAACATGCATGCAAGGAAGGAGATCAAGCATATTTTCCTACACAGCCATCCTAGCAATGATCTGATCTAACCAAGCAAAGAGGAATGCACATGCAGCCCATGCAGAAGCTCTCCTACAATTTGTGATCACCTGCAGCCTTCAACCTCTCATCAGCACCTCCATCCCTCACTCACAGGCATCCAGACCAGGGATCCAAGTAAGTATAACGTTATACTTCTCTGGTTTATTTCATTCCATCATTATATTATCACCTATTGTTCACCTAGCCACCCATTGACTTCCTCTAACACTCACCCTCCATATACCCATTAAAACATCACTAGATCCCACTCAAAGCTACCTAATACCTAATTCCGACCAACCAAAGTCCTTTGTGCAATCACAAAGGAGACCCAAAGCTTGTTCTGTGGCATTCCTAGATTTCCACAGTAACCGGCACCGATTACACCCAACCACCATTGGTCACCCTTAACTGGCATCGGTTTCTATATTTTCCCATACAACCCAGAACAATGACCTACCCACCTAATTCTACCTCACCCTCATTCACCTGTGATCTACCTGAGACCTTTGTCAGACCTACAGAGACCTAGAACCAGTCACTTGACCTTTGGATCCTACTCTAACCTAGCCTATTAGATTAGATCTTTCTTATTGTGTTTTAAGTGAGATACCTAAATCATTTTGAACTACAATAGGATTTAATTTATTTACCGCATTAAATTATTTAAAACAATGGACTGACAGCCATCTAGGAAGTATCACACTTCCTAGATCTAGCATATGCTAGGTAGTTCACTACACATATTGTTTAATTCCTTCTAGTGGTCTTGCTTTTATTACAGGTAGTTCCTCCTAGCCAAAAGGAAGCTCTCACAACCAGTTGTGGATTCGGAAGTCATATGTGCACAACAACCCATCAACCAGCATTTGAATAGGTATTCCTCCTACACCCGTTACCTTATCTGTTTCGTCAATACTTCAAAGAAACGTCTAAGAATCAGGTGAAACATTTTGGCATGCACAGTGGGACCCATTTGGGGTTCCTTGCATTCTATTCATTCCTAGGAAAATTTGTGTGTTTGTTTCCCTTCTGAAAAGCATACACATTAATTTTTTTCCTTGGTAACCCACATTTTCTTTCTATTTGCTCTAAAGGAAACCTTTCTTTTGGTGTAATTAAAAAGAACCATTTCTTCATGTTTTCTACATTATAGTGAAAGAGCATCCCTCTTCCTCTTCATCTTTTTGTGTCATCCAACTTCACACTTCGATTTGGGCTTAAAAATAAGTGCATTGCATTCTGATTTATCACATTAGCTCACATTAATTGTGGGCAACCTATATGCTAGAAGTCATGACCAGCTGATGGTTGACAAACAACCATAGAAAGCACTTTCTCTCTCTCTCTCTCGTCTCTGTCTCTCTTTCTCTCTCTCTCTGAGTCTTACCAAACCTCACAAAAATTGAAAATACACACATTCTTAAACAACATCTTACCTAGAAGAAGTTGTAGGTGATCACATGATCATGACATAGTGGGCACCCAGCTCACTGCTCTGTTGAGTCATACTTCAGAGCGAGGCCTACCCCACCATAACATACCTAAAACCTCACCTTTTAGATCTCCTTCTTTGTAGGAAGCCATCCTCACCAAAAACTCTATTTCACAATTCATGTGTCAGTCCTTAAATAGCATAAGCTAAACAAACATAATAGAAAAGGCACTCCTAGGATCGCATTTTTCTTAGTGTTTCTTACTTGGCTTGCATTTTGAGGTGAGAGATCACATTCTTCATTTTTCTTGTTCATCCTTGCACGCTCCTTATCACAACTGGTGTATTCCAGCTTCACCTAAGTGTGCCTAGGCCATATCATCATCATTCACAGAATTATGGGTCTGATTCTACATCAGATTTTAATTCGCAACCACTATTCTTTCATCATCAAGCTTTCAATTTCATAAGTGACCGGTATCGGTCTAGCGACCGTCATCAGCTACTACCTCTTATCATCTTCGATTATACCCAACCGACATTGGTTCCGTGTCCTTTTGTTGAGCTACCTAAAACGACATTTTATTCATCTTCTTCCACTTTTTACAGTCCCTCGCTATTGCTTATCATTCCCATTGATGTTGTAAACATCATCGATTCAACATACCTGCATATTTGACCTTCTCCTTGTTTTTCACTCACTATCCATTCTCTACAAGTGACCTGGCGCAAAGAGCTTACCCATGACCAAAATTGGTTTTCCCTAACCGGCATCGGTTAGCCTGTTTCACTTTCCAACCAACATTTGGTACTTAATCCACTTTTTACCGCTAGATTCACCTGTTCTTTTTTTTTTGTGTCATTTATAGAGAAGTAGCCCTACCTGATCATTACTAGTTCACATGGTGCTGACCCAAAAACAAGCAAGTGCACTTGTATTTGACACTATTTGTCAACCACTCCCACCTAATCCTTCACCACCTTTCATTTTATCACTAGCCATGGATCCCATCCAACCTATCACTATTGCTATCGAGAGATGAGGAGTTTGCACAACTCCTTGACCAAAACCCTACCACTTTGTAGTTTTACCTTTCCCATTCATCCACTCGAGATTCCTCGGGTCAGTTGATATACGACATGCATGTATCTCTCCCCCGACTCTTTCTCCCACTCCCGCATCTCCCCCATCTCGGCTTTGTGTTGCTCGCATCTACTTTACCCCTAGTCGTTTCACAACTAGGTCCTATATATGCTATGACTGCCACGTTTGCCACCTCGGTGGCACCCACCACATCCACAATACCCTCGAAAACTACCCATAATGCAACCTCATCCACCCTTAATGTCTCACACATAATCATAGCTACATTACCACCTCTCAAGCAGATCCCTACCCAATTTCGTAACGTGGTCCTTTCCATTCCACAATTGTTAGCCCCCATTGCCACTAGGGTTACCACGACCCTTCCACCTCCATATACATACTATCAACAACCTCCCATTTTATCCATTATTCACTCTGGGTACGTACCTCCTATTTCACTGCCTTCTTCCCAATCAACCTACATGGTAGCACCATACACTAGAGTGTTACCCTCGTTATATGCCCAAAACCAACCCTCTCACGCTGCAGGAGGCACCTAATCATCACAACCTACCAACAACCTAATCAAATTGATGTTGGACAAGATGTAGACATTGGAGGCACCGGTTTCCGACTCCCACAACACTCTCACCTATGATGATATTTGCAACAAGCACATCTACCCATCTATTCCTATTCACCCATACCCCGTGCATTGGGAAATTCCTAAATTCAACCATTTCAATAGCAAAGAATACCAGCAGTAGTATTTGTGGTTGTTCAAACACGGGTGTTATCTGATCGCTCACGATGATGCCTTACTCTTGAGAACCTTTCCCATGTCCCTCACTAGACCTACATTAGATTGGTATAGTGGGTTACCTAGACACTCTATATTCTCATTCAATCAAGTAGCCCAAGCCTTCTTGGACCATTTCTCTATCAATATCATCAAGAAGGTTACCATGACCGACTTATACTCCATGCGTCAATATGAGGATGAATCTATCACAGATTTTTTGCTTGTTGGCGTAGCTTGATCAACCAACTCACCTTCTAACTGCCACAAACAACTCATCGAGCTCTTCACGCAGGCTTGTGCTAGACATATCTCACCAACCTTGTAGGTCCAAACCTTCCAAACATTTGATGAAGCATTCACTATGGCACGAAAGTTAGAGATTCGGGCCATTGAAGAGAAGAAAATCCAATTACACAATAAGAATTCGGCATTCAAGTTGAATGATACCTCTTCTTCTTCCAAACCACAAAACAATTATTCAAAGGCTAAGGGCACTGCTAACACTGTGGTACTCAAGGCCAGCCCAACTCATCCATCAAATCAGGCTACCCCCTCATCTAATCTCTCACCCATCCAAACTTTTCAATTCAAATGAGAGCAATAGAAATACACCCCAATTGGGGAACCTTACTCTTCTGTCTTAGAAAAGCTTATCAAATCTGGAGCCATCACTCTTCCACCCATAAAACCACACATTGGTTTTGACCCTACTCGCCCCATGCCCACATGGTATAAGGAACATGACTTCTATAACTATCATCGAGTAAAGGGTCATAGTGATGGAAACTGCATCACTTTCAAAAATATTGTCCAAGAAATGCTTGAGAAAGGTGAGTTAACCATGGATAATCCGAATGAACCTACCAACCAAAACCTGCACATCTTCAAGAAACCATTTCCTAACCATGCTCCTTTGTCTAATCAAACTAGTGAGACCTCAACTCATGATACCCATACCCGTGAGGTTCACGTTATTTTTAATGACACACCTGTCACGCCTCCCAAATACCCCATATTCCTTCCATAGAGGAGATTCTAGCCCAAAGTCCTCCTTCGCATTGGAACCAATCTCCCCTATTCTTTCACCAACAGAGGAACACCTTTCATCTCCTTCATTACCTATGGAGGAGTCTTCCGCTAACATCGAAAACCATTTCACCTTTGGCTTCTCCACTTAGAGAACCAATACCCACAGTACCTCCTCCACCCATAGAGGAGCACCCATTACCTCCTCCACCCACAAAAGAGAACCTATCCATTCCTCCACCTACAGAGGAGCACCCATCACAGACCCAGTTGAGATAC
Organism: Taxus wallichiana var. yunnanensis; assembly: GCA_018340775.1. Classification (NCBI taxonomy): domain Eukaryota; kingdom Viridiplantae; phylum Streptophyta; class Pinopsida; order Cupressales; family Taxaceae; genus Taxus; species Taxus wallichiana. The sequence continues at coordinate 480,032,525 of CM031239.1, forward strand.
CTTTGCCTCTTGGTGAGCATTATCCATTAGCTACCCAAAATCCTACAAACCTACTTTTGGCTCTCTTACCCACAGAAACTAAAGCTAGCCAATTCCCCATCTCTAAGACATGTTTTACGGGAATTTCCATTAGGTACTCATCAACTCCACCTACAGACATGTCGTTCTCACATTTGGCCGATCACTTAGATTATGTGGATAGAGCCTTATTATGGGGGCATCTTCTACTTCCAGTCTCAACACAGATGCAGATGTCCCTTACTGATACCTCCACTATCTACCCAAAAATATTTTGACCAATCAAACCAAACACAACCACCTCTATCACAACTCCTTCCACGACACCTGTTATAGCTCAAACCACACCCTTACCCATAACTCAACCTACATCTAAACCCAAACCCACACCTACAACATCTTCCTCGACTAAACCTATTACCACATTAGGGGTCACCCCAACCACTAGCCTTACCCATCCACCTATCAAATTGGATTTAGCTACATCCTCCAAAGACAACACCACACCTACTTTGACAACCAAATAGAAGCACCAAACCCATAGAACTCATACCTCAGCATCACCAATCAAACCTACACCTGTCTCATCCATCTTAGGATCTCAGCTTCCCAACATGGTCAAGAAACCTCCACCCATAAATAAACCAAAAACACAACAACCCATTCCTTCCTCATAAACCTTTAACCTACCCAGATGCCCAACACAACTTACACCTGCACTGCAGCATCTCTACCACCCATACCTCCAATACCCTCAGCTATTGCTTCACTACCCATTACACTTCAATCGTTGTCTCTCACACCCCAAGCATGACTTCAAGGTCATCCAACTTCACAAAGACCTCTCATTATCCCCGTGGGTAACTTGCCCTCTTCCCCCATCTGCTTTTCCTTCTAGACCTTGTACACCCATATCACCTTTACCCAAGAAGGTGCAACCCAAAAACAAAACTCCACTACCCCATAATAAGATAGTCAAAACAACTACACACCCTCCTACCAGTTCATCCACCATACCCCTACCTAAACAAACATGACCGACACCCAAAACCACACCGACACCCAAGACCATAGCTTAATCTACTCCTCCTCTTCCAAAGACCATTTATCAACAATCAACCACACCTACACCCAAACCCACGTTCACTTCCCATTACGATCCACTAGCAGGGTCCTATGCCAAAATTTTAACCAACCTCCTTGAGACTTCTATCATCACATTACTGCCACTCAGACCTTACAACCCCCTCAAACCCAAGCCAAAAGGGTTTGATGATACTAAAATTTACACCTACCATCATGTGTCAGGGCATGATGTGGAAAACTACAAGGCATTGAAAATCATCCTGATCTAGTTATGTCCTCTGGAAGCTAACTTTGATAATGATGACCTTCTCGATGAGGACCCTGCTTCACCGACACCCACTCCCACACTGTCCACTCAACAACCACAAACTCCACCCTCAAAGCTCCTATAGCCACCACCAAGATTTGAAATTTACATGGTTCGCATTAGAAAACTTTCCATGCCACCACGCAAATGTCGTTGCGCCCACTCACCTCACGTGTTTTTTCTCCTTCGATAGGTTTTTACCCATTGTGTTGTTATACCACTCACCCTACACCTTCTCTGTTTGCCAACTCCCCTCATATCAACATGATACACATCACTACACGTGCTCGGAAGGATAAAGGTAAAGAAATGGTGACTCACCCACTAACCAATCCTATACCCAACATACCATCTACACCGATACCTAAAATCACTATCCGCAACCCCACATACCCCATTTCTAACGATGTCACACATCACACCATGCTCAAACAACTACACCAATCTCCCCTTAATATTTCCTTATATGACCTCATTCAAACCTCAGAATCCCATCGTCAAGCTCTCATGGGGGTTCTTCAATCTATTCAGGTTTTACCCAATGTCCCTACACTGTAGCTTCCATTATCATACCCCATCATATAGCCTCTCTCAAGAAATTACCACCTTCATCTTCACCCTACCCTATTCACCAAGTAGCCTCCCTTAGCTTCTCAGAGGAAGAGATTGCGCCACACCAAAACGATGATCTAGACCTAGCCCTCTTCATCTCTATCCACATAGATGACATACAGGTATGCCGTGTGATGATTGATGGGGGTGCTAGCATTAACATCATCTCATCCCATGCATTTTCTCAAATGCACATACCTAACAATTATGCATAAACATTTGGTCATGTTGCATTCATTCAATGATACTATCACTTCTACACTTGGCACTTTCATCCTCCACGTTTCCATGGGGCCCCATAATATTCCGTAACTATTCTACATCTTGGAGGGGGAATTCCAATATAACTTGTTACTTGGTAGACCCTAGATTCGTGTCATGGGTTGCATTCCTTCCACTTTGCATCATTGTGTAAAGTTTGAACACAAAGGACACACCTATACCATTCCAACTAATCCATCACCTTTTAAAACATGCAACATGCTTTACCGACCTAATGATGTGCTCATACCCATTAAAGTGTCTACCTCCGTGACCACCACCACTTCACCTACACCTCCACTTACTACACAGGTTGCTACCTCAACCACACATACCTCCTCCATTCCTACCGCTGCCACAACCTCCATGGCCAACCCATCAGCTTCCCAATCCATTAACTCTACCTCCACATCAACCTTCGACACTTCATCCATTCCAGCTACCTACATACCAACCACCGATCCCTTAGAAGGTGTTTTTCAATGCCTCACTTTGGGGAGTACCACCTATATAGTGAAAACATATTCCTTACTCCACAAGAGTACGGAATCCTTCACCAACACCATCATTATGATCACCATATAGGAGAATGTCTCCTGTATGGTCCCCCTAACCTTTGTACTAGTCTCACCTATGGGGAACTTGATACTACCACTTACACACCCAAACCAACATCACAAACTCACCCATTTTCTGCCGACTTCCAATCACTTACCAATCACCGTTTTACCCACACCTTCCTGCACCAATGTGCGTGGAAGGGTTTTGGTTTTGGATTTTATGAGCAAGGCTGCCATACTATCATTCCATGTACCACCCACAAACATAACGACCGTAGTGGTATCGACTTTCTGAACCACCTACAAAACAGGCCCGCATTGAACTCATTAAGGACACTAGCCCTTCTCCACCTTCTTCACCCACTCCACCTTCATCACCACCCTCACCAACGGATTTGATGGATCCTGAATCTATCCCTCCTAAAAAAATTCATAAACACCATTTCCTTGGGGCCTCTAACTTATCAACATGAGGGTGAGACCCCTTCCACTCTTCCCTTCCTATATCCTGAAATGATCGATGATGATACACCTTTAATTAACGTCATTCAATGTTAGGATGATGACTCTATACTCACCTACCTTGGTGCAAGACTCATATATTCATTGGTCGTTACCTTCTAAGACACAAACCATGTTGAATGAATTGACTATCAAGATCAACATTCATACTCAAGACAACCCACACATCCTAAAGATTGGTCAATCTTTAGATGCTATTGAACAGGAAGCCATCACTTCTTTCCTTAAAGGCCATAACCATGCTTTCGCTTGGTCTTACATAGACATGCCTGGTATTGACCCCACCATAGTGGTCCACAATATTGTAACCATTCCCGATGCCAAACCCATCAAATAAAAACTGAGGAAAATACACCCTTGCATTGCCCTTCTCGTCAAAGAAGAACTTCAGCGCCTTCTTTCCGTTTCCTTCATCTTACCCATTGATTATCATTGTTGGATTTCTAATATTTTCCCCGCTACTAAGGTAAAGCAGGGGACTCGTATTTGCATGGAATTTCATGACCTCAACCTAGAATATCCGAAAGATGACTTCCCTTACCCGTATTGACCACTTGGTTTACCTTACCACTAGCCATGAGATGCTATCACTCATGGATGGCTTCTCAGGTTATAACCAAATCTTGCTTGCCCCACGATCAACACAAAACCTCATTCATCACCCCTCGGGGGACCTTCTCGCTATCGAGTCATGCCTTTCAGCCTTAAAAACACTGGTGCCGCATATCGCGGGCTATGATTTACATCTTCCATGACATCATGAATTGCATATTGTAAGATTACGTGGTGATCTCTTGGCCAAATCTAAGCCTTTGCTCCAAGACCTTGTCGTCCTCAAAACCATTTTTGACTGCCTCATTAAATATTATGTCCTTCATCCTAATAAGTGTATCTTCATGGTTCTCTCAGAAATCTCATAGGATTTATCATTTCCCTATGTGGTATATAAGTTGACCCTACTAAAGTCAAGGCCATTCTAGAAATTCCTTCACCCACTAACCTTAGAAAACTCCATAGCCTACAAGGTAAATTATAGTCTATTCACCATTTCATTTCGCAATTATCCGATCGATGTCAACCATTTTATCATCTCGCTCAAGAAGCATGTCTCCTTTAAATGGGATGATGACTGTCCAAAGCTTTTGAGGTCATAAAATAATACCTTCTCTAACCACTCGTACTCATTCCACCTAAAGACAATCAACCTTTTTACCTATACATCTCAACTACTGATCATTACTTTGAGCCATGCTCGCTCATCACGATGAACAACACAGGGAGCAGTGTGGTCTATTACATCAGTCATACTCTTTTAGAACATGAAACCCGATACACCCATTCCAAAAACTTTTCCTATCCTTAGTTTTCGTTGCCACCAAACTACGTCATTACCTACTCAACCACAAAACCTATGTTGCAACCAACACCGACCCCTTACACTTCATGTATGCCAAACCTTATCAAATCACCATGCTGCACGATGGCTTATGATTTTAGCTGATCTTGACCTTGAATTCATTAATCAAAATTCCATCAAGGACCAAGCAATCACTGACCAATTGGCCGACGCACCTATTTCTGGGGATCAACCCTTTAATTTTGACTTTCCAGATGAGTTAATTACTACCCTTTCCCTAGAAGAACCCCCTTACCAAATGACACTCTTCTTTGATGGTTCTAAGTGTTAGCGTGGGGGTAGCGCTGGTATTATCCTCATTCCGCTTGATGATGAACCCATGCCTTTGTCTTTTAAACTAGATTTTGAATGCACTAACAATATTGCCAAATACAAAGCGCTCGTACTAGGTCTCCAAGTTACCTACGCCCTAGATGTCAAATCAATCAACATATTTGGTGATTCTCAATTGGTCATAAACCAAGTTAATGGTATATACCAATGTCGTAATGAGATACTTGAAAAGTATAAAGATCTTTGATTGTTACACCCTTCAAACCATCCCACGTTCAACCAACAAATTTGTAGATACCATGGCCTACTTAGCTTCCTAAATACCCACTTCACCCACCAATTCTAAAATCTTTGTCACCGTACAATGACTCCAATCACCTTTTTATTTACTATTAGTGAAAATCAGCAGCACCCTCTGGATGTTCTATCAGATTTCTAGTTTGACATTTGAGCATCCAGTGTGATTACACAACATTGAATCTTTTCCCCAAGTGTGGGACTTGTAAAAGTGGGAAAATAATCTCCAGATTAGAGGTTGGTTCCTCAACTCCTCTGATCAGATGTATTACTTGAAATTTTGCAGAGGTTTAAACTCAAAATCCTACTCTAAATTCCAAGGGGACAGAGATAAAAGATGCAGAAGAAATAAAAATGATTGAAAGTGGTGATACACCAAGGGAGTAGTGAACATATTCTTTGCAAAACTTACACAGATCATAAGAAATACAACACAAAACATGCACATATTTCCATAATGTAATGAGAGATCAAATGACAATTATAACACATGAAAGGATTGGAAAAAATCAATCACATAACATACATTATCATTCTTAAGTTCAATACAGTGCATTACAATGTCCAGGAGGCAAATCACATGTCAGTATTCTCAGTATGAGAGGTATTAAACTCCACAAATTCACCTGATGATGAAGAAAAGAGAGTTTACAGAGCAAAAATATGTCCAACCCTTACAAAATGAGCCAAATCTAGCTTTTAACAATGCCCATTCGATCTTAGGAGAGAGAAACACAGGAAAACATGAGAGGAGCTTTCAACCACCAACCAAATTGCATTAAAACAGCATGGGCACCCTCAAAAGTCCATTCCCTGATGTTTTTGACCATGCTGGGAGAGAATGCGAGCCATACTTCATTAAAAATGGTGGTTGAAATGTCATTTTTGTAACCTTTTTCGTGCCAGGGACGTTTCTCCATTTTTCTCCTGCAAATCTTCATCAAAATAAAAAAATGAGCCCATAAATGTGTAGATAATTTCACCAACTTTCTAATGATATAAAGAACGTGAAAAACCAAGCTCTAAATCAAAATTTATGCCACTCTGAACATTTAGGGCAAAACAGGACCGAAAATGGTTGGCGGGACAAAATTTTAATATTTTCCCACTTTTTTCCTTTGGGAAAAATTTCCCCAAAATATCCGTGCCTTGCTAGTTCGGTGCCACGTGGCACATTTTGATTGATTATGGGCCCTTCCTGCTTCATTTTTCATCGTTTCAGCCTTTGGAAAATTTTCCAAAAATTCTCCGCTTGATTGGATGACGAGGACATACGGTAGGATGTGGTTCGTCGTGGGCCTCTACTCTCAAATTATCCACCGCCTCCGACCAACTTCCCTGGGCTGGACACATGGCACAACCCCATTGAATGTGGGCCTTACATGTTCATTTTTCTACAAAGCTTGCCTTGTTTTTTTTTTTTTCTACCGCGTGGACATGTGGCATGATTTGATTGCTCAGTGTTTTGGGGGCCTTCCTTTCAAATATTTTCCCTTTTCCAAACGGGAAATTTTTTCTCCATGTCTCTAATCTCCACTGGGCCAAGGACATGTGGTGAGCTTTGATTGGTTAGTGGGCCTTGGGGGTGAAATTTTACTTTGCACTAACCTTTGGAAAATTTTCCCACTTTTCTCCACCGCTCTGATGCCCGATGGCCCCGAGGACACGTGGTGTGATCTTACTAGTTAGGCGGGCCTATGGGCCAAAATTTCCTCTTAGCGCCCCCACCAAAAATTCGGCAAAATTTCCCAAGTCTCCTCCACCCTCTGCCTTTCCTTTGCTCTAGGGACACATGGTGCAACGCTATTGGATGCGGGCCTTAGGGCCGAAAAAATTGTTTGTGCCAACCCTTGGGAAATTTTCCCAACTTCTCCCCACTGACACGTGGCGTGATCATATTCACCGATGGGCCCTTAGGTTGAAAATTTCCTCTTGCACCAACACTTGGTAAAAAATTCAAAAATTTTCCTCCACCCTCGCCACTCCTAAACTGACGTGGCAGCTTCTGATTGGCCGACGGGCCTGTCTAGGGAAAATTTCCCACAAAAACTCTATCGAGCCATAACATCAAAAATACATGGAATTAGGAAGAAAACTTTACCTTTCGGAAAGCCGAGAAGGAGCTCTATCCAATGCTTTCATTTCCGTAACACTTGAGGGCCTAAAAAGTGAAAGATTCTAAGCGAGACACAAGGGAGGAAGGAATGAAGGGAGTTGGCCAAAAATAAGCAAGGGCCTTATTTTGGATAACATTTACCTCACGATGTTTACTCAATTAGAACCGCTACCCCGACCCGAGTGACCTTTGGTGCAAACAATACTTCACTACCTTTCTCTCTCCATCTTACCTCCCGATCTCACCCGCAATGGACAACGTGCCTTCCTTGAAAAGGTCTCTCATTACATCATTCTTGGGATGCTCTATAAGCACGGCTTTGATGGTCTTCTCTTATGATGCCTCACAATTTCTGAAATTCCTTATACCATTAAGGAAGTTTGTGACAACATATGTGGAGGTCACTTCAATGGCCTTGCTATTACTAAGTGTAGTCTTCACTGGGATATTACTTGGTTGACCCTTAATCATGATTGTTGCGATTACGTCAAAAATGCCAACAACATTCCAATTTTCATCCTACACCTAGTCATGCCTTCTAGGTCGCCCATGACCTTTGGCCCTTCTCTCAATGGGGTTTGAATCTTATCAAAGAAAGTAATCCCCATTCTTCCCAACACCATCAATGGATCATCACTACTACCGAATACTATAAAAATTGGTGGAAGCCATACCACTCATCTCCACGAAATCTAAAAAATATGTGAGTTCATTAACCACCTTATCATTTTTCACTTTTGTGTTCCTCATTGCCTCATCACTGACAATGGAAAATAATTCAAAAATAAAACATTACAAAAAATTTGTGACACCTTTGGCATTCAACTTAGTTTCTCATCACCCTATTACCCACAAACCAACAACCAAGCTGAATCCACTAACAAAACCTTAAACAAAATTCTTATGAAAGTGGTTGACAATACTGGGAAGGATTGGCATACACACATTCATTTTTCCATGTGGGCATACCATACTAGTATTGAAAATTCCACTACGGCCACACCATTTTCTCTGGTCTACGGTAAAGAGGCAGCCCCGCTCTCGAAGTCTGATCCCCTCACTCCGCATTTCTCTCCATGACATGCTCAATGATGATGACTTTCGTCAGACCGTTTAGCATAGCTAGAGTTGTTACATGAATGTCACCTTAACGCTCTGGATCACCTTCAAGTTTATGAAAAACATATCAAATGTGCCTATGATAAACATGTCCACGCACGAACCTTCCAAGTCGATGACCTTGTCTCGAAAGAAAATCAACATGTAACTCATTAGTGCAAAATCACTGCACCCCCTGGATGCCGATCAGATTTCTAGTTTGATCATTCAAAGCATCCAAAGTGTGATTTGTGCACAACATGGAAACCTCTCTCCAAGTGTGGGGCTTGTGAAACTGAGAGAGCAATCTCTAGAGAAGGTCAGTTCCTCGCTCCTAAACTACCTACCACAAGCTATTCTAGTGCAAGCAAGCTAATCTAATCCTAATCTAACCACCAAGGAGATAGGGAGAGAGAGAAGGGAAAAAGAAAAAAATCCTACACTAAAACGGTGATACACCGTAGAAGGAGAATGTTGAACATCTATCGAACTACCATGGAACAAAGAGAGGTGAGCAATGGGAAGGATGGACAGATGCATCACAGCCCAAGGATAGATTTCACACGAGAAAATGTCCCAAAACTCCATGAACATAGCTCCAAACTTGCAATGAACATTCAAACGTGCAAAAATACTTGAATGAAGAGAGGCAAGAAGAAAACAAGTGAAAAACGAGCAAGGATGGGCGATGCATCACAAAACATGTTTTTGTTGCTTCGAAGTTTACACGTAACATCATTTCAATAGTAAAGGCAAAAATGCCATTATAGAGTAGTGGAGGAGGTTCAAACTCCATTTTTAACCCTAGAGAAGAAAGAAGGGAGGGCAGAGTAGAAAAGATGAACAATTTTGTAATAATCCCCTCCAAAATGAGCCAAATCTGCTTTTACATTGCATGGGTCGAGCCCAGAGAGAGAAAACGTACAAAAATGTGAGAGCCCATTCCTTCTTGATCGCAGATGCATTAAAATGGCATGGGGAACCTTATAAACCCATACCGCCCTTTTGACCGATATACAGAGAATGTGACCCATGTGCATTAGACTGGTTGTTGAAACTTCACTTCGCGGCCGTCTTTGAGAAGAATGCGACCCATGTGCATTAAATTGGTTGTTGAAACGTCGCTTCGGGTCATACACGCATCGAGAGAATTTTCTTGATTTTATCTCTCCAAACTGAACTAAAATGCAAGATTGACCCGGAATCATGTAGAGAATTTCACCAACTTTCCGTTGATATAAAGAACACGCAAATCCAAGCTCTGGATCGAAAGATATGGCGATCTCGAAGATTTAGGGCAAAAACAGTGCCAAAACGGATATTTGAAATTTTCCCGCACTCGCCACTCCGAATGACACGTGTCAAGCGCTGATTGGATGCGTAATTCTCTCTCCTTCACTTACCCGCGGTTTTTCCTTGAGAATTTTGACTTTTGTGATTTTGGAACATTTTCCACTTTTCCCCGTGCCCGCCACTTGGGACACGTGGCATGCATTGATTGGAGGATAGGGGTGTGGGGTCTTCCTTTACCTTTTAGCTTTTTGGCCGAAACTTGGCCAAAATCTCTAACTCCTTCCCGAGCTCCACTGCTTCCATTTCTCTTTAGGACACATGTCCTCTTCTAATTGGCTCGGGCTGACCCTTCAAACCTCGCCCTTTGAACTTTTGGACTTTTCTCCTTGTGACACGTGTCATGATTTGGTTGGTCTCATGGGGTTTTCCGGCTCTTCGCGCGTCCACTGCGTTCATTTGTCCCAGATGTCCCAAAGGTCCTGTGCAGGACAAAAACTTCCGATCCGCCCGAAATGGGCTTCCACCGCCCTTTTCGCTAGTGACACGTGTCGTGATCTCGATTGGCTTTCGCCTTTTTTAGCTATTCACGTCTTCCACGTCCCTTTGTCTCCGATGTTCCAAGATCTGAGTTCCCCATTTCGCCGAATCGCCAGGCGATTCGCATCCTTCGCGTCTTCTTGTCCCAAATGTCCCGGTGTTATGCGGAAAAAAACTTCCGATCCACCCAAAATGGGCTTCCCTGCCCTTTTTCGCTGGTTTGCGTCCTTCGCGTCTTCTTGTCCCAAATGTCCCAGCTTGAGCTTAGTCGATTTTCTTCTCCTTCGGCCGAACTGCTTTCGATCTCGCGCGCGTCCCGACGGCCTAGATGTTCCTTTTCTCTGCGCAGATCGCTGGCGGCCTTTCGGCCGATTCGCGCCTAGATGTCCCTCATGTCTCGATCACAGCTAGGGACTAGGACTTAGCCATTTTCCATGATTTTTCCTGCCCAAGCTTGTTTTCTGCAACTTTTCACATTTTCTCGTAACTTGCTCTCCTCTTCTTGACAGGGGAGTTAAAAAAAAAATTGAGGGGACCCTAGAAACATGACTTTTTGCCCTGACTCAATCTATTTTCCTGGGACTTGAGAATTTAATGCATGTTATCAAAATTTACCCTGGGGTGAATTTTGGATAACAATTTTGGCGACTCAGCGGGGTCATCTGCCTGCTAGATGAAGTTACCAGTTACCTGAAGCATCCATTGGGCATGGAGTCATGGGTTGTAACCTGCAACTGATCTGAACTTTGAAAACTTCCCTCTGAACCACTTGAATCCCACCAGACATGGAGTTGTTCTCACCAAAATGCCACTGGGATGATCTGTGCAAGAGCAAAACTAGCACCACAAAACTATGTACAGAACTAAAAATCATACATGCTTCAAATGAAACATGCAGAGTGTGCACAAGCACTTCTTCTAGCTGAAAGCAAACCTACCTACTCTACTTTAACTGGAAGCAAAGGCAAGCTAAACAAACCTGCAATTGGTTGTGAGAAATAGCTTCCCTTTCTCAAAAGTGGCAGCCATGCAATTGATTTGGCATTGATCATGGCTGTTAGGATGAGTGGAAAATCAACAAGAAGCTGGTCTTCTACCCAAATCATCAAGGTATCTACTGAAGGCAAATTCAATACCTCTTTTAGTTTCTCTACATTTAGATTGAAGAGGTATGACAGCTGATCCTTGGTACTTTGAGCTCATCCTCATGCGGGCGAGCATGACTGGTTGTGACTTCTCCTTTGGCTCCAATGAAGCCAAATACCTGATTGGGCAAGGTCTGATCCATTTGATATGCCCATAGCTCTGATTTTCAACTCCAAAAATGGAGTCTTTTCGTAGACCTTGAATGGATGGTGTGGAAGAAATGGTGAAATTCTTTTGTCCTTTCTCCTCCTCCAATGAAGAACAAGGAAGATTTAAATCTTCCAATCTTGGTTCCAAAGAGCTGCTATAAGATGTAGGCTCTCAAATGAATGTTCTCCTTCATGACAGAAGACTCAAGTGTTTGGAATGTGAATGATGAAAGAGAGGATGGTGGAAACTCAACTCGGCTCTTCTCCATCAAAACAGATCCTCCAAATCGACAGATAAACCGCCTCATGGCTGTCTTTGCTGCAAAATGCTCCACTTCCTCCATGGTGTCTTCTTGATCTCAGTAATTGACCACCATGGTTTCTTTCACCCTCCAACATTGAGTTTGAGAGATAAAACTCCTCTTCAGATTGGAAGTTGAGAGAGATGAAGTAGAAAGAAGAACTCGAAGGTTCTCCTGTAGCCTGCTTTGTGCTCAAAGCCCTTGGATCTGCAATTTTCTCCTCCATAATTAGAATGTGCTCCTCTTCTTTTGGATCTGGAGTAGCTTCTCCTTCCTCTAATGTTTGAAGACAATCTTGCTCTTGATAGGACTCTTCCTCCAAAGATGAATTTTGTCAAGTCAAACTCTTCAATCTGCTGCTCTAGAGGACAAATTGGGACTGCAAGAACTTCTTCTTCTGCTGCAACAAAATCAATCCTGACCACCATTTGTTCTCCGACTTCAACCTCTTCTGTAGGTTTAACCATCAAGGGGATCTTTGTCATCCTAAATTTTTCAGCCCAAACCTTCAAGTTGTCGACATTTTTCTTTTCTTCTTGGCTCTTCCTCTTGCTGTCCTTGATGACTCGATTTTTACAATTTCTTCTTCCCCATATGGAATTGGGAATGCAAGAGGAGGGATGGGTTGTAACTCAATTGATTTGGCAATTTTTGTGGTGGTAGAGGTAGAAACTCTTGTTTCTTTGGAGGAGAGGGTATTTATTTTAGCTCTTGTGGAGGGGATGACTGCTTGGAAGGAAAAAGGAGAGAAGAATTGAGGTGTGGTGGAAGACCGAGAGGTGGAGACATGGGATCAACACTCGGGACAGCGATGGGGTTTGCAATTCCAAATGAGATGATGCTTTGCTTGAGTAATGGGAAGAGAAAAACAGATGATGGTGTAGAACTTACCCATTGACAAGGTTGTTCAACAACAAGTGTATAGGCCTCTATTTCTCTTTGTCGTTATCAGTGCAAGTTGGGCAGCATCTTCATCATGAAGTCCAGCTTTCCCGAGGGCTGAAGTGTCTTGGAAAGGGGCCTCCCCATGGACAAGGAGTCCTCAGTAACCAATTAAAGCTCTCATTTGAGCTGTTTTTCTGACTGCACCATCTTTACCTCCATCTTTTGGATTTTCTCCAACAGAACAACATCTTGCATCTGATTGTCTTCATTATATGCATAATCTTGCTCTTGGAAAGCTCCATAGCCAAACTGATTTTGGCATTGCTGCTCATATGGGTATGCATGCTGATTTTGAATTTGTTCAAAATGCTGATTTGGAGGATCTGTAAAACATGTTGGAGGTGTGATATATTGCTGCTGTTGTAAATGTGAGTTCCATGATGGAAATGAAGTCATGATTGCATAACTTCATGGAATGGAAAAGAATGAAAGAGATGGAAAGAAGGATGAAAATGGAAATGGATGGAAAACGGGTCTGCAACTTCAGAAATGGGTTGCTGATCGATGGATTCGCCAGATGTGTTTGCAAGTGCCTCCAAAGGATGAAGTCTTCATAGGAACACAACAACTTGTAAAAGATGAAGTGGAAGACCTCTAAGCTCCCACCAAAGCGTGCCAAAACTGTTAGTGCAAAATCACCGCACCCCGGATGCTTGATCGATTTCTAGTTTGATCATTCGAAGCATCCAGTGTGATTGCACAACATGGAAACCTCTCTCCAAGTGTGGGGCTTGTGAAACTGAGAGAGGAATCTCCAGAGAAGGCTGGTTCCTGCTCCTAAACTACCTGCCACAAGCTATTCCAGTGCAGGCAAGCTAATCTAATCCTAATCTAACCACCAAGGAGACAGGAGAGAGAGAAGGGAAAAAGAACAAAATCCTACACTAAAACGGTGATACACCAGAGAAGGAGAATGTTGAACATCTATCAAAACTGCCATGGAACAAAGAGAGGTGAGCAATGGGAAGGATGGACAGATGCATCACAGGCCCAAGGATAGATTTCACACAGAAAATGTCCCAAAACTCCATGAACACAACTCCAAACTTGCAATGAACATTCAAACGTGCAAAAATACCTACAATGAAGAGAGGCAAGAAAAAAACAAGTGAAAAACGAGCAAGGATGGACAGATGCATCACAAAACATGTTTTTGTTGCTTCAGAAGTTTGCACAGAACATCATTTCAATAGTAAAAGGAAAAAATGCCATTACAGAGTAGTGGAGGAGGTTCAAACTCCATTTTCAACCCTAGAGAAGAAAGAAGGGAGGCGCAGAGCAGAAAAATATGAACAACTTTGTAATAATCCCCTTCCTCCAAAATGAGCCAAATCTGCTTTTACATTGCATGGGTCGAGCCCGGAGAGAGAAAACGTACAAAAACATGAGAGCCCATTCCTTCTTGATCACAGATGCATTAAAACAAAGATGGGAACCTTACAAACCCATACCCCGACCCTTTTGACCAATATACGAGAGAATGTGACCCATGTGCATTAAATCTGGTTATTGAAACGCCGCTTTTGGCCATCTTTGAAGAAGAATGCGACCCATGTGCATTAAATCAAGTTGTTGAAACGTCGCTTCGCCGTTACTACGTGTCGAGACTTTTCTTTATTTTCTCTCTCCAAACTAAACCAAAATGCAAGATTGTCCTTGGAATCGTGTAGAGCATTTCACCAGCTTTCCGTTGATATAAAGAACGCGCAAATCCGAGCTCTGGATCGAAAGATATGGTGATCTGAAGATTTAGGGCAAAAACCAGCCAAAACGGATATTTGAAATTTTCCTGCGCTCTCGCCACGGATGACACGTGTCAAGCACTCGATTGGATGCGTAATTCTCTCCTCGCTTACCCACGGGTTTTCCTTGAGAATTTTGACTTTTTTGATTTTGGAACATTTTCCACTTTTCCCCGTGCCCCAGCCACTTGGGACACGTGGCATGCATTGATTGGAGGACAGGGGCGCGGGTCTTCCTTTACCTTTTAGCTTTTTGGCCAAAACTTGGCCAAAATCTCTAACTCCTTCCTGAGCTCCACTGCTTCCCTTTCTCTTTAGGACACATGTCCTCTTCGATTGCTCTGGCCGACCCCTCAAACCTCACCCTTTGAATTTTGGACTTTTCTCCTTGTGACACGTGTCATGATTTGGTTGGTCGCGGGTTTTCCGGCTCCTTCGCGTCACTGCGTTCATTTGTCCCGATGTCCCAAAGGTCTGCCTCGGGATAAAACTTCGATCCGCTGAAATGGGCTTCCCTGTCCCTTTTCTGCTAGTGACACGTGTCGTGATCTGATTGGCTTTCGGCTTTTTTAGCTATCCGCGTCTTCTGCGTCCCTTTGTCCTGGATGTCCCAAAGATAAGAGTTCCCTTCGCCCAACCGGCCGGTTCATGTCCTTCGCATCTTGTTGTCCCAAATGTCCCAGTGCCGTCTGGGACAAAAACTTCTGATCCACCCGAAATGGGCTTCCCTGTCCCTTTTCTGTTGGTTCGTGTTCTTCGCGTCTTCTTGTCCCAAATGTCCCAGAGCAGTTAGTCGATTTTCTTCTCCTTCGGCCGAACCGGCTTCTTGCGTCTCGCGTGTCCCGACGTCCCGGATGTTCCTTTGCTCTACAGACTACCTGGCGGCCTTTCGGCCAATTCACGCCCAGATGTCCCTCATGTCCCGATCTGTGCGAGGACTAGGACTTAGCCATTTTCCATGATTTTTCCTGGCCCAAGCTTGTTTTCTGCAACTTTTCACATTTTCTCAGAACTTGCTCTTTTCTTCTTGGACAGGGGAGTTAAAAAAAAAAATCTGAGGGGACCTTAGAAACATGACTTTTTGCCCTGACTCAATCTATTTGCCTGGGACTTGAGAATTTAATGCATGTTATCAAAATTTACCCTAGGGGTGAATTTTGGATAACAAGAACCAAAGCAAAAAAAGTAAACGGGAAAATTTTCTCCTAATTGGCTTAGACCATACATCGTGACTCATACCTATGGATCAAGTGCTTATCATTTATCTTCACTTGATGGTAAACCCGAACCCGAGCCCCTTAATGCCTTGCATCTTCGACCATTCTATTATTGACTTATCATCCTACCTCACCTTTTGTCTCTTTTCGGATCGTCCCTTGAGCGCTATTCATACACCTCACTAATGATTAAACAAGAATCATGTGAGTACTTGTCACTTATTATCTTCTCTTGAATATGTGTACCACGGCATTACACATAGCATGATTCTCATGGATACTTTTTGTCTACCTTTAGATGAGATCCCATGGTCGTTTCACCTTTCCTTTTGAACAAGAGTCCTATTCTCCACCTTGGTCTTGTCCATGACTTCAAAGACCTCACATGGGACCAAACTCCTTGAGTCAAACTTCTAATAAAAAGATGACTCCCTCAAAAGGACATCTTCCTCTCAATAATTGTTGCTATAAATAGCCTGGTCCCTTGAATGACAGCTATGTAAAGCTCTTCTAAAAAAGGACAAGAGAAATTGAAGCTTCCCGCATCAATCAACTTCACAAAGACCTCAAGGAGTTAAATTTTATTCATCCCATATAGACTTCCCGCATCGATCAGTCTATCTCAACTACAAGTTAAAACTAAAAACCTTTTAGTCATGGACTTGCCCATTGCGACCTAGGTTCTCTTGCCCAAAGCGCATGCTACCTATACCATATAAAAATTAACTACCTTTCACCCTTCTTACCATTCCCACTCTCATTTCCTAATTGCCTCAAGGGACTTCTTGGAAACTATGACATTTGATGATCATGTGACTACTTTTCACCGTAGAACAATCAATCATGCAATGTCTTTAGGGTCTTACGTTCATCACCTCTTTCAAGGTGTGATCTACTTTGTATGATCCTCACCAATCAGGTGGCTTTATTGCCCCCTCTTATCTTTTATCCATCCTTGTTTACGTTTTGATTACCTTATACAGGACTTGGTCCTTGACGCTTACTTTTGGGGTAATCTTCTTCTTTCGCCACAATCAACCCCACCTACATCACTTTACCTATAATCCACCCACACCTAACAGATCTAAAACCCACACCATTCCTAAAAACCTACCAACTCATTTTCATACCTCCTCATATTCTTCCCTAGCTCATGGGAGAACTACATCGGCCTAAGGTCCCTTTTCGCCAGGACTATATAGGCAGCACTCTGAGGGCATGGGCCCTTGGAGGTTAGCTCGGCCATCCTCTACCCTAAAAATTCATCTTCCATGTGCCTCACATTACATCACACCTAACTTAGTTTCCCTTTTATACCCAAAATTGGAAATTCAACCACATACATAACAAGTTGTTTCATATTTTAAACATTATCATAGCATACATTTATTACGCCTACCATTTCTCTATCATCACTATGCATAGATTATACCACATCTCACATATGACCCATATTATCATTCATTGCATAAAATAATGAATCACAACTTCACCTACTTTCAACTCCATCATGCCTAACTCGACTGACTCAACCATGCCTAATAAACCTAACTCAATCATGCCTAACCGACCTGACTCAACCATGCCTAATAAACCTAACTCAACCATGCCTAACAAACCTGACTCGATCCATGCCTAAACAAACCTAACTCAACCATGCCTAACAAACCTGACTCGATCCATGCCTAAACCGACCTGACTCGATCCATGCCTATACCAATCTGACTCCATCATGCCTAACTCACCTAGTTTCCATCCATATCGAAACAAAAATCAAAATATCATAAACACATCAAAAAATCAAAAATACCATGTATCTCATCATATAAATAAATCAATGTGTATCTCAAAAATACATGGCTATCTCATCGTGTCCATCATCTCAAAATCATCAGCACACAGGCTGATACACAATACAAAATGTCATCGACACCCAGGTCTCATCAACCATCCTATCATGGATTACCCCCATCAGTGATCGGGAAAGCGTCCACCCTCTCGCATCTAAAAGGCGAAGCAGCACATTTCCTCCATCGCGGAACCACTAGCCTCATCTCCTCCGGACGGGCTAGGTACATCTCTCCATAGCTCAAGTTGGCGCTATGGAATCTCAAATCAGCCATCCCCTCTCCAAAAACAAACACAATTAGCTCCTCTGAGGCCTCGGAGGAGATAGAATAAACCTGTGGACTGAATATGGGTAACCAAAGAGTCCAAAAAATTTCCTCCAGGGTGATAGTAATCTCACTCGTCGAGAAGTGGAATATGTTGGTCACGGAATCCCATCTATCAATGAGCGTGACCATCAAACTGGGCTTCCTGGACAACATGTCTATAACGACAAAATCCACTCAACCCAACTAGCTCTACATGCTGTAGTTTCTCCGGGGTCACAATGCCATGCACTATCTCCAATAGAGGTAGAACCCTATCCCGCATATGTAGCTATACTCTCCCCTACATCCAATATAAGCATGACATTAATTTACATGTATCAATCCATATTCAACAATTATCATTTTCCTACACCCTATTTTCACCCTACCTATTTCAACCACCTAGCCCACATCACTTTTGGACCCTTGTGCCCAATAATCCAACCGGTACCGGTTCATCCTAACCGACCCCGGTCACCCTTTAACCAGCATTGGTCACCTGTTTGGTGACTAATACTGGTTCACCCTTACCAACCTTGGTCACCCCTTAACCGGCATCGGTCACTGTTTAGTGACTGATACCGGTTCCACTTAATGGACACTACCAAACTTGACTAGCGTGCTCGCTATCGTGGAAAAACCCACAATTTCCCAAAACCCCCTTTCTAAAAACCTCCCCGCCCCTTTTACCCACCTACAATGACCTAAACTACCCTTGGACCTCCACCCAACCCCCTATACCGTTTATTACCCTCCCCATTCCTCTTTTTACCCACTATTCCCCCATTCCCAAATTTAATTTTTAACCACCCACAAAAACGAAAAACCAACAAAACCTACAAACAACAATAAACTAATCCTCTAATCTATCAAATCAACTACACGTAGAGTAGAGTGCTTACCTCATCGTGTTGCTTCTATCTTGTGGCACATCTGGCCATTGTACCAATGGCCCACCCGATCCCTCTCTAACCTCCGCCATCACCAAATAGCTACCCACAACCTCCACCCAATCGAATCCCTCGCAATGATCTTGTGGACCCGCTGCTCACCAACCAATCACTCGTCGATCACACCGCTAGCTCAATGCTCTATTCCATCTGCACACTTTTCTCTCTCTTTTTTCATTTTCTCAATTAGCAATAAGACAAATGAATAATAAAAAACATGGATTTTTGTTTTTATAACAAACCCAACCTAACCGACGTCGTTACCCTTGACCGGCATCGGTCGCATGCCCTACCCAACCATGGTCGGTTGACCTCTACCGACATTAGTTATCCATGACCGGCATTGGTCACCCTCACCTACACATTGCCCTAAATTTTACCCTTTTACCTACCCCTACCTCCTTTTTTTACCTCACCCAACCTTCACCCTGATCATTTACCCCACCCCACCTTTACCCTACCCATTTACCTCACCTTTCCTGACCTCATCATTTACTACCTCCCTTTTTCCTCCTTTGGGGACTCATTATTTTACCCCTACCTTGGCCTTACCCATGCCACGACCTAGATATTTAGACTTGGCCCATCGCTAGTGACCTTTGACCTCATGTGTTCGCTATACCTTGCAGCACTGTTACCTGTGTTGTTGACCTAATGACCTTACCTAGCCTATTTCCATGACCGTTTATCTTGTCCCTACCTTTGGTGTACTGGAACATACCTAAACGTTCTCTGCACCTAACCTACGTTGTGTTTCCTGACCATATCCTATACCTTGGATACTGGAATCACTTCAACCTTGTTTGGATAAACCTACCGACCTTAGACAATGTAGATTTTGCCTTCTCTTCAACCTGGTAGCGTGTTGTAGTTTATACATGTGCATGTGTTTGAATGTTGCTACCTTTGACCCTGATCCATTACCTAGCTTACCCAAGTAGACCTTTAGCCCTTTTTCCCCTGTGCCCACCTACCTTTTCCATCACATTTACCTTTTATCAAACCACTCACCACCCGCCGCCGCCTGCCTCCTCGGTTCTGGTTTGAGGGGATCAACTTCACCCACACATGGGGCAACCACATCTTATTTTTTGTTAGTGTCGCACTTACCAATACAAGCTACGCAACAAAAAGGGGTAAAATGTAGACACTAAAATTAGGTCACACTCCCCTTTGGTCCCTCGACAAATAAGCACCCTTCATCACATTCACCTAGCCATGGCCCCCTTCACCCCACTAATATTAATTTAATTAAATTAATTCATTATCCTCACCATATTTATTATTTAAATATCTTAATTTAAATAATATCCACATATACACCTCACTTAGACACCTCATCAAGCCAACTCAACCTAAGACCTATTCTTAGTAAGTTGCCATAACTAACTAAGACTTACCCAAACCCTAAAAATCAATGCCTACATTCTCTCTAACCACATTCCCGCATGCTTATAGGAGGCTTCTAGTCTAATCCATGGGTTAATGACACGAGTTCCAAGAAAATCAATAGGATCTCCTTAGTTTAGTAAACCTAATAAATCCTTCCTTGACCGACGCCGGTTAGCCCTAACTGTCACCGGTTAAGCTGGAACCGCCATCGATTACCCTTTTAACCCTCAAAACAACCTTATTATGAAGGTTGGCAAAAGATTGAAAAAGGTTGACGAACATTATCACATTCCCGAGAGATATCACATCTTCTGAGAGTGAATTTCAGTGAGAACACGCATGTAAGGAAGGAGATCAAGCATATTTTCTTGCACAGCCATCCCAACAATGATTTGATCTAACCAAGCAAAGAGTAATGCACATGCAACCCATGTAGAAGCTCTCCTACAATTTTTTATCACCTGTAGCCTTCAACCTCTCATCAGCACCTCCATCCCTCACTCACAGCGCCCAGGAATAGGATCCAAGTAAGTATAACATTATACTTCTTTGTTTTATTTCATTCTAGTCCTTATATTGTCACCTATTGTTCACCTAGCCACCCATTAACTTCCTCCAACACTCACCCCTTCATATACCCATTAAAACCTTGCTAGATCCCACTCAAAGCAACCAATACCTTATTATGACCAACCAATTTTTTTCAATCCTAAAGGAGACCCAAATCTCATTCTCATGGCATTCCCAAATTTCCACAAGAATCGGCACCTACCGGTTACACCCAACCGCCATCGGTCACCCTTAGCCAATATTGATCTCTTTATTTTCCCATACAACCTGCAATGTTGACCTACCCACCTACTTCCACCTCACCCTCATTCACCTGTGATCTGCCTAAGACCTCTGTCAGACCTACAGAGATCCGCAACTGTGCACTTGACCTTTGGATCCTACTCTAACCTAGCCTATTAGATTATATATTTCTTATTGTGTTTTAAGTGAGATACCTAAATCATTTCAAACTACAATAGGATTTACTTTATTTACCACATTAAATTGTTTAAAACAGCGGACTGACAACCATCTAGGAAGTATCACACTTCCCGGATCTAGCATACGCTAGGCAATTCACTACACATATTGTTTAATTTTTCTAGTGGTCTTGCTTTTATTACAGGTAGTTCCTCCTAGCCAAAAGCAAGCTCTCAAAACCAATTATGGATTCGGATGTCATACGTGCTCAAAGAACCCATCAACCAAAGATTTGAACATGTATTCCTCCTACGCCCGTTACCCTATCTGTTTCATCAATACTTCAAAGAAATGTCTAAGAGTCGGGTGAAACACTTAGTACAAAACTTATGCAAAAATTAAATTAAGTCACATACCATTCGGATAAATTTATTAACATGGTTTAAAGGAATTTAATAGGTATGAGAGAATTGTATCCCATTTTAAAATTTGTTAAGAAATTGTGCCACTAAATCTTAGTAATGAATATATTCATTCATTCTTATTACAATCCCCTTATGTTTCTAAAGACATAATGGAAGTTGGATAATATGCACCATGTGAAGTAGATTATTTACGTATAAAAATTCCATCTCATAATAATTTACAAGAAGGGAGAGGAAAATAAGGTTGATACTACCTTTGTATATCTTATATTCATGAGATAATAATCAAAATAATAGATATTCATAGCCACAACTTTACATATTGGGTATCCCTCTCCTCAACTAATAAGAACATCACAAACACATATTTTTATTTTACAAGGTGAATAAGGTTATGAGTTTTACTAAGATGAATTTTTTTCTAGATGTGCATCTATCTCTATGTACCTAATGTTTCACCTTTCTAGAGACTCATTCGGGAGGTGCACTATACTACGACATCAAGTCGCTTCATAATTACAAAGACTAGATAGTCATATTGTAGAAACATTTCTACTAGACACAAATAGGCATAGATGTGGAGTATTTCGTTAAGCCTTACATTCCTCGTTTCAGTAAATCCCATGAACAAGAAGCCGGGATTCTCGACACCTATACCGGTTCCATCTATACCATCGAATCCATCAACATGGATTACTCAATTAGGTTGCTTGGATTAAGAGTTAAAATAATATAATATTTATTATAAAGGATAGATTTATGAAGATGGTCATCATCATCATGGTTCCTTGAGAGAAATAGATGAGTATAATTGACATTAGCAAAGTTTTATTTTTCATGTTTTAGTTCACTTTGGACTCATAATATCTATCACATTTCTTGGGATCCTCACTCTACATATCATTTATGAAATCTATTTCGGGAATCGATGGGTATGCAATTGGATTGGTTTATGATGCTTTATAGTCGGACATAGGTAAAAATATAAGTATTCAACAACACTCTAGTTAATATTCTACATATGTACAACTATGTGCATTATTACTCTTAGGATATGACTTGATTTACATCTAACATGTTTATAATAGATTTATTCATTTTCTTATGCCTCCAACTAAGATACTCATAGGTATATGCACACTCTAAGAAGCATATTCCATTCCAAACATGTTTTGGGTTCCAATCATGAACACCTCTAGATATCTCCTATTGCATATTAGTTGGCATTGATTCATGCACATAGGAAAGGGAAGAAAACAAAGTGCATAATTTTATACAACACATTAAAATATGCTCATTAGTATGTTCAATAAATTTTGTTGTGTTCCCAATAGAATTATGAAGAGTACCATAACATACATAGCACACCTCATTATAATTGGTGATGAATTCTAGTTGTATCTTCAGCAGAACGCTTTATAAGTGTTCGCATGCCATAATCAAGCCTCTATGTTATGTTCCCTAAACCAGTATTTACATAATTAGTTATAATGTCTTTGTTCTTGATTTTTCTCCATACTTGTGCATGCACCCAATATTCAATCTACAACTCCTTAATACTTTCTCACCTCAACTTCTTGATCTAGTAGTGATACGACATCCTTCTAGTCCATATCCCAAAAATGGGCATCCCACAATAAGGATTAGATTGTGTAGTGATGGACACATGAACCCACCATGGTACACCTCAATTATTTTGAGTAGTCAAGGTTGGTAGTATATTGATCAAGATAAGTGGTACAACCTTTATCAACTTTAAGTTCAGTTCATACAACTCCACAAGAACACAATGGAGACATTTTTTCTTCAAGAAAAATTGAATGATCATCAGCACAACCATGTACATTTCTCCCTTGCACATTTACACAACCTATGTACCTCTCTTTATGGACTTATATTTTTGTCTATGTTGCGATATCTCGGTAGTTCTAACACAAGTCTCGTATTATCTCAATACACCATTGTTGTACTTCACAAAATATTACACAACAAGATTCTTTTGCACATGGCCTCTTGAGACCTTGCAACATCTCATGGCACACACACATCTTGCATTTCACATTAACCATATGCACCTTTGGGGAATAATTTCACACATGAAACACAAAGCACATAGAAATAGCTTTTACACATCAACCACATGTCAACCCTTATTCCATGACTTGCCATGTGGAACTTTAAAGTTTTGTGGCATGTCAAATATTCTCTGAAAATAACCGAATGACATGAAATCAAGTGCCACATCTGGAAGAATTCCAAACATCACTTTACCTAGAAAATGAAACGAGATTCAATTGTTTCACTTTGTACCACCATCATTTGTAATTGTGTTATAGTAATATTGTGTGTGTGTGCGCGCGTGCATGTTTATATATCATACTCAATTGTCTAGTGGTCAACAACATGTAGATCCAAACACCAAATAAAAGTTATATCACCATGTCATGAGTATTTATTGTTTTCATAATACATATGTATGCACATTTTTAGTCTAGGAAAATTAGAGGAGTTATGTCTCTTTCGATCACAAGAACCTATATTCTTATCCTTATTATAACAATGTACAAAATTGTATGTTTTCCATTTTCTTTCATATTGAATAGAAATTACATTTCTTGCAAGTAATATTTCTTATTATGAATCATAAAATTAAATAGGAGATAGGATCCATTTGACTATATAAGAGGGAAAATGAATTACACAAACTTATAAGGATTAAAATAATGATCCAATTTATAAAATTTCTCTAATAAATACCATGAAGTGCATCAATAACTCAAGAATCTGCACGCTTTAAAATACAAGTGAGTTTTGATATCCCAGTTTTAATGCCTTTGAAAATTGAATCACAAAATTAAATTGCATTGAAAATTAAGTCACAAAATTAAATAAAAATAGATCAATAAAAGAATACTACTAAATAAATTATTAATCGTGTCATAAACATGATAGACACTATTTGAATTTATTGACTCGAACATTTGACTTTTAATTGTAGCATGACAAACATGTTTCAGGTTAAATAAATCAATGGCTTTGATTGATGGATGTCCATGGTGAACATAAAAACATGCCTTCACCCATATCATGTATGTTAATATGTTCTCATGTTATTTAAATAAATAAAACTAGACCACACCTCATATTTGATAGTTTTATTAATTTTCAACCTAAATATATAGATCTATCATATTTAGAATGTCTTCAATGCAATTCATTATTCGAGAAATTACAGTGTGTAACCCAATACAAATGCATAGAAATATAATTGTCCCATGTCATTCCTTGTCAATATTTCAGTATTTATGCATAGTAAATGGGAAAATTCTAAATCAAATTTAGCATACGGAGGCATAATGAATGATAGCAGTCTCAGCTATGAATAGATGCACCACATTTCAGTAGGGAAAATTACATGCAGAGGTCTATACATAGTTTGATATCATACCCTCACAGAATGAATAAGAAACTGAAACTACTGCAGCAACAGAAGAATAAGGAATTTAATATTTACAGTCTCTGTTATGACAGATGGACAACATTTCAATGGGAAAAATGCATGCAGAGCTCTATATAATGAGTCTAGTCCATATTCATATTAGTCGTGGCTGAGAAATTTCTGGTTAGCTTGACTGATAAAAGGTGAATGCACAATTAGACCATCAGATTTTAATTGATTTTAATCTGCCTTTCACAAACACATATGGATGTTCATGATGTTGTTGTTTAAGTCATTTAAAGGATGATATTTATTTTGTGTCAATTTTTTTGTAATTAAAAATATATTCTCTTAATTTATAATTTTGCAAAAGAGGTATTTTACAGTAGGTGGTGGTGGATTATAATATATGTCATTGAGTTCACATTAAATTAATATTTTAAATTTGACACTTATTTCACTATCACTAACAAGTGTTTTTTTAATTGGAGAAATAAAAATATGTCACTAAGAAGTTTTTCAGTTTTTAATGAAGAAGTCAATTTTAAAAATTATAATATCTTGGTCACGTGGTAGATTTTAAAGCCCTTTAATCTCCATTATAACCTTACACATATTGTATTTGTTGTTAGACCGGTACTAAGTGTGTGAAATATTACATGTAGAATATAATATTGGGAGGATGTATATGTGAGTATGATTGTGTGAAAGAGAAAGATAGTTTATTAAAACAACTCACTCATAATAGTATGAGTGGTTGTAATAATTTGTTAAACTCTCATATTTTCTAGGAGAGAACTATTGTATATATACATAATAAGTTTTACCCATGTAAAATAATACACGGAGAAGATTATTGTTGAGTATTTAATAATGAAATTTAAATCAAATTTATCATTTGATCAAAGCACGTAATTCTGATTATTATTAAAATAGTGTTTTGATATGTCTCGCATCACCAATTTATCATTATAGAGTACACTTCTAAACAAAGAGTTAGAGTGAGAGGAGATATTGATATTTAAAACAACATAAAAATGAGTTGAATATAATCTAGAGACCAAAAAAATTATCTATAACATGAAAGGTACAAAAGCATGAGAGAGAAATTAATTTCCATCGTTGGATAAATATACGTTAAAACTCAGTCCACAAGAAACTTTTAGGTCGTGTAATTATGTATCCTAATTTTAGTACCATTACAAATTTCTCAAGAAAACTTTTGACGCATCCAATGGTTTACAAATCAAATTTTTGGTTCGATATAGTATTCATACATGTATATGACTAACATTTTTATAATTTAAAATAACTTTTCTTTTAATATCATTGCAAAATTCATCAATATGTAGAAATCTATGTAGAGTACATGTATGGTATTTCTTTAAATGTCTAAAAGTATTTAAGTTTAGGCATATGTTTATTTGTTTTATATTTTCATGGTAAAGTATTATTTTTAGGTGCTTTAAAGTAGAAAATGTCTATTAAAACAGATTTGAGAATATTTGGTTTTGAAGTGTGTTTTTGAGTGTAATGTCATTTTCATAAAGAAAAAGGAAAATATATGTAAATAGTATTTATTATTTAAAGTCAAAATTTATCTTGTGTTATTTTTTTGTTGTGTTATCGAAAGTGTTGGGTGGGATAAAACAAATGTCATGGTATGTCTTAGTTAAAGGATATTATGTTATTGTCATGGTCGTGTTCCTTGATAGTCATATATCTATCAAAATGTCCATATTTTGTATGGTTGTTTTTACATAATATTTTTTATTGTGTAAGATTATTGTTCTTTTTAATTTAGTATGTAGAGTATAATGTCACAGCTTATTGTCCGAGTCAAAGTCAAAGTGTCTCAAAATTTAAAAAGCAATAATTGTCTCATTGTCAAATGGATGTATTATTGAGTGAACTATACATCCAAATAAGTGTGTCGATCTTGTGGGTGGGGGTGGGAGTGGGAGGGAGGATTTCTTCTCACAAGTGACATACACATTATGAGCTACATATTTATATCCTTTCATGAAAGAAGATGAGTCAATTGGGGGATGGAAGCACCGGAAGTAGGAGGGAAATAAGCACCTCTATTTTGCTTCTAATGAAGGGGATACTAAGTCCAAGACTATGTCACATCCCATAATTTCATTTTATTTTTTCGCAAGATTAAGTTATGATATGTTTTGCTAATGATTAGTAAATTTGTACATGGTTGTAATAGTATTATTTCAGTATTGAGACATAATTATGAATGTATGATGTTAAATTACTTTTTATATATCGATCACAGCATCGTGAAGCTTAATAAGGTCTTCCTCACCGCTTAACAAGGGTATGAAGTTCGTCAAGGTAAATGTACCTATTTAATCATCTTTCTAAGTAGTTGTAAATAACATAAATTATTATGTCGACCTAATCTTAGTGATGAGTTAGTGATTACAAGGCAATAGAATGGTAGGTTAATTTGTAAATTATCATGGCTTGTCATTTAGGGGACATTGACCATGATCAAAATTGTTATTAGTCATTTGTTCATCAAGGTAAATGCACCTATTTAATAATCTTTCTAATCGATATAAATAAAATAAGTTATTATGTTGATTTGATCTTAATGTTGATCCAGTGATTACAAGGCAATAGAATGGTAGGTTAATTTGTAAATTATAATGGCTTTTCGTTTACGGGTCATTGACCATGATCATAATTATTATTAGTTAGTTGTAACCATCTCCTTTATGATGGCATGTGATAGGGTAATGATGTTTTGACTATCATTGCTTGTCATGGACCATAAGCAAATTTGTAGATGTTAATGCCTTTGTTCATGGCCTTCGACCATGCAAACTTGTTAATGACTAAGGGTATGTTATAGGTATAAGACCTTATAACATATACATTCATATCTAAATATTGTTTTGTATATGGTCATTAACCATTGAAAAAGGTTCTTAAGTTAATGTCATTTCTATATGAGCTTCTCCATAATTTTGAACTTTGGAAAGTGATGATAACTAACCTCATCATGCAAACTTTGTAAAACATCAAAGATTTTGTAATGGTCATTGACCGACCCATGAAAGAAATGGGAATTTGTTTATTTGATGAATTCTTCAACCAAATGATAAACTCGTGTATGAAGATGGGGATAAACTTGGGTACTTTGAATGGTTAATTTTACAACGACTCTCCACCACCATTTCGGAGGAAGATGGGAAAAATTAAATAATCCACCGCATGACACCGAGAGAGAAGTAATGCATGCGGGGTTTCTTGAATAATGTGAAGCTTCTTGAGGAAGCTATTATGCATGTGATGGAGGTTTATTTTTGGCATTATGTTTTGTTAAACCCGTTTTAGGTGAGTTGTGAATGGGAGGTATGGAGGCGCTCTATAGAGTGATCTTACATTCCATTTACCTAAAAACAATTGATGTTATTGTTATTCAAAGGCATATAAAATCTATAAAGCGTGAATAATGATTTTTGTTATTAGAATATCTTGAGTTTAGTCAATGTCGACTTGGTGGGAGAGAGTAAAGATTTGGCAAAGAAATTAGTAAATGGAATTTGTAGGGATATAATGTAATCCGTGCGTGATTATTGTATGAACCCAAAATTTCATGGTGCTACATTGATAGATATAGTAAAAATATTATATGATGACAAATCTCTTTTCCAAAACAATGATGAAGTCTAGATCCTCTCCTTTGTCTTTCAACATGCATATTTTTCTTTATTTATCCTTGTCTCCAAGTTTTCTATCTATTAAATCCATTTTCTTCTCTTTTCTTGGTTTTCACGACTTTAAGTCATACGTCTCACTCGTGATGGTTATGCAACCATCACAAAGGTTATACAACTATCAATATACCTAGACTACGGTTTCAGAACCATCACAACGGTTGCATAACTATTGTTCCATGCATACCGATAGTTCCATGCGCATTAATCTGAGATTCCAAATTGTGTGTTCTCGAACACATGTTGCAAGATTCTAAGTGTCTTTCTCACACTTTTCTTCTTCTCCTCTATTTACTATTATTATAATGTTAATTTCCTCTCTTTTGGATGATCTGAAATTTCTTGGTTTTCAAGTGTGTTGGACTTTTTCCTTGTCATTTTTTTATAAAAACCAATATTTTTCCCGTAGCATTGGTTGGATATTTTTATTTTGATTGCATTTTGACTCTGCTGAAATCTTTCCAAGAAGTATACAAACAATTCAAATCATTTCTCTATTACTTCCTGCGCTGGATTTTTTTTCACTAGTATGCCTACAACCAATCTACTCCAATGTCTTCTTGATTCTTGATTTCTTCTACAACCAACATTTTTCCCTAGGTCACTTGGACTCATATATGGAAAGGAAGATGAGGAGATAGTAAGACCATCACCACACTTGTAATTTGTCACAATTATGCAATAACTAGGTTGGGGATGTACTTCCAATTTCTTCAAAGATTTTTAATCTAGAATATTTTCGTTAAATCAAAAGAAACAATAAACATGTTTTAAAAAGGATAATTTACATTTTATTTATTCATAGTAATAAGCTTCCACTAATATTTTTTTCTCAAATTACCCTATGGATTTTCCCATGAAAGAATTTGAGGAGGTTCCTGTGCATGAATTTCTTCACTTCTTTGTTTTAGAGTATCTCAGTATATTCTAATTTCTTCATTGTTAAATTTATGTGCATACGAGAAAATTCTTATTGATGGTTGTGGAATATGTGGGAAATGTCCTGCGCATCTCTCACATAAGTGTTTCTAGAGAGGGTCGTAGAAGTGTGAGAAGAGATGTGTGGAAAGGAAATATTTGTGGATGACAAAATCTAATCTCGAATAGGTTGATTTTTCTATAACTCGTTAAAATTATTTTCTTCTTCATCTAAGGCTATCAACTCATGAGATGAAATTGGGTGGAATTGATGTGGTTTGGAAAATAAGTTTCCTTAGACCCTAATCAATATCTTTCAACTGTTCACAATGTTGGGTTATGGCAATATTTTATCGCACACTCTTTGTCTAGGTTTTATAAGGCCATGGATGGTCATGTGGATGTGCAAATGATTAATCCAAGGAAACACCAAACACATAAACAATTTGTAAGAGGCAAGGTCAATGTTTAGGTGACCTAAGCTAGCTAAAGATATGTAGGGTGTTGTATGAATTCCTTTCTAATTAAATCTATGTTACTAAATAAATAAATAAAGTAAACATATTTAAATTAAACCAGATTGATTACTCTCCTTAGATTTAATTATACATACGTGTAACTAATTAATTAAACAAAATGAAGTTAATTAATTGAAACAACAAAGTAAATCTAGTCTATTTTTTTGTATTTTATATGATTTATAATGGAAAGGAAATGATACAAATAAAGGAAATTAACTAGCCTAATTCAATTTTTTTATATTTTGTGTTTTCTAGAATTTAATGAAGAAATATACACAAACAATCTAACCTCTTCTCGAAAAAAATGAAAATTGCTTCTACTTTTAAAATAATAAAACTAAAAAGTGAAATAAAAAAATGTGGTTATTTCTCCATTGCAAAATGGATTTAATCTAATTTGATTAAAATAAAGGTTTTCCTAATTTTCAATTGTGGATATTAATTCCTCTAGTTCTACCGTAGAATCACGAGAAGATTGAAAAGCTTCTTAGAAGCTTTTTTCCATTGAATCTTCCTTGGTAAAATGATCGATCCACAAAATATGTATAATATAATGAAACTAAAATATAAGCACGCACACATAAGCTTATTCAAACTAACTTCTCTTGAAAATCTACGGGGATAGGAAATGAAGAAGCTTTCAACAAAATCTTTGTTCATATGCTAACAAGATATGGATTATGAATAGAATGAACTCTACATGTAAATTAATTGTGAAGAATTAATAAACTTTGTGCACATGAACTTCCTCAAAATTACTCCCAGGAAAATCCATGGATGAGCTAAGAAGAAGTCCTCAATGGAAGCTTCTTACAGAAAACAAAACTATAGTAATTCTACTACCTTAAAAAAATGTATTCTAACACTATGAATTGAAATCTATTTAATGAATAAAAGAAGCTCTTAGGAATTTAATAAAATATCCAACCTAAAAATGTAGTATAGAGATAAATCCAATGATGGAAATGCTTATCGGTCCCCTTAGATTCTTTTCCAATGAGATATCCAAATGTTTCCAGGGAACTGTGTTGGTAGTGTGTAGAAGGAATGAAGGAGTGTTGGAGCTAGCTAGTTTATAGGCAATCTGGTAGTAATGCAATCAAAATAATAACAAGGAAAATGAATTGTGTTTACTTTTGTACTTCTTGGCATGATTCTGGTAGCATAACAATGCAATTCTAAAACAAGAAACTTCAACCCATGATTCTCGGGAAAAGTTTTTTTATAGAAAATTGGCTTTGAAGTGGTCCATCCCACTTAGAAGCCAAGAAGTGCCACATCATTTATAGGAGTAGCAGTTAACTTACTAATAATAGTAAACATAGAATAATAAGTTTATAACAAGATCAAGAATAATTTCTTTGGTCAATAAACGTGTCGTTTAAAAGTGAGTTTCAAGAAGGAAAATGCATCTAAAAAAATTGGAAACTCTTGGCTAAATGTGCATAGAACATGGTCTTCCCCGAGTGGCGGTTTTGCAACCACCATGATGGTTACGTAACTTCCACTCAAGGATAGGGAAAATTTTAAGAAACCCCCAAAAAAAAAAAAAAAACTTATAGAAATCCTGGTGAATATCCCTATAACTTGTTTCATGGTTTTGGAAAATAGTTGGAAATCGAATGGAAAATATCCTCCCAAAATCAATAACCTCAAACAAGTTTAATTGAAATTGATTACCTATTCATGTAAAGTGTGTCACTAGATTTTTAATCACCACCTTAGTTCATACATTTCTTATCAAATTTAATTATTTTCCACATCATTTTTTTAGCATGAAGGAAACAAAATATTTAATAAAAAATACTTTATTCATAAAAGTGACATAGTAAATTGTAATGTTGAGCCAAAAATGGGTAGGATTTAATCGTGGGAAGGTGGACTAAATCACCACGATTCTCTCCATAGAAGGAGACAACTGAGAAGAGAAGGATGGAGTTTAAGATGAGTCGGGAGGCAA
Source organism: Taxus wallichiana var. yunnanensis (assembly GCA_018340775.1). Classification (NCBI taxonomy): domain Eukaryota; kingdom Viridiplantae; phylum Streptophyta; class Pinopsida; order Cupressales; family Taxaceae; genus Taxus; species Taxus wallichiana. The sequence goes on from CM031239.1 coordinate 480,064,893, forward strand.
AGGAGTCTCAAGAGAGTGTGCCTGAAACTCCTACACCACCACAGACGTGGAAGATTCAAAAGATGAAGAAATTAAAGATGAAGATGTGAAGAATGAAGGAGAAGGGGAAAATGAAGAAGAGGCAAGACTAGATAATGCACAAGACACCGAAGATATAACTCCAAATCTTAGCGCTCTAGTTCCTAAGGGGCCAAGAACTATAAGAACAAGTGGAGAATTTACTGTTCCATATTTGGGCTATGTTGAGGACACAAGTAAAATTGTCCGTGCCTATTTTCAAAGCATGGTGACCCCTCAGAATTTATATGGGTGGGAGCTCATGGATGAGGACATGGACACCACATGCAGAAGGAAGCAAGTATCTTGGCATATGCACATACACATGGATGAGCTAGAATTTGACGTATGTGAAGAATCCTGTGTGTCAAGATGGTTGAAGATGACACCTCATGCCAGACATATAACCCTAAAACCCAATATTATGTCTGATGAGTAGGTTAGTAATGCCTTGGTGAAAGTATCTATACAGAGGTGGCACGAAGGAACATAGAAAAATATGCCACTATCAAGGTGTTAAGGGAAGAGATAAAGGCCAAGGATATAGAGATCACGTGCTTGAAAGGAGAAAAGGACCTAGAGAAGAAGAACAATGGGGTTCTTATCGACATGGTAGAAGAGATCGGGGATCATGTCCTCTAAGAAAGACCACACTTAGAGCCCAAGGCACCCAAAATTTCCTTTTGCTATGCACTATGTGCACACGTTAGTCAATTTGGTGCTTGAGGAGGGACCATTTAGGATACCAGCACCAAAGGACCCCGAGCATGAGGCAGCGAGGGAAAAGGGTGTAGTAGTGCGAAAAAAATTTTCATCATACGAGGAATTGCTTCAAACTCTGCGGGAGGAGCTGAAGAAAGTGGATCAAGCATTGAATATCTATACAGCTCTAGAGGCAGTCATCAGAATAAGGACAATGGTCGAGGAAAATGAAGTCCTAAAAGCTATGAAGGATGAAACATTGGGGCGCACGAAGAGACTAACACTAGTAAAGAAAAAGCACAAGGCCCTTACAATGGCCTAGGAGCCCCATAAGAATAGGTTGGATAAACTAAGAAAAAATATAGCGTAGAAGATGGATCTGATGTAAGGGAGAATGTCTGCAATGGCTAACATTATGTTAGTATTATAGAATGAAAAGGGAGATATTGCCCGTGATGAGATGGAGTCTATCGTAGCGAATATTCGAAAAGGTAAAGGTTGCATACTGAGTGAGTGGAAAACATTAGAGGTGGAAATATAAGAAGAATATCCAGAAATCATTCTTCTAGTTGAAGCAGAGGTTAATGCAAAATAAATAATTATTGTTTATATAGAAATTATTTTACATTATTTTCATTACCTTATTATTTATTATTTGAGGAGTAGCCATTTTCGGGGCTGCAATGCATTTTAGTGTGAGGTAATGTTGAGTATATGAAAATGGGATACTCAGCAAAAGGCACACAAAAGGTTCACGTGAGAACAGGGTGCAGTCAAAGGTATGAAAGGATAGGGGAGAACACGTGCATGAAATATAAGGGAGGATTTGGGACTTAGCCATTTTCACATGTACGGATATTTTTGGAAATAGCGTCTTTGAGCACACAACCGGGTAGTACAGACTTACGTGACACACATCAACTATTTTTCAAGAGAGGATACTAAGCGCTTTGCATGGGTGCAGGCTAAGAATAGAATTGATACTACCAATTAACTAGAAGAGCTCTAGTGTTAACGCACACTTGCATGTGTGGTCATGTGATTGTAAAGGCACGTGGTTATTTCCATATGCGACCTATTTTTGGAGTTATGCAAGCAGTGAAGGGAAAGTCCGTACTTTATAAATATGTAATGATATGCGTAGTATAGGGTGTGTGTGAGAACTGAATTATTGTGAAATTATGCTACCAGATCTGATGCACATATAAGCTATGGTATTATCTATTATAGTGAGCTTCTATGTATTCATTGTGTTTAATATAATGGAGTGTATTGGCTGAATTAGAGTATTAATCCTGAGTTTAATTGGTTCTTGCATGGTTGGTTTCATGATGGATATTGTTTAAACCTATTATTCTTAAGATCTAGAAATGAACATGCTCTATAGAATGTTGTATTAATTTTGGATATGAATGTATTAAGTTTTCATCATGTTAATCCTGCAACAACAAACCTAAATAAGGGCCTAGTACCTTTTTACACTTGGGGTGAGCACTCACTCAAGGCTAAGTGATGTGCTAGTGCACTGGGATTTTATCAGAATTCTAGGCTACATCATTGATGTAATTCCCTTGACATGCTTTTAGAGGAATTTTCATAAGATTTTGCAAAAAAATTGGCATTTTAAAAATCCTCTGCCTATTTTTGTGGAAGCTCAGGCAATCCAAAAATTTGTGTTGACAACTCTTGAAAACTATTTCCTTTCTCAACAGTAATTTCATCCATTACTATTTTTAATTCATCTCGAGAGTTCTTGTTTTTCAATTTTTCTAGCAAGGGTTTTCTTTCATGTTGAATTTTAGTGGTAGAGTTCTTGTTTTCCACTAAAATTTCTTTAATCACCTCACATGGGTCATACACCACCTAGTGAGAGTCAACATCAAACTTAAAAATCTATAAGATTTCATGTGCTAAATTGAATGTTTTTCTTTCAAATGTGAACCATCCACATGAAAATGGCAAGGAAGGAAATATGCTCCTCTTTTTCTAAGTAACATTATAGAATTTATATGTATTTTCCATTTATTGTATATATTTCAAGGAAAAAACTCTCTCTGTCACATGTATTAGAAATTTGCAAGGTTGTCTCCTGATCCATAAAACCTTAGCACAATCTATTACAACTTGAAGTACCTATCTACTAAATGTATTTATGATCCCAATTGAATGCAATCTCTACAGTTCATAGGAAATCTAGGAAAATACTTTTTGAAATTGCTTGATAAATTGGAGCCCAAAATACTCCACAAATTTATGTAGTCCCTTCTATTATCAAACATCCTTATCTTGGGGTCCACTCAGCTTATTGGATGCATCACTTTTGGCTAACCCTCAACATTATAGAGTTGAATTGTAAGTTTGTTTTTGCCAAACCATTCAACAAATTGCGATAGAATTAAATAGCAAAAATAGGTAGTGAACCTAAATGTCTTAGTGCCAGATCCTTATTTGATTGTTAAGAATTATTTATGCATAGATTTTGCAATGTGCCCAAAAATCTATATGCACAAGGTGGAAAATTGAAATGGATATTGTATACTATTTATAGGAGGGTTTCATCCACTTTCTCATTACTATCAAATCCAATTGCATGTGGAGGCTTCCTTTTAGTACCATTCCATCAATCATTAATGTTTGCAAAAACTCATCTTTGGTATTTTGAGTCAGGCATGATAATCGCTACCAATTTTTTCTAGGTTTATTCTCGATAGCCTCCTAAATATTTTATTTCAAACCCCAACACATAGCCAAGATTTAACTCCATAATGGACAAAATATGTTATGTGTTTCATTTGCAACAATTGCTTTTTTGTCCTATCATAATTTCATGCACATAAAATGACAAATTTAGGGTAGAATAAAACCTCGTGGAGCATCATGCGTCCTAATCTAGCCCCCATGTTATCTAACCTTTATGTTTACTTGATGGTTCCAAACATTTAATTTCAATTTCCTTATCCTCAAACTAGTATCTACACCGTGAAGTTCTTGTGCCAATTACAGGATCATAAATATCATGATATTCATCAATAAAACCAAGGGTTTTAAGTAGTTTGGCATATGGGATTTGGGTTTTACTTTTACTTTGGGGTCCTATGGAAGTAGACATGCTTGGAATTTTGGATTCTATAAAATCTTAACCCTAATTTATCAACCATTATATTGAAATATTTCAAAGCGAAGGCTCATACAAAGGCTACTTATAAATAGATAATATTTAAAGAATCAAGATTCAAATGCTTACTCGAAATATGAAAATTTTGAGTCTTACACGGTCTCAGTAACTTCTATGAATCTATTCTACCTTTTGTTGCAGATGCCTCCCAAAAACAAATTTTCAATTGTTAATAGAGTTTAGTATCACCTCACAACTTACACGCACTAGTAATACCACATCACTATAAGCAATTACGTCTTTCACCGTACTTTGTAGACATTAAATTTAGTCTCTTTTAAATAATTATGAGTATTCCCTTTTTTTATATGTATTTGACACCCCTATCCATGAAGGCCTTTTCCTCCTCCTATTTGAAAATGGAAAACCATGCCTACTAAACCCGTGCCCCTTATTAAGGAGGATGATGAAATCAATATGGCCGAATGTCTCACCAGGATGTGTGAGGGAAAGGATGCAAAAAAAAAAATGTTGAGGAGGGGGACAATGTGGAGATTATCACCTCCCATCCACGAAGACCTTTTCCTCCTTAGGAACTAGAGCACTAAGATTTGGAGTTGGATCTTCAATGTCTTGTGCATTATCTAGTCTTGCCTCTTCTTCATTTTCCCCTTCTCCTTCATTCTTCACATCTTCATCTTTAATTTCTTCATCTTTTGAATCTTCCACATCCTCTGGTGGTGTAGGAGTTTCAGCACACTCTTTCGAGACTCCTCCGCCTCCCGACTCATCTTAAACTCCATCCTTCTCTTCTCGCCTTGTCTCCTTCTATAGAGAGAATCGTGGTGATATCCACTCGATTGGGGAGTTGCGCCTTGATTCCTTGTTCATTTAAACACCCTCTTAAAGTGATTTTCTTCAAGGTTCGCTCCTAACTCCAATTCTTCATCCCCTTATTCTTGTGTTTGGGTGGAGTACTTATAGGCTCATATTCTACCTTGTTTGAGGGTTTCCTTTGTCCTCTATGCACCAAGCCACCACTATCTTCGTGCTCTTCCTCTTCATCATCTACTTCTATCATTTCAATGGGATTTGGAGCTGGTACATTCTCCATTGTATGCTTTCCCTCAGGTGACCCTAGGAGCTTGAACATGTTCTCCACATATTTTTACCCTCCAACTTAGGCTTGAGCTGAAGGTAGATAAACACGGCCCCACTATCTCCAATCACCAAACTCACGGGCTTCATACTTATCATGTATAAAATTATCCTCTCTATGTAGGAAGTCTTCCCTAGATACACATAGGTCTTACGCAAAGCATGTGGTAGTCGTATATACCATGTCTCAACAAAGTTTAGGCATCATGCATTGTTGAACCGATGGACTTATGCCTAAAAGTAGTGTGTTGGAATGCATATGGCAGTTTACACCAGGGGATCCAAATACCATCCTTCATCACAAACCGTGCAATGTAAAAGTGCTGATATATTATGAACTAGAATGCCTTACCCACCACCGAAGGTAAATCCTTGGGGATGTGCTACTCCTCTTCAAATGTCATGTGGAGCCTGTCATACCACATCTTTGCCCTCTGCTTGAATGGCCCACTCATTAACCCTTCACATAAGTACTTCTCAAACCTTTCCTCTAGGGACTTATTCTGCATGGGGTACTCCTAGATCTTGTTCTTCATCCCATCGGGCACTCCGATTTAAAAGAATACTAATGACAATATGACATCGCCGAAACTAATTTTCTCACTGGTGCACGCTTCCTCGATGATAGTGTCTGAAATATAGCATGTTATGTTGTATATTGTTCCTTGTGACATTATCCTTATAATGTGTAACCACATTGTGTTCACCTAGGACCATCTCTCTTGATCATTTAATTTGGTGACCAGATGTGTAGCTACCTGTACCACTGAATACTTCTTCAATTTTTTGATATCCATTCCATGAAGACTTTTGGTGTATCCTAACTCCTTATGCATCTCTAATATGTATGCTTTATCTCTCAAGTCACTATTCAGGTCCACTCATGTACCCCTTAATCCTGTTATAGTTGAAATTAGAGTGGTTGTAATCCTTACCCTGCATCTGACGAAATAGAATAAATCTTCATCTACCCTGCTCATCAGCCACTGGTACAAAGGCTCATACTTTCCAAAATATGGAATCTCGTATAACTAGTAGACTCCAATATGTTTTAGCAACTTCTCTCTAGCATCATCATACACTGGCATATCCTCAGCTGTGTTCTTGTTTTTCTTTGTATTCAATAGTGGTCCAATTCCTTTTTGTTCTCTAATGTGTGGTGGTTGTAGTCACTGATATTACATTTTCGGATGTGAGAGTCCCATTCTTGGCCTACTATTACGCCTTCTAGGTACAACATTTTTGAAAAATTTCTCTCGGGAGAAATTTTGGCTTCCGCTTCCACCTTCTTCTTCCCTTTTGCTCCTACGGCAGGTGCTTTCTTTGGTGCCATCTGTAAATCACAAATTTCTATCCTCTAATGCTTGTCTTCTATATTCTATAACATGAAAACTCAAACCCTAGCTCAAATCCACATGCCCTAGTTGAAATCGTGTGCTCTAGCTCTTTCAAATGCTCCTCTTCATTAAAACCCTTCACCAATGGGGAATTAAGCTTCTCCCGTTCACAAATCTACTCCTCACGTATGGTTTCACACTCTTCGCACTTCGATACTCTTTGCTCAACTCGGTCACACTTAGCTCTTTCAAACTTTTTGTATTTACAACGGTAAGAATGAACTTGTATCCCTTTCTTATATATATTTTCAAAATTTTGGTTCATTTATTTCTCCTTCACCTACTAATATTCCCCATTAATTGACCCTTTTCACAATTTTCTATACAAGACATCTTCACACCTCACCTATAACCTTTTAGGACACCTTCCTTCCTTCTCGCTAAAATCTTCTCTTGATGCACTTCCATGTGCCTCAGTAACTCATCACTACACCTTCTCCTAGTAGTCTCCACGGCCGTCACTTACCTCATGTTATATTGTTCCTTCATTTATCTCCATCCATGGTCCTCATTTAGAAGCAATCTTCTTTTCACTAACTCTTCAAAATTTGAATAGCACCTGTAGCATTTTGTTCCTTTATGTGCATCCTTTTCTCAATAACCACCCCACACAAATGGTATGTGCATTCCTCTACACATAAAAATACTACAAATGGTAATTAGCTTCTGGTGTGCAAATGTGCTTATTTCACAAAATAACAACTAAATGCAGAAAAGCATAGCAAAAAAGAATGAAATACATTAAGGGAAGACATAATTGAAAACCTAATCTAAATGGCAATATTTCCTTATTACAAACACCAAAAATACTTATTTATAATAGGGCTTCATCCTAATCCCGTTGAAGTAACCGGGTAACCGTATTCCATCAAGTGTTTCTAACTGACAAGCTCATGTTTCAAGTATGTGAGTGATAACATATGGTCCTAACCAATGTAATTTGAGTTTTCCTAGATGGCGTAAAAACTTATAATCATAAAGGAGAACCATTTGTTTGATCTTGAGCTTCTTGTCCCTAATGTGCCTATCATGTCATGCTTTCTGCCTAGATTTTTCTTGCTTCGACTCCAGAATTTTATTGCTTGTCACTCATCCAACTTAATCAACTTGTCAATCTGTTCATCTAATGTTTTCTCATCATCTAGACCTCTAGAGCGAACAATATGCAAAGAAGGTTCCATAGGAACAATTGCTTCGCGCCAAACACCAAATGAAAAGGTGTGGCCTTGTTTAACCACTTGTATGTTGTTTTATACGCCTAAAGTACTTGTAGAAACTTTATCATCCCAATCCTTTCTTCCAACATAAAAAAATTCAATTTTTGGATCAAAATCTTGTTGAAAGCCTCAGTAGTCCCATTTTCCTAAGGATGATATGGTGTAGTCTTATGGTGTGCAATCATGAATTCATCCAATAAAATTATAATTGTCTCATTCGTAAAATGTATGCCTCTATCACCGGTCAAGCTCAAAGGGCATCAATACATTGTAATAATATTTTCCCATAGTAACATGGCTTTTGTAGCCACTATAAAATCCTTTGTAGATGTTACTTTTGCCCACCTTGTCGATAGTCTCATGCAAGTAATGATATAGCGCGATCCAGATCCTGCACGTGGTCGGTGAAATAGGACCCCAAAATCTATAGCCCATTTTTCAAACAGTCTGTACTAGTAATAGGTCTTAGAGGCATTTCATCTCTTTGACTTGGTTTCCCAAGGCACTGAAAGTGATCACAATCCTTGCAATATGCCTTACAATCTTTATACAGGGTCTCCCACCACAATCTAGCAAGTAGAATCTTATACACAGTGGTGTCACCTACATAATGGCCACTAGAAATACCACCATGGGCTTCCTCCATGATATATGTGTACTCATGTTCCAATACACAACGGCATAATACTTCATCTCATCATAACTTGTACTTGTCACACGATAATCAACATAAAGGGCATTACACATATAGCAAGTTGTTTCTTCTCTAAGTATTTCATTCCTCCTGGCGCCATACCTATTCATAGAAAGATAACAATGTCCTCTAATTATGATGGTGTGCATTATAACATGTATAACTGTGCATCGGGCATGGTATCTTCAATTTTTGTGCATCTTCTCCTAAATATATTCTAGATAAATGGTTTGGTCCAGAATTACTTGTTCCCTAGTTTTACCACAACTTTGAAATCCAATTCTTGAAATAAGAATACCCATCTACATATGTGCCCCTATAAAATGGGCTTATTGACCAAATACTTCTATGTCATGTGATCTGTATAAAATACAAATTGTGTTGCTAACAGTGCAATCTTGTCTAAATTTATGTAGCACATAGATCATTGAAAGAGCTTTATGTTCATTTGTATAATTCTTCTCTACAGAGTCAACTTTCTACTAGAAATTAGATAGGATGATGTATAATACCTTCTCCAGGCTGAGAAAACACCACACCAATCGACATGCCGGAGGCGTCCACATATACATGAAATGGTTATTCCCAAGAAGGAAAGCATAGAATTAGCATGGTAGTAAGTTTCTCCTTCAATGTCTCGAATGCGCGCTGTTGTGGTTCCCCCAGAGAACATCCCTTTTACTTTCAAGAACTTCTCCAAAGGTGTGGAAACCTTAGCATACCCATTTATAAATTTTCTATAATACTTAGTGTGACCCAAGAATTTGTGCACCTCACTTTGAATGGTATACTCTTTCAAGATGATAATGATTGCAACCTTAGTTGGATCAACCAACAACCTTCCTTGCAAATGATGTGCCCTAACATTATTCCAAATGGTGTGAAAATACACATTTCTTGATGTTCAAAGAGATACTTAACTATGTACATCTTTTGAACATTAAGTGTAGATTGTCACAATGATCCTTAATAATCCCATACACTTTCCAAGAATCTAAATAAACCTGCAAGAAGTTATGAATAAAATATTTGAACGTTTGAACAACTTTGCGTGAAAATATAACAGCGCATTATTCGGACTCAAAAGGCATCACAAGATAGGAAAAACTACCTCATTCAAAGAGTAAAACTAGTATTTTCCCGATCCTCCCGAGCAATCATTACCTAATGATACCCAAAGAATCCATCTGTAAATGAATAGATTTTGCACCCTGCAACACCTTCTAGTATTTCCTCAATGAATGGTGTAGAAAAGGGATCAATCACACATGAAGCATTTGGATCCCTATAGTCCAAAAAGATCCTAATCCGACCATCCTTTTTGATATTGATCACCATTGGACTAACCCATTTTGACTCGTCTAGGGGCTCAATGATCCTAGACTTCAACATTTTGTCAATTTCTTCGTTGACCTTTTTGCACAAGTTAGGGTTCATCCTATAGGGTCTCTTTTCTCGACCGAGCATGCAACTTCCTTAAGCTTTATCTTCATATCTTCTAATGATTCATGCATTCCTTTGAGTTCATGGTATCTTCGAGGGAATAAGTCCTGATAATCCACTAGTAACTCAATGATTTCTACCACTTTAGATTCAGGACAATAGTCCCAAATTATGGCCTCCTTAAGCTCAAAGATCTCGATCCAATATTCAGTTTCTTTGTCTTCATAGGTTCATGATAGGAACATGTGGTCTTATATGCACTAGCCAACACCTCACTCCTACCTATTTCATGGTCTACATCCAAATTTTCTACTTCTTCATCATCCACTAAGTAGACCATTTTTCCTTTTTCTTTCTCAAGGCAAGTGAACTTAAATAGTGTGGCATTTGTCTTTGTTTCTCCAAAGAAAACGCGCTCTTAATTATCCTTCATTGAATAACTCATTAATGATTCCTTCTGCCTTGGCACTCTCTCCCATAGTTAAGCACCTTATGACCTTCAATGCCTCTTCTACTAGAGGTTTAGTAGAGAAGAATTCAAACATTTGGGTCATTCCTGCAATTAAATTATGCCAATTTCTAGTTTCTCTATGGAGTTCTACAATACATACCAAGCACGCACGTAGCCTTATCAAGTGGAATAAAATTTGTGCACCTAGAGAAAAGATGGTAAATATTCCTGCCCCTCTATCTAGAGTTTCTCACACTATTAAACGTGGTGCTGAATAGGTTGATTACCATGATAAGTGCATATTTGAGTAGATGCATTGCTCCTAAAGAACCTAGTATCAAGAGAAATCCTAATTTCATTCCATCCTACAAGATTATCCTTATGAACCACCCACTAGTGTGTTGTTGTCCCGCATAGGGTATATGCTAGCATATTCTATCTCTCCAACTGGTCTATCCATTGTTCCTCCATGGTGCATAGAAATACCATAGGATCTCCTTCTCCAGTGTAACAAGGTACTGAGTTGTTACCTATTCTCCTGATACAATGAGGTCTGATGTCCTACACAAATGTGCTCTTAACTTCGTGCCCTACAAATTCATAAGTACTATAAGCCCAATTATCACAAGCAACACTTGTAGTATCGCTAATAGGTTGTGCATCTTCCCATTGAAGGATTCCTTCTTTAGATGGCTTAAGTACCTCTAGGTCCCAGGATGGCACATACATAAATCCTATTCAGGTCTTCCTCACTCAAAGGCTCAACATAGGGTGCATATTTTCCATCTCGTTAAAGAGATAATAAATCTCTCTTCCTCATTTTGAAGCTGATATAACCCTTTTTGAACTGAATATCAACATTATTTACATAGCACCAAGGATGCCCCAGTACAGATGGGAAGCTATCTTCCTCTGCTAGCACTAAAACCTCAAAATCTTCAGTGAACTTGGCTCCTTGTATGGTAATGGATGCATCTTTTAAAACTCCGATGGGAGTGGCCTTGGTCTAGTTAGCCATGAAAAATGCAATCTAAGATGGCTGCAAAAGAGGTTCCCCCATTTTTACCCATGCATCTAAAGTAAGAACATTGATTTTTGCACATGTATCAATCAATATATTACTCAAAAGCCACCCATCCACAATAGCATTCAAAGTGATTTCCTTTTCATAATCCAAGCTATGGGGGGGAAGATTTGCATGTAGGATTTTCCATCTAGTCTCAATACTTATGTGTGAAGTGTTTACCTTTAACCAATTCCCTAACATTGGAATGATATTCTCTTAGCGCAACATCTTGCACACTTCTTTCAAGTCATCCATATTAGATTAGACTATTTCTATTTCTCTCTTTTTCTCCATCTTCCATGATTGCTCCTTTAAATATTATATTTCACCCTGAAGATTTTTAGTACCTCCATGGTCTCTTGATAAACCTCCTTCTAATGGACAAGATTTGGGTACCATGCATGTAGAACCTCTTCCTTAGTGATGGTCACCTTTGCTGCAATGCTTCTTTAGCGCATGCCGCTTCAAAGGCAAGTAGTGACCTTTTATAGGAAATGTCTCGGTTTCTAGTTCCAATTTGGGCATTCACTAATTTTCCACACCTTGTTGTATTTTAACCATTCATGCTCCTTTGTTTTCTTGTTTATGTTGCTTATTAAGATGCTCATACAAGTCCGAGCATTCCTCATAGCTATGATTCTTTCCACATAAAGAAAATGTAATATTCTCGAGGGACATTCACATCTATAGTGGTCAAGAGATCTACATGTATAACATGTTCCATGAGAAAACTCACCTCATCCACCACAATGGCCTTGTCCTCCAAATCCACCACGGTATCCTCAACCTTTGCCACAACCTCCTTCATAATGCCCTTCATTCCGATCATAGTGTACTTAATTATGATCCCAATCCTGATGCTCATTCTTACCTTTAGAGTTATCTCGATACTCATATCTATCATACACTGATATCTATAGCATCATGGATCTAGCTAATCAATTGGCCATCTTCTGTGTCATGAGTTGTGCACTTGTAAATTTTACAAGAATAACAAGAGACATACTTCCTTATTGCATGTTTTAATAATGGACAACAGCTAGCATCATGGTTTAAATGACATATCTCACATTCCAACAGCAATGAGCGTACTGATCTATGGGGATAACTATCCTTTGTGTGACCTTCCACTTCACAATTTGTGCACCAAATCCTCATACGTGTCTCATGTGCTAAATTTGTCGATAGCTTCTCCAACTATTTCACCATAGCTACGATTTGTGCTTCTAAAAATGGGCTCACCCTAGTGTCTATACTTCCAACTACCTTAGCGTGTAAAGTTGCTTCAAGTGCTTCACATGGATCAGTGTATGTCTTATGTGATAGCACCCTTCTAAAAGGTGTAATCATACCTCCAACAAACCATTGCGCATGCTATCTTGCATGAATATCATAAGAAAGTTTAGATAACAAAATTTTTTGAAATGATCATCATACTCTTTTACAATCTCAGTAGTTCCTTTTGTAATATCCTTGAGTGCGCTTATACTCTTCTACTCGAACTCAGGGATGTGAAACTCTTTAAGGAAAGCATCTTGTAAAGATGCATAGTCTACACAAGTCTGATCAGGGTCAAAATTTTGTACCATGTGTGTGCCCTTGTAACATAGTGGCAAAATGACTGGCCCTTCGCTCGAAGTAATGATTTCTTTTCGCGTACCATAGTATTCACACATGTGAATGTGTTCAACAACATATTCTATGCCCCTATACTTTGGAAGATGAAGATACATCTCCATGTAAATATTTTGGGGTTAGTGCGGACCTTACCCACCTGATCCAGAACCTCCTATGTTTCCTCTGCCTCCAAAACCACCAAATCCACCAGAACTAGAATCATCTATACCTCATGATCCTGAACCTATAGCCAGAGTCGATAAGAATATGTACTTCCTTATGTCCCAACAGTAGTACTGAACTACACCCCTATAGTCTACGAAGTGTTACTACTCCCAAAAGAGAGTCTATAATTCTATGCGCATGAATTCTGTGTGGAAGATACACTTGAAAAGGTACCCTCAAACAACAATGAAGACATTTATGTTGCCATCCTTGTGCTTGGTATATGACTTACTCCTACTCTCCCACTTTTTAAATTAGCTTGTTGACTATTTTTCATATTAGATGTTGGAAGACCAAGTATAAGGGCAAGGTTGCTAGGTAGACTCAGATGCACACTGTGGCCCAATTCGTCTCTCTCGCCGGCATGCTTCTACATGAGGCCGAGGGGGGTTCCCTATCATTATTTCCCAAATGGGGGAGTTCCTAATGCTCTGGCTCCATGCCATCTACATGAGCTTCAAATCCTTCACAAGCCATCTCTCTCCTTAATGCCATTCACTCTGCAACATCCTGCTACTTTTCCATCTCCTCTTGCGTGCCTCATTATACTTAAGCCATTTTCTTCTCTTTTTCATTCTTCCACTAAGTCTACCATTTTTCACCAAACCTACTCCTTCCCCCGCGCGTGGTGGGGTTTAGTTAGCCATCGGTTTGCTCTCCAAATTCAAGGTTACCATCAAGCTTTTGATCACCGGTGGAACTCCTTGCGGGTAAGTTCCCTGGGATGTCGTAAAAATTGGAATTCTACTACCTCTAGGTAAGAATAAGTTGAAATTGAGTACTCCAAAATATAGCCATTCAGAACACCATGAAACCAAGTATCCACAGTGAGTGTCCAGATTAGATCAGCATCATAGCGGGCCTAAAATTCTTCCTGCATCCAAACAAGTATGTGATACCTCCAATTTCTCTTAGATGTATAAAAATCAGGCACTCATACATCTCTACTTGAAAAATGGTGAATAATCTCTCATACAAACTATTATACAAATTTTGTTCCACCCATGTGTGTGCATTAAGCTCAGATCCGGTGTTGAACCTCTGTGCATATTCTTCTTCTAGACCATATATCCACTCCTTAACACTTCTAGGGTCAACCGGTATGTATTCATTGTGAACCATCTTGATAATAATTGAAAAAGAGGTCTCGACAATGGAACCAATAATGCAGCCTAGAATTTACCAATAAAATCCCATGCACATCACCCAACCTAGACTGAGTGCTCACCTAAAGCGTGCAAAGGTACTAGGCCCCTCTTTAGGGTTGTTGTTGTAGGATGTTAGCATGATGAAGACTTAATGCATTCAGATCCGAAATTAATACAAAATTCTACAGAGCATGTTTAGTTCTAGATCTTAAGAATAATAGGTTTAAACAATATCCATCATGAAACCAACCATGCAAGAACCAATTAAAATCAGGATTCATACTTTGTGATTCAGCTAATACGCTACATTATATTAAACACAATTAATACATAGAAGATCACTACAATATATAATACCATAGCTTATGTGTGCATCATATCTGGCAGCATAACTTCACAGTAATTCAGTTCTCACACACACCCTATACTATCCATATCATTAGATATTTATAAGGGTGGGGACTTTCATTCACTACTTACATACCTCCAAAATAGGTCACATGTTGGAAATAGCGATGCGCCTTTACAATCATAGCCACACATGCAAGTGCACTAACAATAGACCTCTTCTAGTTAACTGGTAGTACTAATTCTAATCTTAGCCTACACCCATGTAAAGTGCTTAGTATCTTCTCTTCCAAAAATAGCCGATGCGTGTCATGTAAGTCTTTACCAAATTTGTGTGCTCTGAGCATGCTATCTCTAAAAATAGCTCGTACATGTAAAAATGGCTAAGTCCCAAATCTTCCCTTATATTTTACACATGTGTTCTCCCCTATCCTTTTGAACTTTTTACTATGCCCTATTCTCACGTGAACCTTCTGTGTGCCTTCTACTAAGTATGCCATTTTCATCTACTTAAAAATCATGAATTGTGAGCTAAAAATTAGACAAGGTCAAAAATTATTACCTTTTGGTCTATGAGGTAGGACCTAGGCCATCCAAAATCTATTTCAAAGTATGATTCTATTCCAGAAGATGTGGATTTCGAAAATTGTGGCATGAAGTGCATCCTAGAATGACAAGTAGTGATGATAACACGACTGAGAGGAATTACAAACTCCCCTAGTACATATAAACCAAGTCTCGATGAAGGCTTGAAATAAATATATTCTACATGAGCAGTTATTGATGAAAATATGGGTTTTAGTGGTGGTGGTTTGGGTTCAATAGGACAAGGCATTTTCTTCCACCAGAGGCACAACATAGTAGAGTTTCTTATAGGTCAAGCCTTGAAACTTTGCCTTCGAGAAAAGGACCACTACATACTAAAACATCTACAAGTGGTAATCTAATGCAATTTACTTTGGAGTCAAATCCTCAACAAATAGTTCAACCACACGTTGAAAATCCTAGAGGAGAATTTGGCCATGAATCATTAGTATTTCTAATGTTGGCAGTTCTAGTGATGATGGTAGTATTCAACATAGTGTTGTAAACTTAAATAGGCTAATACGGATAGTTGAAGTTCTTTTGGCTATTGTCCAACAAGGAACCAAGAAGAGGTAAAAGATAGAGGCAAACATAGGTACAATTACTCTTTCCTCAAGGTAACTAATTACAGAAGGTGGTGCCACTGCCACCCCTCAACAAACTACCATTCCATAGGGAAATTCTCCCCAAACTTCAATTACTCCTCCATTCAAGGTGAAATAGTTCATTCCTACAAACACCTCAGGTTTTGATTATTGAGTTGAGTTTTCCAATAAATTAGAAAGAGATAAAAGAAACAAGAAGAAAATTCTATAGGCTACTAGAACTTCAAATCTAGCCACAATGAGGGTATTTCCTACATATAAACCAGCCACATATACCATGGAATATATCTATAAACTTCCCAAAGTTGTAAAACTAGATAATTAAATGGTTTCTAGTGACTACAATGTGACCTCCCTTCAAATGGATTTTAAGGCAATGAAACCTTCTAAAAAAATTAATGTATCAAAAAGGAACAATGATGTGGTTTACAAAACATTTCTAAAGGAAGAGAGGGAGAACAATAAGTTGAATAATAAGATTCAAAAGTTAGAGGCACTGCAAATGAGAAAGCAAAAGGAAAAGTGGCACTTAATAAGATAGGTGAGTTGGAGAGGAAGATAAAATCATCTACCTCTATGACTATAGTTCTTTGGTAATGAACAGAACAGTGTAGAACTAGCGAAGTGAAGAAAAATTTAAAGGCAACAACGAGTAAGAATAATAGATGATAAAAAGCATTGGAAACATTGAAAGAGTTCATGAAGGAAGAGAAAGAAAAGGCCAAAAATGGGAACAAAGCCTAGATGAAGAGAGAAAACTCAAGGGTAGAATGCAGAAGGAAGAGAAAAAACAAAATGAAATATTGCAATAGGAATTGGTGAAAGCAAAAAAGGAAATAGAGTCTTCCAACATCAAACTATCTTTATTTTATAAAAAGACAAAGTGATTAATATAACAGATAATGTTTGGGGGGAAATAAACCAAAAAATTAATGATTTGATTATATTGTTTGAATTCATGGATGATCTCCAGAGAATCTATGATAATCTCCACGAATACGTAACATTTGGCGAAAAAGTGGTGGCTTTAATTGAGGATACGAAAGGAAAATTTGGGAAGCTATCTACAAATTCGGTGACACAAAACTCGGCATCCAGAGGAGTTCGGAACCGGTTTGATGCATCAATAAAAGTATCATCTATCATTTAAAAGTGTGTGATGTTATTCAAAGTAAAAGATTTGTTGAATAAGTATAAAATAATGTTACAAGAGTTGTATGGAAAGGTATAGGAGTTCATAAAGCTTGGTTTGCTAATGCCTTTTAATAAAACACACCAATTCATTAAAAAGGATGCACTCTAGAAGAATATGAAGGAAAAAATGATGTAAGAGAAGATTCGAATACCGAGAAGCTAGATGAGATAAACTTTTTGGACTTTGTTAAACCATTGATAACCTTGTCAATAAGTTTACATGCAACAGTAAAGGAAAGCTCCACTCTCGAACGAATTGCTAACAAAGTTACATATCAATCACTCGATTTACATCAAATTTTAATTCCAACAGATGAAGAGTGGAGCATGTTATAGAAGATGATATAATTAAGGGTAATTTAATGTTGAAAATTGTTCCATTTGTTACAATCTTTAATTTTTCATACAAGGCATGTCTTAAGTAATTTCAATGAGGAATAGTGTTATTTTTAAATTTTCATTTCAATAAGATTCAAGCAAAGCCACTTATTCTATCTCATAATTAATCACCACAACTCTTATATGCCTAAAGTATATAATAATGCAAATGTATTGTGATTTAATAGCCAACCAGGCACGGTGTATGCTTTCTATAAAATATATCAACAACATTGTATGTGAAATATATTAAATACGCATTAAGATATGAATTGTAATGTTTATGCAATCATAATGGAAATGGAATCAATAGGATTATAGATTGGGGATGATTGTTATGATTATAGATTGAATTAATATGAAATGTGTTGAGGAGGTGGTTAAATACTTTGTTTCAATGCTATGATCTATTTAGGATGAATCCCCCTCCTAAAAACAATTAGCTAATTTTTCATTTGAGTTTGGAGTTTCTTTTCAACAAATATTTCATAAATTCATGTAGGATTTTCTATTGTTTTCCTTGTTGATTTACCTTTAGGTACATGTAATTTTAGGGTGAGTGTTAATCCTTATTTGAGAAATGTTAATATTTTTGAGTAAGTTGTAAATTACGAGTTTTGGCGGGAGATTAAATTTTGGTTTTAATTTGTTCTTTAACTTACAAGGCGTTTCAAAGCGAGGTGTTTATTTCATTCTTTAACTCCAAACTTGGATGGATTCATGCTCATTTCAATACATACTACAACTAATCAATGTAATGTATTTCAAGTTTCATTCCGAAGACTACAAATAGACAAACTATTTTTTTTAAATACAAATAAGGAAAAATATATTACCAGAGATTCAGAACAATGTATTGAATATTTGAATATATTAGTTATTGTATGAACATCTATATCATGGGATACCCAAAAATGAAAGCTTCCAATTCGATGGACCTAGATCATCTCTATAACTTGATTCACCAGATCTCTGAGACTAACTCTCTCTTCGTTGACATTCAACTACTTCAATAGGGTCATCTATTGTATTTTTTTCATTGTTTTCAGCCCCTCTCCTTTCATTAATCAACTTCCATACTGCTAGAGCCCTATCATAGGGAAATTTATCCATTTCATACCATGATGTGCAAATTCTCAAACAATTTTCCAAAACAATTTCAAGATTGTTTCAAAATTTTGATGTTATAAAGGCCAAGGCATTCAAAATTCTCTCATCTTTAACTAAACCCAAAATCATTTTTTGAAGTAGATAAGCCATTGAGAAAAACTTGGACATGGTTTGTCGTAAAATAGTACTTAACCCAATTTTTTTCCATAGTTGGGTTATTGCTCCACACTCTACGGGATTTTCCAAACCTTTGAATTGATCAACCATTGTAGAGTTGAATTCATGAAATTGATCAATAAAATTATCCTTGCTTAACATACCTGGAATATTTGTTCCATTGATATCAATAGGCTTACAAAATGTTGAATCAATGTAGTCAACTTCTTGAACTAGTCTTCCTTCATATATCTTTCATTTTGGATAGGATTCCAAAAGGTGGGATTTACTACAGCCATTGCTTCAAGTAAAGCATCCCTTCTAAATCGATCCCTTATTTCTTCTAGTAGGGACACTACAATTTCTCTTAACCTCACCCTTATTGATGATACAATGTTATCAAATAGTGGCCATGTGACATTTACCTTCTCAACCTTATCAGCTACTACTTTAAACATGTACATTTGTATCTCCTATCCATGTACAGAAGCACATACTTCCTTAAAAAATTTAAACTTCAAAAATGTACTTGCATTTCCAATCTTTATTAAATCATTCCAACATCAAAATTTGGACCTATAAAATTTAATTGACAAACAAATATTATATTTCCAAACAAACGCGTTTCCTCTAACTAGAAAATTCAACAATATAGATAATTATTTGTTATGCGTGTTTAATTAAATGATGCATTTATTCCAACATGGGAAGGAAACCACACAACATCAGCAATGACTCTAGATCAGTAAAATGATGTATCAAATATTGGGCTTTGTCCACTTCCATGTGATTCTGCCACATCACTCCTATTAAGGCTTAATACTTGTTGTACACCCTACGAACCGGTTGGTATAATGAGATCCACTTGGTGTAAAAATATTTTAATAGTTTACACCCATTTGATATACCTTCTACAAATATTTATAATTCCATGAACCTTTTAGGACTACGATAGAAATAAGAATGCACATCTCGAACAAGATCTTCAACTTTTGCTACACGTTTAAATTTGCTAACTATTTTGTAAGCTAGGTTCATTTTATGAGTCGTATAATGAATGGAAATAATATACGGGAAATGAGATGTTTAGAGTCTTACACACAAGCCATTATGATCACCTTGCATTATAGATGCCCCATCTACCCTGACACATACCAGCTTTGATGTAATTACAGCATCATCCATGTCACCGATATCCTTCAAAAACTTTATCACCAACTCATAAAGGTTTTCAACATTGGATTTCTCTCTCATGTTTTGAATGACAAGTAAGTGAGGGTTCTCACATGATTCTCAATAGTATACACATGCATATAGACCCATGCAGTATTATCTAGTGTTATAACTGTTGGTTGTAAAACACGCACATGTGTCTTGATCTCGGAAGAATCACATTATTTGAGACAAAAATGGAACCATATCCAAGTTGTGGGACCTTACACACTTGAGACGGATCTCCTGGAGAAGGTTGATTCCTCTATCTATTTCTACTACTATTGTTACTCCTAATTTTGGAAGGGAAAACTAAGCTAACAATGCCAAGGGACCAGGGATAGAAGGATAACATGAAAAGGAAACTACACTAAAAGGTGATAGCACCAAAAAAAGAGGGATGAAAACCTTCCATTCTTAGTGAAAATGAACTACTACAATGGTGAAAGAGGTTGATCTCCACATGTATGAGCCAGATCTAGAGGTTTACAACGAGAATACGAAATATGAAGCCCTTAGCAAAATGTGTAAGAATCCACAATGTCCAACATTAATAATGAGCTCAACTCTTACATTTATAGATGAATCGATGGAAGAAGAGAAGGAGGGAAAATTTGGTTTTTTTATGAAAGGGAACTTTATATTATATTAAATGCAACATGATACAAGAATATCTCAACAAAAAATTGGGCAGTATGAGAGCACACCCCAAAGCCACAAACAAAAAGGCCAAGCCTAACAAAGCAACAAAACAAAACAACTAAAGGCTTTCCGAGGAACACCAAAAAAAAGCTATTCAAGTTCAAAGGAGAACAAGAAACACTAGGCTAAAAACACCTTTTTTTCTCTTTTGAACACGTGCTTATGGTCAATGGCACCTACTGGGGTTCTAGATCAAGCGGAGGATCGGGCATGAACTATCGTGAGTGGGGCCATAGTCTAAAGAGTTAGATACATGCGTTTTCTTGGCACCACTATCAGCATGGGGAAGCTCGACCGTCATGTATGCTTTGGATGAGTTTTGACTTCTAGTTGCACTATGACTTCCGGCGTAGAGAATGGTTGCCAACCCTTAGGCCATTGAGAAGCCCCTTTGTTATTTTTTTATTCTCGAGTGGGTGAGAGTGGGAAAGCCTCAAGAAGGTCCCCAATTTGATGGTAGAACCTGCATCTAAATGTTGTGTTCTCATAGTAGAGGACTTGAGTCTACTTCAAGCCATCATGGATTAATTCTAATTTATCTAGAAGACCTTTCCTAAAATCCACCTCAATGCAGCTATGGGCATAAGTGAATATTCCTTGTTTAGACCGCTCATCATCTAACTTGATGAAATGACCAAGAGAATCGCCAATAGTTGCACATACCTAAGGATGCCAAAAGGGAAGAGGAATATTGGGTAGATGAACCCACACTGGAATTTTTGAAACCACCATAGAAGATGGATCAAAGTCTAAAAACCATGGCATAAAAAAAGGCCAGCCCTACCCCAAAACCAAGGGCCCTCACTAAAAACTCATTGATAATTTTTATGAGAAGAGAATTGAACAATAAAAATACCTTGGTACATAATTAGATCTCACAATCACGGTACCAAGTAAAATAAATCTAGTGATACAACTCTTCACTTTGAGGAAAAATAACATTAAATCTACAAATAATGGAAGAATTTTTTTACTACACAAATTGAATTGGTTACCTCTGGGAGTGAAAGGGTAAGAACATGGGTGTAAGAATTAGTTACCTATGTACTCTTTCTATTGGTAATTGCCAATAATTTTTTTGGATAATCCAATGGAGGGTCACACGGGGGAATGAAACCACTGTTGTGCCTAGCAAAGGATCCGCTTCCTCCATTGGTACCATCTGACGTGGCATTTTCATATGTGTTGTCCCCATCTATAACAACCATTGGCCCCGTTGTTGGCATTTTATGCTTGAGCATGAGGAGGTGCATCCATGTGGCCAAGGTTCTAGGAAAATCAACTTCCAAAAATCCCCTACATTAGTGTGCGTTCCCGGTGCTCGGGCTGGTTTGGTGTTGATGGTGGTGAAGTAAGATTGTTGGGGTTTCGTGGGCCATAGTAATTCCTTTATTGTTAGAGAGTATTATTCAAATACAACCACCAACAAGAAGCATTCAATTCCTACAAATCTACCTATAAATCTATCAAATGTGTTTCCCCAATTTTTTTTGTGTGTTGGAGAAGGAAGGAAGGAAGATCAAATCAAATCAAGTGGTTGGAGCAATCAAATCTGCTCATCAATGCCTAGAAATATCTTTCCCCATTTCTCACCTAAAAATTCTACCAAGAATTTGAATTTGAATATCTAGCACTATAGTCTACGTCGGACTATCGAATGAGACAAGCCGTGCAGGTAAATATCTCGAGCAACGACACAAAATTTATAACTTTCAAAATTTTATCGAGCTTCCTAGGCATGTAAAACACGTGGCACATGTGGATTAGTTGAAAGGATGGACAACTATACAAATGTTCTTGTCATTTTTGCCACGTGTTACCCATTGATTTGTTGCAAGGATTTGGTGCCCTATTGGCATGTTTTGGCGGAGTTACATGTAGCACACTAAAGTGTGTTAGAGAATAACATGGCACAAAATGGCACGATTGATGATGGCGCAAAGGTATTCGCATGGAAGAATAAGGCATGGGAGGATTATAAAAGGAAGGCATTTGTAATTCCAACGCACTTGAAGGAAATGAGGAAAACAGGTGAGAGGGAAATGTATGGAAAATTTGAAATCATTACAAAATGATGTGCAAGGGCATGAGGAAAGGATGTACAGGGATGTTAAGGACTAATTTGGTTTAGGGAAGTAAGAATAAGGTGTGCGCAAGGGGTGAATGCGTCTGCTAAAGAAGAAGGTGAATGTGTAGAAGATGTGCATGATGAGAAGATGGAACAAAGAGGAAAAGGAAAAGTAAAATAAGGGGAGAAGGCATGAAAATGAAGGGATGCATGCAGGGCATGTAGGGAATCTACAACCATGGAAATGTGCCAAATGAAGACAACTTGAGTGCAAGTAACCATGCAATGTGAAACCATAGAGCCAAAATAGAGATATGAGTTATCCAAATAACTAGGAGAGTTATTGTGGATAATAGTTTGGTGACTTTTGGGGCCATCTTCCTACTAGATGAAGGAGATCAGTAGCTTGGAGCATCCATTGGGCATGGATTCTGTTATGTAATCATGAAAACCTTATTTGCACCTTTGAAGAACTTCCTTGAAGTCATTTTGAAACAAATTATGAACTCTACTATGAACCCTATGAAATTGCTGAAACTGTTGGAAGGATACGACATCTTGGAAGCAACAAAATAGCATGCACAATAAGCACATGAGCATAATGAACTATATACAAATAAATAATGTGTATACGGTGCACTTGAAGGAATTAAAAATACTCTAATATTTACAAAACGATGAAGTATACTCAATGGAGAGTTTTAAGACATATCACATTCACCAGATTGGTAGTGCGCCTCCATCAAGATGAGATAACTTAAAAGATTTATCCTCGTTGTATGAATTGATAATTTATGGGCCACTCCAAAGTGCATCAAAATTTGCATGGAACCATGGTTTACCTCTGTCAGCATCCCAATTTAATACTAAATCCCCAACTTTGAAATATTGACGCCTAGCCTTTCTGTCAAACCAATTCTTTGTTGCTTACTGATGTTATTCTAGCTTGATCATGATAGAGTTCCTTAATTCTTCAATACTAACCATCTCTACCATTCCAACATCTCTATGGTCTACGCCTTCAAATTCTAGTTGTTAGGAAAGTGCCAAAGAGTTAAACTCTAGTGTCAAAGGAAGTGTAACCTCCTTTCCATAGACAAGCTAGTAAGGTAAAGTTCTAATTTATTTCTTTACTTTAATTTTGTCTACCCAAAGTGCATGTGAGACCTTTGTGTGTCATTGTATTTAGATAATGTTCATTTTGAACTTAATGATCCCGATCATGTTTATGTTTGTCTACTCTTCCATACCATTTCCCTAAGGGTAATAGTTAGAAGAGGTCTTCAAATATATTCCAAGGCTAAGATCTCAATCGGTGATTTTAATACCAAGGAAGGATTTTGCATTATCTAAAATAATTATTTAAGAACACCAAACCTTGTTACTATACCTCGATAAATTCAAAGATGATAGACTTGGTTTATTCCTTGAGCGTGATAGCTTCTATCCATCTAGTGAAGTAATCTATAGCTATCAGCACCCACTTGTGTCCACGGTTTGAAGGCGATTGATCATGTCTATGAAGTCAAGACCCCATTATACGTAAGGTTGATCCACTTGGATTGGATGGAGCGAAGCTCTGCAAAAAATTTCTTTCCCCAAATAAATCACATTCTCTCGCACTTGGTGACCCATTTGTGTGCATCTTAAAACAACGTAGGCCAAAAGATACCTACCATTATGATCTTCATCATTGTAGTCTTAGAAAAAAGTGTCTACCAGAGAATCCATTGTGAAATTTTGCTAACACATTTTTAATCTGCATGTCGTCGACACATCTTAATAGAACACCATCAAGATTCTTCTTGAAGAGAAGTCCATCAATCAAAACATAAGCAATAGATTGTAATCTCATATGTATTCTCTTTACCTTGTTTAAATCAAGAGGGTATATGCCCTCGGAAAGGAATGTGATCATGTCCTTCATCCATTCGTGCATTCCAAAGACTGCATTCTATTCAAGTTTTGTGCATAGGAAATCTTCATCTAGAAATAATGAATTCTCGGTTCATTCTTTGTATCCTTAGCAATCTGCTTCAGCATCACACTACCCCTTACTAGGTGGTGGCTTTGATAGTCATGTCATACTCCATGATTTTGGTCACCCATCATGCTCTCTTTTCACTTATTTCTTCTCCCATGATGAAGTCTTTAATGTTGGAGTGACAAAATAACACCTTGATTTGATTTGTGATGAGCATACTCTTGAAATTCTTGAGCACACGCATGTTGGTGAAGACCTACTTCTCTATGTGACTCGTATCTCAACTCATAATTCTTAAGCATCGACTTAGGAAAGCCAATGGTTATTCTAGTCCTTGTTAATTTTCTTGGGTTAGGAAAGCAGCAACACTTGCATCAGAGCCATAAGCATAAAGGATGAAATCCTTGGAGTAACTGGGTTGATGAGTGTTGGTGCACAAGCAATCTATTTCTTGATCTTGTTAAAGCTCTATATTCCTTCTATTTTCCATCTAAAGCCTATGTCCTTCTTGAGCATCAGGGTGATGGGACTTTCTAGTCCTATAAAGTTAGGAATAAAGCACCTAAAGAAACTAATCTTGCTAAGGAAGGATTGTAAGGATTTATTTTGCACCAGTAGGGAAAGAGCTAGGATAGAGTACTTGATGGAGAAAATAATCTTTATCTCTATGATTTTAGAAAACTCTTTCCTCATGAGGGGCTCTATCCTTGGATTGACTGGCCTCTTCTTTTGTCTGATGGGCTTAATATTAGGATCAAGGTCAATGGAGTTTTGAGAAACACTTGGATCAAAACCTTTGAGGTATTCATACTCCCATGAAAATATGTCATTGTATTTCTGATAGAGAGATAAAAGCATTTTTTCATCATGTGTGCAAGTTTTACTAAGCAACAGCTCCTTTCTATGCACAATTCGACTAGGACATAGTCTTCTTGCACCCCGTACATATACCTTTCTTCACCATTGAACTCATCATCAGGGATAATCATTTTATCTAAGGTGACCAACCCTTTAGGAAACCTATTTATCTTCAGCTGAATTACTTAGTCACCATAGCTGTCATGGAAGTCATCTTGCATGCTTGATGAGAACTCTACCTCATTTTTAATTAACTGGATGATTTACGTGTCACCATCAAACACTTGCCGCCTATTGTTGTTATCTGGAATGGATGGTCTAATTACCATCTTGACATGTTGTGTGTTCCCTTGGATGAAGTCCTCAAAGAAGAGAGAAATGTGAACTGGGACAACCATTTGATCGATTCTTTGTTCAATTTGTGTGGCACCACCCGCATATTCGAGAATTAAAGCTCTCAAGTAGGTCCCAAACTCTATGTCCTGTAAGCTTTGAGAAGCTTAATCTTTTCAAAGCACACTTGTTGGTGACTTGTTGGATAACTAATTCTATATCCCCAAATATATGTGGTGCCTTAATACCTTTCTTCTCAACAATGATAAGGCCATGCACTAATGCCTCATACTCTGCTAGATTATTGGAGCATACAAACTACAACCTATGCATGAAGAAATTCTCATCCTTAGGAGAAATAAGAACAACTCATGCATCCGTGTCATTTCTTCTTCTAGAACCATCAAAGTATAACTTCCATAGGCCGGGTTCTACTTCATCTTTATTGATTGTGCACGACAACATAACTTATTCTTCAAGGATGTAATAAGTGCCAAGCCCAATTTCAAAATCTTCTAGCTCTTTATCATATGGATCAAATTTGTGGTGCCTTTCCACCCACTCATCTAGTAATATCTAAAATTTAAGCTTTCAATGTTTGTCCCATTGAGCGTGCCATAAATTGTTTATTTTCAAATGTGCACCCATGTCTTGATCTGGAAGAACCTAGTTTATTGAGACAACAATGGAACTGTCTCCAAGTTGTGGGACCTTGCACACTTGAGACGGATCTCTGGAGAAGGCCGGTTCCTCTATCTATTTATACTATTGATGTACTCCTAATATTGGAAGGGAAAACTAAGATAACAATGCCAAGTGACCAATGATAGAAGGATAACATGAAAAGGAAACTACACTAAAAGGTGATAGCACCAAAAAAGAGGGATGAACACCATCCATTCTGATAAAAAATGAAAGGAAAGTTGTGAAAGAAGGCTAGGCACACATAGCACAAACTAATATGCATTTACCATATCGGTTTCATGTAACACAACTAAAAAATGAAGTCGAAGGGACGTAGAGTGAAACAAAGAAGCATGTAATGCAAATGAAAGGAAAGAAGAAGGAATACAAACATGTTAGGACAGGGGAATAGTCACAAAACAATGTTTCCATTAATTCCATAAATGCACAAAATGGTTACTGATGGTGAAAGAGGCTGATATCCACATGCATGAGCCGAGATCTAGAGGTGCACGACTCAGAATATAGAAATATGAAGCCTTTATCAAAATGTGTAAGGATCCAAAATTTCCAACATTAATAATGAGCTCAGCTCTTACATTTATATATGAATCAATGGAAGAAGAAGAAGAGAATGAGGAAAACCCAAATTTAAAATACAACCACCAACAAGAAGCATTGAATACCTACAAATCCACCTATAAATCTATCAAATGTCCTTCCCCAAGTCTATTTTACATGTTGGAGAAGGAAGTAAGGTAGATTGCATCAAATTGAGTGGTAGGAGCAATCAAGATCTACTCATGAATTCTCATAAAGATGTTTTCCCATTTCTCACCTACCAAATTTTCCAAGAATTTGAATTTCAATATCGAAACACTCGTAGCCTAGGTCCATAGCTATCGAATGAGACAAGGCACACAAGGATCTAAGAACTGACACAAAATTTATGACTGTTAAAAAATTTTTCGAGCTTCCTGGGCACAAAAACACTTAGATTGCGTGGATTTGATGAGAGGATGACCAACTGTATAGATGTTGTTGTCATTTATGTCATGTGCCACTCATTTATTTGTTTCTAGGATTTGGCACCCTATTGGCATATTTTGATTGGTTTCTTGTGGAACACTCAAGAGTGTCGAGAAATGAAGTGGCACGAGAATGGCATAGAGGAGAGAACAAAGGTATACACGCAAAATAATGAGGCGTGAGAGGATGACAGAAGGAAGGCACACACAATTGCAATGTGCACAGAGGAAATGGGGCAAACAGGTGAGAGGGAAACATATGGAAGAGGCACAATCATTACAAAATGATGTTTGAGGGTGCAAGGAAAGGGAGCATAAGGATTTCAAGGACATAGTTGATTTAGGGAAGTAAGGTCAAGGTGCATGCGAGGGGTGAATGCAATGCTGAGAAGAATGTAAATTTGCGAGAAGATGCAAGTGAGGGTAAGAAGGAACAAAGAGGAAAAAGAAGGGGAGAAGACATGAAAAGGAAGGGATGTGCGGAAAGCACGTAGGGAATTTACAACCATGGAAATGTGCCAAATGAAGACATCTAGAATGCAAGCGACCTGCAATGTGAAACGTGTTATCCAATTTTGTCCCTTGGGCAAAATCGATCGACAAAACCTTGCATAGGAGAAATGGAAACGTTGGTTCATTCATGCAAGCTCACATTCGATCCCAAAAAATTAGGTTACAGAAAGCTCGGAAATGGAAATAGCAAGGTCTGAAAATGCATGGCCAATAGAAATGTTGAAGAAAAGATAACTCGGTAAGTCAAAATCGAGCCTAAAGCGAGTCAACTCAAAGCAAAGCAACAGAGCCACGGAAGCCTCCATGTGTCGGCTCAATGCTCTTTCAAAATTGCAACAAAGTGGAGACCACGGGATGTGCTTGATCCCCATGTGGATCTCAACACATACTAGGCTAATAGACGATGCCAAGTGTCCAACCACCACAACTTCAAGAGGGAAGGGAGGGGGTAAAGTCTTGGAAGCCCTCAGGGTTTCCATGTGGATCTAAGTCCAACCATCAATGGAAGCCTCCACATGTATCTTTGTCACACTTTTGGTATGGTGCTCAAAAGTGAGGTCCCCAAATGAGCACAGGCTCTCCATGTGGTCAGAGCCCAAGAAAGGTAGAACCGGCTGTTGAAAAGTCTAAGCATGGAAGAGCCAGTGGAAGCCTCCACATCTTAGCTTAGCACACCTTCAAAAGTAAAATCCAGAGGTAGGTCCCAAAACGTGTGATGACCCTCCACGTGTCTAGGGTCCAACATACTTTCTTCTAAATAGAAGGGACTTAGCCAAAACACAAAGGGAATGAAGTAGAATGTTTGCGAGATGTGCCAAGTTTTGGCATGTCACATTCCCAAAACCCTAAAAGGTAGCAAAAATCTTAAGAATGCACCTCGACCTTCAGATGGCCATAACTTTTGGGAGCTCAGATTTGAGAAAGAGAGGAATTTTTGGAAAGCTCTTGACATATTCTACTCAACTACCACTAGATAAATTTAAATTAGTGAGAATAATTTAGTCAAAATTGAAAAATATATTCTGCCATTTTTTAGGCTGTTAGGCTTCTCACCTACCACCATAATGAAGTATGGGCTTCTTTTCTTTCCCAAAAAGGAACAACACATGGAGGCATGGGTTTTGCAGTGGAACCCATCATTGTTGCAGGTGAATTCAATGTAATTTTGGGGTGGTTGAAACAAGAATTCGAATCCTTCTCATCTCCTTCTCTAATTCTTCCTATATATTATAAAGAGGGGCATTTTTAAAAGGTTGGACATTTTTGTTTTTCACCTCCCTTCTTCTCTTTTTGAACGTGGATTTTTGGAGCTCAAACCTCCCATTCAAAATGTAAATGCAATCTTGCCTCTTGGCCATTGTAATGCACTATATCAAATATTTGGAGCAATAGTATAAGTTTGTGGATGATTTCAACCCTCTCTTATGTTCATTGTATCTTCTGATCTCTCATTACAATCTTGGTTATCTGTGCATGGTGGTTGTGTTATAGTTTTAATGGTTTGTGTTTAATTACAAAGTAGGTGTTTAAAATTCCTTTGGTGCATCACCCTTGTTATTTTAGGTTTTATTTCTTGCATCTCCTTAACCCTATCTCCTTGGCAAGTTAGAGTAGGTTTTAGAATAGATCCTCTGTAATATGAATGTGTGCACATGAATAGAGGAATAGGAACCAGACCTTCATCTAGAGATCTCTCCTGATTTACAAATTCCCACACTTTGGGAGAATCTCCATGTTATGTAATCACACTAATATTCTCAACCCATCAAGTTACAAACATTCATGGGTGTTGTGATTCCACATCAATAGTTTTGGCATGCCTATTGGGACAGTTTGAAGCACCTTACCACTTCACTTCATCAAGTTTGATGTGCTCTTGGTGAAGATTTCAGCCTTTGAGGTTCTCAAGAACATCTAGTAACTCCATTTGGTCAACAACCCATTCTCTCGAGTTGCGGAGGTTCCTTCGATCCATTTCCCCATTATTCTTTCCACATATTTCATCTTTTGTCATTCACAAAGTTTTACAATCATGACTTCATTTCCATCTTGAAATCCCACTTGCAAGAAACAATAGTGCATTCCTCCTCCAATGTATTTCTCAACTCCTCTAGATCAGTGTTATGAGAAAATCCAAAATCACTATGGCTACCCCTATGATTAGTACCAGGATCAGTTTGACTATGGAACCTACCAAGAGGGATATGCATGCAGTGAAATCAACTATATGGAGAATGTTGATTTGCAGGAGAAGATTCAAAAAATGGAGGCATGCATCGTAAAATCAAGGGCCATAGCTCAGATGAATGTGTTTATAATTGGCTATAGGAGACCTTGTCCATGGGTCAGTGCTATTCCAAGACATTACAGCTAGCAAGAGAAGCTTGACTTCATGATTGAAATTTTTCCTCAACTTGCACAGTGGACTGAGGAAATAGAGGCCTATGAGCTTGGTTCCAAAAACCTTTTCAATGGGTAATTCCACCACCTCATAGCTTCTTTTTTCCTCTTTCTCAATCAAGTATCATCACGAAATGTCATGAGTCTAGTTTCTCACTTACTTCCCCTAGTGTTGAATTCCCTTCTCCATCTTCTAGTCTCCCATCCCATCTTAATTGCTCTACCCTTTTCCCTTCCAAATCCAAGTCCCCTCCACAAGAGCCAAAAGAATTACCTTCCCCAACCATAAATAAATAAAAATGAGTAGATACCCCACCCACCACTCCTCCTACTTTCTCGATTCCATGTTGGGAAGAGACTCAAAACTCTAGTCAATGACTAAGCAAGAAGAAGAGAAAAGAAAAGAAGAAATGATTAGAAGCTTGGTGAGCTTGGCTCTTAGATTCGAGATTGATAAAATCCCCTTGATGGAGAAACCCATGGAGGAGGCTGAGGTCAAGCCACAAGTGATGGAAGCTTCAAATGTAGCATAAACATAGGAAGAAACAGCTACTCTAAATCCAAAAGAGGAGGGGTGCATTCTGGTTGTGGAGGAGAACCATACAGTTCCAGAGGTTTCGAGTATAGAGAAGGCCACATAAGAACCTTCAGTCAGTCTTCCCCACTTCATCCCCTTTAATATCTCATGTTGAAGAAGAGTCTAAGCTTTCAAGCTCCATGTTCAAGGATGAGGGGAACCATGGTGAGAAAATTGCAGATCCTTATTCTCTTTTTGAAAGTGGATTTGTGGAGCTCAAACCTCCCATTCAAACTGTAAATGCAATCTTGCCTCTTGGCCATTATAATTCACTGTATCAAATATTTGGAGCAATAGTATACATATGTGGATGATTTCAACCTCTCTTATGTTCATTGTATCTTTCGATCTCTCATTGAAATCTTGGTTATCTGTGCATGGTGGTTTTGTTATAATTTTAATGGTTTGTGTTTAATTTCAAATCAAGTGTTCAAAGCATTCCTTTGGTGCATCACCCTTGTTAGTTTAGGTTTTATTTCTTACATCTCCTTTACCCTATCTCCTTGGCAAGTTAGAGTAGGTTTTAGAATAGATCCTCTGCAATATGAATGTGTGCACCTAAACAGAGGAATAGGAACTAGCCTTCATCCAGAGAGATCTCTTGATTCATAAATTCCCACACTTTGGGAGAAGATCCATGTTATACAATCACACAAAGAGTCTCAAACCATCGCATTGTAGATATTCGGGGTGCTATGATTCCGCATCAAAAAAACCATAGAACCAAATCTAAGATATGAGTTATCCAAATAACTAGGAGAGTTATTGTGGATAACAAAGAACCTCACCAATAAACAAAGATATGTATCATGCACACTTCAGTTTATCTTTCAAGTCTTATTTCTCAACCATAGCTAGGAATTTTTCCCAATCCCAACCACTACTTTTTGACCAGTGAGAATGAGGAAAGTGTGGGACACTAAGAAAACACAACATCTTATTTTGTTCATGAAACCTTGTTATAGGATGGCCTCTTTTCAAAATGTGAAAAAGCAGAGCTAGCTGAACTATTTTACTTAAAATATTGTTTTGAATGATATTAATTAATTGAGAGGTAATTGTCCCTCCATTCGCTACAACTATTCTTTCAGCTCTTGTGCTCTTAAAATTGTTTTTCATACCTAATATGCAAACAATCATCTGCATTTTCCCATCTAGCAACATTCTTCTCGACGCCATCTATAATTATATTCTCATATATGTTAGGAATCATTTTATCTAGTGCTCACTTATTCATGTTAATTTGTAAAGTGATTTGTAATCACACAGAGCATATTTGTGAGTGACTATAATTACTCATGGATATAGGAAATTGGTAAGATATTTAGTTGAGTTAGTTTCCTATATTCTAGGGAAACTACAACCTATATATTAGGCTATTGTATTGTGTGAAATATATGCCGAATAGAAATATAATATTGTTGTGTTAAATATGTCCACCTATGTCATTTGGTATCACAAAGTGAAATTCATCCCGAGCATGATGATTTTTTGAGAATTAAAAGGAGAAATGCCATGAAATTTAAATTCCTCCAAGTGATAAAAGATTATATCTCTCGAAAGAAAAGGCGTAAGTCATGAAGTCAGTAGAAGTAAGCACATTGGATTATGTCACTAATATCGAGAGTGAAAAGATTATCTAGACAAATAATAGTTGTGGTTGAATAATCTAAGAGCACATTCATCATTGGACTACTCCATGAAATCAATCAATAGCATCTACTTCATGGCATATCTCGTATGTACATTGGAGGTTGTACATCCTTACATGATTATCTAGGTTCTGAAAGAGGGTTTAAAACCCGCAAGCAAGGATCACAAGGGACTATGTGCACATCAACGCACGTGTGAATGACAGTGTGAGAGATCTCGGGAGAAGAAAACATCAACTGAATGTGCATGAAAAGATTTGAAACATGGGTAGAACTTGGTTAATCCATAAAACTCTCCTCTATCTCATAGATCAAATGGGGTGTACATATAAGAGGTGTTGAGTAACCCCCAGTGCTGCAATCATGACAACTCGAGTAGAGACGAGGAGTTACATTCCCAAAATATAAGTGTAACTCCCAATGATGCATATGACGCCTTGCGACATGCTAACGCACCGACACGTAAGATGACCCCTAAATGACACATGGACCTATGATCTCACCTAAGTGAGATGACTCACCTGATGATGTGGAAAATAACACACACCAACACTCCCCCTTCATCGTAACTTAGGATGAGGCGGAAAGTTAGAAATGAGAAATGGGTCCTGACACAAGGCCTGATGAGGTACCCATGCACAAGAAAAAGGTCCCAAGCAGTGAAGGAAAACCCAGTGGGAAAAACATCCACCACAAGAGAACAAAACACTCTCTAATCTAAGAAAGATGCCAAATATGGGTCCCAGCTCTAGACGATCCTAAAAAGGTACCCATGTACAAAGAGGCAATCTCTTGGAAAGAAGAAGAAGAGAGAAGAAGAGGGAGATGAGAGGAATGTAGAAGATGCCATGGATGGATCTGAACTCTGCAGCTCTAAGAAGTCTCCTAGAAGAATGTCGATGACGAGATCCTCTACCTCTAGACTGAAGAAGAGCCACCCGCAACAAATTGTGTGCCTACCCTTAGGAAGGACAGAAATGATGTGTTGGAAGTCCACCCACTCCACAAAGGAAACTGAAGGCAACAACATGAAGAACTCTGAGTCTGGTGCACGGAAGTGTGACATAGGTCTAGCGAGTGAGTGCTAAGGAACTGAAGGTAATTCCACGTGCGTAGAACTATTAGAGTGAAAAGAGGAACACCCATAGAAAGGATGTCCAAGTGATGTGAAGGGAAAAAAACATCCTCCATAATAGAAAAGGGATCCACAGCTAAGGGTGGATCAATGAAGGTCTCCAAAAAAGTGGAAGTGGTAAGAGTCCTAGAATGGGCACTCCTAACAACGGAGATGATGAACTCCTCTAAAACACCTATAGATGGATGAGGGACCTGTAGTGCATCACAAGTAGACTCTATGAAAAGATGACTAAGGTCAAGTAGATAATTGTCCCAATGAGGGGGCTCAACAAATAGAAGAGTGATGTCAGATAGGTATGATTCATCCAATGAAGGCAGAGGAGTGGAAGGGGCCTCGCACACTGAAAGTGGAAAGGAGGTGAGTGTGATGACGGTATGAGGCTAAGTAGAAGACTACTCGATATCTGATGAGATGTGGGGGGTGACAACACTCTCTGGAATAGTGAGAGAAAGTGGATAAGAGTCCTCTGTAGTACTCTCAACATCCGAACTGGGTGCACAATCCTCATCATCAGAAGTAGAACCAAATGATTCTATGTCAGTGGAATTGTCATCACATGAAGAAGAGGAGACAACTAAATCAGTAGCAAGCAATAATGGCGGTAGTATGTGAAGGGTCTCCATAGAGGGATTGAAGAATGCTCCAAACACGGTGAGGTGGATCTGAGTGTGCCACATGAAACCAGAGAGAATGAGAGACATGCATCATCATGTGACCAAAGACATGGTCACAAGTGTCAAGGAAGTCCTCTAGATGACGATGATCAGTGGGTGTAGGAACTGGCCCAAGCAAGAAGGGTAAAAGACCCTCATGGGCGAAGTAACATTCCATGGAAGCATGCCAAACTAAATAGTTCCCTCTCCCGGTGAGAAGTGGTGGAGGCTGTAAAGGTGATCCTACGATGCTCAAGTCTGGAAAGAGCACTCTCCATGATGAAAAATGCAAGATGCAAGGTGCACGAAAGCAAGACGTCGGACTCGGCTAATAATGTGTCTGCGTGTGAAAACCCAAGAGTATAATCAACCCCCCATAATGTGGCACTTTATAAAAGTAGTTCATTAAAAACTCTAAAGCATGGAGGATTTTCACAAAGGTATATGGAGTATCATAAATTTTTTATAGCAGTTGAAGACAAGTATAACAACCTTTAGATTGATATTTTGCCACTCAAGCCCTTAACTAGGGAAAGAAGTATCTTGAATTCTAGCCATCAAATTTGGATGAAAATTTAGGAGCTCTGTCTAGATGAAACCTAGAATCCTTTCAAGTTTTAGTTTATAACTCACACATTTGGATTATTTTCACTACTTTTACCAGTCTTGGATGTACATAATAGTGGAAAGGGAGAAATTGAGTGCATGCAAGTCTTAGTGAAGGATTCAAGATTCCAAATTCAATAAGTATCATTTGGAAGGAATTTTAGAGGTGTTAATATCATCTTCCATGTATGATTAGCCCCACAAGCTTCACTTTGTTATAATTGGAGACTCTCAAAAGACCTAAACAGGCCCAAACAAGCCCTGGGATAGTCAGAGAAGTATTATTTCATATAAAGGATTAGGCTATGTAAGTTGTACTTATGTTAGGGCTCCATAAAGGGTTCTTGAATAAATCAAGAGAAATAGAGGTTATCTTAGGAATACTTTATATTCACCGTCATTTGTATATAAGAAGGCTACTTGGCAACAAGCTAGTTTGAAGGATCCAAGTACAAATAGAAGGATTGGGCTGAGTTTGAAGGTTTAGATACATCATAGCAAGTAAGACTAAGCATTTCATGGGTGTTGAGAATGGATCAAAGCCCAAAGTACAAAGATCGGGATTATTGCGCACTTATAGCCTATTAGGCCATTCACGAGAAGGGTGGTGATATGGAGAAGACAATAGATGAAATAAGGAAAAGGGGTAAGAATTAGCATTGACAACATAAGAATAGTGTTATAAGGATGGTGGAGTGTTCAGAGCGGGGTAGTAGCTTGATGGGGCTATGTTGGTGTTTGTATACAATGGATGAGAGGGAAAAGAGTGAGAGGTGAAGTGTTTTTAAGTGGAGTGAATGTTAAAGAAGTACAACATGGAAAATAGAGAGAGAGGAAAACTATAAGGTATAGGATAGGGAATAAGTGTAATCATGTCATGATGAGCTCATAGTGAATCGAGATGTTAAGTGGAGGCCAAGACAGAGGTTAAATTTCTAGTGGAGGATTAAGGAAGAAGTGTAATGTTGTTAAAGTGGGAGGATGACAAGGTTTAAACAAATTACGGTGACATAAAGGTGACTGTGACACGTAAGGGTAGATTGGTCAATTCAAGTCAAGGTATGAATTTCGGTATTCTTTACATATGCGCAGGATTAAGACTCAAATATTGAAATGTGCCTATAATATACCTTATTTATACCAACAAAGCATGGTCCTCATGCAAGGGTATTACATGATGGTGATTTAGAAGAGCCATGCATGTGACCTACAAGAGTGGAGACTAGTAGCATGAAGAATACCCTTGCACTATCTCCTTATCCAAAAATAGACCTTATTTGAACTGTAAATCTTAATGTTTCAATCTTATCTTTAAAACCTTTCTTGGCCACCAATCCAAGTCTATATTTATATCCGCATCCTAAAATTGGCTAAGTGTTTGGTTTGTCTCTAGTACACATTCCTATCTCAATTCGGTGCACAAACCCTTTTCTCCTCACACATGTGTCCTCATGCACCTTTCTTCTATAACACCTATTGTGTGTGTACTAACCTCTGTTCTAAGGGACTTAGTCATTTTCCATGCTCAACACAATTTCATAGCATTGAAAAGTTTTCTTGCATTCACACACTTCTATTGTAGGTTCATTTTTTTTATCACACATATCATGGAATCTTAGTTAGATAACATATGTAAAATACAAATTTGATTAGACTCATGTGAAAAATCATACTTTTAAGGATCTAAAACATCTCCCATGTGTAACACTTGATCTCACAATGCCTATCATTTTGCATTCATTTAAATAGACACTTAGTACAAAACTTATGCAAAAAGTAAATTAAGTCACATACCATTCGATAAATTTATTGACATGGTTTAAAGGAAGTCCATAGGTATGAGAGAATTGTATTCCA
Organism: Taxus wallichiana var. yunnanensis; assembly: GCA_018340775.1. Classification (NCBI taxonomy): domain Eukaryota; kingdom Viridiplantae; phylum Streptophyta; class Pinopsida; order Cupressales; family Taxaceae; genus Taxus; species Taxus wallichiana. The sequence continues at coordinate 480,101,824 of CM031239.1, forward strand.
TTTTAAAATTTGTTAAAAAATTGTGCCACTAAATCTTAGTAATGAATATATTCATTCATTCTTATTACAAGCCTCTTATGTTTCTGAAGACATAATGGAAGTTGGACAATATGCACCATGTGAAGTAGATTATTTACGTATAAAAATTCCATCTCATAATAATTTACAAGAAGGGAGAGGACAATAATTTTGGATACTACCTTTGTATTCCTTATATTCATGAGATAATAATCATAATAATAGATATACATAACCACAACTTTACATATTGGGTATCCCTCTCCTCAACTAATAAGAATGTTACAGACACCTATATTTCCATTTTACAAGGTGAATAAGGTTATGAGTTTTACTAGGATGAATATGTTTTCTATATGTGTATCTATCTCTATGTACCTAATGTTTCAAATTTTTAGAGACTCATTTGGGAGGTTCACTATGCCAAGACATCAAGCCACTTCATAATTACAAAGACTAGATAGTCATATTGTAGAAACATTTCTACTAGATGTGAATAGGCATAGATGTGGAGTGTTTCCTTAAGCCTTACTTTCCTCATTTCATTGTAAATCCCATGAACAAGAAGCTAGGATTCTGACACCTATGCTAGTTCCATCTATACCGTCGAATCTATCAACATCGATTACTCAATTAGGTTACCTTAGATTAAGAGTTAAAATAATATAATATTTATTATAAAGGATAGATTTTTGAAGATGGTCATCATCATCATGGTTCCTTGAGAGAAATAGATGAGTATAATTGACATTAGACAAGTTTTATTTTTCATGTTTTAGTTCACTTTGGACTCATAATATCTATCACATTTCTACCGGGATCCTCACTCTACATGTCATTTATGGAATCCATTTGTGGGAATCGATGGGTATGTAATCACCAGGGATTTTTTTAGTGGCAAATATTTGTAATTTGGTGAATATTCCATTTTTTAAAATTTTGAAAAGGAATTTTTTTTTTGAGTAGGTCAAATTAAATCTGTTCACCTAAAAGTTCTAGTATAAATTCTTTTAGGGGTCGGCTTTGCCTCTTTACCATTGAAAACTACTCCTATATAAACCTAGGTAATTCACCTAGTAGTATACTAGTAACTTACTGAGGTACCATCTAAATTACTTGTAAATTACAAGCAGAAAAAGTGTGGATCAGAGTCTCGTGACTGGTTGAGCATACTTGCAAATAAAAAGTGTCACTAACGTGTCACAAGGAAGATTTTCATTTCAATACAGGTGAAAATATAGTGTTACTGACACGCAACAAGAGAAGTTGTTGATGTATGACAAGAGGGTTGTTGACACGTGAAAATGGAAGGTTGCATGTGGGCAAAAAATGAGTGTTGTTGATGAGCGACAAGGGGGTTGCATACGGTAGAAAAAATGAAGCATTTTTGGTGTCATGTGACAAAAAGGTTTGTTGTCGCATGACAACAAGCCTTTCTATCGTAAAACAACAAGAAAACCTTGTTGTTTCCCAACACCAAAAAATGTTGAGTGCTCCCCTTAAGAAAATGACAGAAAAAAATTGACTCAAATCTAAAAAAATTTGCCTTTCTCGAAAAATTGGTTCAAGGTATATTTGTTGGAGATTTTCCACCTCCAATTTATTAGAGGCTTATTAAAATAAACCCCGCAATCGGATTGGTTAATGATGCTTTATACTCGAGACATATGGAAAAATATAAGTGTTCAACAACACTCTAGTTCATATTCTACATATGTACAACTATGTGCATTCTTGCTCTTAGGATATGGCTTGATTTACATCTAACATGCTTATAATAGAGCTATTTATTGTTTTATGCCTCCAACTAAGATAATCATAGGTCTATACACACTCTAAGAATCATAGCCCATTCAAAACATGTTTTGGGTTCCAATGATCAACACCTCTAGATATCTCCTATTGTGTATTAGTTGGCACTCATTCGTGCACATAGGAAAGGGAAGAAAATAAAGTGCATAAGTTTATACAACAAATTAAAATATTTTCATTAGTAGGTTCAATAAATATTTTTTTCTCCTAATAAAGTATGAAGAGTACCATAACATACACAACACATGTCATGCATTATAATTGGTGATGAATTCTAGTTGCATCTTCAGCATAATGCTTTATAAGTGTTTCGCATGCCATAATCAAGCCTCTATGTTATGGTACTTAAACCAGCGTTTACATAATTAGTGATAATGTCTTTGTTCTTGATATTTCTCCATAATTTTTATGCACCCAATATGCAATCTACAACTCCTTAATAATTTCTCACCTCAACTTCCTGAGCTAGTAGTGATACAACATCCTTCTGGGCCATATCCCAAAAATGTGCATCCCACAAATAAGGATTAGATTTTACAGTGACGGAAACATGCACCCACCATGGTACACCTCAATTATTTTGAGTAGTCAAGGTTGGTATTATATTGATCAAGCTAAGCGGTATAACCTTTATCAACTTTAAGTTCGGTTCATACAACTCCACAAGAACACAATGGAGACATTTTTTTCTTCAAGAAAAAGTAAATGATCATTACACAACCATGTACATTTCTCCCTTGTACATTGACATAACCTATGTACCTCTCTTTATAGACTTATATTTTATCTATGTTGTGATAGATCATAGTTCTTACACAAGTCTCGTAGTATCTCAATACACCATTGTTGTACTTCACAAAATACTTTTGCACAACACTATTCTTTTGCACATGGCCTCTTGGACGTTGTAACATCTCATGTCCCACACACAACTTGCATTTCACATTAACCATGTGTCACCTTTAGGGAAGAATTTCACACATGAAACACAAAGCACATAGCAATAGCTTTTGCACATCAACCATGTGTCATCCCTTATTCCATGACTTGTGATGTAGAACTTTAAATTTTTGTGGCATGTCAAAGATTCTCTCAAAATAACCACATGACATGAAGTCAAGTGCCACATCTAGAATAATTCCAAATGTCACTTTACCTAGAAAATGAAATAAGATTCAATTGTTTCACTTTGTACCACCATCATTTGTAATTGTGTTATAGTAATATTGTGTGTGTGTGCGTGTTTATATATCATACTCAATTGTTAAATATTTATACTTAGATTCTGAGTTGAATATCTTAAATGATCAAAGAACTCTTAAAAGGGTACTAAAAAGGTTTGGATTTTGTCTTGATACAAGTATGAATATAAGAAGTTATGGGGATCTGAGGACTGCCCTAGTCTATTTGGTCTCTTATGAGAAAAACTGTAAAAATTGATATAGGAAGAGTTGGGCTAAGAGTTGAGTCTTAAAAGTTTACAAGCATGCTCGAGATGGAAAAAATGAACTAAATAATCTGACGTGCACATATCCTATTCAACTCTGCATAGACATACCATGTCACTTTATTCAACTCTACATAGACATATCATGCACACACACAACCTCGCAAGGTGAAATAAAATTTATGCACCCATGGTAAAGGCGATAAATATTCCTGCCCCTCAATCCAAAGTCTCTCACACTTCTAAATGTGTTGTTGAAAAAGATCTTTCCCATGAAATTCATAGATCTTAGAGGGTATATTTCTCCTTAGAAATATAGCAGAGAGTGCAACTCTCACTTCACACCACTCCACAAGATTATCCCTGTGTATAATCCATCATCCCACTCTTGTCCCATGTAGAGTATAAACTAGCATATTCTCCATTCAACTTGGTCTTTCCATTAGACCTCCATAACATAAAGAAACACCTCAGATTTCCCTCGCTAGCGTACCTTAGTACTTGGTTCCTCCCTAAGTGCCTTACGAGCATGGCCTACTAACACGCGTAATGACACTCTTCATTTCTCATCTAACCATCTTATAAGTCCCATGCTCCCATTTATCACAAGCAACATTTGTTGTATCAATCACAGATTATGAATCATCCCACTAAATCACTCCTTCCTTTGACAATTCCAACACCTTAGGATCCCCGATGGTGTGCACATAAATTTTGTTTTTGTCCTCTTCACTCAAAGGTTCTATATAAGATGCAACCTTTCCATATGTCAAAGGGATGATCACATGGTCCTTCTTATTTTCAAAGCTGATATAACCTTTATTGAAGTGCAGATCAACATTATTTGCATAATACCAGGGGTGCCTAAGTAATATTGGAAAACTATCTCGCTTCTACGAGTGCTAAGACCTCAAAATCACCAATAAACTCAAAGACCCTAACTTTTCATAGTGGCATCTTTCAAAACTCCAACAGGTATGGCTTTATTCTTGTTTTCCATGAATAGCACATTCGAAGATGGCCGTAATGGTGGTATCTCCATTTGTAGCCATGAATCCAAAATGAGTACATTTACTTCCATACCAGTATCAATCAAAATGTTACTTATAAGCAACCATTAACAACTACATTCAATGTGATATCTTTATCATAATCAATACTATAAGGAGGCAAGTCAAGATGCCAAGATCCGTCTCCTGCACTCTCACTCAACACATAGTACTTTTCTCTTAGCCATTCCCCTAACAATAGAATGATGTTCTCTTGGCACAACAACTTAAAAACCTCCTTAATGTCATCCACATCTATTTTGGGTAGCAAAGTTGCATTTTCTACTCAATTTCCATGACTTCTCCTTCAAGCATTGTATCTCACCTTGCAAATTTCCAATAACCTCCATCGATTCCCCGATACACTTTCTTCTAATGTATAGGGTCGAGATACTTTACATTGATAACCTCCTTCTTTGTAATGACATGATTCTATTTAGGAGCATCATGGGCACATGTAGCTTCAACGTGAGTAGTAACAAGGATGGGTAACATGTCAGGATTAGGTGCTTATGTTGGAATCCACTGATTTCCCACCATGCATTGTACTTTTATCATCCCCATGCCCTTATCTTTCTTATGTTGCTTACACATATGCTCATATAATTCCAGGTACTCTTCATACAATATTATTCTTTATGTACCATGATAAAACCGTGTTCTAGAGGCATTTGTACCTATATTGATCGGTTGATCCGTAATTGTATCATGTTCCATGAGGAAAATCACTCCTTCCTCCACCGCAACCATGACCTCTTAATCCTTCACCGTATCCTCGACCCCCACCATCTCCATAAGAGAGCCCTTCATTATTATTTTGATTATATCCATGACTATAACCTTGCTCCTTCGAATTGTTTACAACACTTGTTTTTCACACACCCATATCAATTTCTTCATGAATTTGATCAATCAACCTATAGTTCTTTGTGTCATGAGTGTGTGATTTTTAAATCTTACAATAACTGGACATGTTCTTTCTGATAGTGCACTGTAGTAAAGGACACCTTCTTGAATCATGATTCAAATGACATATTTCACAATCCAATATAATAGCGTGCACCAATATACGAGGTAAACTATCCTTAGTATGACCTTATGATTTACAATTTATACACCACATTCCACTTTACATCTCATGTGTTGAAATGGGTTATAATTTTTCTAACTCTTTAGCCATAAAAGCAATCTGCACCTCCAAGAAGGGGTTTACTCCAGTGTCCACACTCCCAATGGCCTCAATGTATAGAGTTGCCTCAAAATCCTCACATAAATCAGAAAAGTTTTGTGTGAGAGTGCCCTCTGAACAGAGTTATCAAACCACCAAAAACCATTGTGCATGCTTTGAATAGGATGGATATCATAGGACAACTTTGATAACAGTCTTAAAATGACCATCATATTCCCTTACACTTTTATCCATCCTACTTGATATCCTTTAGTGTGCTAATGCTCTTCTACTCAAATTCAGAATATGGAATTCCATCAACAAGGCATCACAAAGTGCCTTGTAATTCAACAAATTCTAATTTGGATCAAACTTCCTATACCAACTATGTGTGTGCCACTATAATGTAGTTACAAACTAACTTGCTTTGTGCTTTGGAGTTGTAATCCCCTTAGCACACTATAGTATTTCACACATATGAATGTTATCCACATAATCTTCAATGCCTCTATACTCTAGGAGACGAAGGGACATCTCATAATACACCTGTTGGGGTTGGTGCTGACCATGACCACCTAGTCTAGATCTTGTATTTCCTCTTGTGTTTGCTCCACCTCCATAACCACCAAATCTGCTAGATCCCAAAGCTCCAAATCCTCCCGATTCTCCTCCCATGGTGGGTATTGGAATAGAGTATGTATTGCCTTGTGTACCAATTTTTGTGCTAAATTTAACTCCCATAGGCTATGAAGTTGTGCTAATTCTAGATGTGTTCCCAAGGTTCTATGTGCCCATACTCACCCTAATGATGCACTGGAAAGTATGCCTCAAATCAACCCTAATAAGGATGTTGTCTCCTGTGACGCCATAAATGATTGTGTTGATTAACTTACTCATGTATTCAAAGGAAAATGATATCTAACTACACGGTACTCTATCACCACTTTGCTAACCTAATTATTAGTAAAATTTTCAAGGACTAGAGCACCAAGTGCAAGGGAAAGGTTGTCAGGTGGGATCATATGCTCACCTATAGACCTTACTATTTCTTCTTCCAACATTCTCTCATCATAAGTTGAGTGGGATTCTCTGCCACTCTTGCCTAAATAGGGGAGTACCAACCGCTCAGTTCAATATCCTCTTCATGAACCTTGAATCATTCATGCATCGCTGCCTCCAAAACTCCATAGATTCCTTAGTGTTGCACTTCTTCACTAATTACCTCTTCCACACTTCATTATACATAAGCTACATTTCTTCTCTTTCTTTTTCTATCGTAGGATCCATCATCTTTCACCACACCTGCCCCTATCCCTGTGCATGGTGGTAGTTTAGCTAGCCATAGGTTTCTCTTCAAAATCTAGAGTTACCATCAAGATCTTAATTGCTAAAGGGATAACATGCGAAAATATCCTCTAGGCTCGTGCAAAAATGGAACTCAAATACATCTTGACAGAATAAGTAGACACAACGTACTCCAATATATAGCTATTCAAGACACTACTCCATAGTGATTTACATCACATGTCCAAGTCAAATCAGCATCATAAAAATTATGATAATATTCTTACGTCCAAACAAGGGTTCTATACCTCCAATTCCTCTTTAATGCATATCCTACCAACCATTCATACAACTCTATGGGAAAATAGGAAAAGAATGTCTCATAAAGTTCATGATACATATTCTACTCAACCCACATGTGAGCATTAAATTCAGGTCCAGTGTTGTATCTTTGCATGAACTCATCCTCTAACTTATATACCTAGCTTTCAACAATGTCCAAATTTATCCGGTATGTTTCCATCATGCACCATCCTTACAATAGCTTCAAAAATAGGTCCCGAAAATGGAACCAAAATGTAGTCTTATTTTACCCATTAACAGCCCAAGGTACACTAGCACATCACCCGGTATACTAGAGCGCTCACCTGAAGTGCACAAGAGTACCAGACCCTATTTTATGTGAGATCTATTAAGGAGTTAGCATGATTATACAAATATTCTAGATCTTTAACAAACATGCAAGTATATTGAAAAATATAAATTAGATCTAGATCTTAACTACTATGAATCAAGAATCAAACAAGAACTAGAATTAGATTTACCACATAAGATCCAACATTATAGATGTCTATAGCCAATATCCACTCACAAAGATCCATCATATTAATAATTGTAACACTTTTCGGAAGTTAAATATATACATAATAATGTCACAATGCGTCATGTGCACACATACTCCACCAAAGATACCTCTATTACAAAAGCGGTGCATCTACTAATATTATGCACCCCAACCATATATATATATATATATATATATATATATATATATATATATATATATATATATATATATATATATATATATATATTGGTGGGGAACTTTCCTTCACTCGACCATGCATCCTTAAAATAGGTTTCATGCTAATAATAGCCATGTGTCACTACAATCTAACTAAAAATCATGTAATTTTTCCTAATAATAGATCTACTACATTTAACTCTTAGTTCGGATCCCATTATTAGCTCAAAACTATGCATGTCACTTGGTTGTCTCCTGATGTAGGTGCATCATTAAGTGGTCATATAGGTTTCATGTCTTGGTATGAGGTCTAGGTTTTTAAGGTATTCAAATAGTCAAATTTGGCAATGGTGTGCATAAAATCCTAAATAAGGCCTATTAGAGCATATAAGGGTCAAATTGTGTAAATAAGGCCATGTAAGCCATAAAAGGATGAAAGGACTGTTCTTATCCATACTCTTAGGTTGGTTTAGGTGATTTTTAGTTATGTTCTAAGTATGGAATCTTGTTGAGTCAAAGATAGGGGTTGTTGCTTGTTTGTAGGAAGGTGATTTTCTTCATACCATAGTAAGAAGCACTTCATGAAATGATGTAGTATGTGTATGGGAGGAAAAACAACATGATGTAATGGACTAAAGGAAGAATGAATACAAGATGTGATTGAAATACACAGGATCTAGAGACTTAAATGTATGTTTTATTATTATTTTCAAGCTCATTATAGATGACCATGTCCCATACAAACAGTGGAGGAGTTTGATAGTCAAATGTAGGAGGTTATTTTTAAGACTATGAAGCATGGAGGAGGTGCATAGACTAATATGGAGCATCATAAAAAAATGTATAGCCCTTACAGAGACAAGTATAACTACCTATAGACTGATATTTTACCTCTTGGGCCCTTAACTAGGACAAGAAGTATCTCAATTCTAGCCATCAAATTTGGATGAAAATTTAGGAGGAGCTTTGTCTAGAAGAAACCTAAAATCTTGTCAAGTTTTAGTTTATAACTCACACATGTGGATTATTTGCACTACTTTTACTAGTCCTAGTTGTACATAATAGTGTAAAGGAGGAAATTGAGTGCATGCAAGTCTTATTCAAGGATTCAAGCTTCCAAATTCAACAAGTATCATTCGTAAGGAATTTCAAAGGTGTTCATATCATATTCAAAGTATGATTACCCCACAAGATTCACTCTCATACTCACAGGCTCTTAAAAGACCTAAATAGGCCCAAACAAGCCCTAGGATAGTTAAAGAAGTATTATTTCATACAAAGGAGTAAGTTGTGTAAGTTGGACTTAGGCTAGTTATCCATAAATGGTAACTAAATCAATCATGAGAAAGAGATGTTATCTCATAGATACTTGAGATTCACTATCATTTTTATATAAAGAAGGCTACTGCAGACAATAAGCTAGTTTAAAGGAACAAAGTATAAATAGAAGGATTAAGCTGAGTTTGAAGGTTTAGACACATCATAACAAGTCGACTAAGCATTTCATGGGTGTTTAGAATGGATCAAATCCTAAGTACAATATTGGGCTTATTGAGTACTTATAGCCTATTAGGCCATTCAAGAGAAGGGTAGTGGTATGGAGAAGACAAAGATATGAAATAAGGAACAGGAGTAAGAATTAGCATTGCAAACACAAGAATGGTGTTAGAAGGATGGAAGAGTGTTCATGAGTAGGGTATTAGATTGATGGAGCTATGTTGGTTTTTATGCAATGGATGAGATGACAAAGAGTTATATGTGAAGTGTTTGTAAGTGGAATGAATGCTACAAAAGTACAACAGGGATGATAGAGAGCGAGGACAATGCGAGGTATAGGAAAGGGAAGAAGTGTAATCATATCATGATAAGCTTATAACAATTCAGAATTTCTAAGTGGAGGCTAAGAAAAGAGGTTAAATTGTTAGTGGAGGATTAAGAGAGAATTGTAGTGTTTGTTAGAGTGGGAGGAGGACAAGGCTTAGACATAGTATAGTGACATAAAGGTGACTATGACACAACATGGTAGATTGGTCAATTCAAGTCAAGGTATGAATTTTAGGTATTCTTTACATATTCAGGATTAAGACTCCAATATTTAAATACGCCTATAATATACCTTATCTTTACCAACAAAGCATGATCCTCAAGAAAGGGTATGACAGGGATGGTGATCTAGAAGAGCCATGCATGTGACCTAAAAAGTGGAACTAGTAGCATGAAGAAGACACTTGGACCATTTTGGTATCAAATCCTAATTTAAAGGATATAAAGGAAATTAGAGAACTATGATGGCACAATTGTACTCAAGGATGCAAACCAAGTAGGAAATATTTCTTAGAGAGATGATGGGGCAGTTTCAACAGATGAAGACATAAATGGAGGAGAGAATGGATGTATTTTAGCATCTTGTTAGAGATAAAATTTCATTCTTAGAGTGCAACAACAAAGAAGAATCTACAAGCCATTCAAGGTAAGAATGCAAGTCTTCTGGACAAATTCAAGAAGGTGTGTTTGTAATTGGTAATGAGAATGTAAATAGAAATAGTTGTGTACATGTTATAAATGTAAATGCAAGTTGTAATGATGTAAAATTCCCTCAAAGAACTGAAAATGGGTGGGTATTTAGACCATATTATTCATGTAGGATAAATAAGAGGATGAAGAGTGAATCTCTTTTGATGAAGAGAGTCTTAGAACAGCCAAGAGGTAAAAAGACAAATTTAAGAAGACAAGACATAGACATGAGTCAAAGAAGGAACTTGTTCAGAACTAGATGCAAGTCTGGAGGCAAGGTATGTGATGTCATCATATATGGAGGAAGTATAGATAATGTGGTGTCGAATACATGGTGAAGAAGTGGGATTGAGAATAATTCCACATCCAAATCCTTACTACATTTCATGGGTGCAGACAGAGTCATAATATCCTGGTAAGTGAGAAAAGCATTGTTGATTTTCAAATTGGATCATATAGAGATACAGTGTTATGTGATGTTCTACCTATAGATGTTTTCCATTTTCTCTTAGGTAGACCTTGGAAATTTGATAGGCAAGCCAAACATGATGGAAAAACCATTTTTTTACAAATTCTAGAAGGGTGGAGTTGAGCATAGTCTTATACCATTGAAGGGTGAAGAAGGTGATAAAGAGGAATTTTCATGTTAATGACCATGAGGCTATATTTGCATGAAACAATGCAACATTTTAAGGAGATAAAGGTAATAAAGGAAGTGTCTCCTTTTGATGAGTTGTGGATGAGAAGAGAAGAACCAAGAAAAGTTTTTAGTGACCAAGAAGCTGGTCACATGAAGAAGATGATAAAAGAGAGAGATTTTGGAGAAGGCAAAGAGATGGTGGATCAAAAGTACCACCTTGGGAGAGCATTAAATTTCTTGAATGAAGACAAAACAAGGAAATAAGCCATGAGAAAAGTATGGATGATATTCAAGAGACCATTGAGATTTCTAACTAAAAATATGTGGGCATGTCTGTATGCAAGTACAACTTATAAAATACTAAGTTTTACTGATTATACAGGTAAAATAAGTGATGAAGGTGATGTCATTTCAAGTCAAGAAGACCAACTTGGTCCTAGGTATGATGAAGAGGAAGGAGTGGATACTCTCATCTTGAGAGAATAGTTGCAGAAGCTAGAAGAGATGTTTGAGTCCATGAAAAACCAACATGCAGGTGAAGGACAGTCAAGTGAACATGAAGAACTCATGAAGGAGATCTATGAGGAGACCAAGCTAAAGAAGTGATGACCACTATACAAACCAAAGAGTCTAGGAAATACTATGGTCAAGGAAGAAAGGAAATTGAAGAAGGCAATAAAGAGATATCTTAAAAGGCATATGAGGAAAAGAAGTTCCTCCTCCGTAAGTCAAGAAAGCATGGAAGAAAGTAAAGTACATTCAAGACAATAGTAAGCAAGAACACGATAAAACATTAAGGTAAGGTAAGGAATGCATGATAGAGAAGAGAGGTCAAGACAAAATGAAGGTTGAAGCAGCTTAAGAAGAAGGAAGTGGCCAAGAAGAAGAAAACAGAGTAGTGATAAATAAAGGTAATGAATAATCTTGTCTCAAGACATTAATCGGTGTGCATGGAGTAAAATAGGGTAAAAACCATTTATATAGCCAACTAGTGGAGTTATTCTTTGAGGGAAAAGACCAAATTTTCAATGTATGCCAATTTCTAGTCGGAAATAGAGATCGGTTGTGAGTCCTAAGAGGACAGGGTTCACATTTCTCAAGATATCAACTGTGTGCAAGTTATCACTCAAGGGTAGATATTGTCTTATGTTTTTATAATTCAAACGGTTGTGGAAGGAGAACATAGATAAGGAAATAAAAGAAATTCATATGCAAATTACAGTGGATTGTATTTTGGCGAATGAGTACTAGGCATGAAGATTTGAGTAAAAATAAAATTGTAAAGTATGTAAACAAACTAGGGCTGAGACTTGCTGAAAACAAGAAGAGAGAAAAGTTAAGAGATGGAAGTGGAATATGATTCCAAGAAAGGGCTGAAACATAGAGTGGAAGCCGAATTCAGAGGGGAGAGAGTACCATCCAATGAAGAACCATACTTCATAAAGTCCCTAATAGGATTCCAATTACAAATGAAGAGAGGAAAAGCTAAGGTAAAGAACAAATGTGGAGCTTAAGAGTACACTCACATGCATGAGTGGGTTATGCAAGCATCTATTGGAGTTAGAAAGGCTAAGAAGGAAAAAAAGTTGAGTTGACACGAGAAGAATACAAAACACCAAAGAGGAAGAAAAATTAAGATGAAATAAGTTCATTTTATAAACAAAAACTTACCAAGTACAGTCATGATAATCAATAGAAAGAATAAATGAGAGATTAAATCATGCAAGCTTGATAGCAATCAATCAAGTAAGAACCTATGTGACAAGATAACTATGAGAAATGAGACAAATACATACAAGGTGAATATATACAAGAGGAACCAGACCCTAAGCATGAATAGAAGGAGAATATGCAAGCTTTGAGAAGACATCTACAGCTGGACAAGCAAGAAAGAAGCCAAATGAGGTGATCAACATGTATCATTTCGTATAGAAGCTCAATTTTCCTCTCATGGGTAGAATGATGCAAGTGCATCATTAAGTGGCCATATATGTGTCATGTATTGAGATGAGGTCTAGGTTGTTTAAGGAACATTTTTATTGGTTTTCCCTCTAAGTTTAGTATTCAAATAGTCAAATTTGGCAATGTTGTGTGTAAAAGCCTAAACAAGGCATATTAGAGCATATAAGGGTCAAAATTGTGTACATAAGGCCATATAGGCCATAAAAGGATGAAAGGATTATTCTTATCCATACTCCTAGGTTGGTTTAGGTGAGTTTTATTGATGTTTTAAGTATGGACTCTTGTTAAGTCAAAGATAGGGATTGTTGCTTATTTGTAGGAAGGTGGTTTTCTTCATACTATAATAATAATAAATCCATGAAATGATGTAGTAAATATATGGGAGGAAAAAAAAATGATGTAATGGATAGAAGGAAGAATGAACACAAAATATGATTGAAATATGTAGGATTCACATACTTAAATGTATGTTTTATTATTGTTTTTAAGCTCATTATATAGGACCCTATCTCATGCAAAGAATGGACGAGTTTGACATTCAACTATAAGAGGTTATTTTCAAAACTATGAAGCATGGACGACATGTACGAGAGGTATATGGAGCATCATTAATTTTTTTATAGCCATTTAAGATAAATATAACTAAATGTAGACTGAGATTTTGCCTCTTAGGCCTTTAACTAGGGAAAGAAGTATCTCGAACTATAGCCATCAAATTTGGATGAAAATTTAGGAGGAGCTCTATCTAGATGAAACCTAGAATCTGTCTAGTTTTAGTTTATAACTCACACATTTGGATGATTTTCACTACTTTTACTAGTCTTGGTTGTACATAATAGTGGAAGGGGAAATTGAGTGCATGCAAGTCCTATTCAAGGATTCAAGCTTCCAAATTCAATAAGTATCATTTGGAAGGCATTTTAGAGGTGTTAATATCATCTTCCAAATATGATTATCCCCACAAGCTTCATTTTCATTAACACGGGCTCTCAAAAGACCTAAATAGGCCCAAACAAGCCCTAGGACAGTTAGAGAAGTATTATTTCATAAAAAGGAGTAAGTTTTGTAAGTTGGACTTATGTTAGGGATTCATAAAGGGTTCTGAATAAATCATGAGAAATAGCGGTTATCTCGAGATACTTGAGACTCACTATCATTTGTATTGGGCTACTTGGAAACAAGATAGTTTAAAGGAACCAAGTGCAAATAAAAGGATTGGGCTGAGTTTGAAGGTTTAGACACATCATAGAAAGTCAAACTAAGCATTTCAAGGGTGTTTAGAATGGATTAAAGCCCTAAGTACAATATTTGGATTATTGAGCACTTATAACCTATTAGGACATTTAAGAGAAGGGTGGTGATATGGAGAATACAATATATGAAATAAGGAACATGGGTAAGAATTAGCATTTGCAACACAAGAATAGTGTTAGAAGGATGGTGGAGTTTTTAGGAGCAGTGTATTAGCTTTATGGAGATATTTTGGTGTTTGTATGTAATGGATGAGAGGGAAAAGAGTGATAGGTGAAGTGTTTTTATGTGGATTGAATGCTAAAGAGGTACAACATGGACAATAGAGAGTGAGGACAACTGTAAGGTATAGGACAGGGAAGAAGTGTAATCATATCATGATAAGCTCATAGAAAATCAGATTTGATAAGTGGGGGCCAAGACAAGAGGTTAAATTTCTAGTTGAGGATTAAGGAAAAAATTTAGTGGTGTTATAGTTGGAGGAGGACAAGGTTTAGACAAAGTATAGTGACATAAAGGTGATTGTGACATAGCGGGGTAGATTGGTTGATTCAAGTCAAGGTATGAATTTCAGGTATTCTTTACATATGCATTCTTAAGACTCTAATATTGAAATGTGCCTATAATATACCTTAACTATACACATAAATCATGATCCTCATACAAGGGTATTACAAGATGGTGATTTAGAAGATTCATGCATGTGACTTACAAGGTGGAACTAGTAGCATGAAGAGTACCCTTGCACCATCTCCTTATCCCAAAAGAGACCTTATTTGAACCGTAAGTCTTCATGTTTCAATCTTATCTTCAAAACCTTGCTTGGTCGCCACTCCAAGTCTATATTTAGATCCACATCCCAAAATTGGCTAAGTGTTCGATTTGTCTCTAACACGCATTCATATCTTACTTCAACGCACAAAACCTTTTCTCCTCGCACATGTGTTCTCATGTGCATTTTTTCTATAATTCCTTTTGCACATGCGCTAACCTCTGTTCTCAGGGACTTAGTCATTTTCCATGCTCAAAACAATCTCATAGAATTGAAAGGTTTTCTTGGATTTACACACTTTTATTGTAGGTTCATCTTTTTTATCACACATATCATGGAATCTTAGTCATATAACATATGTAAAATCCAAATTTGATTAGATTCATGTGCAACATCATACTTTTGAGGATCTAAAACATCTCCCATGTGTAACACTTTATCTCACAATGCCTAGAATTTTGCATTCATTTAAATAGACAATTCCTACAAAACTTATGCAAAAATAAAATTGAATCACATACCATTCTGATAAATTTATTAACATGGTTTAAAGGCATTCCATAGGTATGAGAGAATTCTATTCCATTTTTAAAAATTTTAAGAAATTGTGTCACTAAATCTTAGTAATGAATATATTCATTTAATCTTATTACAAGCCCCTTATGTTTCTAAAGACATAATGGAAGTTGGACAATATGAACCATGTGAAGTAGATTATTTACCTATAACAATTCCATCTCATAATAATTTACAAGAAGGGAGAGGACAATAAGGATGGAGACTACCTTTGTATTCCTTATATTCATGAGATAATAATCATAATAATAGATATGCATAGCCACAACTTTACATATTGGGTATCCCTCTCCTCAATTAATAAAAACGTCATAGACACCTATATTTCTCTTTTACAACGTGAATAAGGTTATGAGTTTTACTAGGAAGAAAAAAATTCTAGATGTGTGTTTATCTCTATGTACCTAATGTTTCACCTTTCTAGAGACTCATTCGGGAGGTACATTATGCCAAGACATCAAGCCACTTTAGAATTACAAAGACTAGATAGTCATATTGTAGAAACATTTCTACTAGATAAAAATTGGCATAGATATGGAGTGTTTCCTTAAGCCTTACATTCATCGTTTCATTGTAAATCACATGAACAAGAATCTAGAATTCTCAACACCTATACTGGTTCCATCTATAACATCAAAATCCATCAACATGGATTACTCAATTAGGTTGCCTTGGATTAATAGTTAAAATAATATAATATTTATTATAAATGATAGATTTAATATGGTCATCATCATCATGGTTCCTTGAGAGAAATCGATGAGTATAATTAACATTAGACAAGTTTTATTTTTCATTTTTAGTTCACTTTGGACTTATAATACCTATCGCATTTTACTCGACATCCTCACTCTATGTGTCATTTATGGAATCCATTTCTGGGAATCAATGGGTATGCAATCAAATTTATTGATGATGGTTTATACTCGGACATATGGAAAAATACTAGTGTTCAACAACACTCTACTTCATATTCTACATATGTACAACTATATGCATTCTTTCTCTTAGGATATGACTTGATTTACATCTAACATGTTTATAATAGAGCTATTCATTATTCTATGCCTCCAACTAAGATACTCATAGGTCTATGCACACTCTAAGAGGCATAGCGCATTCCAAACATGTTTTGGGTTCCAATCATCAACACCTCTAGATATCTCCTATTGCATATTAGTTGGCACTGATTCGTGCACATAGGAAAGGGAAGAAAACAAAGTGCATAAGTTTCTACAACACATTAAAATATGTTAATTAGTAGGTTCAATAAATCTTGTTGTGCTCCCAATAGAAGTATGAAGAGTACCATAACATACATAACACACCTCATACATTATAATTGGTAATGAATTCTAGTTGCATCTTCAGCAGAATGCTTTATAAGTGTTCACATGCCATAATCAAGCCTCTATGTTATGGTCCCTAAACTAGTCTTTACATAATTAGTGAGAATGTCTTTGTTCTTGATATTTCTCCATACGTGTACATGCACCCAATATTCAATCTACAACTCCTTAATCCTTTCTCACCTCAACTTCTTGAGCTAGTAGTGATACAACATCCTTCTGGTCCATATCCCAAAAATGTGCATCCCACAAATAAGGATTAGATTTTGCAGTGATGGACACATGCTCCCACCATGGTACACCTCAATTATTTTGAGTAGTCAAGGTTGGTAGTATATTGATCAAGCTAAGATGTACAACCTTTATCAACTTTAAGTTTAGTTCATACAACTCCACATAACACAATGGAGACATTTTTTCTTTCAAGAAAAAGTGAATGATCATTACCTGACAACCATGTACATTTCTCCCTTGCACATTCACACAACCTATGTACCTCTCTCTTTATGGACTTATATTTTATCTATGTTGTGATAGCTCGTAGTTCTAAACAAGTCTCGTAGTATCTCAATACATCATTGTTGTACTTCACAAAATACGCACAACACTTTTGTTTTGCACATGGCCTTTGGGACCTTACGAACATCACATGCCCCACACACAACTTGCATTTCATGTTAACCATGTGTCACCTTTGGGGAATAATGTGACACGTGAAACACAAATCACATAGTATTAGCTTTTGCACATCAACCACTTGTCAACCCTTATTCCATGACTTGCCATGTGGAACTTTAAAGTTTTGTTGCATGTCAAAGATTCTCTCAAAATAACCACATGACATGAAGTCAAGTGCAACATCTAGAAGAATTCCAAATGTCACTTTACCTATAAAATGATACGAGTTTCAATTGTTTCGCTTTGTACCACCATCATTTGTAATTGTGTTCTAGTAATATTGTGTGTGTGTGTGTGTGTGTGTGTGTGTGTGTGTGTGTGTGTGTGTGTGTGTGTGTGTGTGTGCGTGCATGTTTATATATCATACTCAATTATCTAGTGGTCAACAACATGTAGAGCCAAACACCAAATAGTAGTTCTATCACCATGTCATGAGTATCTATTTTTTCATAATACATATGTATTAACATTTTTAGTCTAGAAAAATTAGAGGGACTATGTCTCTTTCGATCACAAGAACATGTATTCTTATTCTTATTATAACAATGTACAAAACTGTATTTTTTCCATTTTCTTTCATATTGAATAGAAGTCACATTTCTTGCTAAGTAATATTTCTTATTATGAATCATAACCTTTGGTAGGAGATAGGATCCATTTGACTATGTAGGAGGGAAAATGAATTACATAAACTTGATAAGGATTAAAATAATGATCCAATTCATAAAAATTCTCTAGTAGATACCATGAAGTGCATCAATAACTCCATAAAATTGGCCCTTTCAAGATTCTACACCCTTTAAAATACAAGTGAGCTTTGATATCCCATTTTTAATACCTTTTAAAATTGAATCACAAAATTAAATTGCATTGAAAATTAAGTCACAAAATTAAATAAAATTATATCAATAAAAAGAATACTACTAAATAAATTATTAATTGTGTCATAAACATGATAGACACTATTTGAATTTATTGACTCAAACATTTGACTTTTAATATTAACATGATAAACATGTTTCAGTTTAAATATTGTTGTCTAAGTCCTTCAAATTGGATAAAATAAATACAAAGCGACCTCTCATTTAACACTAAATCAATGGCTTTGATTGACGGATGTTGATGGTGAACATAAAAACATGCCTTCACCCATATCATGTATGTTAATATGTTTTCTTGTTATTATTTAAACAAGGGCTGCATTGCAGCTAGAGTACCTGCCGCGAGAGAAGTGCAGTATGGTGAAGGAATGCAGTTAAGACTTTGTTAGAAGGCTGATAAATTAAAAAATGAAAGGTCATTACAAATAATGAATAACAAACAGTTTCATTGTTCATATCTAGTGGGAAGTGGTTCCAACTCCGAATACCAGGGGATCATGGGTGATGTGAACATGGTCTTGGACTGCAAGCATTTGTTTTTGAGTTGGTCTTATGACAAGAGCATAGTATGAGCCTAAGTGATGTTCCAAAAATCAAGAAGTCAAAAAGGTAATTTCCTGCTAATATACTATTGTAAGCTGCTTCCAAATAGCAGTTTCATTATTCCAGTGACGTATATTTAAACTGTGTTTTTCTCTCTCAACAACAAAAGGTGGTCATGTATATAAGAAGGCAAGAAGTTGTACAAGCATGTTTTGCTTTAGCTTGTTATAAGCCCTGGTATTTTACATAAATCTTCATGGAGAAAATCTTGACAGATGATTAGTTTTCCAGAGAAGCCATGGCATGGCAGGAGAAAACCTCCAATAAATGTAGTATGAGTATGGGAGAAATCAAGAGGAGGTTAACTACAGATCAGGTGAGAATACTCGAGATGAACTTTGATGAAGAGGAGGGAAAGCTTGAAAATGAGAAGAAAATGCGCTTGGCAAGAGCATTGAGTCTGGAGCCAAGGCAAATTGTTGTGTGGTTTCAGAACAGAAGAGTGAGGTCTAAGAACAAGCAGCTGGAGAGAAATTTTGATGTCCTCAAGCAAGACTATGAGATTCTCAAAATAGACTATGATAAGCTTATCCAAGAGACCAAGAAGCTCAAATCTGAGGTAAATTTAACCATGATTTGCATTGTTTTGTATGTGTTGATGAACATATTCTAATCATGAAATGTGTTTTTATAAGTGAATAATGTCTTTATCACTGCACCCAACACTGAACATATCAATTAAAAGCTCAACCAGGTCTAGAAATGTTAGGTACATGAAATGTACTTTTCTAGTTCAAAATTCAGTCACTAACATTGCTTTTGTTTTTGTATTTTCTATATGTTAAAAAAAGTCAAATGCTTTAACAAGTGCACTCAGCATCCAGAAATATGAGTCATATGGATGCTATTTTTTGTTGGATGAAACAACTGCATCTACTTCAAAAATATTAAAACCTAAATTTGATTGATCAAAAACAAAACTGAACCATTGATTTGTATCTAAATGTATGGGTTTCCTTGCTCTGAATTTTTTTCCTCAGGAATGTGATTGAGTAATGTTTTTCTTGTAAGAAAATGTTGCACCCAATGATCCAATATGAAATGAAAATTTTGATTGATGTAGGGAAAACTATATAGAAATGTAGTTTGCTATTTTAAGATTCAGGAATCAACATTCTTTTCTTTTTGTTGATTGTTTTGGTAAACACTTTCACCCATGGTATATAAGCATTTGGAATGTACTCTATGTTTAGTATACTTGAATCTTGTACTCAGTTTGCAGTTTCACCCAATATGCATTAAGGGTAAAAGAAACTTGTACTCTATGCTTAGTATTCTTAACTCGGGATATATGTATGGGTGGGATTTAGTGAAATTTCAGGTAGATTTTACATAAGTAGACTGAGTAAAGTATTGGGATTCCAAAATGAAAGACATTTTAATGTAAATAAATGACCAAAAAAATCAGATTTTGAAATTCTTTCTTTGTTTGCATGCTTTATAAGATTTGCTCACTACAAAATAGGGTTGTTAGTTCAATGTATGCATCCTTACAGGAACTTAATTGGAAGGCAAGCATATTGAGTTCTTTCTTGCTAATGTTTACTTGCTAATATTGAGTTCAGGGAAAGCACTTACATTGAAGTGGCAATAAACTTCAATGGCAACATGTGCAATTTCACGTGCCTTGTCTATGCTTCCACATTTTGCATACATGTCTACCAGGCAGTTGCAACTACATCAGTCAAAATTCCTCTATCCATTATGCTTTGATGGATGTCCATACCCTGTTCTAAAGCTCCCATTTTGGCACAGGCAGGAAGGATGCTGACAAAGGTTGTGGAATTTGGCTTTACATCTGCCAATTGCAATTGCATGAATGTTTCTAAGTAATTATAACACATTTTCAACAAATCCATTTTGGGCATATCCTGCAATCATGACTGTCCACGATACCACATTTTTTTCAGGCATTCTGTCGAACAGTTCACGTGCCTTGTCTACGGTTCCACATTTTGCATACATGTCTACCAGGACATTTGCAACCACATTTGACAAAATTCCTCTATCCTTTATGCTTTGATGGATGTCCATACCTCCCATTTTGGCACAGGCTGAGAGTATGTTGGAAAATGTAAACTGATTGGGTTGAAGGCCTATTTGTTGCATATGGTGAAACAATGTGACTGCCTCGTGAGGATAACCATGTCTTCTGTATGCTGCAATAATTGTATCACCTATGAGCAATGAAAATACAGGTCGAAAATCAAACAGATTCTACAAAAACATTTCCGTAGCAAACAAGGAACCCACAATAGGGGGAGGTGGACAGAAAACACCTGCAGCAGATGGCAAAGCCTGAAAGGAAGATAAAACTTTAATTAAATCGGTCGTATCTGTGCAGAAGGAAGAAACGAGCTCGGCAATGAGGGATTAATCCTGCACCAATCATCGGCAACCCAAACAAAACATTTGCTAATGTTTATCAAAAATCACAAGAAATATATGCACAAAACATTAGCTTTCATATATTTCACACGGAACCCAAAGCAAATTAATAGGAGAAGGTGAATACAATAGTATCCTGCGCGGCAGGAACTAATAAATAAAACTAGCCCACACCACATATTTGATAGTTTTATTAATTTTCAACCTAAATATATAGATCTTTCATATGTATAATGTCTTCCATGCAATTCATTATTCGAGAAATTACGAGTGTAACCCAATACAAATGCATAGAATTATAATTGTCTCATGTCGGTCCTCGTCAATATATTTCAGATATTTATGCATAGTAAATGGGAAAATTCCAAATCAAATTTAGCATATGGAGACATAATGAATGATAGCAGTCTCGGTATGAGCAGATGCACCACATTTCGGTAGGAAAAATTACATACGAGATATCTATACATAGTTTGATATCATACCCTTGCGAGAATGAATAAGAAACTAAAATATGCTGCAGACAATGAAGAATAAGGAATTTAATAGTAATAGTCTCTATTATGACGAGATGGACAACATTTCAATGGGAAAAATGCATGCGAGTTCTATATAATGAGTCTAGTCTATATTCATATTACCCAGAGTCGAGTGTATTTAACAAGATGATAGTTGTGGTAGAAATTCTGGTTAGCTTGGTGATAAAAGGTGAATGCACAATTGTGGGTGTTGGGATCGTGTATTTAATTAGACCATTAGATTTTAATTGATTTTAATCGCCTTTCACAAACACATATGGATGTTCATTATGTTGTTGTTTAAGTCATTTAAAGGATGATATTTATTTTGTGTCAATTTTTATGTAATTAAAAATATATTCTCTTAATTTATAATTTTGCAAAGAGGTATTTTACGGTAGGTGGTGGCGATTATAATATATGTCATTGAGTTCACATTAAATTAATATTTTAAATTTGACACTTATTTCACTATCACTAACAAGTGTTTTTTTAATTGGAGATATACAAAAATGTCACTAATAAGTTTTTCAATTTTTAATGGAGAATTCAATTTAAAAATTTAAATATCTTGGTCAATTTAAATATTTTTAATGGAGAAACTTTCAAGTCGTGTAATTATGTATCCTAATTTTAGTACCATTACAAATTTCTTAAGAAAAACTTTTGACGCATCCAATGGTTTACAAATCAAATTTTTGGTTCGATATAGTGCTCATACATGTATATGACTAACATTTTTATAATTTAAAATAACTTTTCTTTTAATATCATTGCAAAATTCGTCACTCTGTAGAAATCTATATAGAGTACATTTATGGTATTTTTTAAATGTCTAAAAGTATTTAAGTTTAGGCATATGTTTATTTATTTTATATTTTCATGGTAAAGTATTATTTTTAGGTGCTTTAAAGTAGAAAATGTCTATTAAAATAGATTTGATAATATTTGGTTTTGAAGTGTGTTTTTGAGTGTAATGTCATTTTCATAAAGAAAAAGGAAAATATATGTAAATAGTATTGATTATTTAAAGTCAAAAGTTGTCTTGTGTTATTGTTTTGTTGTGTTATCGAAAGTGTTCGGTGTGATAAAAAAAATGTCATGGTATGTATTAGTTAAAGGATATTATGTTATTGTCATGGTCGTGTTCCTTGGTAGTCATATATACGTCAAAATGTCCATATTTTGTATGGTTGTTTTTACATAATATTTTTTATTGTGTAAAATTATTATTCTTTTTAATTTAGTATGTAGAGTATAATGTCACAATTTATTATCTGAGTCAAAGTCAAAGTGTCTCAAAATTTTAAAAGTAATAATTGTCGCATTGTAAATGGATGTATTATTGAGTGAACTATACACCTAAATAAGTGTGTCGATCTTGTGGGTGGGGGTGGGAGTGGGAGGAAGGATTTCTTCTCACAAGTGACATACACATTATGAGCTACATATTTATATCCTTTCGTGAAAGAAGATGAGTCAATTGGGGATGGAAGCCTTTGGGAAGTAGGAGGGAAATAATCACCTCTATTTTGCTTCTAATGAAGGGGATACTAAGTCCAAGACTATGTCACATCCCATAATTTCATTCTATTTTTTATAAGATTAAGTTATGATATGTGTTGCTAATGTTTAGTAAATTTTTATATGGTTGTAATAGTATTATTTCAGTATTGAGACATAATTATGACTGTATGATGTTAAATTACTTTTTATATATTGATCATAGACATGTGAAGCTTAATAAGGTCTTCCTCACTGCTTAACAAGGGTATGAATTTCGTCAAGGTAAATGTACCTGTTTAATCATCTTTATAAGCAATTGTAAATAACATAAATTATTATGTCAACTTGATCTTAGTGTTAAACCAAAGATTACAAGGCAATAGAATGGTAGGTTAATTTGTAAATTATCGTGGCTTGTCATTTAGGGGACACCGACCATGATCGAATTGTTATTAGTCATTTGTTCATCAAGGTAAATGCACTTATTTAATAATCTTTCTAATCGGATATAAATAACATAAGTTATTATGTTGATTTGATCTTAATGTTGATCCGGTGATTACAAGGCAATAGAATGGTAGGTTAATTTGTAAATTATCATGGCTTGTCATTTATACGTCATTGACCATGATCATAATTATTATTAGTTAGTTGTAACCATATCCTTTATGATGGCATGTGATAGGGTAATGATGTTTTGAATATCATTGCTTGTCATGGACCATAAGCAAATTTGTAGACGTTAATGCTTTTGTTCATAGGCCTTTGACCATGCAAACTTGTTAATGACTAAGGGTATGTTATAGGTATAAGACCTTATAACATATACATTCATATCTAAATATTATTTTGTATATGGTCATTAACCATTGAAAAAGGTGCCTAAGTTAATGTCATTTCTTTATGAGCTTCTCCATAATTTTGAACTTTGGAAAGTGATGATAACTAACCTCATCATGCAAACTTTGTAAAACATCAAAGATTTTGTAATGGTCATTGACCGACCCATGAAAGAAATGGGAATTTGTTTATTTGATGAATTCTTCAACCGAATGATAAAATCTGTGTATGAAGATGGGGTTAAACTTGGGTACTTTGAATGGTTAATTTTACAACGAATCTCCACCACCATTTTGGAGGAAGATGGGAAAAATTAAATAATCCACTGCATGACACCGAGAGAGAAGTAATGCATGCGGGGTTTCTTGAATAATGTGAAGCTTCTTGAGGAAGCTATTATGTATGTGATGGAGGTTTATTTTTGGCATTATGTTTTGTTAAACCCGTTTTAGGTGAGTTATGAATGGGAGGTATGGAGGCGAGTCTATAGAGCGATCTTACATTCCATTTACCTAAAAACAATTGATGTTATTTTTATTCAAAGGCATATAAAAGCTATAGGCGTGAATAACAATTTTGTTGTTAGAATATCTTGAGTTTGGTCGGGTCGACTTGGTGGGAGAGAGTGAAGATTTGGCAAAGAAATTAGTAAACGAAATTTGTAGGGACATAATGTAATCCTGTGTGATTATTATGACGAACCCAAAATTTCATGGTGCTACATTGATAGATATAGTACAAATATTATATGATGATAAATCTCTTTTCCAAAACAACGATGAAGTCTAGATCCTCTCCTTTGTCTTTCAACATGCATATTTTTCTTTATTTATCCTTGTCTCCAAGTTTAATATCTATTCAATCCATTTTCTTCTCTTTGCTAAGTTTTCATGACTTTAAGTCATACGTCTACTGCGATGGTTATGCAACCATCACAAAGTTATACAACTATCAATATACCTAGACTAGCGGTTTCGTAAACATCACGGCGGTTGCATAACTATTGTTTTGTGCATACCGATAGTTCCATGCACATTTATTTGAGATTGCAAATTGTGTGTTACGAACACGTGTTGTAAGATTCTCGAGTTACTTTCTCACACTTTTCTTCTTCTCCTCTATTTACTATTATTATAATGTTATTTTCCTCTCTTTTGGATGATCTGAAATTTCTTGGTTTTCAAGTGTGTTGGAATTTTTCCTTGTCATTTTTATAAAAACCAATATTTTTCCATAGCATTGGTTGGAGATTTTTATTTTGATTGCATTTTTATTCCATGAAATCTTGCCAAGAAGTATACAAACAACTCAAATCATTTCTCTATTACTTCCTGCTTAGATTTTTGACTAGTATGCTTACAACCAATCTACTCCAATGTCTTCTTGATTCTTGATTTCTTCTAAAACCAACATTGTTCCCTAGGTCACTTGGACTAATATATGGAAAGGAAGATGAGGAGATATCAAGACCATCACCACACTTGTGATTTGTCACAATTATGCAATAACCGAGGTTGAGGATGTACTTCCAATTTCTTCAAAGCTTTTTAATCTAGAATATTGTCATTAAATCAAAAGAAACAATAAACATGTTTTAAAAAGGATAATTTACAACTTATTTATTCGCAGTAATAAGCTTCCACTAATATTTTTTTCTCAAATTACCCCTATGGATTTTCCCATGAAATAATTTGGAGGAGGTTCATGTGCATAAATTTCTTCACTTCTTTGTTTTAGAGTATCTGTATATTCTAATTTCTTCGTTGTTAAATTTATGTGCATAAGAGAAAATTTTCATTGATAACTTCTTCCCTCCTTATCCATGTAGATCTGCAGGAAAGAAGTTTGAGGAATCTTTGTCTCTATGCTTTTCATTGTATTTCTTCATTGTTATTTTCTGTGTAAACTTTTGTGTTACAAGGAAGTCTCGGGGAAAGAGGAAATTTCTTACGAAGCTTCTTCTTTCCCATGATTCTAAGGTGAAGCAATTAGAGGAATTATATTTCCACATCATAAATTACATTACATCATTCTTTAAGGTAGACTCAATATCCATATCCTACAATAGAGGAATAGCTACATTCGGTTATTCCATGTTTGTTTTATTTGTTGTTAGAAGTAGATTGTTTCATTTAAATTAGTTATTTTTTTGTAACTATAGAGTTATCTTATTTTAATAAATTTAGAATAGATAAATATTAATGTTTATTTAGTTAGTTTCTTTCAACTTATTTATTTTTAAACAAATAGATTAGATTGTTCATTTCATTTTGGATAATTAATCGAGAATGAATTTAGTTAATTAAAAGATTAAAACATATTTGTCTTTTATTTAAGCTAGATTTAATTTTCTTAATTATTTAAAATAAACCTTTCAATTTATTTTAACATTCAAATCAAACTAGAAAATCAAACAATAGGGAACTTACACTACCCATACATAGCCTCTAATTCCCCTTTGGCCAACTCACTCGTAGGAACTCACACTACTCGTTATTAGTCCATGATTCTCCTATAGATACCTTTTTACATTCCCTCAATCTTACACATTCCATGTGTCCCGCACCCTCGGGAGGTCACATGCATCTTGAATCATGTTTTGATTCTCAGGCGTACAAAATTGGTGAACTCGATGTGAAGGACTAGTTCTTTCTTATTTCCTTCTCTTTTATCATTATTATCTCACTTTTCCATTTCTTCCCCTATTTTGATGGGTATTTTATACCTCCTCAAATATGTATGGTAGAGATTTTGGTGGGCCATTTGGCTTTGATAGATATTAAACCAACATTCATCCATAACAATCCCCTTCCCTTTCTAGATGTGCTGACAATTACACAAACAACATGCAGGCCTCCCCTAACTATGTCTCAAACTCCACTAGTCACATGAGAATAGAGGAGTTCAACCAATATTTAAACATTCTATATGTTCAATCTTATTTAAACAACATGGCCTTTACAAATAAAACTATACCTTACACTAGAGTCCTGTCAAGACCTCACATTTCCATGCAAGTTATAGAAGAACACATCTTCACATGAATTTATAATACCCTTCATACAATAGACGAGTCCTTGGACATGATGAAGATTCATACCTCTGAAATGTTCAACCACAATGTATCGGCCACAAATCCTAAGACTCATATTCTTGAATAAAATAATAATGGTAACGCTAAACAATTTATAAGGGGGTATCGCATGTCCTCTCAACTAAACCCTACATAGTAGGCACCCAAACAAGGAACTCAATCCTTACCCCATAATGTTATTCCTACCTTAATAGGGAGTATTATATAACTATAGAGTTCCTAACCTTCATAGTCAACTTATGCGGTAGGAAAGAACATGGGGTATCCCGATGACAATAAAGGATACAACCCCACTAATGCAATGTCATGTACAACAATGTTATCGAGTCTAATCCAATCCACGTGATCTTCTCATAGGATATGAAACACTAGGGATGGGTCCTCATCCTTCACATGCTTATCTTACATAAGGGTTGGCCACAAGTGCATTTTCAAATGCTATTCCCTAAAGAAATGTGGTGTTACCCGGTTTCACGCCCACTATCCCATATCCTAGTATTTTTCTAACTTATTTCCATATGTACTTGAATTCCCCCGGATGGACAATTATACTTCCCCTACTCCTTATACGCCATATCAAGGATCTCCATATATTTCAGTCAATGCCTACACCGCAGTCTATTCACCTCCTCCTCCTTCACCTCCTCATCAAGGAGCTTCAATGATGTAATCTTGTGTAATGAGTATTGTACATATAATAATCAACACGTGACTCTAGGACACACTCAACCTTCCAAGGTCATGTTGAGACAGCTAATATGATATGGAAAGATTGTTTTTGGATGGCTAAATAGGATGAATAGGTGGAATACGTGAAAATTTCTAAAAGGTGGATCAAGGAAAATGAATTTCTTCCACAGGCACAATGTTTATTTTCTCATTTAAGGTAATGAAATCTTGTCTTCCCTTCTTAGGTGACATGAATTGGTTGAGGAGAATGGTTGCATGTAGTTTTCATTCAATGTCAATGTCACTGAATATACCTCAAATGGGTTGTGGAATATGTGGGCAATGTCATGCGTCTCTCACGTAAGCGTTTCCAGAGAGTGTCATAGAAGTGTGAGAAGAGACGTGCGAGAAAATAAATATTTGTGGATGACAAAATATAATCTTGAATAGGTTGATTTTGCTATAACTCGTTAGCATTATTTTCTTCGTCATCTAAGGCTATCAACTGTGAGATGAAATTGGGTGGAATTTATGTGGTTTGGAAAATAAGTTTCCTTAGACCCTAATCAATATGTTTCAACTGTTCACAATGTTGGGTTATGGCAATATTTTATTGCACACTCTTTTCTAGGCTTTATAAGGCCGTGGATGGTCATGTGGATGTGCAAATGATTAATCCAAGGAAACACCAAACACATAAAGAATTTGTAAGAGGCAAGGTCAATGTTTAGGTGACCTAAGCTAGCTAAGGATATGTAGGGTGTTGTATGAATTCCTTTCTAATTAAATCTATGTTACTAAATAAATAAATAAAGTAAACATATTTAAATTAAACCAGATTGATTACTCTCCTTGGATTTAATTATACATACGTGCAACTAATTAATTAAACAAAATGAAGTGAATTAATTGAAATAACAAAGTAAATCTAGTCTTTTTTTTTGTATTTTCAATGATTTATAATGGAAAGGAAATGATACAAATAAAGGAAATTAACTATCTTAATTAAATGTTTTTATGTTTTGTGTTTTCTCGAAATTTAACGAAGAAATATACACAAACAATCTAACTTCTTCTAATAAAATGAAAATTACTTCTACTTTTAAAATAACTAAACTAAAAAGTGAAATAACAAAATGTGGTTATTTCTCCATTACAAAATGGATTTAATCTAATTTGATTAAAATAAAGGTTTTCCTAATTTTTAATTGTGGATATTAATTCCTCTAGTTCTACCTTAGAATCACGAGAAGATTGAAAAGCTTCTCGGAAGCTTTTCCATTGAATCTTCCTTGGTAAAATGATCGGATCCACAAAATATGTATAATATAATGAAACTAAAATCTAAGCACGAGACACATAAGCTTATTCAAACTAACTTCTCGTGAAAATCCACCGGATATGAAATGAAGAAGCTTTCAACAAAAAGATTTGTTCATATGCTAATAAGATCTGGATTATGAATATAATGAACTCTACATGTAAATTAATTGTGAAGAATTAATAAAATTTGTGCACATGAACTTCCTCCAAATTACTCCTAGGAAAATCCACATAGATGAGCTAAGAAGAAGTCCTCAATGAAAGCTTTTTACGGAAAAGAAAACTATAGTAATTCTACTACCTTAAAAAAATGTATTCTAACACTATGAATTGAAATCTATCTAAATGAATAAAAGAAGCTCTTATGAATTTAATAAAATCTCCAGCCTAAAAATGTAGTACAGATAAATCCAATGATGGTAATGCTTATTGGTCCCCTTAGATTCTTTTCCAATGAGATATCTAAATGTTTCCAGGAACCTGTGTTAGTAGTGTGTAGAAGATATGAAGGAGTCTTTGGAGCTGAAAGAGGGATTCACGAGAACCGATGTCAAAAGTGATGCACCACAACAAATTTACACTCCGATGGTAACCTCAAGCCAACGCAATATGCAAGATTCGAAACAATGGAAAGAAGATTGCAAGTAAGAAGAATGGGTCTACTCATACTCATAGATCGAAAAATAGGAAGTACAAATAGGGGTGCTGTGTAACCCCCATGCCTAAACATGGAAAGAAATCAATGACGCCACTGACACATATGACGTTGACTAACGCATATGACGCCACTAGAAGAGGAGTTACAATTCCAAATAAGGAATGTAACTCCTATGACACATTGATGCAAATGACAATGTCAAATTCTATGACAGAATCTGACACTTGTCATTTGACTTCCTAAGACCTATGACTCTCGCAAGGTGAGATGACTCACCTAGGTGATGTGGATGATGACTGGATAGTCACACACACCAACACCCCCTTCATCGAAGCCGAGGAAGAGGTCAAGGTAAGCCAGAACAAAAAAGAAGACTCCCTAAACAACTAAGAAAGATGTGTCAATGGGCCCCGGCAACTAAAGGCCTGATAAGGTGCCCATGTACAAACAACATCTTTCTGGAAAGAAGAAGAGGACAAGAAGGAGGACTATATAGCCCGAAGAAGATGGGCAGGCTGCAGCAGACCTCACCCCAAGAAGAGACCGCAAGTGAAGAAACTTCACCTCAGTGAAGGGCTTGGTGAAAATGTCTGCAACCTGATCAGCTGTCTGAACATACTTGTATGTCGATGATGTTTTCATGTATCATCTCCCGTATGAAGTGCATATGAATCTCAATGTGCTTCATCCGCTGATGCTGAACTGGATTTCTACAAATCAAGATAGTGCTCATGTTGTCACAGTAGATAATGGTAGGCCGCCAAAAGTGGATGCCAAACTCTGTCATAATACCCTGTAACCAAACAACTTCTGTGGCAGCGTTAACTGCTCCTCTGTATTCTACTTCGATGATATGGAAATGGCGTTCTATTTCTTGCTGGACCAACTGACAGGACCTGAACCAAGAGTGAAACTGTAGCCTGAGGTAGACTTCCGATGATCTAGATCACCGGCCCAATCTGAGTCTGTAAATCCAACCAAGTCAATCTCAGTCCCTCCTAAGTAATGAATACCATCTGTGTGAGTGCCACGAACATAGTGAAGGATCCACTTTGTTGCTTTTAAGTGTAGCTCATGAGGCTCCTGCATAAATCTGGACACGATCCCGATGGCATACGATAGATCTGGCCGAGTGTGAGTAAGGTAGATCAAGCTTCCCACCAACTATCGATAAAGGGTACCATCAACCAAGGGGGAAGAGCAATCAGAAACTAACTTAATCCCGAAAGAAAAGGAGTAGGTGAGGACTTGCAGTCGGACATGTGAAACCAAGCAAGCAAATCAAGAGAGTACTTAGGCTGTGAGATCATAATTCCTGAGTCAGATTGTGAAATCTGGATCCCAAGAAAGTAATGAAGCAATCCTAAGTCAGACATGGAGAACTTGTTGGCCAAGGATATCTTCACAGAATCAATGATAGAGGAAGAGCTACCGGTGATCAACAAGTCATCAACATAGAGAACAAGAATAAGCATGGAGTCATCCTGTCACAGAATATACACATTTGGGTCAGAGTGACACCGAGTGAACCCTGATGCAAGTAAAAAGGAGTCCATCTTGGCATACCAAGCCCGAGGGGCTTGTTTAAGGCCGTAGAGAGACTTCTTTAATTTACAAATGAGGGATGGATCATGGACATAACCCGGAGGTTGTTCCATATAGATCTCCTCCTCTAGGTCCCCATGAAGGAAGGCACTCTTAACGTCCATCTGGTGGACTTCCCATCTGTTAGCGGTAGCGATGGCAAGGGTCAGTCGAATGGAAGTCATCTTCGCAACCGGAGAAAAGGTTTCTGAGTAATCAACCCCAGCTACCAGGAGAAACCCTTAGCTACAAGTCACGCTTTATACTTCTCAACTTCTCCATCAGCTCCATACTTTGTTCGATATACCCACCTACACCGAACGATTTTTCTTCCTTTCGGAAGAAGGGTAAGATCCCAAGTGTCATTCTTTATGAGTGAGGAATACTCCTCATCCATGGCAGAATCCCACTCAGGAATCCCAGAAGCTTCGTGGAAGGATGGTGGATCAGAAGCAGAGGCGAAGAAGGAGTGAGGTCCAGTGAAGTCTGAGCGAGTACGTCTCTCATCCAAAGGATCTCCAACTAAATCTCCAGCACTCTGTAAGGTTTTCCTGGCCCAAAGAGGTCCCGACGGCTCAGGCTCCGAGTCGGAAGATTCTTCACTTGAGTGAGAAGGGACATAGTCCTCATCATCACTACTGTCAGAATCAGAAGACTCAGAAGTTTGAGGATCGGGAGGAGCAGGGAGAGGTGGAACTCGCTCAACAACATCATCATCTGAAGAATCGAATCAATCGGTGGGCAAAGGACCTCAGTGGAAGTTGAAGTCAAGGATGACTCATCAAACTTCACACTCCTCTCAATATAAAGCTCATGGGTGGTAGGGTTCAACAATCGATATCCCTTTACGCCATCAGGATACGACAAAGATACAAGGTTTGGATTGTGGATCCAATGCCTTGCATTTCTTTTTGGGAATCCGAGCCATAGCCTTGGATCCAAAGACTCGAAAGTGCTCAACATCAGGCTTGTGTCCAAACCAGGCTTCAAAGGGTGTCATCCCTCTTACTGCCTTGTGTGGGACACGGTTCTGAATATAACAAGCACAATTCACTGCTTCAGCCCAATACTGTGGAGGAAGAGATTTCGAGTGAACCATACAAGTAGCCATCTCCTTTAAAGTTCGGTTCTTTCTTTCTACAACTCCATTTTGGGAAGGGTTGTAAGCAACTATACGCTGCAAAGCAATCCCCTCAGAAGTGCAGAAATCCTCAAACCTGTTGCTCACATACTCGCCTCCATTGTCGGTTCGAAGAACCTTGATAGACCGTTCTGCTTGTTTCTCAGCAAGAGCCTTAAAGTTTTGAAAAATCTCAAAAACTTCAGACTTAAGCTTAAGAAAATATACCCAAGTATAACGCGAAAAGTCATCAATGAAGGTTAGTATATATAGAGCTCTAGTAAAAGAAGGAGACAGAAAAGGGCCAGAAACGTCACTATGAACAAGATCCAAGGGACGAGCAGCTCTCCAAGATTTTCCTTGTCAAAGCTTTTTTCAGGGTGCTTTCCAAGGGTACAACCCTCACAAAGACCCTTAGAAAACTTAACTCGGGGTAGCCCATTGACCATTTCATTTTGGCTCAATTGTTCAAGGTAACGATAATTTAGATGCCCAAAACGCTCATGCCATAACTTGCTAACCTCATTTGCATGAGTGAGCAAGGCATTGGGCGTCGAATCAGAAGAGAAGTGGGAAAAGGTATACAACCGTGAACGGTGATCTGCCTTTCCCTCAGCCACAGTGCAGTCAGAGTTAAGCTCACGAATAATCACCGAGTTAGGACCAAATTCCACTCGCATTCCTTCACCAAGGTGGGTGATTTGGTAAACCGATAGGAGATTGGTAGAGAGATTGGGAACACTCAACACTTGGTTAAATGTTCCACCTTCAATCTCTACCGATCCACTACTGGAAACCGACACATGAGTGTCATCACCCAATGTGATTTGGGACATGCCACATGGTTCAATGCTAGAGAATTCAACCTCTGAAGAAGCCATGTGGTGCGAGGCACCAGAATCGATAATCCAAGTTGATGATGGAGCTGATCTAGCTACGAGGGCCTTACCTTTCTTCTTTTCATTTTTAGTCTCCTTTGCATTAGAAGACTCACCTTTCTGAGCATTTTGTTTAACGGATTCAGGAACACTTATTTTATTCTTCTCAAGTAAATGAGTTAAGTGATCAATTTGTTTCCGAAAACAATGTTGCTCGTCATGGCCAGTATTCTTACAATAGGAGCATTTATACTTTTCCTTCTTTACTTTAGGCTCAGAAGTCGAAGTATGAGTGATGGGCTTAACTGGGGGTTGGTTGGTCTTGGTTTCTTTCTTAGGTTGGTCCTTAGTTTCTTTCTTCTTTTCATTTTTCTTGCCCTTATTCGCCACAAGGGCATGTGACTTGGATTTTAGAGTCCCCATTTGAATGAGTTTGTCCTGTTCTCGAATGAGTTGGGACGAAAAACTATCAAAGGAGGGCATAGTCCAAGTACTACCCAAGGCGGCTTTCGTGGCGTGAAAAGTTGAAACGAAAATAGAGTATTCAGGACCTAACTTAGAAAGAATCGACAAGATCAATTGAGAGTCTTTCTTATCCACTTTACATTCCTTTAGAAGCATTCTAGTGCGGACAAATTTTGAGAAGAAGGCCTGTAGGTTTTCAAAGTCACTAGGGTTTAACCCTAGTAGTTCGTTCTCCAACTCATGCGCTCTCATGTCATCTTGCTTCCCAAACATATCATCGAGCATTTTCCATGCTTGATCGGGTGTTGAGGAAGTTTCGATGTGGAAGAGCAAGTCGGGAGATACGGACATACAGATAAGACCTAAGGCTTCATCACAATGGTTGAACCATTTAGATTTTTCGGGTTCATCAGTAGGTTCGGTCTCTAACCCCATGGTAACTCGGTATAACCCTTTACTTCGCAAAACCAATATAATTTTAGATTTCCATTCGAAGAAATTAAAAGGTGTGAGCACTGGTACTTTAGAGATATCCATAATGAAGAGATAGAACCAAGGAATGCAGAAGGAAGGAGAGAGAAAGGAAACAACCACCCCAGAACAAAATTACACCCCCCCGAGTTTGGCACTTTATAATTCAGTGCGTTGATTACAACCAGATGCGACTGTGTTCCGAGAACCAGTTTGTCACTCACCTTGCAATTAGCGTAATAACGTGCAATGGTGGAGACAACAATCAAGGTTCGTAGGGCACAACAGATCAACACTGCAAGCAAGCACAGAAAGAGAGAAGCAAGAGGGGGAAGAAAGAGCTTTGTGAGAAATAGTGTCTCACGTCGCACAAAAGAATCCCTTTGTTGTAAGACTGTGGCGGACGCGCTCACAAGTCCACAAAAAAGGAATACAAAGCTCAAGAAAAAATGAGCTGAATTAAGCAATACAAAGACACCCCCAGAATGCGGCACTTTATAAAATTAGTGTGTTTACAAAAATAAATATCCCATCATCTAGAGTGCGAAAAAACATGCAACTTTGACTAAAGAAGTGCTCAAAACCGAGCAACGAGTCAAAAGTTATAGCAAAAACCAATTCCCATGAATCGATAAGGAAAAATCCAATAGGCCTGCAAATGGATTAAAAAAGTGCCCTAAACACATGCAAAGGGTGTCGTATGTATGCTCGTTGGAAATGGCACGGAATTTGAGGTAGGGTTTGTTTGTATTGCGAGGGGGGATTAGCCACACGTCAATCCGGACCTCACCCTTCGTTCTCTCTGGCACTCGACGGACGGTTAATAAAACAAGCCAAAAACTTACAATGCCAATAAAATGTAATTTTTTACCTTATACCTTTTAAAAATAATGAAACGACACGTTTTTAAGAAAAGTGAATAAAAAACGTATTTTAAGAGAGATATTACCTGGCAGCGGACTGAGAAAGCCACGTGGGGATGAAAGGCAGGTAAAAAGAGATAATTTAGTGACTGTCCACTGTAGGAAAAATGCCAGCAGGTACAGAAAACGCAGTAACATGCAAAAAACACCTTGACAGCCCAAAAAAATGCCTTAACAGTCCAAAAATGCCAGTACAGCGTGCAAAAACACAGGAAAGGAGAAAAAATGCCTTAGGACAGTTAAAAAAACACCTGGAACAGTTGAAAATGCAGCCAGGTGATAGAAAAACGCCTGGAACAGGTTTAAACGCCTGGAACAAAGGAGAAAACGCAGCCAGGGGAGAAAAACACCTGAGGACAGGCAAAAAAATGCCTGGAAGGGAGAAAACAGTCAGAAAGGCCCAAAAAAATGTCTGGAACAGTTGAAAATGCTCAGAACAGAGGAAAAACATGAGTAGTTTTGCAAAAACGTGAGAGGTTTTGCAAAAAACGTGAGAGGTTTGCAAAAAATGTTTTGAGACAGCAAGGAACCACAGCGATGAGGAAGAAGCTCGGAATAGTCTGAGTATACACCGGTGAAGAAAAAACAACGATCCCAACCAGTAATCACAGGTCCACGCCAAAAACGAGCTCTTCTTTTACCCTGCAGCTGAATCTGAACACAACCAGCAAGAAATAACCCAGAAACAACAGCCACAAAGATCTAGAAATATCCAAATATGAACTCAGCTGATAAACAAACCAACCAAAATACCTTAACTTGCAACTGCTAAAACCTCAATATGAGGTGAGCAATAATTCCAAAATGATAATCGAAAAAAACTTGCACACGAGGAAATGAGAAGAAACCAGAAGTAATAAACAACTGAGAAATGAAGAGTGCACATTTACCGAAACCATCTCTGATACCATGAAAGAGGGATTCGCGAGAACCGATGTCGGCGATGCACCGCAACGAAGTTGCACTCGATGGTAATCGCTGATGCAAAATCATAGCACCCCTGGATGCAGATCAGGTTTCTAGGTTGATCACTTTGGCATCCAGTGTGATTGCATAACATTGAATCCTTTCTCTAAGTGTGGGACTTGAAAAATGAGAAAGAATTCTCCAGAGAAGGTTGGTTCCTATTCCTCTGTTCAGATGCACACGAAATATGCAGAGGGTTTTCTCAAAACCTAATCTAATCTGCCAAGGAGACAAGGTAAGAGGATGCATAAAATAAATCTAAGCTAATAGAGGTGATGCACCGAGGAATGAAGAACACCTATTTTTCCAGTAAACACAGACCATTTGAATGTGATATAAGATTATGCACAGATGACAAAACCTGCAGTAAAAGACCAGGAGGATCACGAAAAATGAACACGAGAGAGGCTTCGAGAATCATCCACGACATGCATTACTTGATCCAAAGATTGATACAATACACCACGAGAATGCCATGAGGCGAATAGTATTACAGTTCAAATGAGAGGTTCGAACTCCTGATTCGCCTAAGGAGAAGAAGGGAGGAGCAAAACAGAAAAATGTTCGACCTCTGAAAAGAAGCTCCTCTTTACAATATATAGAAAGAATGAGAGAGGGAAGAGAGAGAGGAAAGCCAAATCTACCCCAACCACCTCCAGGTTGCATTCCATTCATCTCATTATGGCAGAAGCGGCGGATCCTGGCAAAACGGCGGGCTGTCTAACAGAAGCGGCGAACTGTCTGCTGCATTAAAGTTGTTTGTTGAAGCATTACTTCTGCTTGTTATTTCGCGCCAGAGGCATTTCTTGATTTTCTCTCTCCAAACTGAACCAAAATGCAAGATTGACCCCGGAATCATGTAGAGAATTTTACCAGCTTTCCATTGATATAAAGAACGTGCCAATCCGAGCTCTGGATCGAAAGTTATGGCGATCTGAAGATTTAGGGCAAAAACGGGCCAAAACGTGTTTTGAAATCTTTCCCGCGCTCTGCCACCTGGATGACACGTGGCACGTGCTGATTGGACGAAAATTCTCTCTCCTCTGCCTTTCGCGGGCTTTCCTTTTGAAATTTCCTTGTGGGCCCCTTAAACTTGGACACGTGGTGCTATTTCATTGGTTCGGGTCAGTGCTCGAAACCTCGCCCTTTGACTTTTGGACTATCTCCCTTGTGACACGTGTCATGATTTGATTGTGTTTCACTCGGAAATGTTTTGTTCCTTTTAGAAACAGAGATAAGGTTAGGGGCTAGGAGGAATACACCAGAATGTCGAGATGGTGTGCGCGTCACAGTAGAGAAAGATCAGGTGACTACGAAGAACTCCTTTTGTCTTGGAAGGACTACTGCAAATAAGAACACAAGACCACAAGATTTTGATTAAACAATAAATGAGAAAACTGCCTTGGGCCCTGGGAAATATAAAACTTCCTTTCGAAGGTGGTCGGTTTCCTGCTAATATGAATTAACACAAAAGACCAGTAAAATATCAATTAAGTTGTTTCGTTGAACTGAGTAGGGGAAAGGCTGGTTTTCTAGTTTTGATCAGAGGAACCGATGGTGGTTCGATAACCGATGCCGATTACCGTTAATCGATAACCGATACCGGTGGGTTCTAGGATCTTCTTGGTATCTATGGTGTTTGTAATGGTTTATGGATGATATTAGGAAATGAGATGATGAGAGGTAAAAGAATAACTTGATTAGATGCAATGGCACGTTGGGTAGTGGATTCAGAAACGGATTTAGGAGGACTGAGATTCAATAAACATAAGAAATGTTATAATAGAGGACATGCAAGATGTGACTTACTGGTTTTGACCAAGATGCAAGCTGATCTCCTTTGCTGTAAACACTTCTGGTATTTCCACTCGTCTCTGCTCGGTCAAGTGAAGATCTGGACTCTGTTTCGCTCCCAATGCTCTCTGTTGATCCAGAAATCCTTCGACTGATCCCAAAAATGAAATTCCGATCCGTTGTTTTGGTTTGGGGAGCCCATTTACAGGGAACCGATGGCGGTTGCGTAACCGACGGCGGTCGAGTAGGAACCGGCATCGGTAAGGAAAAAGTAGGCTATTTTTAGTAAAATCGCCCACCTTCCCTGCTTTTCTCCCGAGAGATCAGTTGCGGGCTTGGTCAAGTGACTAGAAGGTCGGTTTTGGGTGCGAGAAAGGGGTCATTAGTTATGGGTGTAGGTGTAGACCAAGTTTTAGGTTTTAATTAGGTTAGTTTAGGATTAGGGCTAGGTCATGATGAGGTGGCAAAATGAGGTGGCAGGTGAGGTGATGGGGATTTATCAATTACAAGGTAATTAATAAATAATTGTGTAAGGTTTAGGTAATGAGGTTAGGTTGCGAAATGGGATGCGGGCACAAGGGATCGTAAGACACGAATTTGGTGTCTACATTAGCCCCTTATTATCGTGTAGCTTGTTCTGTAAAGCTGCTCGGACAATAATATGAAGTGGTTTCTCCTGTTAAGGATATAGGTAATCCCCCTCAAATCTATCATAGATTGAGTGAACGGAAATCGGGGATAGGGTTGATAAAGGGTACGGGTTGTAGAGAGGATGGTAAGGTGTGGGGTAGGTCCAAGAGAAGCGACGCATGTTGAAATGCAATAGTATGACTAGGGTACATGATTTGACAAGCAAACCAGCAATGTGTAGGCAAAGGTCGATAGTTTATCCAAACAAGGGTGATATAATCCTGGTATCCAAGGCATAGGAAGTAGCTCCAGGGTATATAACAGGTAAGGTACAGGAACGTTTAGGCATGTTCGGCAGTACCAAATGGTTGGTTTGGTTGAGATAAACGTCTCGGTCTAGGTCTAGGCAAAGTTGGTCGACAGATCAAGTCAAGGACCCTAATCATGCTAAAACACGAACAGGTGAGCTCGATTGAACAAAAGGTACATGATGGATGGATAAAATAAAACGTTGATTGTGGGTATGGTATTGAAGTGATACGGCCGTGGGTCGGGCCAAGTTGTTGGGTTATGGCCTTGGGTCGGGCCGGATGGTTAGGGTGAGGCCTTGGGTCGGGCCAAATGGGTAGGTTGAGGCCTTGGGTCGGGCCAAATGGGTAAGGTGGCGGCCTTGGGTCAAGCCAATAGGTAGGTTAAGGCCTTGGGTCGGGCCGAATAGGTAGCTTCGAGGCCTTGGGTCGGGCCGAATAGGTAGGGTGAGGCCTTGGGTCGGAGGATGGGTAAGGTGGCGGCCTTGGGTCGGGCCGAATAGGTAGGTTGAGGCCTTGGGTCGGGCCAAATAGGTAGGTTAAGGCCTTGGGTCGGGCCAATAGGTAGGTTAAGGCCTTGGGTCGGGCCGAATAGGTAAACAAATGGTGTTCAAAGAAAGGTGGATATAGGCGATATGTGGTTAAAAAGGGGCAAATGGTAAATAGGGGCAAAAAATAAAATTGGGGGAAAGTTGGAAGACAAACCGATGTCGATTCCACATGACCGATATCGGTTAAGGGACCGATACCGGTTCATTAGGGAAAAATGAAACCGATATCGGTTAAGGGCGAAAAACCTATAAAAAGAAAAATACGGCTTGTCATTGTCACTTTGTTATTTTGAAAACCAAATTGACTTGTCTGACGTGGAGAGTTGAGATTGGAGGTTTATTGAGTGAGGTGGAGCTATTTTGCTGGAGGAGTGAGTTGTTTGCGGGCCCGTGTGAGGAGGAGGCAGCAGTTGATTGGCCGGGGACCCAGCAGATCAGAATTGGAGCTATGGCACAGGCAGGAGGAGCAGGAGGGGTTGGACCAGCCGGAGGGGTCGACGATCACGATCATCACCCAGTTCGGGATGAGGCGTGAGGGTCTAAATAATTGCTAGCAAGGTATAAGAATAAATAAGAGTACCGACCCGTGTCGATGATAGAAAGATGTATTTGTTTAACATCTAAATAAAACGAGATATGTATGTTGATTTGAGTTATAATACTAAGAATGTTTTCATTTTGACTTTCGGTGTTTTGAAAAAAAAAAGGATAAAGAGGAATGTGATGAAATAGAAATACACAAAAATATTTATATGTACCACACATGATAGGTTATGGTAGGGGATGGTCGAGCTAACCTTGGGAGACCCCATGTCTCTCAAGTGCTGCCTACATAGCCCATTGCACAAAGCAAGGAGGGGCCTC
The DNA here is from genome assembly GCA_018340775.1 of Taxus wallichiana var. yunnanensis. Taxonomy (NCBI): domain Eukaryota; kingdom Viridiplantae; phylum Streptophyta; class Pinopsida; order Cupressales; family Taxaceae; genus Taxus; species Taxus wallichiana. The sequence continues at coordinate 480,142,402 of CM031239.1, forward strand.
AGACCGATGTAGTTCTCCCTTAGGACCAGGGAGAGGTGAATTTAGGCAATTTGGTATGGTTTAGGCAATTGGTTGGTTGGTAAGAATATTGATATTAATATTGGTAAGGTAAGGTTGTTGGTGTTGGTAATGAATTGGTGATGTTGTAAAAGGTATAAGGGAAGCGAAAGTTAGCCTATCCAAGTAGAAAGGAACCATGTCCTGATTAAGATCAACACACAATCCTAGATGCGAGGCAAAGCGGAAAGAGTGCTCCGTAGGTGAAAAGAGCTAAACAAACCACAAGACGTAGAACGAGCTTGAAGCCCTAGGTACCGTGCATAGACGAGAAGTCAATAGGTGAAAAGAGTGGTATGATCACAATATATCGAGCGTACGTTACGTCCCTTTAGTTGAAACAAATGGTGAGGTGAGGTGGATGATATAGGCCGAGGTATGGAGAACTCATTACAAAGTGAGTGTTCTCGACGAAAGAGAACCTACCCTAAATAGACAAGTCCATGACTCAAAAGTTCTTTTGAATGAGGCTTTTATTTTATTGAATGTAGACCGATCGATGCGGGAAGTCTACAAGGGATATTGATTGTACTATTCTTGAGGTCTTCACAAAGCTGATCAATGCGAGAAGCTTCTGAGAAAAGGCTGACTGTGTATAGCTGTCCTTCGAGGCAGATCTATTTATAGTAGCAGATATGATTTTAGTGCATAGCCGTCCCTTCTGGGGAGCTTGATCTATTTATAGTAGCAAAGCAATAGTTTGGCATATAGCTGTCCTTCGAGGAGCATCTATATTTAATTTAGATGACTAGATGTTCTTTTGGCGTGAAGCATCTAGTTTAGTAGGAAGTTTGACTCAAGAAAATCCCATAAGAATACGGCTTATTTTAATACTTTGAAGTCATGGACTAGACTAAAAAGGGGAAGGCATCACTGAGGTGAAGTGAGAATCAAACTATGTGAGCTTGATTTTATTTGGAGATGTAGGAAACGAAGTGTATGTAGCGGTAAAGGAGCTCAAGGGACGAGCAGTAGGTAGATAAGAAGTGATATAACACTAGATTCAACAATAGAATGGTCGAAGATGCAAGGCGTTAAGGGGTTCAGGCTCAGGTTTACCATTAAACGAAGCTAAACGATAAGTGCCTGATCCATAAGTGTGAGTGATTATATAAGGCCCAATCCAATTGGGAGCAAATTTTCCACGTTTGCTCTTTTCTAGTTTGGTGACATGTTGATTCTCTTTGAGGACAAGATCACCAACCTTAAAGGTACGCTCATGAAGTCGCTTATCATAAGCACGTTTGATGCGTTTTTGATAGATTTGAAGGTGATCGAGAGCTGTAAGACGACGCTCGTCAAGAAGCTCCAATTGGGCTAACCGCTCTTGGCGGAAATCATCGTTGGTGAGAATATCCTGAAGAGATATTCTAAGGGAGGGTATTTGTACTTCGAGAGGCAGGACAGCCTCGGTACCATATACCAAAGAAAAAGGTGTGGCATTAGTGGAGGTACGAATGCTAGTACGATAAGCCCAAAGGGAAAAGGGAATGTGATCGTGCCAATTTCTTCCGGATTCATTGACAACTTTCATGAGGATTTTGGTTAGGGTTTTATTAGAAGATTCAGCCTGACCATTGGCTTGTGGATAGTAAGGCGATGAGAAACTAAGTTTGATACCAAAGTTGTCACAAAGGTCTTGTAACAACTTGTTTTTAAAAGATTTACCATTATCTGTTATTAGGCGATGAGGAATACCAAAATGACAGATAATGTGATGGTTAATGAATTCGACAATTTTTTCTTTTTTGATTGAAATGAGTGGAATGGCCTCCACCCATTTTGTGTAATATTCGGTTGCTGTGATTATCCAACGGTGACGTTGTGAAGAGGTCGGGTGAATCTCACCAATAAGGTCTAAACCCCATTGTGAGAAAGGCCAAAGATCTCGTGCGACCTGCAGTGGATGGCTAGGAGTATGTTGAAGGTTGGCATGTTGTTGACACATAACACAACGCTTAACATATTCATAGCAGTCGTTATTGAGAGTAGGCCAATAATAACCTAGGCGAAGGATTCGTTTAGCCACGGCAAGGCCACTAAAATGTCCACCACAAATCCCATCATGGACTTGTTGGATGGTATAGGTGACCTCCGCACCGGTTAGACAGCGAAGGAGGATGCCATCAAAGCCACGTTTATAGAGGAGTCCCCCCATGACAACATAACGAGAAACACTTTTAAGAAAATCACGTTTTCCGTTACTAGTAAGGTCAGGTGGGAGGACAGAGATTGTAAGGTAGTCGTGAAATTGGTGGTACCAGGTATCCTGCGAATTAATAGACACAGTATTTATCATACAAACTACCGGGGTTGAATAGGATGGGGAAAAAATTTGTTGGACCATGACGAATAATTCAGAGTCAGTTGGTGCGGCGGGAATTTGCGAGGCCAAGCAAGCCATAGTATCCGCAAATTTGTTAGTGGAGCGGGGAATGGTTTGGATAGAATAGTGAGTAAATAAGGCTAGAAGTGAATCCACGTAGTGTTTGTACTTTTGAAGTTCCTCATTCTTACATTGGTAGACGCCCATAACTTGATTGACTACCAATTGAGAGTCACCAAAAATATTGATAGATTTGATGCCTAAGTGTATCGCAACTTGGAGACCCAGAACAAGGGCCTCGTATTCCGTTGTATTATTAGTGCAGGGGAAATCAAGCCGGAATGAAAGAGGCATAGGTTCAGCGTCAAGAGGGATGAGAACAACGCCGGCTCCTCCGCCGCGCTGGCATTTAGATCCATCGAAGAAGAGGGTCATTTGATACGACTCTTCCCCGAGTGAAAGAGTGGCGATGAGTTCGTCGGGGAATGTAAAATTGGTAAATTGTTCCCCAGGTAAAGGGGCCTCCGCAAGTTGGTCTGCGATGGTTTGTCCTTTGATTGATTTCTGGTGGACAAACTCAAGGTCGAGGTCAGTGAGGAGCATGAGCCATCGGGCAATGCGTTGGTTTAGATGAAGTTTGGCATACATGTAATGGATGGGGTCCGTGTTGGTGATGACAAAAGTTTTGTGATTCAGAAGGTAGTGTCGGAGTTTGGTGGCCACGAATGATAGGGCTAGGCACAATTTTTCTACATGTGTATACCTAGTCTCGTAATCCACGAGGGTATGACTTATATAATAAACGGCCTGTTCTCGACGTGTCGAGTCCCGATGTGCGAGCATAGCTCCTATAGCATGGTCAGTGGCGGAAAGATAAAGGTAGAAAGGGCGGTCGTCCGGGGTGGGATAAGCACGGGTGGCTGCAAGAGATAAGTTTTGAGAGCTTCAAAGGCTTGGTGACACTCCGACTCCATTGAAAGGCAACGTCCTTTTTTAGAAGGTGATGAAAAGGGTGACATCGATCCGAGAGTTGGGAGATGAAACGCCGGATGGATTGAAGTTTACCCTGCAAACTACGCAATTGTTTGAGGTTTTTGGGTGGGGGCATTTCTAGGATAGCTTTTACTTTAGATGGATCAACCTCAATGCCACGCAAAGAGATGATAAAGCCAAGCAGTTTTCCCGAAAGGACACCAAAGACACATTTCTTTGGTTGAAGACGGACAAAATATTGCAACAGGCGATCGAAAATAATGGTTAAAACATCGAGATGTTCACTGCGATGTTTAGACTTGCCAAGAAGATCGTCGACGTAATCTTCAAGGATAGTGTGCATAATGTCATGAAAAATGTAGGTCATAGCCCGCTGATAGGTTGCACCAGCATTCTTAAGGCCAAATGGCATGACACGATAACAGAAGGTTCCCCAAGGAGTTATGAAAGCGGTCTTATGTTGATCGGCGGGTGCGACCAAAATTTGGTTGTATCCTGAAAAGCCATCCATGAGAGAAAGCATTTCATGGCCCGCAGTGAGATCAACAAGTTGATCAATACTGGGTAGGGGAAAGTCATCCTTAGGGCAAGCAAGGTTAAGATCCCGAAATCCGTGCATATCCAAAGTCCCCCCGTCGCTTTAGTGACATGTGTGCGATGTTAGAAATCCATTGAGGATAGTCGATAAAGCGAATGAAGGAAATAGAAAGGAGTCGTTGGAGCTCCTCTTTGACCAAGAGGGTAATGCGTGGATGCATTTTCTCAATTTCGTTTGACTGGTTTGGAATCGGGGTTTAGGGTGATGTTATGGACGGCAATGGTAGGATCAATTCCTGGCATGTCCGCGTAGGACCAAGCGAAAGCTTGGTTGCGGGTACGGAGGAAGGTAGTAAAGGCAGCTTGTTCTGATGTGTTAAGGGATTGTCCGATCTTCACAATGTGAGGATCCTTCTCCGTGTGGATGTTGATTTCAATAGTAGACTCGTTCAACATGGTTTGAGTTTCAGATGGTAAGGCGCGTTGAAGATAGGAGTCGTCCGCCCCAAGGTAAGTGAGGATGGAGTCGTCATCCTGGCACTCAACAACATTAATCGAAGGAGAATCCTCTTCGATCATGTCTAGATACAGAAGGGGAAGAGAAGATGGGTCCTCATTATCGCGTTGATAAGTGAGAGGACCTATGAAGATGGCATTTATGAAAAAAAAAAAAAAAGTTAGGAGGGATAGATTCAGGGTCTATAGATTCTGTGGGTGATGATGGCAAAGTGGGTGATGATGGTTTGGTAGGGGTGACGTCGTCTTCTTCCGAATATAGGCCCGACACGAGGTGTCTCCCTGTGTAGGTGTTTCAGAAAAGCGAGACCACCGCGATCATTATGTTTGCGTGTGGTGATGGGGATGAGCGTATGTCGGCCTTGTTCATAAAGACCAAAACCAAATCCTTTCCAAGCACAATGAGTCAAGAAGGTGAGGGCGGCGGCGATTTGTCGTGTATTGAAAATCGGATTGGAAGGGGACCACACCAAGAGGAGGTTCGGGGTAATGGAAGATGCGTCAACACCCCCATATGTTAGGTTGGTGCGCAATGGGGTGGTCCGTAAGAGATTACTTCCCCACGCGACCGTCGTAGGTGGGATGTGCATGTAATTGTCCGTACTCTGCGGGGTAGGGAAAGAACTAATGTTATATAGGCGGTACTCCCCAGCGTAAGGCGTTGAAAAACATCTAGTAAGGGGTCGAGAGGTTGGGATGTTAGCTGTGGGAAGGGAAGTGGTTTTGCGACAGGTGGTTTCATCGACCAAGGCGTAGGTGCGGTTGAGGTGGATGGTTGAGGTACATTTGAAGAGGATGGTTGGGTTGAATGTATGGGTGCCTTGATTGGTATAAGCACATCGTTAGGGCGGTATAACATATTGCAGGTTTTAAAGGGAGGAGGATCAGCTTTTACGGTGTAGGACTTCCCCTCGTACTCAAATTTTATGCATCTATGTAATGTTGAGGGAACGCATCCCATGGCCCGGATCCAAGGACGACCCAGCAATATATTATATTGGAACTCTCCCTCAAGGACATAGAAGAGTTCGGGTAAAGTACGCGGTCCTACACGAATGTTGAGGATCACGGTGCCTAAGGTAGAGGTAATAGCGTCATTGAATGACCGCAACATGATGGGGTTGGCACACATGCAACTAGAAGGGATATTCATTTGTTGGAAGGCTTTTGAAGAGATGATGTTTAGGCTGGCGCCCCCGTCAATCATAACACGACGTACCCGGATATCCCGGACGTAAGCGGAGATGAAAAGGGCAGGGTCAGGGTCTTCTGTACCAAAGTCAACAATTTCATCTTCCGAGAAACTGACTGCAGCGGCTTGTTGTACAGAGACAGAAGTGGTGGGGGAGATGGATTGTTTGGTGAGAGAGGCAACGTGATTGGGTGTTAGAATGGAGGCAACGGTAGGGTTTCATTAGGTAAGACCTCGATCCCTTGAAGAATTTCAATGAGAGCTTGTCGATGAGATTCAGAAGTCTGAATGAGATCATATAGTGTCATTTTTACGGGTGATTGATGAAGCTGTTTGATCATAGTTCGGTGGGCAACTCCATTAGAGACGGGATAGGCGGGTCCGCGAATAACCACTTTAGGTGGTGGTGCAATCGAGATGGTTGAAGGAGAAAGAGATGCCACAGGTGTGTTTTCTTTCACTTTCCCATTGTTTTTCTGCCCTCGAGTAAATGACACTAATCATATTAATCTCGTAGACCTGAGATGAGGAAGATGGTTGGGATAACTCATGGTCTTCAAAAGGTGGGGTTGTAATAATGATAGATCTTGGTGAGGCGGGGACAGATGATAGAGGAGAGGGAATGGAAGCTAAAGGTCTCTCCCTTCGTAAGTTGTCTTTCTTAACCTTTCTATCTGGGAGAGGTGACTGATGAAGGATGGTTTTTAAAGCTTTGCATCCCTCCACATCATGTCCTGGTGTGCGGTGATAGGCGCAGATTTTAGACTCATCATAACCTGTGGGTCGAGGTTTAGACGGGTCATAAGGTCTAAGTGGGGGTAGGGAAATGGTCGCATTCTCCACCAACATAGCAAGGATTTTGGCGTAAGATCCTTTGAGTGGGTCAAAATCGAAGGAGGATGAGGGTATTGGTTGTGCGGGTTTTGGTAATGTTTGGGCGTGGTTGGTTCGTACGGGTGGTGGTTTAGCCGAGGGGTGTTGACACGTGTTTTTCACTAAACGAGGTTTCTTTGGCGCAGAAGTTACGTTCGGCTGGTTAGATGATGAGGCTACAGATGACGTGGTAGCGGGAAACAACCACGGAGAAAGGGGAGTGACAGAAAATAAATCCTTTGATGATGGAGTTTGTTTAGGGTTGATGGGTGGACAGGATACGTGGGGTAACGGTGTTGTTATACCCTTTGATCTCTGTATAGGTGTGGAAGGCGTAGGTAGTTTTGAAGAAAACGCATGAGGTATGATATATTGATGTAAGGTAGAGGGATGAGGTCCCAATATGGAAGGTGGGTGGATGATGAGGGTTTTGATTGTGATAGAGGCACGGATTGAGTTTGTCTCCTAGGTGGTGGGGTGGATTTATTTTTGGATAAATCGAGTCGCTTAGGTGGGTGTGTTAGACTGGGCATTGGTGAGGTCCCAAGCGTAGGGGAAGATTTGGTTAAGTTGATAGAAGTAGACGGGGCATTTGGTAGAGGTGAGGGGGGTGAAGGTGAGAACATGGGCATTTTAAGCTTCTGTAAACATTTCGGGTATATGGTGGAGGCCTCAGAATCAGTCATTTGCATTTGAGTAGAATATGGCGTACTCAAACGTTCCCATAGGGCCTATCTATCTTCTGTGGAATGACAGTCCTCACGTGTGAATATGAACTTTTGTACGGAAGAAAGACGGGTTGTGATTCCAGTCCACTGTGAGTGTGACACAGGGGGTAGATGAGGCACTGTATCAATAGATGTTAAGAGGTCGACTGGTCATTGAAAAGATTTAGGTGATGAGGGACTAATAGGTAGGAGGGCGTGTTTGAGAGGATCTGTTATGGTTAAAGAATTTGGTGATGTTGGTGTAAGAGATTTCTCTTCTAAGGATGTAAAAAGGAGTGGCGAGCCTTCCTCTTGTGCAGCAAGAGCGGTAGAAGGGGACGTTTGGGAAATAGATAAATTAGATAACATATGTTCAGCGAGTCTTGTAGGGATGTGGTATAAGAAGACTCATTGATGGGAAGAGAAGTCTGGGCAGTTAACTCTTTTATGGGTAAAGGAACGATTTCGCTTTGGCTTGATGGTGGTAAAGGAGGTTCGGGCTCCTGTGTTAGTGAAGAGGCTTGATTCAAAATTTTCTCGATAGAGGCTTTTGGCTGGGTATCGAATACTGCATGGATCTCATGAACACTCTCCTCGGTTAAGATATCCTGGTTTACGTTACTGTTGGACGAGTGATTCGGGAATGGCTTGTTGAATATTTTCAAATTTCGGTTAGCAGGGGCGTTAGGATTATCGAGAGCTATATCCCCTGCGTCAACCATTTCCTGCACTATGTTTTTCAACATCTTGCAGTTTTCATGACTGTGTCCCTTCACGCGGTGGAAGTTACAGAAGTCATTTTCTTTGTACCAGGAAGGTATGGCGCGAGTGGAATCAAACCCGGAATGAGGTTTAACAGGAGGTAATGTAATGGCTCTGCTTTGAGCAATTTTTCCAAGATGACGCCATAGGTTTCTCCTAAGGGAGTGTAATTGATAGACTCGGCTTTGTACTTATAGGTGGTTTTGGCGGGGTATTAGACGGTGGTTGGGATTTGACCATCACCGCGTGGATAGCTCCTTTTGATTTAGAAGAAGTGGACGCGTGAGGAGTGGTGGTATTTAGTTTATTGGTGGAATCTGGAGTTCGGAAAGTGGAGTTTTGTTGCGCAAGACCGCAATTTCTCTTCCTCTAAGGCTCGAATTTCTAATTTTCGAGCCATAGTAAAGGCCTCGTCGAATGTACGGAAAGTTTGAATTTGGAGGGTAGGGGAGATGTGCTTAGCGCAGGCCCGCGTAAATAGTTCATAATTCGGTTTGAGGCAAGGCATACGTAAGTTGGTTGATAAGGCCCCGCCATCGTCCAACAAAATCTGCGATAGATTCGTCTTCAAATTGTCGGATGGCATAGAGGTCGGTAATAGATACTTTCTTGGCAATGTTAATGGAGAAATGATCCAAGAAAGATTGGGCTAGCTGGTTAAAAGAGAAGATTGAGTGCTTTGGTTAAAGCACTGTACCACTCAAGGCAGTCCCGATAAGGACATGGGAAAGGTGCGAGTAACAAGGCATCATCATGGGCAATCAAATAACAAGCATGTCTAAATGATCGCAAGTGTTGTTGAGGATCCTCTTTACTATTAAAACGAGTAAATTTTGGCAACTCCCATTGAGGAGGATATGAATGAAGGGGGACAGAAGGGTGAATGGGCTCCCGACAAACTTGCTCGTATGTCAAGGCGCTACGACTTCCTGAAACAGAAGCCTCCAGGTTTTGCATTTTGTCCATCATTTGTTTAATTAGATCAGTAGTTGGATGAGATGATGGTGTGGTTATGGTAAACAGAGGCAAATTGGACCAAGGACCACCGCTAGACACTGGTGGGGTTAAGTGTTGATAAGGTGTGGAGGATGAATATGTTGAGGCGACTGAATAGGGGTGTCCCATATAGGATGTTGAGGTCACTGGATACGTGTATGGGAATGAAAAGGTAGGTGGAGCTTGAGAAGGAAAGCTCGTGTGGATAGGTGGCAGAGAGCAAGTCATGAACGGAGCAGTCTGCAAGAGAGATGAGGTAGGGGCGGTCGGTGGTAATGATATGTGGGGTCCAAGATTAACAAAAGGAAAGCTAATCGGGGTCGTATGAACCTCTGAAGCCGTCGGATTGGGAGACGGGGCTAGAGATGCAGGAAGCAAGGCGGTATTATCAGGCGGAGTGGGAGCTAAATGAGCAGCTATACTGATAGGCATACCTACAAGGAGCTGACCATCAGGTGTACGGTCAGGGGTATGAGACAAATAGTATTATGCAGTACCTGGAATTAGCATCCAAAACTTGCAAAGTCCTTATCTCCCACAGGAATTTTAGGAACCTCGCTGGTATCCGTAGGATTCCCCACAGAATGTGAAGGGGGTGATTCAGGCAAAGAAATAGAGCAAGCATGTGAAACCATGGCGGCGGCTTGCTTTCAAGTGATAACAACCATGGATAGGAGTTCACAAGAAGGTTTCAATCTGTCAGGAACAGAAACAAACTCAGACTGGTAAAATTGGTAGGTTGCTGGTTTGTCAGGAATTGGAAAAGACAGTAACCGATATCGGTCTAGTAACCGATGTCGGTTATACTATAGCCGACGTCGGTCAGGTAACCGATGTCGGTGTAAGAAGTCTGGGCTAACAAGATATAAAAGGCTGCTAATTTGATTTTTAACAACGTTTAGTATACTTGTCCAATTATTGATCACAGAAGACAGAGTATGAGAAAGAAAACAGAACTAAAAACAAGCAAGATGCACACGCAAATCCAGAGATTAACCCTAGGGTTAATTTTAATTATTGTGGGCTTATGCCTTTAGACGTAGAATGATGTCAGAATCCTAAACAAAAGACTTAGGGGAAATGTCAAGTTGTTTTGGCTTATAAGGTTACCTCTCAATCGGCGGAGGAATACCGCGGAAAAGGGGGTGTTTGAGCTGTTGTGTTAATTGTAAAGTGATTCGGTATGTGTTGTGCGGTGAATGTAAGATTAATTTCTTGTCAATACCGTGGATATCACCCCACGTGTACGACTGCTACTTAATCTATGTTCACTAGAATTGAAAACAAGCAAGAAAGGATGCAATGCACGTGTTTTAAACCCAAATCGAAAATTATGTTCGATGAAGCAAGAGAGATGACTTTCACTAATGCGAAACTAGGAAAGCAAGACAAATTCTTTACGAAATATATAACAAAAAGCAGCAAAAAGTTAAAGTATGCTTCCTAAAATGAAAATAATCAAGAGAAACAAACCCGAAAATGGGTCCCACTTGCGTGCAAAAATGTTTCACTGAAATGTTTCGCCCTTTTTAGAAACAGATAAGGTTAGGGGCTAGGAGGAATACCTGTAGAATGTCGAGATGGTGTGCGCGTATCGTAGAGAAAGATCAGGCTAGCTGCGCGAAGAACTCCTTTTTGTCTTGGAAGGACTACCCGCAAATAAGAACACAAGACCACAAGATTTTGATTAAACAATAAATGAGGAAACTCGCCTGGGGCCCAGGAAATATAAAACTTCCTTTTCAAGGTGGTGGCTTTCCCTGCTAATATGAATTAACACAAAAGACTCGTAAAATATCAATTAAGTTGTTTCGTTGAACTAAGTAGGGGAAGGCTGGTTTTTTCTCGTTTTGATCAAAGGAACCGATGGCGGTTTACCGATATAACCGATGCTTGGTTATCGATAACCGATACCGTGGGTTCTAGGATCTTCTTGTAGCTATGGTGTTTGTAAGGCTGGTTTATGGATGATATTAGGAAATGAGATGATGAGAGGTAAAAGAATAACAGTTAGATGCAATGGCACGTTGGGTAGTGGATTCAGAAACGGATTTAGGAGGACTGAGATTCAAGAAGCATAAGAAATGTTATAATAGAGGACATGCAAGATGTGACTTACTGGTTTTGACCAAGATGCAAGCTGATCTCCTTTGCTGTAAACACTTCTGGTATTTCCACTCGTCTCTGCTCGGTCAAGTGAAGATCTGGACTCTGTTTCTCGCTCCCAATGCTCTCTGTTGATCCAGAAATCCTTCGACTGATCCCAAAAATGAAATTCCGATCCGTTGTTTTGGTTTGGGGAGCCCATTTACAGGGAACCGATGGCGGTTGCGTAACCGACGGCGGTCGAGTAGGAACCGGCATCGGTAAGGAAAAAGTAGGCTATTTTTAGTAAAATAGCCCACCTTCCCCCGCTTTCTCCCGAGAGATCGGGCATGCGGGCTTGGTCAAGTGACTAGAAGGTCGGTTTTGGGTGCGAAAAGGGGTCATTAGTTATGGGTGTAGGTGTAGACCAAGTTTTAGGTTTTAATTAGGTTAGTTTAGGATTAGAGCTAGGTCATGATGAGGTGGCAAAATGAGGTGGCGGGTGAGGTGATGGGGATTTATCAATTACAAGGTAATTAATAAATAATTGTGTAAGGTTTAGGTAATGAGGTTAGGTTGCGAAATGGGATGCGGGTCACAAGGGATCGTAAGACACGAATTTGGTGTCTACAGATTGGTCCGTGATTTGCCGGCTTTTTTGCGCCCTTCGCGTCTTTATGTCTCGGATGTCCCAAACTGCTTGGGACAAAAACCTCCGATCCGCCCGAAATGGGCTTCCTCGTCCCTCATTTGCCAATGACACGTGGCGCAATCGATTAGCTCTCAACTTTTTCTGGCTTTATCCGCGTCCCTCGCGGCCCGTATGTCCCAAGACGAACTTTCTCTATTTCGGCCGAACCAGCTGGTTCGCATCCATTTGTCCCAAATGTCCCAGTGCTTCGTGGGACAAATTCTTCCGGTTCACCCGATCCGGCCGATTCGCGTACTTCTGGCCCAGATGTCCCTTTTGCTTCCGGACTGTTTGTTCTCATTTCGGCCGATCCGGCCGGTTCGCGTACTTCGCGTACTTGTGTCCCGTTTGTCCCGGATGAAGACTTGGGCAAATTTTTCCTTCTTTCGGCCGATTCGGGCATTTCGCGTCCCGCGCGTACCTGTGGCCCAGATGTCCCTTTGCTTCACGGGCCGCCTGGAGGCTTTTCGGCCGATCCGCGCCTAGATGTCCCAAATGTCCCGACTGCTCCTAGGACTAGGACTTAGCCATTTTTCGTGATTTTTCCTGTTTCAATCTACTTGCCTGGAACTGCAAAACTCTGATGCATGTTATCGAAATTTACCCTGGGGGTGAAATTTTGACAACAGTTTTGACGACTCAGCGGGGTCACCTGCCTGCTAGGTAGAAGATCAGTGGCCTTTTAGCGATCCATTGGGCATGGAGTTATAAGCAATAACCTAAACGAGCCCTCGACATCGTGCAAATTCTTCTCTAAAGAACACTCAATCGTTAAAAAACCTAGAGCAGCAGAAAAACCTATGCCAAAGCACTTAGGGAAATAGAAACCTAACTACCACAGGACAATGTGCATACGCACTTAGAGGAATTAAGAAAAATCTAAACTAATATTTACAAGGGCAAACCTTTTCTTTTTTAGTAGCAATGTTTAAGATAGATTCCGTTAACCGGAATCGGAAGTTCCTCTCCATCCAATGCAGACAATTGGAAGGCATTACTATTTTTGCATCCCATGACCATGTAGGGACCACTCCAGATGGCATCAAACTTGGAATGCCTTCCTGGTTTTTCCCGATCTGCATCCCATTTCAGAACTAGGTCCCCTTCCTGGAAGGTCCTTGCTCTTGCTCTCTTATCAAACCATCTTTTTACTAAGGCCTGATCCTTTTCAATCATCTGAACTGCATGTTCTCTGATTTCTTCTAATTCCATCAATTCTGCATACCTGACCTCCATTGGTTCGAACTCAGATAACTCAAATCGCTTTAATGAGCGCCAAGGCCGGCAATTCTAATGATATAGGCAATCCTGCCTCCTTCCCATAGACCAACTTGTAGGGAGAATTACCTATAGACCTCTTTGGTGTTATCCTGTCAGCCCATAACGCTGATTTTAGCCTTGTATGCCATGTTCTTTGATTTTCATCCGTGAGTCCTTCGATGATTTTTAGCAAATTCTTGTTTGTGGACTTTGCACTCGTCCATTACCCTCGCGGGTAATAATTTGAAGAGGTGCTCAAATAGATTCCATTCTTGACAACCCATTCTATAATTTTTAAACCTATGAATGCTAATGCATTATCTGATATGATGGTGGCTGGCACACCGAACCTGGTTGTTATTTCTTCATAAAAGTCTAGTATGTTAGACTCACTTGCCTCTTTGAGCGCTACTGCTTCGGTCCACTTGGTGAAATAGTCTGTTGCTATAAGAATCCACTTGTGGCCTTGACTCGAATTGGGATTGATGACTCCAATGAAGTCCAATCCCCATTGCATGAATGGATGATCTACTGAAATTGGACGAAGGGGCAGTCCTGCTAACCTTCCTTTCCCTGTGAAGAATGCACATTTCTTGCATTTCTTAACCCATGAGTAGCAATCATTGAATACATAGGGCCAATAGTAACTAGCTTTCATGATTTTGAGAGTCAAGTACTGTGGGGTGAAATGGCCTCCTGCCTCCCCATCATGGAACTCGTGTAAGATCCTCTCAACCTGACCTATCCCAATGCATCTTAATAGAACACCGTTGATGTCTTTTTTAAACAAAACACCATCAACAAGCACATATGGAATTGCTTGTAATCAAGTACCTTCTTTTGCTTTGCTCATTTCTGGAGGGCACATGCCCGTCTGTAGGAAATGTATCATATTCTGAGTCCAACAGGGAGTGGACACATCATCATTTTCCTATTTTTGATCATCTTGTAATAGCAAGACAGCATCTTCTTCATCTTCTGGGTTGTCTGGTTGTTTGGAAGCGAGCTGCTCACACAAACCTTTGCCTCTTACCAGCTTGGTGATCTTGATCTCAATGTCATACTCCATGACACGGGTGATCCATCCTGCCCTTTTCTCATTCAAATCCTTGTTGAGGAGGAAGTCCTTAACCCCAACATGTGAGACTAGCAACTGGACCTTGTTGTTTGAGACTAAATGCTTGAATTTCTTCAAGCTTCTGATTACTGGAAGCACATGCTTTTTAATAAAAGAGTACCTCACTTCAGCATCATCTAGGCTCTGGTTGAAGAAGGAAATCGGCTGTTCATCATTATCTTTGTTCTGATGTACCAGAATGGTAGAAATAGTGTCATCACCTCCAAATGCATAGAGGATGAAATCCTTGGAAAAGTCTGGGTTGATGAGAGTGGGTGCTTGGGAGATGGCTTCTTTGATTGCTTCAAAACTCTCCTTGCCTTCTGCCGTCCACTTGAAAGCCATGCTTTTCCTTAACATTTTGGTGATGGGCTTGACAAGGGCTGCAAAATCTGGGACAAACCTCCGAACAAAGTTTATCCTTCCCAGGAAACTCTGAAGGGCTTTCTTGTGGCTTGGCAATGGTAGAGCTCTTATGGCTTCAACCCTCTCTGGATCAATTGCTAATCCTTCCTTGGAGACAATATGGCCAAGGAGCTTCCCTTCATGTGCAAGAAAGATGCACTTCTTAGGATTCAAAGACACTCCGAACTTTCTACACCTCTGAAACACTTGCCTGAGGTGAAAGAAATGGTCTGCTGCATTCTTTGAGAAGACAGTAATATCATCTAGGTATATCAGCACTATCTTGTTGATCAAGCCTTTGAATGCCATATCCATAGCTCACTGGAATGTTGCTCCAGCGTTTGACAATCCAAATGGCATCTTCTTGTAAGCATATGTGCCCCATTTGGTTGTGAAGGTTGTCTTGAACTGGTCTTCCTCCTTCACCATAATCTGATTGAAGCCTGAGTAACCATCAAGTAGTGAAAACCTTTCTGAACCAGCTACGACCTGCAATATTTGCTCCATGGAAGGGAGTGGATAATGGTCCTTGAGAGAGGCTCTATTCAAATCTCTGAAGTCAACACACAGCCTGATCTCTCCACTCTTCTTCCTGACTGGAACTAAGTTGGCAACCCAACTAGAATGCTTGATTGGGAATATGATTCTTGACTCAATCAGCTTGTCCAATTCTTTCCTCATGAGAGGCTCCATGTGTGGATTGACTG
Source organism: Taxus wallichiana var. yunnanensis (assembly GCA_018340775.1). Lineage (NCBI taxonomy): Eukaryota > Viridiplantae > Streptophyta > Pinopsida > Cupressales > Taxaceae > Taxus > Taxus wallichiana. Next base: position 480,157,626 of record CM031239.1, read on the forward strand.
GTCTCTATTTCTGCCTGACAGGCTTAGTATTTGGATCCAATTCGATGGTATGCTGAGCTAAGTTGGGATTGAAACCTTTCAAGTCTTCATAGCTCCAAGCAAACACGTCAGGGAATTCTTGACATAGCTGTATGAACTCACACCTTTCTTGCTCAGTTGTCATCTTTCCAATTTGCAATGGCTTGTTTTCTTCTACCAATATGGATACCGAATCTTCTCTCTTAACCTGAATGTTTGCTTTCTCCTTTCTAAACTGATCATTGGGGTTAAAAATGGACTCCAAAGTGATAAGTCCCTTGGGCAGCTTGTCAGTTCTCAGCTGTATCACTTGGTCACCATATTGTTGTTCCAACTTTTCTTGATTCTTAGCTGAGAACTCAGCTTCTTCTTGCAAGAAATGGATGATTTGCTGGTCATTCTCAAATACTTGCCAACTAACATCGTTATCCGGCACCGAAGGCCTGACAATCATGTGGATGTTTGGCTATACCTTGTCTTGTTGAATGTTTTCTACAATGTCAAAGGCTGCCCTCATCGCTGCCGCAAGCCTCGCTCACAGCCTTGATTCTCTTTCCTAGGAATGGTTTTAATGTCGAAACCCTCAAAATCTTCCATGAGGTCCCACACCCTGTTCTTGTAGCACCTGAGTAGATCATTTTTGGCCGCATGTTGTCCCTTGACCTGATTTACAATCAATTCACTGTCCCCAAAGACTTGCAAGTTCTTTATTTTTTTCTTGATTGCCCAATGCATCCCTTGCACCAAGGCTTCATATTCAGCAGTGTTATTGGAGCATGCAAATTGAAATCTAAAAGCTGAATAGTACTTTACTCCTTGAGGTGAAACAAGCACGGCTCCACCTCCTGCACCTTGTCTACTCCTTGATCCATCAAAAAATAGCTGCCATACCTCATTGTCATCCTTGTGGTTTGGCTTGGTGATGCTAGGAATAGGTTGACTTTCTTCGTGTATACAATAGACTCCTAGCTCAGATTCTTCTATTCCTTGATAAGGATCAAAAGCATGCACCTTGTTTGCCCATTCATCAAGAGTCAAATCTAGGATACTTCCAACCTTAGTGTCAGCTTCATCAGTGCTAGGGTGATCTTCTTGATCAAATGCTGAGCAATTGACATTAATCTGACTTGGAGTGTAGGGCTCAATATGGAAGTTTGCAATAGGTTTAGATCTGATTGTGGCCTTAGTTCCATATCTTGTCCTGAATAGCATGTGAGACCAATCAGCGGACAAATATCCCCCAATCTTGGCAGTGAAGTCCCTTGACAAACATAGGGCAAAGAGTGGTGGAAGGTCTATGACTGACACATCTTGTAAAACAACAACATTTGGACATGCGTGCGGTGGTAAGACTCAAATTTCTAATCACTCCAATCAAGCATTGTTATTGCTGTCCCATCCAACCGCACTACCCTTTTGGATGTTGTTTCATATCAAGCCCTAGCTGATCAGCTATTTGTTTGGGCATGACAGAGCTACTTGCTCCAGAATCAATCATGCAATTATGCACTAGCTGATTTCCAATGATTAATGAAACATAGAAAGGAGGGGGTTTCAACATCTTACCTTGTTGTCCTCCATGATTTCCTTCAGATTGGGCAGCATTTGTAAGCACTTTGTCTTGTATTTGCTGATTCGAAGTCGCGCCCTTCATGGCAAACAGCAGCAGATCTCTTTGGCCTGGGATAGCTAGGGATTCCCACATAGATATATTGACGTTTGTTTTCTTCATCTGATCAATGATACTGAATGGTGATGAAGGATCTCTCTGCTGCCCCTTGGTTTGCACATTTACTCCTTGTATGTGGGCAGCAACAACTGGCATTTGAGTTGGCCTAGGGGCTGTTCTTGGCTGTCCTTGTGCATTTGAAGTGGGACTTTGCTTGCCAATCATTTGTGGAGCCATGGAAGGTTGTGGATTGGCTGGGGCTAATGGCTGTTCTTCACCCAAATTTCTCCTTTTTGACCTTGTGTTTGCTGCAACACCTTGAGAAACTGCCTGGTTCATGCCACAAAAATCCTCTACTTGCCAATTTACCAATGTGGTGTCATTTGGGGCTGATTGCTGTTTGAATGTTTCTTGTTGTTGGTTGTTTTCTTGATTGTTCTCACCCTCCACACCAGTAGTTGTTACCATTAAAGCTTGAGTCAAAGCACCATTGAAGCACATGGATTGATTATGAGGCTCATTACATGGAAAACACCAATCATACTCCTGGGCAATGTTGTTTTGTGCTGGTACTAATGCCCTAGAGGCAGATATGGCATTTGGATTATAGGGCTAGAATGGTCTATTGACAGGAGGCCTTGTTTGATTCATATTTGCAGCTGGATTAGGTGGCCTTTGAGGCTGATATGGCTGCCTATTAGGTTGAGCTTGAGGCTGATATGAAGGTCTAAAACCTTGAGCTTGCTATCTTTTGAGAGTGACCAGCTCATTGCCTAGATTTTGCAATTGCTTCATGACCTCTTGAAGCTCATTTGGGGCACTTGGAGATGAAGTGGAAGCTTCATTTGAACTTTGATTTCTAGGAGTGGGAATAGGAGCTAAGACAGGTGCTTGACTAGCACTTGGGCTCTCTAAACTTGGATATAATGGCATTGGAGGCCTAGGAGCCAATTTACCACTGATAAGACAGCTTCGCTCTAATGGTAATGCTATACGCAGCAGGTAAGGTTGTGCCTCCCATAGATTGAATTAACATAGAAATATCAGAATTCAAAGCTTTAAGATAGTATAGAAAAGCACCTTCTGCTATTGGCCTGACTGCCACTGGAATCCTATCCCAAGACCTTTGAAATCTGAAGTTGAAATCAGTCAGCTGCTCGTTGGGGGCTCTCTTGATAGTTGTCAATTGTTCTAGTAGAGACAAATTGTCTCCCTTTTCTCCAAACTGCTCATGAAGTGCAATACACAGCTGATTCCATTCCATTTGTGATAGAGCCACTCCAAAGATCCTAAACCATTGCAATGCTTTCCCCTTGAATGAAGACGCCAACAATTTGACAGCTACATCCATTTCATTTATCTCATGGATTGCACAGACGTTAGCAATGTCTTTTACATGATCACCAGGAGTGGTATGATTTTCTCCAGTAAAAAATGGAATGTTCTTCAATGCTGCAATTGGAACTGGATTCTGTGCATTGAGGGCGAGTGGGCTGCTGCCAGTGAAATTGACAAAGGGATTTAGTGGTTGCGCCATTCTGATTGGTCGAAGGACTCTTGAATACTGAATGAAAGGCCGAGCAGGTGGAGGAGTTGAGAGAGTTCTGTTTGGTGGAGATGGAGACCTTTGAATCCTTCTTCCTCTTTGCCTTCTTCTTGGAGATAATTGCAGGTATTCAAACAACACTTCTTCTTCTCCAGCTCTTGACCTTGTGATTCTTCTCATAAGCTTTTAGGCCTGTACTGCTGAAACCAGTTGATCTTCCTCTTGGAGTCGCCAGATATGTAAATAATAGCTCTTTTCAAGCAAGAAAATTGCAGCAGATGCATATCAACTTTTCTGCAAAAAAATGAGACCTCTAGCTCCCACCGGTGTGCCAAAACTGTTGATGCAAAATCACAGCACCCCTGGATGCAGATCAGGTTTCTAGGTTGATCACTTTGGCATCCAGTGTGATTGCATAACATTGAATCCTTTCTCTAAGTGTGGGACTTGAAAAATGAGAAAGAATTCTCCAGAGAAGGCTGGTTCCTATTCCTCTGTTCAGATGCACACGAAATATGTAGAGGGTTTTCTCAAAACCTAATCTAATCTGCCAAGGAGACAAGGTAAGAGGATGCATAAAATAAATCTAAGCTAATAGAGGTGATGCACCGAGGAATGAAGAACACCTATTTTTCCAATAAACACAGACCATTTGAATGTGATATAAGATTATGCACAGATGACAAAACCTGCAGTAAAAGACCAGGAGGATGCAAAAAATGAACACAGAGAGGGCTGAGAATCATCCACAGACATGCATTACTTGATCCAAAGATTGATACAATACACCACAGAATGCCATGAGGCAGAATAGTATTACAGTTCAAATGAGAGGTTCGAACTCCACAGATTCACCTGAGGAGAAGAAGGGAGAGGCAAAACAGAAAAATGTTCAACCTCTGAAAAGAAGCTCCTCTTTACAATATATAGAAAGAATGAGAGAGGGAAGAGAGAGAGGAAAGCCAAATCTACCCCAACCACCTCCAGGTTGCATTCCATTCATCTCATTATGGCAAAAGTGGATCCTAGCAAAATGGCGAGGCCGTCTTCTAATGTGGCGCGAACCTGTCTGCTGCATTAAAGTTGTTTGTTGAAGCATTACTTCTACTTGTTATTTCACGCCAGAGGTGTTTCTTGATTTTCTCTCTCCAAACTGAACCAAAATGCAAGATTGACCCCGGAATCGTGTAGAGAATTTTACCAGCTTTCCATTGATATAAAGAACGTGCAAATCCGAGCTCTGGATCGAAAGTTATGGCGATCTGAAGATTTAGGGCAAAAATGGGCCAAAACGTGTTTTGAAATCTTTCCCGCGCTCTGCCACCTGGATGACACGTGGCACGTGCTGATTGGACGAGCAATTCTCTCTCCTCTACCTTTTGCGGGCTTTCCTTTTGAAATTTCCTTGTGGGCCCCTTAAACTTGGACACGTGGCGCTATTTCATTGGTTCGGGTCCGCTCAAACCTCACCCTTTGACTTTTGGACTATCTCCCTTGTGACACGTGTCGTGATTTGATTGGTCCGCGGGTTTGCCAGCTTTTCGCGCCCTTCACGTCTTTATGTCCCGGATGTCCCAAACTATTTGGGACAAAAACCTCCGATCCGCCCGAAATGGGCTTCCTCGTCCCTCATTTGCCGATGACACATGGCGCAATCTGATTGGCTCTCGGATTTTTTGGCTATCTACGCCCTCGCGTCCCTCGCGGCCCCGATGTCCCAAAGATTTAACTTTCTTCTTTCGGCCGAACTCCGCCGGTTCGTGTCCATTTGTCCCAAATGTCCCAAAGGTTTCGTGGGAAAATTCTTCCGCTTCGCCCCGATCCGGCCGATTCACGTACTTCTGGCCCAGATGTCCCTTTTGCTTCCAGACTATTTGTTCTCATTTTGGCCGATCCGGCCAGTTCACGTACTTCACGTACTTGTGTCCCGTTTGTCCCGGATGAAGACTTGGGCAAATTTTTCCTTCTTTCGGCTGATTTGGGCATTTCGCGTCCCACGCATACCTATGGCCCAGATGTCCCTTTGCTTCACGGGCCGCCTGGAGGCTTTTCGGCCGATCCGCGCCTAGATGTCCCAAATGTCCCGACTGCTCCTAAGACTAGGACTTAGCCATTTTTCGTGATTTTTCCTGTTTGAATCTACTTGCCTGGAACTGCAAAACTCTGATGCATGTTATCGAAATTTACCCTGGGGGGTGAAATTTTGACAACAGTAACCTCAAGCCAACGCAATATGCAAGATTCGAAACAATGGAAAGAAGATTGCAAGTAAAAAGAATGGGTCTACTCATTCTCATAGATCGAAAAATAGGAAGTACAAATAGGGGTGCTGTGTAACCCCCATGCCTAAACATGGAAAGAAATCAATGACACCACTGATGCATATGACGTTGACTGACGCATATGACACCACTAGAAGAGGAGTTACAATTCCAAATAAGGAATGTAACTCCTATGACGCATTGACGCAAATGACAATGTCAGATTCTATGACAGAATCTGACACTTGTCATTTGACTTCCTAAGACCTATGACTCTCGCAAGGCGAGATGACTCACCTAGGTGATGTGGACGATGACTGGACAATCACACACACCAATAGGAGCTAGCTAGTTTATAGCAATGGGTAGTAATGCAATGAAAAGAATAACAAGGAAAATGAATTATGTTTACTTTTGTACTTCTTGGCATGATTTCGATAGCATAACAATGTAATTCTAAAACAATAAACTTCAACACATGCTTCGGGAAAAAGTTTATTTATAGAAAATTCGCCCAAGTGGTCCATCCCACTTAGAAGCCAAGAAGTGCCACATCATTCATAGGAGTAGCAGCTTAACTTAATAATAATAGTACGCATAGAATAATAGGTTTATAACAAGATCAAGAACAACTTCTTTGGTCAATAAACATGTGAGAAAAGTGAGTTTCAAGAAGGAAACACACATTTAAAAAACATTGGAAACTCTTGGCTAAATGTGCATAAACGCTGGTCTTCCCGAGTGGCGATTATGCAATCACCATGATGGTTGCGTAACTTCCACTCAAGGATATGCAAAATTTTAAGGAACCCCCCCAAAAACTTGTAGAAATCCCGCGAATATCCCCAGTAACTTGTTTCATGGTTTCGAGAAAATAGTTGGAAATCGAATGGAGAATATCCTCCCAAAATTGATAGCCTCGAGTTGAATTTTAATTGAAATTGATTACCTATTCATGTAAAGTGTGTCACTAGAGATTTAATAGTCACCCTTGCAGTTCATAAATGTCTTATCAAATTTAATCATTTTCCACGCATATTTTTTTAGCATGAAGGAAACAAGATATTTAATAAATATGGAAAATACTTTATTCATAAAAGTGACATAGTAAATTGTAATGTTGAGCCGACGATGGGTAGGATTTAATCGTGGGAGGTGATATTTCTAAAGGGTTGTCTCAACCTTTCCCTTTGTTTTCTACTTTTTTTCCTCTCCTCTCCATTGCTAGGGTTTTTTAGTTCCCGGTCTATCACGATGATTCCTCTAGTACCTTGGATATTTCTCCAGTGGGATTCAAGGTAGATGCCGTTCTATGCCCCCATCACCTCTATCAGGTTGGGTAAAATATTCTGGATTGGTTTTGGCTTCATGGAGAATGTTGTAAAAATAATTCTCAAGGAGGATAATAGTCAAGGCTATGGCCAATCTCACATCAATTTCGAGGTTGCTTCCATTTAAATTTCTAACCTACTACTCCTTGGAGGAAACAAGGATGAGGCTCTGATGATAGATCAACATCTTATTCAACCTAGGCATGTAGTTGGTGTCGAGGAAGCGATGGAAATATTATGTTTGCCTTCTTCTTTATTATAAGATTTTATGGTAGTTGATGGGGATTTGTTGCTTTCGAGCCCATTTCCAAGAATTGAAAATGAGGTATAAGTCACTCTAGGAATTTTTTGTCTTTGCTCTTTAGAAATGTCGAATGAAGGAGGAAGGGCCTGCTTACTTATCCCCCTCAACATGGAAGCATTATCCACCCCAATTGGCCTTGTTTAGCTCAAATTGTCATCCGGGAGAAAGGAATGGATGAATATTCCTTTCTATTATGGGCTATGCAAGCCGGTTCTCAAGAGCCTCATTGATGTATCTCGAATTAACCGAATAATTATGCTCCAACTTATCATAGATATATAGTATAGTATTTCTTATTTGTTTTTTTTTCATTCTCTCGTGGTAGTCATGCTTCATCATCTTTCCCTATTTTAAGATGCCCTACTTCTTGATATTGTATGCACCATTTTTGTAAGGGAGAAGGCCCAAGAACCCCATAGTTCAAAGCTCCGGTAAAAAGAGTTTATCTATTAAAAAAACAATATTCTCATAACTTTAAAGTGATGCATTTATTATTTAGATTTTTTAGATTTCATCACATATATGAGGAGGCACATTTGAAAAAAAATCAAAATTGACTACATATATAAACTATAATAAATGACATTTTAGAAATTTGGTAGTGACATATTTTAGTTGTCTTGTATATTCAAAAGTTACTAAGCTTTATGAAAAGGGGACTTTCCTACAAAATATATTGAAAGACCATCATCACACTCATTGATCAAATTTGAAGGGCTCCCAATACTTTAATTTGACTCGCTAGGTAAGCTTTACCATTCGTAAATGATATATTAGAAAACACATTACCCTTCGATAAAAAAACTAAAAATGTTAATTTTCTTTTTGTATATATCTCGATTAATTTGAATAAAATAAATATGATAAATGTCAAGATTATGAAATATATAACATCTAAAAATAATTTTAAATTTATTTAAATTATCAAGATTCAAAAAATTAATTACACAAGTTATTAAAAATAACATTCTTGTATGTTAAAAAAATAACATTCTCGTATATTAAAAAAAAACATTCCCATATATTAAAAAAATATACTTCCTTTGTTGCAAATATAAACCCCAAAAATGGACTGAATTTTTTTTACCACATATATATAAATATATATTTATATAATATGATGTGGCCCATTATATATTCCATGACCAACAAATAAACCCGAACCCAAAATTTTAATTCATCCCATCTAAATCCAAGAGGTTCGTGTCCGTAGCCACTAAGCAAAAAAATAAATCCACGAAATTCTTCCACGTGGCATGGGAAAAAGAGGGGGTTTAAAATATTTTTGAAGGCCCACAAAAATTCAACTACCAAATCATTAAATTCTCACACCGTGGACCTGAAAATTTATTTATCGGGCATTCTACAAGCGTGGAATCTAAGGAATGTCTTTTCCTTGAGGAGGACTAGAATCCTACCACATGGCTAACTGATAAATAATTTGCATCGTTCAATATATTAAGATCAATGACACAAGATTTATTTCATGAAAAGGCCTGAAACACTCACATTAATGTGCCTCGAATAGGCCTAACTAAGTGATAATTGTCATCCACTTAATAGAATTTGAAAAGAGACTAAATTTTTTATTAGATACGGTAAAAATAGGGATCGAGTCCCGGATGCATTACATGAAAGATTACATCCTGTGAACACACAAAAATATGAATAAAAGAGAAATAGGACCAAAGTGAGTTAAACAAGATTAACTCCAAAGACATAAGGTATAGAAAACTAGCCTAAGAGAAATCAAAATAGACAACTAAAAGAAAAATAGATAGTTCACCAAAATTCACCCTAAAGTTCGTGCTCGATACAACAACAATAATTTTTCTATTGGCTTTTGTTGGGCCTTCTTGACATGGTAGTAGGCTCCACCTTGTTATTCTCTTACTTCATCTCCTTCTCGGGTTTTCCTCCACCTTCTCATCCTCGATTCAATATCGGTCTCATCCTTATCCTCGTCCCTGAGCTGCTAGCATTGGAATGGTATTTTCTTTTTTTTCAGGTCCCTCTTCTACCACTTAGAGTGTGGTACACCTTCTATGTGTTACACTCAAGTATTTTTACTTGGTGGCCCCGCTTGCCACGGTGAGCGGTCGGGGGTTCAGGCGAAGCCCCCGAAGTAAATTTTCATGGGTGGTTTATTAACCCATGGGTAATGGGTAACCGTTATGGGCTATTTTTGGGCCCATGGTTTTTTCGGTACCCATTGTTTTGATACCCACGGTTTTTGCCCATGGTTTTGATACCCATGGTTTTGTATCAAATTGCTTAAGCAATTGTCTATTTATATGGTCTTATGCATATGATAGATAGACAAGCAAATGTATTGCAAATGTGTTTGAATTCGGGTGTGAATTCTATAGAGTTTGTTGAGCATAGCTCCAAACGGATCTGGGTATTGTATTGAGAGAGTGGAGGCTTGTAATAAAATCTGAGCAAGTGATTCTTGGTGGATGTAGCCCAAATTGGGTGAACCACGTTAAATCTTGTCTCTCTGTGTTGTGTTATTTATTCTACACTTTTATTTGAGATCTGTAATATTTTCTGCATATTAGTTTCTACTATTGCGATTCTGTAAGGGATTATTCCGCATATTTTATCTCTTATTTCCTAACAATTGGTATCAGATCCTGGTTTGGTTTGCTGAAGTGTTGAATCACAAGGAAAGTTTTTAGCTTGAGTGGGAGCTATGGTAGATGATGGAAGATCTAGGGTTGATAAATTCAATGGGCATAATTTTAGTCTTTGGAAGATGCAGATGGAAGATTACCTTTATCAGAAGGATATTTGTACTCTGTCATGCGAGAAGGTGAACAAAACCTCGAGTATGAATGATGCGTAATGGGATTTGTTGGATCGGAAGGCACTTGGACCGATCCGGGTGTCTTGAATCTTCGGTATTATTTAATGTTTCAAAGGAAAAGATGACAAAAGATCTAATGGATGCATTAGGAAGTTGTATGAAAAACCCTCTCCTCTAACAAGATATTTTTAATGAAAAAGTTGTTTAATATGAAGATGTCCGAGAATAGTTCAAGAGAAATCATTTAAATAATTTTAATACGGTTGTGAATATGCTAACTTTGGTTACAATAGAATTTGATGAAGAAGTTAGGGATTTATTAATTTTGTACTCTTTACCTGAAAGTTGGAATAGCCTGGTAATGGAGGTAAGCAATTCGGTTCGATAACTCAAAGTTGAAGTTTGAGGATGTTGTAGGGGTGATTCTAAGCGAGGAAATGTGAAGAAAAATCTCCAGGGAATCTTCTACTTTAGGGAATGCTTTGATGGTGGAAACTAGAGGGAGATAGAAGAATAGAGGAAATCATGGAAAATCAAAAGATCGGCAAGGTCAAAATCCAAGAGCAAGATTGTATGTTGGAACTATGGAAAGTCTGGGCATGCAAAGAAGGACTGTTGGGAGCTTTGAGACAAGAAGAAACAATAGGAAGAAAACAAGGAGGAAAATGTGGCATCGGGTAATGTATGTCAGGATGCTTTGATTCTTTCTTTGCATAATATTACTAGAATCTTGGGTTTTAGATTCAGGGGCTTCTTTTCATGCTACTCCACATAGGCATTATTTTGTTGATTATGTTCAAGGAGATTTTGGGCATGTTTTTCTTGGTGATGATGAGCCTTGCATTATAGTTGGAAAAGGTTCTGTTCAGGTTAAGATGTAGAATGGGAATACATGGCTATTGAAGGATGTCAGACATGTGCCTACATTAAGGAGAAATTTGATATTAGTGGGGCAATTGGGAAGTGATGGTTATATTGTGATATTTACAACTGACTCTTGGAAGGTTACCAAGGGTGCTCTTATGGTGGCAAGAGGTAAGAAGGTTGGAACCTTGTATTTATCCACTGATAGTACTAATGATTGTAATCTTGTGGCTTCGTATGCAAATACAACATTATGTCACTATATGCTCGGTCATATGAGCCATAAGGGCATGGACATCATACAAAAGAATTTTCCTAGATATATAGAAACAAGTTTGGATTTCTGAGAACTGCGCATATATGGGAAACAGTAAGTGAGTAAGGTTTCTCAAGGTTGGACCTATGAAGAAAGATAGTAAGTCGAGCTGGTACATTTTGATGTGTGGGGGCTAGCTCGTATCATCTCTTGGGGTTCAAGTTATTATGTTACTTTTATTGATGATGCAACAAGAAAAGTTTGGGTTTATTGTATTAGAAAAAATCTGATGTATTTGATACTTTTGTTAAATGGAAAGGCTTGGTAGAGAATGAAACAGTTTTAAATTAAAATGTCTCAGGTCGATAATGGAGGGGAGTATTGCATAGTAATGAATTTGATGATTATTTTTCTAAGAATGTAATCCACATGCAAAAAACTGTTCCAGGAACTCTGTAGTAGAATGGGGTATCAGAAAGGATGAACAGAACAATAATGGAACGTGCTAGGAGCATGAGGATACATGCAGGACTTCCTCTTTCTTTTTGGGTAGAAGCGGTGAGCACAACTTTGTACTTGATAAACAGAGGACCCTTAAGTGCCTTAGATGGAGGCATACCTGAGGAGGCTTGGTATGGTAAGAAAGTTGATTATTCATTTCTTAGAGTCTTTGGATGTGAGGTGTTTGTTCATGTAGACAAGGATGATAGGACCAAACTAGAGGCTAAATCAGAAAAATGTACTTTCATTGGTTATGGTGGTGATGAATTTGGATATAAATGTTGGAGTATTAAGGACAAGTAAATCATTCGATCTAGGGATGTGGTCTTTAATGAGAAAGTCATGTATAAGTAGCAAGATTGTAGAAAAATAGGGAAGAATCAAATAAAGAATATGCAGTGGTAGAGGATCTTCCGATGGGAAAGTGACACATGAATCGGTTTAGGAACCCCTCAACAGAACTCCAAACTCCTATATTGAGGAGGTCTTCTAGGGTAAGAAGAGAACCCGAACGTTTTTCTCCTCTTTATTATTTATTGCTCACCGATAGTGGAGAGCCAGAGAGCTTTGATGAAGCAATCCAGGGTAGATGCTAAGAAGAAGTGGGAGCAAGCCATGGATGAGAGCATAAGTCTCTCATGGAGAACCGGACTTGGGATTTAGTGAAGCTACCGGAAGTTAAAATATCATTACAAAAAAGTGGGTGTATAGAGTTAAAGATGAAGGAGGAAAGAAAAGATATAAGGCCCATTGGTGGTCAAGGGTTTTGCACAAAAACAAGGTATAGATTTTGATGAGATTTTTTCTCTTGTAGTAAAAATGACTTCTATCGAATCATTTTGGAATAGTGGCAGCAAAAGACTTGCACTTAGAATAGTTAGATGTAAAGACTACATTTCTCCATGGTGATTTGGATGAGGAGCTATATATGTAGCAGCCAGGAGGATATGAAGTCAAAGGTAAAGAGGAGATGGTGTGCAAACCGAAAAGAAGAGCTTGTATGGCCTCGGAACAAGCTCCACGTCAATGGTATAAGAAGTTTGATAGGTTTATGATGGAGCAAGGTTATACTAGATGTCATTCGACCATTGTGTGTATACAAAGAAATTTGATGATGGAAGTTATATTATCCTCGTGTTTGTATGTTGATGACATGTTGGTTGCAGTAAAAACATGCAGAAATTAAAGTACTCAAGAAACATCTAAGTGAATCCTTTGATATGAAGGATTTGGGGGTAGCCAAAAATCCTTGGTATGAGGATAACTCGGATAGGAAGGAATGGAAGCTGAATTTATCTCGGAAGAGTACATTAAGAAGGTATTGGATAGGTTTAACATGCAAGATGCTAAACCAAATGGGACTCCTTTAGCAGAGCCATTTTAAGTTATCAAAGGAGCAAAGTGTCCCCGCACAGAGCGGGAAAGAAACCAGATGTCCATGGTACCTTACTCATCAGTGGTTGGTAGTTTGAAGTATGCTATGGTGTGCACTAGGCCCGATATTTCCTATGCAGTGGGAGTTGTGAGTAGATTTATGAGTGATCCAGGTAAAGAGCATTGGCAAGCAGTAAAGTGGATCCTTTGGTATTTGAGAGGGACCATGGGGATAGTTTTGTGTTACAGTGGATCAAACACCACTTTACATGGTTATGTAGATTCGAGACATGGCTGGAGATGTTGATGACAAGGGAGGAGTATGATAGGTTATATTTACACTGTAGGTGGGATAGCAGTGAGCTAGATTTCACGACTACAGAAGCTGGTGGCTTTATCAACCACAGAGGCTGAGTATGTTGCTGCCATAGAGGCAAGAAAAGAGATGATTTGGTTACAAAAATTGCTTGAGGAGTTGGGGCATAAGCAAAAGGAATGTAAGTTGCATAGTGATAGTCGAGTGCTATACACCTAGCTAAGAACTCTACTTTCCACTCTAGGATGAAGCATATACAGTTGAGATATCACTTCATCATGACAACTTTGGAGGAAGATAAGTTGAAGTTAGAGAAGATTCATACCACTGAATCCTACGCATGATGACTAAGGTGGTCACAGGGATAAACTAAAGCTATGTTCAGCTTTGGTTGGCCTTTGTGGATGATAGTGAAGGGTTAAAAGCTTTGCTCAGGTGAAAATTAGTCTCTAAGTGGGACATTGTTATGTTTGTGGAGCCTATTTTCATGTTAGAGTGTGGTACACCTTCTATGTGTTACAATTGAGTATTTTTATGGCGGTCCCACTCGCTGGTGAGCGGGTTAGGGGGGTTCGGCAGTGAAGCCCCGAAGCAAATTTTCATGGGTGGTTTATTAACCCATGGGTAATGGGTAACTGTTATGGGCTATTTTTAGGCCCATGGTTTTTTTGGTACCCATTGTTTTGATACCCACAATTTTTGCCCATGGTTTTAATACCCATGGTTTTGTATCAAACTGCTTAAGCAATTTTCTATTTATATGGTCTTATGCATATGATAGATAGACAAGCAAATATATTGCGGATATATGTTTGAATTCGGTGTGAATTCTCAGAGAGTTTTTTGAGCATAGCTCCAAACAGATCTGGGTATTGTATTGAGAGAGTGGAGGCTTGTAATAAAATATGAGCAAGTTATTCTTGGTGGACGTATCCCAAATTGGGTGAACCACGTTAAATCTTGTCTCTCTGTGTTGTGTTATTTATTCTACACTTTTATTTGAGATCTGCAATATTTTCTACACATTAGTTTCTACTGTTGCGATTCTGTAAGGGATTATTCCACATATTTCATCTCTTATTTCCTAACACTCATCCTCTTGTCCTCATTGGTCTCATCCTTGTCCTCATCCTCGTGAGCACTAGCACTAGAATGGTATTTTCTTTTTTTTTCACCCTCTTCTACCACTTCCGCCTAGCCCTCATGTAATGAATAGATTCTCCCCTAATTTTCTTCTCGTAAATGCATACTTGCTTTGTAGCCTCAATAATGTCAAGCATACCCTCACTAATGTCGATTTTACCTCCTCCATCACTTGAAAAATAGTCTCTAAATGTTGCACCCTTTTCTTCAAGTCCTCATAGCTTGGGTCCTCATCCATAATCATTTTACATTTTCCCTTTGAGGGCCCTTTATCCCGATAAGTCCTAATCTCCACATTGTCCCCCTCCTCAGATTTTTTTTTGCATCCTTGCTCTCGCACATCCTCGGTGAGACATTCGGCCAAATTGATTTCATCATCCTCCTCAATAAGGGGAATGGGTTTAATTGCACTTGAGTTTTCCATTTTCAAACAGAGGAGGAAAAGGCCTTCGTGGATGGGGGTGTCCACCTTCCCCCAAAAATTATCTCATATAGGTAGTCAAATACATATACAAAAAAAGGGAATACTCATAATTATTTAAAAGAGACTAAATTTAATGTCTACAAAGTACAAGTGAAAGACATAATCGCTTATAGTGATGTGGTATTACTAGTGCTTGTAAGTTGTGAGGTGATACTAAACATCTATTAACAATTGAAAATTTGTTTTTGGAGGCATACCGCAAATGTAAGGCAAAATAGATTCATAGAAGTTCTGCAGATCGTGTAAGACTCAAAATTTTCATATTTCGAGTAAACATTTGAATCGTGATTCTTTAAATATTATCTATTTATAAGTAAAGACAAGATAAGCCTTCGCTTTGAAATATTTAAATATAATGGTTGATAAATTAGGGTTAAGGATTTATAAAATCCAAAATTCCAAGCATGTCTACTTCCATAGGACCCCAAAGTAAAATTAAAACCCAAATCCATACACCAAACTACTTAAAACCCTTGGTTTTACTAATGAATATCATGATATTTATGATCTTGTAATTGGCACAAGAACTTCACAACTTAGATACTCATTTGAGGATAAGGAAATTGAAACTAAATGTTTGGAACCATCAGGTAAAAATAAAGGTAAGATAACATGGGGGCTATATTAGGACACATGATGCTCCACAGGTTTTATTCTGCCCTAAATTTGTCATTTTATGTGCCTAAAATTACGATAGGACAAAAAAGCAATTGTTGCGAATGGAAACACATAATATATTTTGTCCATTACAGAGTCAAATCTTGGCTATGTGTTGGGGTTTGAAACAAAATATTTAGGAACTATAGAATAAACCTAGAAAAATTGGTAGCGATTATCATGCCACAACTCAAAATACCAAAGATGAGTTTTTGCAAACATTAACAGTTGATAGAATGGTACTAAAAGGAAAGCCTCCACATGCAATTAGATTTGATAGCAATGAGAAAGTGGATGAAACCCTCCTAGAAATAGTATACAATATCCATTTCAATTTTCCACCTTGTGCATATAGATTTGTTTGGCACATTATAAAATCTATGCATAAATAATTCTTAACAATCAAATAAGGATCTGGCACTAAGACATTTAGGTTCACTACCTACTTTTGCTATTTAATTCTATCACAATTTGTTGAATGGTTTGGAAAAAATAAACTTACAATTCAACCCTATAATGTTGAGGGCTAGCCAAAAGTGATGCATCCATTAACTGAGTGGACCCCCAAGATAAGGATGTTTGATAATAGAAGGGACTACAAGAATTTGTGGATTATTTTTGGGCTCCAATTTATCAAGCAATTTCAAAAAGTATTTGCCTAGATTTCCTATGAACTATAGAGATTGCATTCAATTGGGATCATAAATACATTTAGTAGATAGGTACTTCAAGCTATAATAGATTGTGCTAAGGTTTTATGGATCAGAGAGACAACCTTACAAATTTCCAATACATGTGACAGAGAGTTTTTCCTTGAAATATATACAATAAATGGAAAGTACATATAAATTCTATTATGTTACTCAAAAAAGAGGAGCATATTTCCTTCCTTACCATTTTCATGTGGAGGGTTCACATTTGAAAGAAAAACATTTGATTTAGAACATGAAATCTTACAGATTTTTAAGTTTGATGTCGACTCTCACTAGGTGGTGTATGACCCATGTGAGGTGATTAAAGAAATGTTAGTGGCAAACAAGAACTCTACCACTAAAATTTAACATGAAAGAAAACCCTTGCTAGAAAATTTGAAAAACAAGAACTCTCGGGATGAATTAAAAATAGTAATGGATGAAATTACTCATTGAGAAAGGAAATAGTTTTCAAGAGATGTCAACACAAATTTTTGGATTTCCCGAGCTTCCACGAAAACAGGTAAAGGATTTTAAAATGCCAATTTTTTTGCAAAATATTATGAAAATTCCTCTAAAAGCATGTAAAGGGAATTACATCAATGATGCAAACTTAGAATTTACAATAAAATCCCAAGCACGCTTAAGACATCACTCACCTTGACCGAGTGCTCACCCCAAGTGTACAAAGGTACTAGGCCCCTATTTAGGTTGTTGTTGTAGGATGTTAGCATGATGAAAACTTAATGCATTCATATCCAAAATTAATACAACATTCTACAGAGCATGTTCAGATCTAGATCTAAAGAATAACAGTTTAAACAATATCCATGATGAAACCAACCATGCAAGAACCAATTATACTCAAGATTAATACTCTAATTCAGCCAATACACTCCATTATATTAAACATAATGAATACACAAAAGCTCATTACAATAGATAATACCATAGCTTATGTGTGCATCGATCTGGTAGCATAACTTCACAGTAATTCAGTTCTCACACACCCCTATACTACGCATATCATTACATATTTATAAGGGTGGGGACTTTCCCTTCACTACTTGCATAACTCCAAAAATAGGTCGCATGCTGGAAATAGCCATGTGCCTTTACAATCACAGCCACACATGCAAGTGCATTAACAATAGACATCTTCTAGTTAATTGGTAGTAGCAATTCTATTCTTATCTTGCACCCATGCAAAACGCTTAGTATCCTCTCTTCCAAAAATAGCCGATGCATGTCACGTAAGTTCTGCACCCGTTTTGTGTGCTGAACACGCTATTTCCAAAATAGCCCATACATGTGAAAATGGCTAAGTCCCAAATCCTCCCTTATATTTCACGCACGTGTTCTCCCCTATCCTTTCATGCCTTTGACTACACCCTATTCTCACGTGAACCTTTTGTGTGCCTTTTGCTGAGTATCCCATTTTCATCTGCTCAATATTACCCCACACTAAAATGCATTCCAAAAATGGCTACTCCTCAAACAATAAATAATAAGGTAATGAAAATAATGTAAAATAATTTCTATATAAACAATAATTCTTTACTCTTCATTAACCTCTTCTTCAACTAGAAGAATGAGTTATGGATATTCTTCTTATATTTCCACCTCTAATGTTTTCCACTCACTCAAGGTCAACCTTTACCTTTTCCAAAATATTCACCTGCAATAGACTCCATCTCATCCTGGGTAATATCTCCCTTTTCATTCTATAATACTAACATAATGTTAGCCATTGCAGACATTCTCCCTTACAGTAGATCCATTTCTACGCTATTATTTTTCTTAGTTTATCCAACCTATTCTTATGGGGCTCCTGGGCCATTATAAGGGCCTCATGCTTTTGCTTTACTAGTGCTATTCTCTCTATGCGCCCCAATGTTTCATCCTTCATAGCTTTTAGGACTTCATTTTCCTCGACCATTGTCCTTACTCGATGATCGCCTCTAGAGATGTATACATACTTAATGCTTGATCCACTTTCTTCAGCTCCTCCCGCAGAGTTTGAAGCAATTCCTCATATGATGAAATTTTTATCGCACTACTACACACTTTTCCTCGCCTACCTCATGCTCAGGGTCCTTTGGTGCTGGCATCCTAACTGGTCCCTCCTCAAGCACCAAATCGACTAATGTGTGCACATAGTGCATAGAAAAGGAAAATTTTTGGTACCTTGGGCTCTAAGTGTGATCTTTCTTAGAGGACATGATCCCCGATCTCCTCTTCCATGCCGATAAGAACCCCATTCTTCTTCTTCTCCAGGTCCTTTTCTCCTTTCAAGCACATGATCTCTGCATCTTGGCCTTAATCTCTTCCCTTAGCACCTTGATAGTGGCATATTTGTCTATGTTCCTCCGTGCCACCTCTATAGATACTTTCACCAAGGCATTACCTGCTCATCAAACATAATACCTGGGTTTTAGGGTTATATGTCCGTGTGAGGTGTCATCTTCAACCATCTTGACACATAGGATTCTTCGCATACGTCGAATTATGGCTCATCCATGTGTGTGTGCATATACCAAGATACTTGCTTCCTTGTGCGTGTGGTGTCCATGACCTCCCACCCATATAAACCCGAGGGTCACTGCTTTGAAAACAAGTGTGGAAAATTTTACTTGTGTCCTCAACATAGCCCAAATATGGAACAATAAATTCTCCACTTGTTCTTTTAGTTCTTTGCCCCTTAGGAACTAGAGCGCTAAGATTTGGAGTTGGATCTTCAGTGTCCTGTGCTTTATCTAGTCTTGCCTCTTCTTCATTTTCCCCTTCTCCTTCATTCTTCACATCTTCATCTTTAATTTCTTCATCTTCATCTTCACGTCCTGTGGTGGTGTAGGAGTTTTAGGCACACTCTCTTCAGACTCCTCTGCCTCTTGACTCCTCTTAAACTCCATCCTTCTCTTCTCATTTGTCTCCTTCTGTGGAGAGAATCGTGGTGATATCCACTTTGATTGGGAGTAGTGCCTTGATTCCTTATTCATCTAACACCCCTTAAAGTAGTGTTCTTCGTGGTCCACTCCTAACTCCAATTCTTCATCCCCTTCTTCTTGTGTCTGGGGTGGAGTACTTACGTGCTCATATTCTACCTTGTCTCGAGGGTTTCCTTCATCCTCTATGCACCAAGCCACCATTGTCTTCATGCTCTTCCTCTTCATCATCTACTTCTATCGTTTCAATGGGCTTTGGAGCTAGTACATTCTTCATTGTATGCTTTCCCTCGGGTGACCTGTGGAGTTTGAACGTGTTCTCCACATATTTTTACCCTCCAACTTAGGCTTGAGCTGAAGGTAGATAAGCACGGCCCCACTATCTCCAATCACCAAACTCACAGGCTTCATACTTATCATGTCTAAAATTATCCTCTCTATGTAGGTAGTCTTCCCTAGATACACATAGGTCTTACGCAGCATATGGTAGTCGATATACCATGTCTGCAACAAAGTTTAGGCATCGTGCATTGTTGAACCGATGGACTTATGCCTAAAAGTAGTGTGTTGGAATTCATATGGCAGTTTACACTAGGGGATCCAAGTACCATCCTTCATCACAAACCGCGCAATGTAAAAGTGTGATATATTATGAACTGAATGCCTTACCCACCACCAAAGGTAAATCCTTGGGATGTGCTACTCCTCTTCAAATGTCACATGGAGCCTTTCATACCACATCTCTTCCCTCTAGCTTGAACGGTCCACTCATTGACCCTTCACATAAGTACTTCTCAAACCTTTCCGCTAGGGACTTATTCTACATGGGGTACTCCTAGATCTCTCGTTCTTCATCCCATCGAGCACTCCGATTTAAAAGAATACTAACGACATGATATGACATTGCAAAACCGATTTTCTCACCGTGTGCACTTCCTCGATGATAGTGTTCAAATATAGCATGTTATGTTGTATATTGTTCCAGTGACATTATCCTTATAATGTGTAACCACATTGTGTTCACCTAGACCATCTATCTTGATCATTTAATTTGGTGACCAGATGTGTAGCTACCTGTACTACCGAATACTTCTTTAATTTTTTGATATCCATTCTATGCAAACTTTTGGTGTATCCTAACTCCTTATGCATCTCTAATATGTATGCTTTATCTCTCAAGTCACTATTCAGTCCACTCATGTACCCTTAATCTGTTATAGTTGAAATTAGAGTGGTTGTAATCCTTACCCCGCATGCTCGATGAAATAGAATAAATCTTCATCTACCCCGCTCATCACCCACTTTAGGTACAAAGGCTCATACTTTCCAAAATATGGAATCTCGTATAACTAGTAGACTCCAATATGTTTTAGCAACTTCTCTCTAGCATCATCATACACTGGCATATCCTCACTGTGTGCTTGTTTTTCTTTGTATTCAATAGTGGTCCAATTCCTTTTTGTTCTCTAATGTGTGGTGGTTGTAGTCACTGATATTACATTTTCAGATGTGAGAGTCCCATTCTTGGCCTACTATTACACCTTCCGAGTACAACATTTCTGAAAAATTTCTCTCTGGAGAAATTTTGACTTCCGCTTCCACCTTCTTCTTCCCTTTTTCTCCTACGGCAGGTGCTTTCTTTAGTTCCATCTCAGTAAATCATAAATTTCTATCCTCTAATGCTTGTTCTATATTCTATAACATGCAAACTCAAACCCTAGCTCAAATCCACGTGCCCTAGTTGAAATCGTGTGCTCTAGCTCTTTCAAATACTCCTCTTCATTCAAACCCTTCACCAAAGGGGAAGTAAGCTTCTCCCCGTGCACAAATCTACTCCTCATGTCCGGTTTCACACTCTTTGCACTTCGATACTCTTTTCTCAAATCGCTCACACTTAGCTCTTTCAAAAAAATTCTATTTACAACGGTAAGAATGAACTTGTATCCCTTTCTTATATATATTTTCAAAATTTTGGTGCATTTATTGCTCCTTCACTTACTAACATTCCCCATTAATTGACCCTTTTCACAATTTTCTTCATAGTACATCTTCACACCTTAGCTATAACCTTTTAGCACACCTTCCTTCCTTCTCGCTAAAATATTCTCTTCAGTGCTTCCATGTGCCTAAGTAACTCATCACCGCATCTTCTCTAGTAGTCTCCACGGCCGTTGCTTACCTCATGTTATATTGCTCCTTCATTTATCTCCATCCATGGTCCTCATTTAGAAGCAATCTTCTTTTCACCAACTCTTCAAAATTTGAATAGCACCTATAGCAATTTGTTCCTTTATGTGCATCCTTTTCTCAATAACCACCCCACACAAATGGTATGTGCATTCCTTTGCACATAAAAAACTACAAATGGTAATTAGCTTTTGGCATGCAAACGTGCTTATTTCACAAAATAACAACTAAACAAACAAAGCATAGTGACAAAGAATGAAATACATTAAGGGAAGACATAATTGAAAACCTAATCTAAATGGCAATATTTCCTTATTATAAACACCAAAAAAAATTATTTATAATAGGGCTTTATCCTAATCCCGTTGAAGTAACTGGGTAACCATATTCCATCAAGCGTTTCTATATGACAAGCTCATGTTTCAAGTATATGAGTGATAACATATGGTCCTAACCAATGTAATTTGAGTTTTCCTAGATGGCGCAAAACTTATAATCATAAAGGAGAACCATTTGTTTGATCTCGAGCTTCTTGTCCCTAAAGTGCCTATCATGTCATGCTTTATGCCTAGATTTTTCTTGCTTCTGACTCTAGCATGTTATTGCTTGTCACTCATCCAACTTAATCAACTTGTCAATCTATTCATCTAATGTTTATGTAGACTCCAGCGTGTGCAATATGCAAAGAAGGTTCCATACGAAGAACTCGTTTCGCTAAACACCAATTGAAAAGGTGTGGCCTTGTTTAACCACTTGTATGTTGTTTTATATGCCTAAACTACTGCAGAAACTTTATCATCCCAATCCTTTCTTCCAACATCAAAATTTTTGTCAATGTCTGGCTCAAAATCTTGTTGAAAGCCTCAGTAGTCCTATTTTCCTGAGGATGATATGGTGTAGTCTTATGGTGTGCAATCATGAATTCATCCAATAAAATTCTGATTGTCTCATTCAAAAAATGTATGCCTCTATCACTGGTCAATCTCAAAGGGCATCAATACATTGTAATAATAGTTTCCCATAGTAATATGGCTTTTGTAGCCACTATAAAATCACTTGTAGATGTTACTTTTGCCCACCTTGTCAGATAGTCTGTGCATGTAATGATATAGCATGATCAAGTCCTGCACGCGGCTGGTGAAATAGGACCCCAAAAATCTATAGCCCATTTTTCAAATAGTTCTGCACTAGTAATAGGTCTTAGAGGCATTTCATCTCTTTGACTTGATTTCCCAAGGCACTAAAATTGATCACAATCCTTGCAATATGCCTTACAATCTTTATACAGGGTCTCCCACCATAATCTAGCAAGTAAAATCTTATACACAGTGGCGTCACCTGCATAATGGCCACTAGAAATACCACCATGAGCTTCCTCCATGATATATGTGCACACATGTTCTAGTACACAATGGCACAATACTTCATCTCATCCTAACTTGTACTTGTCACCACGATAATCAACATAAAGGGCATTACACATATAGCAAGTTGTTTCTTCTCTAAGTATTTCATCACTCCTAACGCCATACCTATTCATAGAAAGATAACAATGTCCTCTAATTACGATGGTGCACTTTGTAACATGTATAACTATACATCGGACATGAGATCTTCAATTTCTTGTGCTTCTTCTCCTAACTATATTCTGGATAAATGGTTTGGTCCAGAATTAATTTTCCTTGGTTTTACCACAACTTTGAAATCCAATTCTTGAAATAAGAATACCCATCTCGCATATGTGCCCCAATAAAACGGGCTTGTTGACCAAATACTTCTATGCCATGTGATCTCGTATAAAATACAAATTGTGTTGCTAACAGGTGTAATTTTCTAAATTTATGTAGCGCATAGATCATTGAAAAATCTATGTTCTATTGTTGTATAATTCTTCTCTACAAGAGTCAACTTTCTACTAGAAAATAGATAGGATGATGTATAATACCTTCTCCAGCCGAGAAAACACCACCAATCGACATGCTGGAGAGGCGTCCACATGTACATGAAATGGTTATTCCCACAAAGGAAAGCACAAAATCGGCGTGGTGGTAAGTTTCTCCTTCAATGTCTCGAATGCGCACGGCTACGGTTCCCCGTAGAACATCCCTTTTCCTTTCAAGAACTTCTCCAAAGGTGCGAAAACCTTAGCATACCCATTTATAAATTTTCTATAATACTTAGTGTGACCCAAGAATTTGTGCACCTCACTTTGAATGGTATGCTCTTTCAAGATGATAATGATTGCAACCTTAGTTGGATCAACCAACAAACCTTCCATGCAAATGATGTGCCCTAACATTATTCCAAATGGTGTGGAAAATACACATTTCTTGATGTTTAAAGAGATACTTAACTATGTACATCTTTTAAACATTAAGTGTAGATTGTCACAATGATCCTTAACAATCCCATACACTTTCCAAGAATCTAAATAAACCTCGCAAGAAGTTATGAATAAAATATTTGAATGTTTGAACAACTATGCGTCAAAATATAACAGCTCATTATTCGCACCAAAAGGCATCACAATATAGGAAAAATTCCCCATTCAGTAGTAAAACTAGTATTTTCCTAATCCTCCCGAGCAATCATTACCTAATGATACCCAAAGAATCCATCTCAGTAAATGAATAGATTTTGCACCCTACAACGCCTTCTAGTATTTCCTCGGTGAATGGTGTAGAAAAGGGATCAATCACACATGAAGCATTTGGATCCCTATAGTCCAAAAATATCCTAATCCGACCATCTTTTTGAATCGATCACCATTGGACTAACCCATTTTGACTCGTCTAGGGGCTTGATGATTCTAGACTTCAACATTTTTTCAATTTCTTCGTTGACCTTTTCATACAAGTTAGGGTTCATCCTATAGGGTCTCTTCTCGACAAAGCATGCACCTTCCTTAAGCTTTATCTTCATCTCTCCTAATGATTCATGCATTCCTTTGAGTTCATGGTATCTTCGAGGGAATAACTCTTGATAATCCCTAGTAACTCAATGATTTATACCACTTTAGATTTAGACCAATAGTCCCCAATTATGGCCTCCTTAGGCTCAAAGATCCGATCCAATATTCAGTTTCTTTGTCTTCATAGGTTCATGATAGAACGTGTGGTCTTATATGCACTGGCCAACACCTCACTCCTACCTATTTCATGGTCTACATCCAAATTTTCTACTTCTTCATCGTCCACTAAGCATACCATTTTTCCTTTTTCTTTGTCAAGGCAAGCGCACTTAAATAGTGTAAGCATCTATCTTTGTTTCTCCAAAGAAACTTTCTCTTGATTATCCTTCATCAATAACTCATTAATGATTTCTTCTACCTTGGAACTCTCTCCCATAGTTAAGCACCTTATGACCTTCAATGCCTCTTCTACTAGAGGTTTAGTAGAGAAGGATTCAAACATTTGGGTCATTCCTATAATTAAATTCTGCCAATTTCTAGTTTCTCTATAGAGTTCTCGTATATACATACCAAGCGCACACGTAGCCTTATAAAGTGGAATAAAATTTGTGCACCTAGAGTAAAGGTGGTAAAGATTCCTACCCCTCTATCTAGAGTTTCTCACACTACCGAATGTGGTGCTGAGAATGTGTTGATTGCCATGATAATTGCATAGTTGAGTAGATGCATTGATCCTAAAGAACCTAGTATCAAGAGAAATCCTAATTTCATTCCATCCTACAAGATTATCCTTGTGAACCACCCACTAGGGCGTTTTTATCCTACATAGGGTATATGCTAGCATATTCTATCTCTCCAACTGGTCTATCCATTGTTCCTTCATGGCGCATAGAAATACCATAGGATCTCCTTCTCCAGTGTAACAAGGTACTAAGTTGTTACCTATTCTTCTCGATATAACGAGGTCTCGATGTCCTACACAAATGTGCTCTTGACTTCACACCCTAAAAACTCATAAGTACTAAAGAGCCTAATTATCACAAGCAACACTTGTAGTATCGCTAATAGGTTGTGCATCTTCCCATTGAAGGATTCCTTATTAGATGGCTTAAGTACCTCTAGGTCCCGGATTTACAGCATACATAAATCCTATTTAGGTCTTCCTCACTCAAAGGATAAACATAGCGCACATATTTTCCATCTCGTTAAAGGGATAATAACTCTCTCTTCCTTATTTTTGAAGTGATATAACCCTTTTTCAACTAAATATCAACATTATTTGCATAGTACCAAGGACGCCCCAAAGATAGTCTGGGAAGCTATCTCGCCTCTCTCCAAAGACTAAAACCTCAAAATCTTTAGTGAACTTGGATCCTTGTATGGTAATGGATGCATCTTTAAAACTCGATGGGAGTGGCCTTGGTCTAGTTAGCCATGAAAATACATTCAAAGATGGCTATAAAAGAGGTTCCCCCATTTTTACCCATGCATCTAAAATAAGAACATTGATTTTTGCATATGTATCAATTAATATATTACTCAAAAGCCACCCATTCACAATAGCATTCAGAGTGATTTCCTTTTCATAATCCAAGCTATGGGGGAAGATTTGCATGTAGGATTTGTCATCTAGTCTCAATACTTTTGTGTGAAGTGTTTACCTTTAACCAATTCCCTAACAGTGGAATGATATTCTCTTGGCGCAACATCTTGTACACTTCTTTCAAGTCATCCATATAAGATTGACTATTTCTATTTCTCTTTTTTACTCCATCTTCCGTGATTGCTCCTTTAAATAATATATTTCACCTTGAAGATTTTTGAGTACCTCCATGGTCTCTGATAAACCTCCTTCTGATGGACAAGATTTGGGTACCATGCATGTAGAACCTCTTCCTTAGTGATGGCTGGCTTCACTTACATGCTTCTTTTCTTAGCACATGCCGCTTCAAAGGGTAGTGACTTTTACAGGTAATGTCTCGCTTCTAGTTCCAATTTGGGCATCCACTAATTTTCCACACCTTGTTGTATTCTAACCATTCATGCTCCTTTGTTTTCTTGTTTATGTTGCTTATTAAGATGATCATACAAGTCCTACCATTCCTCATAGCTATGATTCTTTCCACATAAAGAAAATGTAATATTTTGAGGACATTCACATCTATAGTGGTCAAGAGATCTACATGTATAACATGTTCCATGAGGAAACTCACCTCATCCACCACCATGGCCTTGTCCTCCAAATCCACCATGGTATCCTCAACCTTTGCCACATGACCTCCTTCAAAATACCCTTCATTCCGATCATAGTGTGCTTGATTGTGATCCCAATCCTGATGCTCATTCTTACCTTTAGAGTTATCTGATACTCATGTCTATCATACACCGATATCTATAGCATCATGGATCTGACTAATCGCTTGGCCATCTTTTGTGTTGTGAGTTGTGCACCTACAAATTTTACAAGATTAAGAGACATACTTTCTTATTGCATGTTTGAATAATGGACAGATGCTAGCATCATTGTTTAAATGACATATCTCACATTCCAGCAGCAATGAGTGTATTGATCTATGGGGACAACTATCTTTTGTGTGACCTTCCACTTCACAATCTATGCACCAAATCCTTGTACATGTCTCATGTGCTGAATTTACCGATAGCTTCTCCAACTATTTCACCATAGTTGCGATCTGTGCTTCTAAAAATGGGCTCACCCTAGTGTCTATACTTCCAACTACCTTAGCATGTAAATTTTCTTCAAGTGCTTCACATGGATTAGTGTATGTCTTATGTGATAAAGCACCCTTCCGAAAAGGTGTAATCATACCTCCAACAAACCATTGCTCATGCTAGCTTGCATGAATATCATAAGAAAGTTTAGGTAACAACATATTGAAATGATCATTATGCTCTTTTACAATCCCAGTAGTTCCTTTCTTAATATCCTTGAGTGCGCTTATACTCTTCTACTTGAACTCAGGGATGTGAAACTCTTTAAGGAAAGCATATTGTAAAATTACATAGTCTATGCAAGTCTGATCAGGGTCAAAAATTTTGTACCAACTATGTGTGTGCCCTTAGTAACATAGTGGCAAAATGATTGGCCTCGCGCTCGTAAGTAATGATTCCTTTTGTGCACCATAGTATTCACACATGTGAATGTGTTCAACAACATCTTCTATGCCCCTATACTTTGGAAGATGAAGAGACATCTCCATGTAAATATTTTGGGGTTGGTGCGGACGTTACCCACCTGATCCAGAACCTCCTTTGTTTCCTTTGCCTCCAAACCACCAGATCCACCAGAACTAGAATCACCTATACCTCCTGATCTTGAACTCCGTAGCGAGTCGACAAGAATATGTACTTCCTTGTGTCCTAACAAAGAGTACTCGAACTACACCCCTATAGTCTACGAATTGTTACTACTCCCGGAAAGAGAGTCCATAATTCTAAGTGCATGAATTCTCTCGTGGAAGATACACTTGAAAAGGTACCCTCAAACAATAATGAAGACATTTATGTTACCATCCTTGTGCTTTTATATCACTTACTCCTACTCTCCCACTGCCTAAATTATCTTGTTGACTATTTTTTGTACTATATGTCGGAAGACCAAGCGTAAGGGAAAGGTTGCTAGGTAGACTCGATGCACACCCTTGCCCAATTTGTCTCTCGCTTGCATGCTTCTACATGAGGCTGAGGGGGGTTCCCTATCATTATTTCCCAAATGGGGGAGTTCCCGATGCCTGCTCCATGTCATCTCGCGTGAGCTTCAAATCCTTCGCAAGCCATCTCTCTCCTCAATGCCATTCACTCTGCAACATCCCCGCTACTTTTCCATCTCCCTCTTGCATGCCTCATTATACTTAAGCCACCTTTCTTCTCTCTTTCATTCTTCCACTAAGTCTACCATCTTTCACCAAACCTACTCCTTCCCCCGCGTGTGGTGGGGTTTAGTTAGCCATCGGTTTTCTCTCCAAATTCAAGGTTACCATCAAGATTTTGATCACCAGTGGAATTCCTTACAGGTAAGTTCCCCTGGGATATCATAAAAATTGGAATTCTGCTACCTCTAGGAAAGAATAAGTGGAAATTGAGTACTCCAGAATATAGTTGTTCAGAACACCATGAAACCAAGTATCCACAAAGTGAGTGTCTAGATTAGATCAAAGATCATGAGGGCCTAAAATTCTTCCCCGCATCCAAACAAGTACATGATACCTCCAATTTCTCTTAGATGTATAAACAATCATCCACTCATATAGCTCTACTTGAAAAATGGTGAAGAAGCTCTCATACAAACTATCATACAAATTTTGTTCCACCCTTTGTGTGTGCATTAAACTCAAATCGGTGTTGAACCTCCCCGCGTATTCTTCTTCTAGACCATGTATCCACTCCTCAACACTTCTAGGGTCAACCGTGTGTATTCATTGCAAAACATCTTGATAACAATTGAAAAAGAGGTCTCAACAATGGAACTAATGATGCAGCCTAGAATTGACTAGTAAAATCCTGCACATCACCCACTTTAGACCGAGTGCTCACCCAAAGCGCAAAGGTACTGCACTCTTTAGGGTTGTTGTTTTAGGATGTTACCATGATGAAAACTTAATGCATTCAGATCCAAAATTAATCCAACATTCTATAGAGCATGTTCATTCTAGATCTTAATAATAATAGGGTTAAACAATATCCATCATGAAACCAACCATGCAAGAACCAATTAAACTCGGATTAATATTGTGATTCAGCCAATACGCTACATTATATTAAACACAATTAATACATAGAAGCTCACTATAATATATAATACCATAGCTTATGTGTACATCATATCTGCAACATAACTTCACAAGAATTCAGCTTCTCACACACACCCTATACTACGCATATCATTACATATTTATAAGGGTGGGGAATTTCCTTCACTGCTTACATAACTCCAAAAATAGGTCGCATGCTAGAAATAGCCATGCGCCTTTACAATCACAGCCACACATGCAAGTGCACTAATAATAGACCTCTTCTAGTTAACTCGGTAGTACTAATTCTAATCTTACCTTACACCCATGCAAAGTGTTTAGTAGCTTCTCTTCCAAAAAATAGCCGATGCGTGTCATGTAAGTCTTTACCCAATTTGTTTGCTCGGCATGCTATCTCTAAAAATAGCTCGTACATGTAAAAATGGATAAAGTCCCAAATCTTCCCTTATATTTTACATGTGTGTTCTCCCCATCCTTTTGCACTTTTTACTATGCCCTATTCTCATGTGAACCTTTTGTGTGCCTTCTGCTAAGTATGCCATTTTCATCTACTTAAAAATCATGAATCATGCGAGCTAAAAATTAGACAAGGTCAAAAATTATTACCTTTTTGTCTATG
Organism: Taxus wallichiana var. yunnanensis; assembly: GCA_018340775.1. NCBI lineage: Eukaryota > Viridiplantae > Streptophyta > Pinopsida > Cupressales > Taxaceae > Taxus > Taxus wallichiana. The sequence goes on from CM031239.1 coordinate 480,187,285, forward strand.
AGGTAGGACCTAGGCCATCCAAAATCTATTTCAGAGTATGATTCTATTCTAGAAGATGCGGATTTCAGAAAATTGTGGCATGAAGCACATCCTAGAATGACAAGTAGTGATGATGACACCGACTCGAGGAATTACAAACTCCCTAAGACATATAAACCAAGTCTCGATGAAGGCTTGAAATAAATATATTCTACAGGAGCAGTTATTGATGAAAATATGGGTTTTAGTCGTGGTGTTCATGGTTTGGGTTCAACGAGACAAGGCATTTTGCTTCCACCAGAGGCACAACATAATAGAGTTTCTTATAGGTCGTGCCTCAAACTTTTCTTCGAAGAAAGGACCACTACATACTAAAACATCTACAAGTGGTAATTTAATTCAATTTACTCCGGAGTCAAATCCTCAACAAATAGTTCAACCACATGTTGAATATCCTAGAGGAGAATTTGGCCATGAATCAGTTAGTATTTCTAATGTTGGCAGTTCTAGTGATGATGGTAGTATTCAATTAAATAGGCTAATACATATAGTTGAAGTTCTTGTGGCTATTGTCCAATAAGGAACCGAGAAGAGGTAAAAGATAGAGGCATACACAAGTACAATTACTCTTTCCTCAAGGCAACTAATTATAGAAGGTGGTGCCAATGTCACCCCTCAAAAACTACCATTCCATAGGGAAATTCTCCCCAAACTTCAATTACTCCTCCATTCAAGGTGAAATGGTTCTTTCCTAAAAACACCTCAAGTTTTGATTATTGAGCCGAGTTTTCCATAAGTTAGAAAGAGATAAAATAAACAAGAAGAAAATTCTACAGATACTGTGAGCTTCAAATCTAGCCACAATGAGGGTATTTCCTACATATAACCCAGCCACATATACCATGGAATATATCTATAAACTTCCCAAAGTTGTAAAACTAGATAATTAAATGGTTTCCAAGTGACTACAATGTGACCTCCTTCAAATGGATTTTAAGGCAATGAAATCTTTTAGAAAAATGAATGCATCAAAAGGAACAATGATGTGGTTTACACAACATTTCTAAAGGAAGAGAGGGAGAACAATAAGTTGAATGATAAGATTCAAAATTTAGAGGCAGACCTAGAAAATGAGAAAGCAAAAGGAAAAGTGACACTTAAGAGGACAATTGAGTTTGAGAGGAAGATAAAATCATCTACCTTTATGATCTTTGCGAATTCTTTGGGAATGAATAGAATAGGTAGAACTAGTAGAAGTGAAGAAAAATTTAAAGGAAACAACGAGTAAGAATATTAGATGATAAAAAGCATATGGAAACATCAAAGAGTTCATGAAGGAAGAGAAAGAAAAGACCAAAAATGGGAATAGAGCCTAGATGAAGAGAGAAAAATCAAGGGCGTAATGCATAAGGAAGAGAAAAAACAAAATGAAATATTGCAATAGGAATTGGTGAAAGCAAAAAGGAAATATAGTCTTCCAACATTAAACTATCTTTATTTTATAAAAAGACAAAGTGATTAATATAATGTATAATGTTTGGGGGAAATAAACCATAAAATTAATGATTTGATTAGATTGTTTGAATTCATGAATGATCTCCAAAGAATCTATGATAATCTCAACGAATACGTAACATTTAGCATAAAAGTGGTGCCTTTAATTGAGGATACATGAAGGAAAATTTGGAAAGCTATCTACAAATTCAATGACACAAAACCGGCATCCAAAGGAGTTCATAACCGGTTTCATGCCTCAATAAAGGTATCATCTATCATTTAAAAGTGTGTGATGTTATGCGAAGTAAACGAATTGTTGAATAAGTATAAAAGAATGTTACAAGAGTTGTATGGAAAGGTACAGGAGTTCATAAAGCTTGGTTTGCTAATGCCTTTGATAAAACACACCAATTCATTAAAAAGGATGCACTCTAGAAGAACATGAAAGAAAAAATGATGTAAGAGAAGATTCGAATTCCTAAGAAGCTATATGAGACAAACTTTTTTGACTTTGTTAAACCATTGATAACCTTGTCAATAAGTTTACATGCAACAAGAAAGGAAAGCTCCACTCTCGAATGAATTGCTAACAAAGTTACATATCAATCACTCTAATTTACATCAAATTTTAATTCCAACAGATGAAGAGTGGAGCATGTTACGGAAGATGATATAATTAAGGGTAATTTAATGTTGAAAATTGTTCCATTTGTCGCAATCTTCAATTTTTCATACAAGGCATGTCTTAAGTAATTTCAATGAGGAATAGTGTTATTTTTAAATTTTCATTTCAATAAGATTCAAGCAAAGCCACTTATTCTATCTCGAATTAATCACCACAACTCTTATATGCCTAAAGTATATAATAATGAAAATGTATTGTGATTTAATAGCCAACTGTGCACGGTGTATGCTTTCTATAAAATATATCAACAACATTGATGTGAAATATATTAAATACGCATTAAGATATGACTTGTAATGTTTATGCAATCATAATGGAAATGGAATCAATAGGATTATAGATTGAACTGATTGTTATGATTATAGATTGAATTAATATGAAATGTGTTGAGGAGGTGGTTAAATACTTTGTTTCAATGCTATGATCTATTTAGGATGACTCCCTCCTAAAAACAATCACTAATTTGTCATTTGAGTTTGGAGTTTCTTTTCAATAAATATTTCATAAATTCAAGTAGGATTTTCTATTGTTTTCCTTGTTGATTTACCTTTAGGTACATGTAATTTTGGGGTGAGTGTTAATCCTTATTTGAGAAATGTTAATATTTTTTGAGTAATTTGTAGATTGCAGTTTTGGCAGAAATTAAATTTTGGTTTTATATTATTCTTTAACTTACAAGGTGTTTTAAGGCAAGGTGTTTATTTCATTCTTTAACTCCAAACTTGATGGATTCAAGCTCATTTCAATACATACTACAACTAATCAATGTAATGTATTTCAAGTTTCATTCTCAAGACTACAAATAGACAAACTATTTTTTTAAATACAAATAAGGAAAAATATTTTACTAGTAGATTCGTAACAATGTATTGAATATTTGAATATATCAGCTTATTATATGAACATCTATATCATGGGATACCCAAAATGGAAGCTTCTAATTCGATGGAGCTAGATCATCTCTATAACTTGATTCACCGATCTCTCGAGACTAAATCTCTCTCGTTGACATTTAACTACTTCAATAGGGTCATCTATTGTATTTTTTAATTGTTTTCAGCCCTCTCCTTTCATTAATCAAATTCCATACTGCCAAAGCCCTAAGATAGGGAAATTTATCCACTTCATACCGTGATGTGCAAATTCTCAAACAATTTTCCAAAACAATTTCAAGCTTGTTTCACAATTTTGACTTTATAAAGGCCAAGGCACTCAAAATTCTCTCATCTTCAACTAAACCCAAAATCATTGTTTGAAGTAGATCAGCCATTGAGAAAAACTCGTACATGGTTTGTCGTAAAATAGTACTTAACCCAATTTTTTTCCATACTTGGGTTATTGCTCCACACTCTACGGGATTTTCCAAACCTTTGAATCGATCAACCATCAGAGAGTTGAATTCATGAAATTGATCAATAAAATTGTCCTTTCTTAACATACCGTGAATATTAGTTCCATTGATATCAACAGGCTTACAAAATGTTGAATCAATGTAGTCAACTTCACCTACTTGCATTTCCAATCTTTATTAAATCATTCCAACATCAAAATTTGGACCTATAAAAGAAATTTCATTAACAAACAAATATTAATTTCCAAACAAATGTTTTCCTCTATAGAAAATTCTATAGATAATTTTTATTATGGTCTTTTAAATGATGCATTTCGCACCTAATGTCTACACAACATAGGGTAAGCATGTATCAAATATTGCCCACTTCTTTAAACATCACTCCTTTTGCGCACGGTTTGAAGTGTCGACACACAAAATTTTGGTGTGCCTCACCATGTTGCGCCTTTTCTTGCATGCGCCAAGGCACATGCGCCTTTGTGTCAACAATACTTTTTGTTGCGCCGCATTTTGGTGCGCCAAGGCACGTATATTTCCATGTTGACAAACTTTTGGTGCACCAAGGCACACATAACTTCGTGTTAACATGTGTTTCGATGCACCAAAGGGCGCAAGCTTTCCAAAGCCATGTCGATAGTGTTTTGATGCGCCACTTCAAAAAGTGGTTGGCATGCATTTATTACAACTTTGCCTATATATAGGCACATCCGCCCTATCACTTTCACTCGTCAAAAACACGTGATTATTCTTTTTCTCTCGCACTCTATTTGCTCGCCTGTCATTCTCGTGTCGCGTCATGGACCCGCCACCTCTCACATTATATATATTCCTGGTAAGTGGTCCTTTTCTCTGTGTTTTGTGTTTTTTTGGGGTTGTTTGTTTGTGGGTTGGATTAAATGATCTGTGAAGAACTATGAAACCATGTCTCTCCCCCCATGCACTTCTCCTCTTTTCCAGATCTCGCTGGTAAAGAGGACTCTGCCTGGAAAAAATCACTTGGATCTCTTTGTTTTAGCCCCTTCTCATCCAAGGAACCCTAAAAGAGGCTTAACACCTATCCAACCCCAAGAGGAAGAAAAGGAGGCTTAAAAATTGATAAAACTATGTTTTTCCTTTTCATGCACAAACGCCACCCTTGCAACATAAAGTACAAATAGTCCACTAACGGCGCATCCGCCATGCTTGCACGCATAACAAATAATTGTGGCCCCTCAAGGCACACTTTCCTGGCTTGTAACACTTAATAACCTGCGCCCTCTTAGCGCACCTAATGCATGTGTAACATTACAAAAATTGTGCCATCAGCGCACCCGCATCCATGCAACAAAACCATGCTTGCACCAAGTATAAAACATTAACGGCGCAGCGCATCCCTTTATTACAAAACATCATGTCATGCAATCTTCCCATGCGCCGCGCCAAGTTCCCTTTAGCGCACATAAAGCATATGTTACACACACCATATATGCGCCCTTTGGCACACCAAAGTTCCATGTAACATAAAAATTATATGCGCCCTTTGGCGCATCCTGTCCCCGTGCAACATGAAAAATACATGCACCCGGTATAAAATGCATATATATGGCGCAGGCGCACTTCCGCTTGCAACAACAAAAAAAAATGTCATGTGCAAGTGTCTTCCATGCGCCTACGCCTTTGGCACTGATTTTTCCTTTCAGAAACACCATTTTCTGTGTGCCATACTATTTAACCTTGCAACCTGCAGTGTTCATGCGCCCTGCGCCCTGAGGCCTTAAAATTACTAACTCTTCTTTCTATCAATGCTTTAATGGAAGATCAAATAGCTAATATGACTTTCCTGCGTTGGGTTTCACTTCTTCTTCTTGCAGATCAACAACTAAGTTCAGAACTACATATGTCTACATCAAGCAAGAAACCTACCAAGTCTAAGGGCAAAGCCAAGCTCACAGAGGAAGAAATGAAGTACAAATATCAGAGGGTCAGGATGCCCAAATCCTAGCAGAGTGTGACTTGGATATAAGAGACTCGGAACTTGGTCACATTGATATGGAGGATTTCTGGGCCAGAACCCGAAGGGTCACAGGAAGTCCATGGATGGACAAACTGGTAGGCAGTGGCCTGCATTTTGCTGGAGGGATCCTCCGCTGGCTGTGAACAATGAGTTCATGATGGTAGTAGCCCGCTGCTACAACAAAGACACCAGGTGTGTCCAGAATGAGAAAGGCGAGGTCGTGATCAACCTCACTACCCGACACTTCGAAATAATGCTTGGCATTCCTCACCACCGGCACTTTGTGGCCGTAAGCCAAGAAGATTGCACCAAGGCTTGGGAAGATAATGAGGATCAGTGTATGCAATTAATGAATGAGGTATACCTGAAGAACAAGAAGGTGGTGACCAGATGGCCACAAGTCATTCATCGCAGCGATTTCTCAGAGGAACTAAGTGATACAATCACGTTCCTAAGCAGAGTATTTGGGCTTCCTGATGCCCACTACTTTCATAAATGGATGCTGAGATACTTGGAGATGATGAACAAAAATGTGCCAGATCAACGCTTCGAGTGGGCGGAGATCATAAGCAGCACCATATCTGAGCAGCTCCAACAACTTACCACAACAGGGAGGTTCTATATGAACTCCTACGTAGTTTATGTTGCAGCCTCGGAAAGAGATTATCCAACATTGATGCGGTGCGGGGTTTGGCCCTAGGTAAAAATATATGAATACTATCCAGAGCTGAAGCTGGAGAACAATATCCCTCAGTTTACAAAGATTAACGATGCCTTCTTCTATGGCATCATCTTCCTTTTGAGGCCAAACATGACTCACGGTCATACGACCAAGAGCATTGTTGCAGCTACAGAGAAATGGGGGGCCTTGTTCACTCAATTCCCCACCTTCACTTATCTAAGGGCAGCCAACTTTTTGGGGGAACCAACCAAATTGCCAAGATATGCCGGCCCCAAACTGATTCTCGTTGAGCTGCAAGACAACTCAGTAACCTACCACGAGAAGTGCCTAAAGAGAAAGAAGGGTGGAACTCCTTTCCCCCTCACAGTGGGTAGGTACACTTGTCCTTCTCACCACAAAGCCCGGGAGATGTTGGCAGAGCTGGAGCTGCTAAATCTAAAGCACAACTTCCCGGCAAGGCCCACTTTCGACCCTAGGAATTGCCTTCCTAGGGCCAAACTCGATCCAATCCACATTCCACAGATCGAGGATATTTATATCGACCTATATCATGAGGTCGAGCTCAGAGGAAGGATCATTCCCGCTTGGCCTTGGCTGAAATCATCCAATACGGCATAGCCATCATCCCAAAAGGTTATCAAACTACTGATCAAGAAGTTGATCAGTATATCTTGACACGGATGGGGACGACCGCCGTTCACTGTGATCGACAGAATAAAGCACCTCAAACAATAGAAGAAAGGGTCAAAGAAACTCGCATGAGAATGACAGAGCACCGGTGCAGATGAATGGTCTCATCTACCTCGAGTTGATTTCACCACTTCTCCATTGGGAAACGCACCTTCCGTGCCAAAACAAGCTACCAAAGAGCAAAGGGAAAGGCAAAGAGGGTGAGTCAAGCTCCACCCAAGAGGAAGCTCCTGAAAGTCCTCCTTCCGCTTCACAAGAACGTTATAAATCCCGGAAAACTCCAGAAAAGAAGCAGCCGAAGATGTTCTGATAGGCACATCCACTCGGGATGTTGCCACTACTACAACTATTGAGGTCCCTTCTATCTCTTCTCCCTCTCCTCCTTCCCCTCCTCGAGTGACCCAAGTGACCATTCCTTTGGTCGTGTCCTCTCCCCATCTTCTATTGTTCCCCTTCCTCATCGTCCATCTTCTTCTCTCTCGCGAGCTGTCCCCCACCATTTCTTCCTCATCTCTCGAGCTCCCTTCCATTCCCATGTCTACCTCCCCTCACAAAGTATCTCTTCCTCCCGTGAGCACTTCCTCGGCCTCCCTCTCAATGCCGCCTCCAAGTGTCTCCACGTATTTTCCTTCTACTACCGCAGCTGCTCCCTTTTCTATTTCCGGCCCTCTCCCATAAGTCCAAAGATGGATCTCTCAAAGACTGAGCCAACAAAAGAGGAAAGTTCCCATCGCACCGATGGACTTTTCCGTCATCCCATCAAAGGGGACCAAGAAGAAAAATCCTTTAACCCGCTTCTCTCGTAGAGTGCATCAGAGAGAGAGAGTTATGGAGATAGCTTACCCCAATCCTTTAAAGGATAAAAAGGATCTATCTTCAACAGATTATACAAAGTGACCCAAGTCACAATGGGGACATCTTCAAAAGCCTTCAAGGAGAGGCCCTATCTATAGTGACGCCTTTTCAGCAAGAAGCTCCAGAAGCAAAGGAAGAAAAGAGGTCATTAAAGGAGCAAAATAAACATCTTCTCCACGCCTTGCGTAAAATGGGCAAGGCACTCCTACAACTACCGCCAAACTCCCGAGTCTCCGAGCCAGACAAGATTAATGAATATGCCAAAATCGGTGAGCAGGGTATGGCAGTTTCCACCTAGAGGAGCCAAATCCTCAAAGAAAGTGAGGGAGTGATCGCCAAGTTCACCGGATTATATCGGAATATCAATCGATGAACAAAGAGCTCCAGCGATATAGCAGACCCATCTCCAAGAGCTGACCATGCCAGATGCAAAGATGAGACCTTTCGTAAAAATGCTCGACTGCTTCACCAAGATCTAGTCAAGTTCGGCATCTTTGGACACCCTAGAGCCCTCAACAAAATCCTTTCTACTCTGGATTATCGGGTTGATCAGCTGGAGTTTGTCCTGGAGAAGATCGACAAAATCAAGGAGGAAGCCCTAGATGCAATGCATCAGATGGAGCAAATTGTCTTGAGAATGTCTCCAGGTTTTCTCACTCCTTCTTTCACCTTAAGAAAGGTTGATGAAACTATTCAGATCTTCAAGGAGATCATTTCACAAGGGCTGGGACCAGAGGTCACTTTCGACGCCGAATCCATCAACAACCTGCTGGCTTGTCGTGACTTCATTGGGTACCTGATAGAGGCAGAAAATGATTATTCCAAACTCCCCGAAAAGCTCACAGATGAGCGGGAGACTTGTGAGGCTATCAGTGATCGACACAAGGATCCTTCCCAGGATCAACTTCAACCCATGATCAACAAGTTCATGGAATACCGTGCCTGCCCACATCTCGCCTCCCCGAGCAAAGCAAAAAAGCAGATACCCCCTTTCAGCCACGGGACGACGATGAATAGTTTCATTCTCCTCGACTTTCATTTTTGTAAAATATCTAAGAGTATGTTGACACAAATGATGACATCATCCATGTTGCACCATGGGATGATGTCATCCACCAAGTTGTCAAAAGTCAACAAGTGACTTTGAGATATTTTGTAAGATATTTTGTAATTAAGTGGTTGGTTTGTTTTTGCCTTCTTTCTTCTCTCTCTTCTATAAATACTTGAATACTTGTTGTATTCAAGGGGTGGATACTTTTTAGATGAAAATAGAAGTAAGAAGAAAAGACTTTGAGCTTTGTAATGTAAGGAAATATTAATACAATATTTAGACTTTGTGCCAATATCCTGTGTTATACATCGAGCTTTCTTATGTTAGATCTCGTATGTTTGTTCTGTTGAATCTACTTCTCTTTACTTTTTATTGTCATTTATTCATCAAGATTGCTTTGTTTGTCTATGCAAGTAGGTTCGGCTCTGTTTTACTACCACCCAAAACATAGACCCTCTGACCTTTCTACTTTGGAATTCATTTCTTTTCTCCCTTCAGATCCATCTTCCTTCCTTTCCTTCCTTCATTCCTTTCTGTTCTTCATCGAAACTACTCTACTGGGATGAGATCCCAACCCCTGAAGGTAGAATATTGTGAGACTTGCACAAGATTCCTGCTGTAGAATAGCAATAAACCAGTTTCACTTTGCTTGACTCAAAGAGGGGCTATGCCCTGCACACTGTTGGCTCGTTTATCCATAGATCTGTCCATTCGATAGATTTTCAAACCAACAGTTTTTGGTGACTCTACTGGGGATCGAATAGATCTATCATATCTATGATAGTGGTATGATAGAAAATCAGTAAAAATCAAAAATCATTACCTGTTTGCAAATCTGAACTTTTGCTTAAAATCCAAAATTTTTGCAAAATACTCCAAAATTGAAAATTTTCTTCTGAGATCCATAGATCTAGGCCTAGTTGGAGATCTTTAGTTCACTGAGTTTTTATAAAAACCATATTTTTCCGTAGATCCGAGTTTTGACAGCTTTACCAAAAATTTTCAAACTCTTTGAAAAGTCAACTCTAGATTCAAAAATCAGCTTACTAAGCTCTACCATCATTTTATCCTCATTGTTCTTTGTCATTAAACCACAATCGGTTTTCAAAAGAGGGATAAAATTTAAATATTTAGAAAAGTACATGCTGCTGGTTTTTGTCAAAAAATCAGAAAATCAGCAAGTACAACCAAAAAGAGTTTTTAAATCTGCTCCACAATATTGCAGATCTGAAGGTACACTAGCGGGTGAACCATTTACTCGTAGCAGGAGAGCTCATGGAGAAGTCGATCTTACCTTCGACCTACTTCAAAGGCACAACTTCAGTATAACACCATCTCACTTCTCATCACTAAGTTCAGCTGAACGGTCATCCAGGAGTGTCTCACCTCCACGAAGGAAGCATCTCTCATTAGGAACATCTACATCACTTTGTAGTGCTCTTGCTCAAATGCGAACCGTGTTTCCAGCCCGTGTTCTTTTTCCACCTGCCCAAATGGCAGTACACTTCATGGGGAAATGCTATGGGCCCTCTCGCTTTGCCACATCCTCGCTCACGCTCTCCCACATGGAAACCGAAAGAATTTTCCCAAATTTGATGGGAGCGGAAACCAAAGCATGGATTCACACATATCTATTCATCATGTCATGCAGTATCCTAGATGTGACCCATGAAGATGTGTCGGTTCACCTTTTTTAGAGAACTTTACAAGGACCCGCAGCAGAATGGTTCCAACATTTGCCACCGGATCTATCACTAGTCACACCTCATGGCTGCTTTTGAAGAAAGATACAAGCCTTCAGAAGATGCATTTGCATTGTTATCACAAATCACTCACCTGAAGAAGGAGGCCAATGAGACCATGCATGATTTTATCGCCAGGTTCAATGCATTAATCAACCGTGTGCCTGTTGCCATGTTGCCAACACTAGAAAATCAAAAGTGTTTCTTTATGAACGCAATGAGCTCAAAAATAAGTTTTTTGCTTCTACATGAACAAATAACTACCTTGCCTCTTGCCCAAGCTGCTGCCATTCGGATAGAGGACAACTTGCTTATATCTGGTGAATTGAAATGAGAGTCATCCAAGTTCAAAACTTCGCAAATCCTTCTCGTCACTACTTCGCCCGATCCGCATTCCAAAAGATGGCAAATGACTTGCTCGCATTAAAGAAGCAGTTAGCTCAGGCTTCTCCAAGCACCTCATACCGGGATATCCCACGAGGAATTTCATTTCCAACAATGTTCCACAAAGGCCGCGCCTACCTGTAACTACTCCACGGCTGGCGCTTGAGGCTCCTCCGGTCAATGCTCTAGTCGAGATTGAAGAAGAAGAGAAAATTATGAAGAACCTTCATCTCAAGGCGAAGATGATCAAGATGTCGGTGAACCGACTGGTGACTCTACTATCGGGTATATGGAATTTGATGAGGAAGAATCTGATGAAGAAGAGGGTACCCAAGGATATGCAAGCGGACAATCATATGTTGTTTTTACCCGCTCGCAAGGAAAAGAAGCAGAGGTCACTGCCAATGTGCAGAAAGAGAAGGTCTATGTCATCCATGCCCCCAACTATTGCTAAAAGAGGTAATCCTCTTCCTGCTCAACCCCCTGTTAAGTCTTTTACGAAGAAATATTTTTCTCCTATCTCCCCTCCGAATCAGCCCTCTCATATTCCTATCAAGACCAGTAACTTTACCCTACCATCGCGAAATGAAGGACTCATTCCTCCATCAACGCAACCCTTGGCCGCATTTGACATAATTGACCATGCTAAAAAGACCAAGATTCAAATGTCTGAAGCCGAGTACCTTCAATCAAACCCCGAACAACTTGTAAGGTTGACTGAATACATCCAAAGTCAAGCTGTCATAACTAATCAGGTTTTCCCAAAAGGAATCCTTTCCACCCCTCCTTCATCCCGCATAAATGTTGCCTCGACTTCTGCATCAGGCAAGATAGAACCTTTCTATCTCTCCCTCCTGATCAATGGCCACAAATTAAGCAACTGCATAATTGATTCTGGAGCTTCCGATAATGTCATGCCGAAAAGTCACCCATGCTCTAGGCCTCACCCTTACCAAGCCTTTCGGCCGATGTTATTCCTTGGAAACCAAGCAAGTTCCGCTGATCGGTCAAATCAAGGACGCGCAATTTGCATTTGCAGCATTCCCAGAGAAAAAGGGTAAAATGACCGCCCTTGTTGCCGATATTCCAAAGAGCCTATGGAATTCTCACTGGAAGGAGTTTTTGCAAAGAAGTTGGTGGGGAGATTCATATGGACTGGTCTAAGGCTAGATCCTCACAAAGGTGTAATGCAAACATTTGAGCCTCGAATCACAAAAGAAGTACCTGGTTACTAACTCCGATGACCCTAAAGCAAAAATTCTCTTCAATCATCAGGGATGGGAAACTATTTCTTGTCTACCGAGTCTGACAAAATGGATGTCCTCATCCAAGAAGGGGATCTTAACAAAATCTGACTTTGCAGCTTTGATGGCAACACAAGACGATTAGTGGGTGGGGCGCTAAGTGCCGTGCTTATATCTCCCAAGAAGAGATTATTCCTCTCTCTTTCAAGTTACAATTTTTCAACACGAATAATACTGCTGAGTATGAATCTCTGCTACTTGGCATGCAAGCCGCAAAAGAAAGAGGGATCAAGAATCTGAAAGTACAAGGTGATGCAGAGCTGGTCGTAAATCAAGTTAAAAGGATATACCAAGTGAAGAATGAAAGGCTCAGACATTACCGCAACGCGGTGTGGGACAACATCGAGGAGTTTGATGCTTTTTCAATAAAAGCCATCCCAAGAGCTCAGAATGACATGGCCGATTCATTGGCCGCTTTCAAAGATCCCTCATGCTCCTCACCCAGTTTGAAAATGCATAAATATACCATCGAGGTGGTTTTCCACCCAAGCGTGCCGGATAATTCTCAGCATTGGCAAGTATTCAACAATGACAATCAACTCATTGCCTTTCTAGAAAAGGTAGAAAATTTTAGTGAGCTTCATTTTGAAGGATCCACTTCTACATGCCGCGAATCAGCCACTCGATCAAAATGAAGAATCAAAGGAGGAGATGGCATATGTCACCAAAGGAAATAAAATCCCAAAAGGCCTAGTCTCCCTAGAGTGGTTGTTCAATAGGCATGATCGCTTTGTTAAAAAGAAAAGGTGAGATGATCCTAATTCCTCCCCAGAAACCGAACCGGTCAATTTAGGTTCGGTAGAACATCCGCAGTTTGTGAACATTGGAAAATGTTGCACACCTGAAGAGAAGCGGAAGTTTGTCAAACTGCTGAAGAAATACATGGATGTATTGGCATGGTCCTACACCGATCTAAAGTCTTTCAAGCCAAGGACGTCCAACATGATATCCCATTGAAAGAAGACGCAAACCTTTTCGCCGTAAGGTAGAGACACTATAATCCTAAGATCTCAGGTACTATCCAGGCTGAAATTCAAAAAATGCTGGACGCACGGATTATTTTTCCTATCCATCATAGTACTTGGGTGGCAAACATTGTGCCAGTATGCAAGAAGAATGGCGAGATACGCATATGTGTAGATTTTCGCAACTCCGAATCAAAGCGCCCTCAAGGACAACTACCCGCTTCCCATAATGGATCAGTTCTCGCAGCAAGAATCGATCAGAAATGTTGTCCATGCTTGATGGTTTTTCGGGCTACAATCAGATTGAAGTCTCACCTGAAGACCAATTTAAAACAACATTCACTACCCCCTCGGGGCATTTCACCTATACAGAGAATGCCTTTTGGCCCGACTAATGCCGGTGCCACTTTCCAAAGGGGCCATGGACCTTGCGTTCAAAGGTATGATGGGGAAGGTCATCGTAGTCTACTTAGATGACTTAACTGTGTTCTCCAAATAGTGAAATGATCATTGTGATCATTTGGAGCAAGTATTGATTAGATGCCGAGAGCACGGGATCTCCCTGAATCCGAAAAAGTCTATTTTCGGAGTCACAGAAGGAAAATTGCTGGGACATGTTGTTAGCAAAGAAGGGACAAAGATAGATACCGAAAGAGTTAAGGCTATTCAGAGCCTTACTTTACCTACAAGCAAGACCGACGTTCACTCTTTCTTCGAAAAGTGAATTTTCTCAGGCGCTTTGTTCCCGATTTTGCTGAAAAGACTCATCATATATTAGACATGATGAAAGGGTCACCAACTTTCCGATGGAGCGAAGAAGGGAAGAAGTCATTTGAGGAAATAAAAGCCTCTCGTCGCTCACGCGCCAGTCCTGGTATGTCCCGATTTCTCCAAGGATTTTATCATGTATAGCTATGCATCTGAGCACACTGTGTCGCCATCCTAATGCAAAAGAATTCTCAAAATGTTGAATCCCCGATTGCGTTTATGAGCTCTCCTCTCAAGCCTCATGAATTAAAGATGTCTCAGTTGAAAAGCATGCCTTCGCCATTGTCAAAGCAGTCAAGAACTTCAGGTATTACATTTTAAACTCTCATACAAGCAGGTGTTGGTCCCCGACACTAGCCAAGTCAATTTTAACTCAACAGGAGTTAGGAAGCTTGCGGGGGAATTGGATTGCAAAAGTCCAGGAGTATGATCTAGATATAAAACCAACCAAGCTGGTAAGAGGCAAGGGCCTATGTCAGCTTATGGCTGAAAACAAAGATTCAGAAGACCCTGAAGAAGAGGATGATTGCACCAATGGAGCACAAAGCCAGCTGGAGAAAACCGATTCACCACCGATGGTCCTATTTGTCGCAACCAGCGACGAGTGGTATTCCGATATTGCTTTCTTTCTCACCTATGGCGAATGCCCATCCCATCTGACTACAAAGGAGAAGCGCACTATAAAGCTCAGCAGCCAGATATATCATCTGGGATGATGGTTTATACAAACGCGGAATAGATGGCATCTTCTTGCGATGTGTTGACAAGCCACAACAAGTGAAGTTACTTGAGAGTTTTCATAATTCAGCTTGTGGGGGATTTCTCCTCTTCCGTGATGGCGCACAAGATCATCCGGCTAGTACTATTGGCCAACACTTTTCCAAGATACAACCACCTGGGTAGCAAAGTGTGAGCCTTGCACAAGCAGTTTTCAAGCCCAAGTTGGCTGCTTTTCCCTCAGCCGGTCATTGTCGATTTAACCATTCAAGCAAAGGGGGAATTGATTTTATTGGTGCACTCAATCCCCAATCGAGTGCCGGACATAGTTATGTCCTGACAGCAACAGATTATTTCACAAAATGGGTAGAAGCCATACCTATCAAACATGCCACTTCCGAGGTTGTTTGTAGTTTTATCAAAGAGAATATTATTGTCAGGTTTGGCGTTCCAAACAAGATTGTTGCTGATAATGCTTCCAACTTCTCCTCATGAGAAGTTGTTGGTTTTTTCTATGAATACGGAATAACTCTGGCTCATGCCTCAGATTATTATCCTCAGGGAAATGGTCAGGCAGAATCCAGTAATAAAAACTTGGTGACCATCATACGAAAGTTAGTGGATGAAAATCAACGAATGTGGCACAAGTCATTATACGACGCTTTGTGGGCGGACCGCATTACTCCCAAGAGGTCTCTCGGCATGTCACCTTTTCAAGTGTTATATGGCACCGACGCCGAGCTTCCCATTTCTCGTGAACTCCCCGCTCTCGCGCTTGGCCCGAGCAATCAAGATGAGACTTTCCAAAATTCCTCAGAAGAGGATCATGTATCTAGCAGAGCTCAAGAAAAGAGAGTAAGAGTGGTCGACAGATCACCGAACATCGAATCAGTAAAAGATTGTTCGATAAAAAAGCTAAGCAACAAAGAAATTTCTGTGTGGGAGACCTCATCCTTTTGTGGGACAAACAAAGAGAGCCAAAGGGCATGCACGGAAAATTTGATTCCCTATGGAGAGGACCTTTCAAGATCAAGCACTCAATGGAGAGAATAGCTTCTATCTCTCGTATCCGGACGGAATCGAGCTCCCGCTTCCCTATAAGGGCAAAGATTCTGAAAATCTTCAGAAGTAGAGCTTGCTCTCTTCTTTGTAGATGCTTTGCTTTGCTTGTTGTGTGTTTGTTTTTGTGTGTTTGTTTTGTTGGTTGTGTGTTTCCTTTTGGTCGCCTTGTTTTTGACTCTGTTACCCAATGGATAGGCACATGTGTAGATCTGGGATTCTCTACCCCCGATTTCCATTCAAGATAGTCCCAAAAGAGCCAGTTGTTATCCCGTAAAATTGGCAAGGGTAATTTTATGGGTAACCATACCAAAATTTTGTTCTGGTCCCTCGTCAGGGACCCCTCCGTTCGAAACGTTGCAAAAAACCCTTTTCCGGAAATCTGGTTTTCCAAACTTGGCCTTTTTTGGGTCTTTTTGGTTGGGTGCACCTAATGTCTATGCAACATAGGGTAAGCATGCGCCCCCTTTAAATCCTTTGGTGCACGGTTTGAAGTGTCGACACACATTTTGGTGCACCTCACCATGTTGCACCTTTCTTGCATGCACCAAGGCGCATGCGCCTTCATGTCAACAATATTTTTGTTGCGCCACATTTTGGTGCGCCAAGGGCACACGTATTTCCATGTTTGACAACACTTTTGGTGCGCCAAGGGCACACATAACTTCGTGTTAACATGTGTTTTGATGCACCAAAGGGCGCAAGCTTTCCAATGTCGACAGGTGTTTTGATGCGCCACTTCAAAAAGTGGTTGGCACATTTATTACAACTTTGCCTATATATAGGCGCATCCGCCCTGTCACTTTCACCACCGAAAAACACGTGATTATTCTTTCTTTTTCCTCTCGCACTCACAACACGCTCGCATTCTCGTATCGCCGTGGACCCCGCCACCTCTCACATTATATATATTCCCGGTAAGTGGTCCTTATTGCTCTTATGTTTTGTGTTTTGGTTATTGGTCTGCTTGTTTGTGGGGTTGGATTAAATAGATCTCTCCCTTTGCTATTTGTTATCCCCCATGCACTTCTCCCTCTTTCCAGATCTCGCTGGTAAAGAGGACTCTTTCCTTGGAAAAATCACTTGGATCTCTTTGTTTTAGCCTGCTCATCATCCAAGAACCCCGCAAAAGAGGCTTAAACATGTAACCCTCAAGAGGAAGAACAAGGCTTAAAATTGATAAAACTATGTTTTTCCTTTTGCGCAAATGCCACCTCGCAACATAAAGTACAAATAGGGCACACAACGGCATCCACCATGCTTGCTGCATAAAAACAATTGCCCTCAAGGCGCACTTTCTTGCTTGTAACACTTACTAACCCTCGCGCCTCTCGCACACCTAAACTCATGTGTAACATTACAAAAATTGTGCCACCATTGGCACCCTACATCCATGCAACACCAACCTTATGCTTGCGCGCCAAGTATAAAATCATTAGTAATGGCGCAGCATCCCTTATTACAAGAACATCATGTCATGCAATCTTCCCATGCACCGCGCCAAGTTCCCTTTAGCGCACATAAAATATGTTACACACACCATATATGCCCCTTTGCACACCAAAGTTCCATGTAACATAAAAATTATATGCGCCTTTCGCGCATCCTCGTCCCCTACGCAACATGAAAATACATGCGCCGGTATAAAATGCATATATATGGCGCAGCTGCACTTCCGCTTGCAACAACAAAAATGTCATGTGCAGTGTCCATGCGCCCTACGCCCTTTGGCGCTGATTTGTCCTTTGCAGCACCTCTTTTCTGTGTGCCATACTATTTAACCCTGCAACCTGCAGTGTTCATGCGCCCTGCGCCCTGAGGCCTTAAAATTACTAACTCTTCTTTCTGCCAACACTTTAATGGAAGATCAAATAACTAATATGACTTTCCTGCATTGGGTTTCACTCCTTCTTCTTGCAGATCAACAACTAAGTTCAGAACTACATATGTCTACATCAAGCAAGAAACCTACCAAGTCTAAGGGCAAAGCCAAGCTCACAGAGGAAGAAATGAAGTACAAATATCAGAGGGTCAGGATGCCCGAATCCCAGGCAGAGTGTGACCTGGATATAAGAGACTCAGAACTTGGTCACATTGATATGGAGGATTTCTCGGGCCGTAACCCGAAGGGTCACAGAAGTCCATGGATGGACAAACCGGTAGTAGCAAGTGGCTCGCATTTTGCCGAGGGATCCCGGCCGCTGTGTGAACAATGAGTTCATGATGGTAGTAGCCCGTCACTACAACAAAGACACAAGTGTGTGTCCACAAATGAGAAAGGCGAGGTCGTGATCAACCTCACTACCCGACACTTCGAAATAATGCTTGCATTCCTCACCACCGCACTTTGTGGCCGTAAGCCAGAAGATTGCACCAAGGCTTGGGAAGATAATGAGGATCAAAGCATGCGCAATTAATGAATGAGGTATACCTAAAAACAAGAAGGTGGTGACCAGATGGCCACAAGTCATTCATCGCAGTAGATTTCTCGGAGGAACTCAGTGATACAATCACGTTCCTAAGCAGAGTATTTGGGCTTCCTGATGCCCACTACTTTCATAAATGGATGCTGAGATACTTGGAGACAATGAACAAAAATGTGCCAGATCAACGCTTCGAGTGGGCGAGATCATAAGCAGCACCATATCCGAGCAGCTCCAACAACTTACCACAATGGGGAGGTTCTACATGAACTCCTACGTAGTTTATGCGTCATGCCTCGTAAAGAGAGATTATCCAACATTGATGCGGTGTGGGTTTGGCCCTGTAAAAATATATGAATACTATCCAGAGAGTGAAGCTCGAGAACAAGATCCCCTTTACAAAAAGATTAACGATGCCTTCTTCTATGGCATCATCTCCTTTTGAGGCCAAACATGACTCACGGTCGTACGACCAAGAGCATTGTCGCAGCTACAGAGAAATGGGGGGCCTTGTTCACTCAATTCCCCACCTTCACTTATCTAGGGCAGCCAACTTTTTTGGGGGAACCAACCAAATTACCAAGATATGCCGGCCCCAAACTGATTCTTTTGGAGCTATCAAGACAACTCGTAACCTACCACGAGAAGTGCTTAAAGAGAAAGAAGGGTGGAACTCCTTTCCCCCTCACAGGGGTAGGTACACTTGTCCTTCTCACCACAAAGCCCGGAGATGTCAGGCAGAGCTGAGCCGCTAAATCTAAAGCACAACTTCCCGGCAAGGCCCACTTTCAACCCTAGGAATTGCCTTCCCAGGGCCAAACTCGATCCAATCCACATTCCACAGATCGAGGATATTTATATCGACCTATATCATGAGGTCGAGCTCAGGAGGAAGGATCATTCCCGCTTGGCCTTGGCTGAAATCATCCAGTATGGTGTAGCCATCATCCCAAAAGGTTATCAAACTACTGATCAAGAGGTTGATCAGGTATATCTTGACACGGATGGGGACGACTGGCCATTTGTCTGTGATCGACAGAATAAAGTGCCTCAAACAATAGAAGAAAGGGTCAAAGAAACTCTGCAGAGAACAGAGCACTGGTGCAGGATGAATGGTCTCATCTACCTCGGAGTTGATTTCACCACATCTCCATTGGGCAACGCACCTTCCAGGCCAAAACAACTACCAAAGAGCAAAGGGAAAGACAAGGAGGGTGAGTCAAGCTCCACCCAAGAGGAAGCTCCTGAAAGTCCTCCTTCCGCTTCACAAGAATGGGTTATAATCCCAGAAAACCTAGAAAAAGAAGCAGCGGAAGATGTTCCGATAGGCACATCCACTCAGGATGTTGCCACTACTATAACTATTGAGGTCCCTTCTATCTCTTCTCCCTCTCCTCCTTCCCCTCCTCGAGTGACCCAAGTGACCATTCCTTTGGTCGTGTCCTCTCTCCCCATCTTCTCGTTGCTTCCCTTCCTCATCGTCCATCTTCTCTTCTCTCGTGAGCTGTCCCCCACCATTTCTTCCCTCATCTCTCAGCTCCCTTCCATTCCCATGTCTACCTCCCCTGTAGTATCTCTTCCTCCCGTGAGCACTTCCTCGGCCTCCCTCTCAATGCCGCCTCCAAGTGTCTCCACGCATTTTCCTTCTACTACTGCAGCTGCTCCCTTTTCTATTTCCGGTCCCTCTCCCATAAGTCCAGCATGGATCTCTCAGCACCTGAGCCAACAAAAGAGGAAAGTTCCCATCGCACCGATGGACTTTTCCATCATCCCATCAAAGGGGACCAAGAAGCAAAAGCCTTTAACCCGCTTCTCTCAGAGTGCATCAGAGAGAGAGTAATGGAGATAGCTTACCCCAATCCTTTAAAGGATAAAAAGGATCTGTCTTCAACAGATTATACAGTGACCCAAGTCACAATGGGGACATCTTCAGAAAGCCTTCAAGGAGAGGCCCTATCTGTAGTGATGCCTCGTAAGAAGCTCCAGAAGCAAAGGAAGAAAAGAGGCATTAAAGGAGCAAAATAAACATCTTCTCCACGCCTTGCGAAAATGGGCAAGCACCTCCTACAACTGCCACCGAAACTCTTGAGTCTCTGAGCCAGATAAGATTAATGAATATGCCAAAATCGGTGAGTAGGGTATGGCAGTTTCCACCTGGAGGAGCCAAATCCTCAAAGAAAGTGAGGGAGTGATCGCCAAGTTCACCGGATTATATCAGAATATCAATCGGATGAACAAAGAGCTCCAGTGATAGCAGACCCATCTCCAAGAGCTGACCATGCCAAGATGCAACATGATGAGACCTTTCAAAATGCTCGACTGCTTCACCAAGATCTGGTCAAGTTCGGCATCTTTGGACACCCCAAAGCCCTCAACAAAATCCTTTCTACTCTAGATTATCGGGTTGATCACCGGAGTTTGTCCTGAGAAGATCGAAAAATAAGGAGGAAGCCCTGATGCAATGCATCGATGGAGCAAATTGTCTTAAGAATGTCTCCGGTTTGCTCACTCCTTCTTTTGCCTTAAGAAAGGTGGATGAAACTATTCATATCTTCAAGGAGATCATTTCACAGGGGCTGGGACCAAAGGTCACTTTCGACGCCGAATCCATCAACAACCTGCTGGCTTGTCGTGACTTCATTGGGTACCTGATAGAGGCAGAAAATGATTATTCCAAACTCCCGAAAAGCTCACATGACGAAGCGGAGACTTGTGAAGCTATCATTGATCAACACAAGGATCCTTCCCAGGATCAACTTCAACCCATGATCAGCAAGTTCATGGAATACCGTGCCCAGCTCCACATCTCGTCTCCGAGCAAAGAAAAAAGCAGATACCCCCTTTCAGCCGCTGGACGACGATGAATAGTTTCATTCTCCTCGACTTTCATTTTTTTGTAAAATATCTAAGAGTATGTTGGCACAAATGATGACATCATCCATGTTGCACCATGGGATGATGTCATCCACCAAGTTGTCAAAAGTCAACAAGTGACTTTGAGATATTTTGTAAGATATTTTTATAATTAAGTGGTTGGTTTGCTTTTCTCTTCTTTTCTTCTCTCTTCTATAAATACTTGAATACTTGTTGTATTCAAGGGGTGGATACTTTTCAGATGAAAAATAGAAGTAAGAAGAAAAGACTTTGAGCTTTTTGTAACAGAAGGAAATATTAATACAATATTTAGACTTTGTGTTGAATATCTGTGTTATACATCAGAGCTTTCTTATGTTAGATCTGTATGTTTGTTCTATTGAATCTACTTCTACTTTATTGTCATTTATTCATCAGTATTGCTTTGTTTGTCTATGCAAGTAGGTTCGGCTCTGTTTACTACCAGCCCAAAACATAGACCCTCTGACCTTTCTACTTTGGAATTCATTTCTTTTCTCCCTTCAGATCCGTCTTCTTTCCTCTCCTTCCTTCATTCCTTTCTGTTCTTCATCGGAACTACTCTACTGGGATGAGATCCCAACCCCTGAAGGTAGAATATTGTGAGATTTGCACAAGATTCCTGCTGGTAGAATAGCAATAAACCAGCTTTCGCTTTTGACTCAAAGAGGGCTATGCCCTCGCACACCGTTGGCTCGCTTATCCATAGATCCGTCCATTTGATACCAGCTTTGATGCAATTAAAGCATCATCCATGTCACCGATATCCTTCAAAACTTTATCACCAACTCACAAATATTTTCAACATTGGAGTTCTCTCTCATGTTTTGAATGACAAGTAAGTGAGGGTTATCACATGATTCTCAACAAGATACACATGCATACAGACCCATGCAATATTATCTAGTGTTATAACTGTTGATTGTAAAACATGCACATGTGTCTCGGATCTAGAAGAATCACGTTATTTGAAACAAAAATGGAACCATATCCAAGCTGTGGAACCTTACACACTTGAGATGGATCTTTGGAGAAGGTTGATTCCTCTATCTATTTCTACTACTATTGTTACTCCTAAGTTTAGAAAGGGAAAACTAAGCTAATAATGCCAAGGGACTAGGGATAGAAGGATAACATGAAAAGGAAACTACACTAAAAGGTGATAGCACCAAAAAAAGAGGGATGAAAACCTTCCATTTTGAGTGAAAATGAACTACTACAATGGTGAAAGAGGATGATCTCCACATGTATGATCCAGATCTAGAGGTTTACAACTGAGAATACAAAAATATGAAGCCCTTAGCAAAATGTGTAAGAATCCACAATGTCCAACATTAATAATGAGCTCAACTCTTACATTTATAGATGAATCGATGGAAGAAGAAGAAGAGAAGGAGGGAAAAGCTGATTTTTTTATGAAAGGGGATCTTATATTATATTAAATGTAACATGATACAAGAATATCTCAACAAAAATTGGGTGGTATGAGAGCACACCCCAAAGCCACAAATAGAAAAGGCCAAGCCTAACAAAGAAACAAAACAAAATAACTAAAGGCTTTCCCGAGGAACACCAAAAAAAAAGCTATTCGGGTTCAAAGGAGAACAAGAAACACAAGGCTCAAAACACCTTTTTTCTCTTTTGAACATGTGCACGACACAAAATTTATAAGTCTCAAAATTTTATCAGAGCCACTGGCACATAAAACACGTGGCGCATGTGGATTAGTTGAAAGGATGGCCAACTGTACAAATTTTCTTGTCATTTCTGCCATGTGTTACCCATTGATTTGTTGTAAGGATTTGGTGCCCTATTGGCATGTTTTGGTAGGTTACGTGTCACACACTAAAGTGTGTTAGAGAATAACATGGCACGTAATGGCACGAGATGATGGCGTAAAGGTATTCACGTGGAAGAATAAGGCATGGGAGGATTATAGAAGGAAGGCACTTGTAATTCCAATGCACTCGAAGGAAATGGGGCAAACAGTGAGAGGGAAATGTATGGAAATGGTGAAATCATTACAAAATGATGTGCAAGGGCACGAGAAAAGGATGCAAAGGGATGTCAAGGACTAAGCCGGTTTATGCAAGTAAGACTAAGGTGTGCGCGAGGGGAATGCAAAGTCTAAGAAGAAGGTGAATGCGTAGAAGATGTGCATGATGAGAAGATGGAACAAAGAGGAAAAGGAAAAGTAAAATAAGGGGAGAAGGCATGAAAATGAAGGGATGCATATAGGGCACGTAGGGAATCTACAACCATGGAAATATGCCAAATGAAGACAACTTGAGTGCAAGTAATCATGCAATGTGAAACCATAGAGCCAGAATAGATATATGAGTTATCCAAATAACTAGGAGAGTTATTGTGGATAATAGTTTGGTGAATTTTTGGGCCATCTTCCTATTAGATGAGGGATATCAGTAGCCTGGAGCATCCATTGGGCATGGAGTCTATTATGTAATCATGAAAACCTTATTTTCACCTTTGAAGAACTTCCCTTGAAGTCATTTTGAAACAAATTATGAACTCTACTATGAACCCTACAAAATTGCTGAAACTGCTGGAATTAGACTGACATCTTGGAAGCAACAAAATAGCATGCACAATAAGCACATGAGGATAATGAACTATATACAAACAAACAATGTGCACACAATGCACTTAAAGGAATTAAAAATACTCTAATATTTACAAAACGATGAAGTAAACTCAATGGAGGGTTTTAAGACATATCACATTCACCAGATTGGTAGTGTGCCTCATTCAAGATGAGATAACTTAAAAGTATTATCCTCCTTGTATGAATTGATAATAAACTGGCCACTCCAAAGTGCATCAAAATTTACATGGAACCATGGTTTAGCTTTGTCAAGATCCCAATTTAATGTTAAATCCCCAACTTTGAAATATTGATGCCTAGCCTTTCACAAACCACTTCTTTGTTGCTTAATGATGTTATTCTAGCTTGATCATGACAGAGTTCCTTGATTCTTCAAGACTAACCATCTCTACCATTCCAACATCTCTATGGTCTACGCCTTCAAATTCTAGTTGTTAGGAAAGTGCCAAAGAGTTAAACTCTAGTGTCAAAGGAATTGTAACCTCCTTTCCATAGACAAGCTAGTAAGGTAAAGTTCTAATTTATTTATTTACTTTAATTTTGTCTACCGAAAGTGCATGTGAGACCTTTGTGTGTCATTGTATTTAGATAATTTTCATTGTGAACTTAATGATCCCGATCAAGTTTATGTTTGTCTACTCTTCCATACCATTTCCCTAAGAATAATAGTTAGAAGAGGTCTTCAAATATATTCCAAGGCTAAGATCTCAATCAAGTGATTTTAATACCAAGGAAGGATTTTGCATTATCTAAAATAATTATTTGAGGAACACCAAACCTTGTTACTATACCCTCGATAAATTCAAAGATGACAGACTTGGTTTATTCCTTGAGCACGGAAGCTTCTATCCATCTAGTGAAGTAATCTATAGCTATCAAAGCATCCACTTGTGTCCACGGTTTGAAGGAAGATTGATCATGTCTATGAAGTCAAGACCCCATTGTACAAAAGGTTTATCCACTTGGAGTGGATGGAGTAGAAGCTCTGCAAAAAAATCTTTCCTATAAAATAATCACATTCTCTACACTTGGTGACCCATTTGTGTGCATCTTAAAACAAGGTAGGCAAAAAGATACCTACCATTATGATCTTCATCATTGTAGTCTTTTAAAAAAAGTGTCTACCAGAGAATCCATCATGAAATTTTGCTAACACATTTTTAATTTGTGTGTCGTCAACACATCTTAATGGAACACCATCAAGATTCTTGTTGAAGAGAAGACCATCAATCAAAACATAAGCAATAGATTGTAATCTCATATGTCTTCTCTTTACCTTATTTAAATCTAGAGGGTATATGCCTCGAAATGAATGTGATCATGTCCTTTATCCATTTGTGCATGCCAAGATTTCTTGCATTCTATTCAAGTTCTCAGTACATAGAAATCTTCATCTAGAAATAATGAAGTCTCTGGTTTATTTTGTGCATCCTTGAAAATCTACTTACAAATCGCACTACCTCTTACCAGCTTGGTGGCTTTGATAGTCATGTCATACTCCATGATTTTGGTCACCCATCATGCTCTCTTTTCACTAATTTCTTCTCCCATGATGAATTCTCTAATGTTGGAGTGAGAAACTAACACCTTGATATGATTTGTGGCAAGCATACTCTTGAACTTCTTGAGCATGTGCATGATGGTGAAGACCTACTTCTCTATGTGATTGTATCTCAACTCATAATTCTTAAGCATCCGACTTAGGAAAGCCAATGGTTATTCTAGTCCTTGTTAATTTTCTTGGGTTAGGAAAGCAAAGAACACTTGGATCGAGCCATAAGCATAAAGGATGAAATCCTTGGAGTAATCTGGGTTGATGAGTGTTGGTGCACAAGCAATATATTTCTTGATCTTGTTAAAGCTCTATATTCCTTCTATTTTCCATCTAAAGCCTATGTCCTTCTTGAGCATCAGGGTGATGGGACTTTCTAGTCCTATAAAGTTAGGAATAAAGCACCTAAAGAAACTAATCTTGCCAAGGAAGGATTGTAAGGATTTATTTTGCACCGGTAGGGAAAGAGCTAGGATAGAGTACTTGATGGAGAAAATAATCTTTATCTCTATGATTTTAGAAAACTCTTTCCTCATGAGGGCTCTATCCTTGGATTGACCGCCTCTTCTTTTGTCTCGATGGGCTTAATATTAGGATCAAGGTCAATGGAGTTTTGAGAAACACTTGGATCAAAACCTTTGAGGTATTCATACTCCCATGAAAATATGTCATTGTATTTCTGATAGAGAGAGATGAAATAATTTTTTCATCATGCACGCAAGTTTTACTTGAGCAACAATTCCTTTCTATGCACAATTTTGACTGGGACACGCTTCTTGCACCCCGTACATATACCTTTCTTCACCATTGAACTCATCATCAGGGATAAGCATTTTATCTAAGGTGACCAATCCTTTAGGAAACCTATTTATCTTCAGCTAAATTACTTGTTCACCATAGCTACCATGCAAGTCATCTTGCATGATTGATGAGAACTCGCCTCATTTTGAATTAACTGGATGATTTACGTGTCACCATCAAACACTTGCCGCTATTGTTGTTATCTAGAATGGATGGTCTGATTACCATCTTGACATGTTGTGTGTTCCTTGGATGAAGTCCTCAAAGAAGAGAGAACTGTGAACCCGGACAACCATTTGATCAGCTTCTTTGTTCAATTTGTGTGGCACCACCTACATATTCAGAGCATTAAAGCTCTCAAGGAGGTCCCAAACTCTATGTTTGTAAGCTTTGAGAAGCTTAATATTTTCAGCGCACTTGTTGGTGAATTATTGGATAATTAATTCTATATCCCTGAATATATGTGGTGCCTTAATACCTTTCTTCTCAACAATGATAAGGCCATGCACCAATGCCTCATACTTTGCTAGATTATTAGAGCATACAAACTACAACCTACGCATGAAGAACTTCTCATCCTTAGGAGAAATAAGAATGACTCATGCATCTCGTGTCATTTCTTCTTCTAGAACCATCAAAGTATAACTTCCATAGGCCAGGTTCTACTTCATCTTTATTGAGTGTGTGCAAGCAACATAAATTATTCTTCAAGGATGTAATAAGTGCCGGTCCCAGCTTTAAAATCTTCTAGCTCTTTATCATATGGATAAAATTTTTGGTGCCTTTCCACCCACTCATCCGGCAATATCTAAAATTTAAGCTTTCAATCTTTGTCCCATCGAGCGTGCCAGAAAATGTTGATTTTCAAATGTGCACCCATGTCTTGATCTGGAAGAACCTAGTTTATTGAGACAACAATGGAACCGTCTCCAAGTTGTGGGACCTTGCACGCTTGAGACAGATCTCTGGAGAAGGTTGGTTCCTCTATTTATTTGCTACATCACAGTACTCCTAATATTGGAAGGGAAAACTAAGATAACAATGCCAAGGACCAAAGTGATAGAGGATAACATGAAAAGGAAACTACACTAAAAGGTGATAGCACCAAAAAGAGAGGGATGAACACCATCCATTCGATAAAAATGAAAGGAAAGTCGTGAAAGAAGGCTAGGCACACATAACACAAACTAATATGCATTTACCATATCGCTTTCATGTAATACAACTAAAAATGAAGTGCAAGGGACGTAGAGTGAAACAAAGAAGCATGTAATGCAAATGAAAGGCAAGAAGAAGGAATACAAACATGTTAGGACAGAGAATAGTCACAAAACAATGTTTCCATTATTTCCAGAAATGCACAAAATTGTTACAATGGTGAAAGAGGCTAATATCCACATGCATGAGCCAGATCTAGAGGTGCACTCGAGAATATAGAAATATGAAGCCTTTAGCAAAATGTGTAAGGATCCAAAATGTCCAACATTAATAATGATCTCAGCTCTTACATTTATATATGAATCGATGGAAGAAGAAGAAGAGAATGAGGGAAAACCCAAATTTGAAATACAACCACCAACAAGAAGCATTCAATACCTACAAATCCACCTATAAATCTATCAAATGTGCTTCCCCAAGTCTATTTGGCATGTTGGAGAAGGAAGTAAGGCAGATTGAATCAAATCAAGTGGTAGAGCAATCGTGATCTACTCATGAATTCCTAGAAATATGTTTTCCCATTTCTCACCTACCAAATTTGCCAAGAATTCAAATTTCAATATCTATGCACTCGTAGCCTACATCCATAGCTGTCAAATGAGACAAGGTACACAAGGATCTAAGAACCGACGCAAAATTTATGACTCATTAGAAGTTTTTAGAGCTGCTGGCACACAAAACACTTAGAGCGTGTAGATTTGATGAAAGGATGACCAATTGTATAGATTTTCTTGTCATTTATGTCATGTGCCACTCATTTATTTATTTTTAGGATTTGGCACCTGTTGGCATATTTTGATTGGTTTCTGTGGCACACTCAAGAGTGTCGAGAAATGAAGTGGCATAGAATGGCATAGAAGAGAGAACAAAGGTATGCGCACAAAAGAATGAGGCGTGAGAGGATGACAGAAGGAAGGCACACACAATTGTAATGTGCGCAGAGGAAATGGGGCAAAATAGGTGAGAGGGAAACATATGGAAGAGGTGCAATCATTACAAAATGATGTTTGAGGGTGCAAGAAAGGGAGCATAAGGATTTCAAAATGTAGTTGATTTAGGGAAGCAAATTCAAGGTACACGCGAGGTGTGAATGCAATGTTGAGAAGAATGTAAATGTGCGAAGATGCAAGTGAGGGTAAGAAGGAACAAAGAGGAAAAAGAAAAGGAAAAAGAAGGTAGAAGACATGAAAGGAAGGTATGTGCAAAAATCACACAGGGAATCTACAACCATGGAAATGTGCCAAATGAAGACATCTAGAATGCAAGCAACCCTGCAATGTGAAACCTGTTATCCAATTTTTCTCCTTGGGCAAAATCGATTGGACAACACCTTGCATAGGAGAAATGGAAAGGTTCGTTTAGTCATGTAAGCTCACATTCGATCCCAAAAAATTAGGTTACAGAAATCTCGAAATGGAAATAAAGAGGTCTGAAAATGCATGGCCAATAGAAATGTTGAAGAAAATATTACTCGGTAAGTCAAAATCGATCCCAGAGTGAGTCGACTCAAAGCAAAGCAACAGAGCTGCAGAATCCTCTACGTGTCAACTCAATGCTCTTTCAAAATGTGTAACAAAGTGGAGACCCTAGGGATGTGCTTGACCCCCATGTGGATCTCAGCACATACCAGGCTCACAAACGATGCCAAATGTCCAACCTCCACAACTTCAAGAGGAAAGGGAGGGGGTAAAGTCTTTGAAGCCCGTAGGGTTTACATGTGGAGCTAAGTCCAACCATCAATGGAAGCCTCCACATGTATCTTCGTCACACTTTTAGTATGGTGCTCAAAAGTGGGGTCCCCAAATGAGCACAAGCTCTCCATGTGGTCAGAGCTTGAGAAAGGTAGAACCAACTATTGAAAATTCTAAGCATGGAAGAGCCAATGGAAGCCTCCACGTGTCAGCTCAACACACCTTCAAAAGTAAAATCCAAAGGCAGGTCCCCAAACATGTGTTGGCCCTCCACGTGTCTAGGGTCTAACATATTTTCTCCTAAATAGAAGGGACTTAGCCAAAACACAAAGGGAATGAAGCAGAATGTTTGCAGATGGTGCCAAGTTTCGGCATGTCGCATTCCCAAGACCCTAAAAGGCAACCAAAATCTTAAGAATGCACCTCGACCTTCAGATGGCCATAACTTTTGACTGGGAGCTCGATTTGAGAAAGAGAGGAATTTTTGGAAATCTCTTGACATCTTCTACTCAACTACCACTGGATAAATTTAAATTAGTGAGAATAAGTTAGTCAAAATTGAAAAATACAGTCTGCCATTTTTTAGGTTGTTAGGCTTCTCACCTACCACCATAAAGAAGTATGGGCTTCTTTTCTTTCCCAAAAGGAACAACACATGGAGGCATGGGTTTTGCAGTGGAACTCATCATTGTTGTAGGTGATTTCAATGTAATTTTGGGGTGGTTGAAACAAGAATTCGGAATCCTTCTCATCTCCTTCTCTAATTCTTCCTATATATTATAAAGAGGGGCATTTTTAAAAGGTTGGACATTTTTGTTTTTCACCCTCCCTTCTTCTCTTTCTAAAAGTGAATTTTTGGAGCTCAAACCTCCCATTCAAACTATAAATGCAATCTTGCCTCTTGGCCATTGTCATGCACTATATCAAATATTTGGAGCAATAGTGTAAGTCTGTGGATGATTTCAACCCTCTCTTATGTTCATTGTATCTTCTTGATCTCTCATTGCAATCTTGGTTATCTGTGTATGGTGGTTGTGTTATCGTTTTAATGGTTTGTGTTTAATTACAAAGCAGGTTTTCAAAATTCCTTTGGTGCATCACCCTTGTTATTTTAGGTCTTAATTCTTGCATCTCCTTAACCCTATCTCCTCAGAAAGTTAGAGTAGGTTTTAGAATAGATCCTCTGTAATATGAATGTGTGCACCTGAACAGAGGAATAGGAACCGACCTTCATCCGGAGATCTCTCCCGATTTGCAAAGTCCCAAACTTTGGGAGAAGCTCCATGTTATGCAATCACATGGATATTCTCAACCCATCGAGTTGCATACATTCAGGGGTGTTGTGATTCCACATCAACAGTTTTGGCATCCCCGGTGGGACAAGTTTGAAGCACCTTACCACTTCACTTCATCAAGTTCAATGTGCTCTTGGTGAAGATTTTAGCATTTGAGGTTATCAAGAACATCTAGCAACTCCATTTGGTCAACAACCCATTCTCTAAGTTACAAAGGTTCCTTCCATCAATTTTCACCCATTCTTCTTTCCACATCTTTCATCATCTGGCTTTCATAAAGTTGTACAATCATGACTTCATTCCCATCTTGGAATTCACACTTGCAGCAACAATAGTGCAGTCCTCCTCCAATGTATTTCTCAACTCCTCTAGATCAGTGTTATGAGAAAATCCAAAATCACTATGGCTACCCCTATGAGTAGTACTAGGATTAGTTTGGCTATGGAACCTGCCAAGAGGGATATGCATGCAGTGAAATCAACTACATGGAGAATGCTGATTTGCAGGAGAAGATTCAAAAAATGGAGGCATGCATGGTATAATCAAGGGCCACAACTTAGATGAAAGTGTTTAGAATTGGCTATAGGGCACCTTGTCCATGGGTCAGCCCTATGCCAAGACATTACAACCAAGAGAGAAGCTTGACTTCATGGTTGAAATTTTGCCTCAACTTGCACAGTGGACCAAGGAAATAGAGGCCTACGAGCTTGGTGCCAGAAAACCTTGTCAATGGGTAAGTCCACCACCTCATATCTTTTCTTTTCCTCTTTCTCAATCAGTATCATTGCAGTAATGTCATGAGTCTAGTTTCTCACTTGCTTCCCCTAGTGTTGAATTCCCTTCTCCATCTTCTAGTCTCCCATCCCATCTTAATTGCTCTCCCTTTTCCCTTCCAAATCCAAGTACCCTCCACAAGATCCAAAAGAATTATGTTCCCCTCCACCACAAATAAATAAAAAATGAGTAGAGACCCCACCCACCACTCCTCCTACTTTCTCAAGTCCATGTTGGGAAGAGACTCAAAACTCTAATCAAGGAGAGAAGTAAGAAGAAGAGCCAAGAAAAGAAGAAATGATTAGAAGCTTGGTGATCTTGGCTCTTAGATTCGGGATTGATAAAATCTCCTTGTTGGAGAAACCCATGGAGGAGGCTGAGGTCAAGCTACAAGTGATGGAAGCTTTAGCTACAAAGCATAAACATAGGAAGAAACAAATACTCTAAATCCAAAAGAGGAGGGGTGCATTCTGGTTATGGAGAAGAACCATACAAGACTGTGAGGTTTCAAGTATAGAGAAGGCCACATAAGAACCTTCAGGTCTTCCTCCCACTTCATCCCCTTCAAGATCTCATGTTGAAGAAGATTCTAAGCTTTCAAGCTCTATGTTCAAGGATGAGGGGAACTATGGTGAGAAAATTACAGATCCGAAGGACACCATAGAGGAGGTCGAGCACACGCAGCAGGGAAATGAGGAGGTAGACTATCTGTGTGACTTGGAGGATTACTTTAATGGAGAGGATCCCATGGAGATCACATCATTTTCTCCTCCCTCATCCACCTTCCAAGCACATGATCATGTTGTCTCGAAGGAGGGCATTCAAGCACGGAATCCTGTATCTCATAGCGGCCCTTTGGAACCAAGGTTGGAGGATCCTAATCTTCCATGTTCTTCTCAAGTGGAGGAAGGAAAAGAACACAAAGACACCATCTCTTCCACATCATTCACCTAGGAAGGTCCGCAGGAAGACTCCATTCTTGGAGTTGAATTTCATAACAATGGGCACATCCATCATATTAGACCTTTCCCAATCAGGTACTTGGCTTCATTGGAGCCAAGGGAGGAGCCAACACTAGTCATGCCCACTTCAAGGCATGAGGATGACTATCAAAGTACCAAGCATCAGCTGTAATTCCTCTTCAACCTGTGTGCAAAGAAACTAAAATAAGTATTTGTCTTGTTTCCAATTGATACCTTGATGATTTGGGTGGATGATTGGCCTCTTGTCAGCTTTTTCATTCATAATAACAGCCACGTTCAAAGCCAAATCATATATATGGCTGCCTATTTTGAGAAAGGGAAGTTTACTTCTCCCTACCAGGTTGTAGGATTATTTTGAGTCCCCTTTGCTTCCGGTTAACATAGAATAGGTAGGTTTTTTTAGCATAATAAGTGCTTGTGCACATCGTCTTGTTGTAGTTTAGGTTTAGGTATCACTATGTAGTTCAATGTGCCTCCAGGTGAATGTTGTAATAGTCCATTTCTAGAACAAGTGAAGTCCTAGGTCATGACAATTTTCTACTCTCAGAAATCTCATATTCAATATTTTCTTATGAAAATTGAGAATGCAGACATAGCGGGAAAGCTCAAGATCACCAAGTGCAAGCAGTCGGGTTTAAGTTTCAAGAACAAGATCAGTATCAGGCTATAATTCATGAATCCATGCCCAATGGATACATTAAGGTCACTAATCACTTCAGCTAGTAGGAAGATGTCCCCGTGAGTAGCCAAATGTTTATCTAATATTTCCCTTGGGAAAAATCTATCAAACAAAACCTTGCACAGGAGAAATGGAAAGGTTGGTTCAGTCGTGTGAGCTCACATTCGATCCCAAAAATCAAGTTACATGCAATCTCAGTAATGGAAATAGTAGGGTTGGAAAATGCATGGCCAATAGAAATGTTGAAGAAAAGCTAACTCGGTAAGTCAAAATTGAGACTAGAGTGAATCGACTCAAAGCAAAGAAATGAGCTATGGAAGCCTCCACGTGTCACCAAAGCACTTTTAAAAGATGCAAAAAGTGGAGACCACGGGATGTGCTCGACCCCCATGTGGATCTCAAAGACATATAGCAGGCTCGTGGATGATGCCAAGTTTCCAACCGCCACAACTTCAAGAGGGAAGGGAGGGGGTAAAGTCTTGGAATCCCGCAGGGTTTCCACATGGAGGTAAGTCCAATCATCAGCAAAAACCTCCACATGTCTCTTCGGCACACTTTTGGTATGGTGCTCAAAAGTGGGGTCCCCAAACGAGCGTAGGCTCTCCACGTGGTCGATACTAAGAAAGGTAGAACCGTTCATTGAAGATTCTAAGCATGGAAGAGCCAAAGCAAAATCCTCCACATGTCAACTCGGTGCACCTTTAAAAGTAAAATCCAAAGGTAGGTCCCCAAACGTGCACTGGCCCTCCATGCATCTAGGGTCTAAAATAGTTAATCCTAAATAGAAGTGACTTAGCTAAAACACAAAGGGAACAAAGCATCATGTTCGCAAATGGTGCTAAGTTTTGGCACATCACATTCCCAAGACCCTAAAAGGCAGCAAAAATCTTAAGAATGCACCTCTACCTTCAAGTGGCCATAACTTTCGACCGAGAGCTCGATTTGAGAAAGAGATGACTTTTGGAAAGATCTTGATGTCTACTACTCAACTACAACTGGATAACTTTAAATTAGTGAGACTAAATTAGCCAAAATTGAAAATATAGTCCACCATTTTTGAGGTTGTCAGGCTTCTCACCTACCACCATAATGAAGTATGGGATTCTTTTCTTGCCCATCAAGGAACAACACATGGAGGCATGGTTTTTGCAGTGGAACCCATAATTGTTGCAGGCAATTTTAATATGATTTTGGGGTGGTTGAAATAAGAACTCAGAATCCTTCTCATCTCCTTCTCTAATTCTTGCCATATATTGTAAGGAGGAAATTTATTAAAAGGTTGAACATTTTTGTATTGTACCCTCCCTTCTTCTCTTTCTGAAAGTGGATTTGTGGAGATCAAACCTCCCATTCAAACTGTAAATGAAATCTTGCCTCTTGGCCATTATAATGCATTGTATCAAATCTTTGGAGCAATAGTATATGTATGTGGATGATTTCAACCCTCTCCTGTGTTCATTGTATCTTGTTGAACTCTCATTGAAATCTTGGTTATCTGCATGCATGGTGGTTTTGTTATCATTTTAATGGTTTGTGTTTAATTTCAAATCAAGTGTTCAACATTCCTTTGGTGCATCACCCTTGTTAGTTTAGGTCTTATTTCTTGCATCTCCTTTACCCTGTCTCTTTGGCAAGTTAGAGTAGGTTTTATAATAGATCCTATGTAATATGAATGTGTGCACCTAAACAGAGGAATAGGAACTGGCCTTCATCCAGAGAGATCTCTCGATTCGTAAATTCCCACACTTTGGGAGAAGCTCCATAGTATGCAATCACACAGAGTTTCAAACCATTGCATTACGAGACATTTAGGGGTGCTATGATTCCACATCAACAAAACCATAGAACTAAATCGAGATACGAGTTATCCAAATAACTAAGAGTTATTGTGGATAGCAAAGAACCTCACCAATAAACAAAGATATGTATCATGCACACTTCAGTCTATCTTTCAAGTCTTATTTCTCAACCATAGCTAGGAATTTTTCCCTATCCCAACCACTAATTTCTCGACCAATGAGAATGAGGAAAGTGTGGGACACCAAGAAAACACAACATCTTATTTCGTTCGTGAAAACTTGTTATAGGATGGCCTCTTTTCAAAATGTGAAAAATAGTAGCTAGCTGAACTGCTTTTACTTAAAAATATTGTTTTGAATTATCTTAATTAATTGAGAGGTAATTGTCCCTCCATTCGCTACAACTATTCTTTCAGTTTTCTTGTGCTCTTAAAATTATTTTACATACCTAATATGTAAACAATCATCTCGCATTTTTCCATCTCGCGACATTCTTCTCGACGCCATCTATAATTATATTTTCATATATGTTAGGAATCATTTTATCTAGTGCTCATTTATTCATGTTAATTTGTAAAGTGATTTGTAATGACACGAGCATATTTGTGAGTTACTATAATAACTCATGGATATAGGAAATTAGTAAGATATTTAGTTGAGTTAGTTTCCTATATTCTAGGGAAACTTCAACCTATATATTAGGTTATTGTATTGTGTGAAATATATGCCGAACATAAATATAATATTATTGTGTTAAATATGTCCACCTATGTCATTTGGTATCGTGAGTGAAATTCATCCCGAGCATGATGATTTTTAAGAATTAGAAAGGAGAAATGGCATGAAATTTGAATTCCTCCAAGTCATAAAAGATTACAGCTTCTGCAAGAAAAGGCGTATGGATGCTCATGAAGTTGTAGATGTAAGCACATTAGATTCTCACAATAATATCGAGTGAAAAGATTGTCTAGACAAATCATAGTTGTGGTCGAATAATATAAGAGCACACTCATCATTGGACTACTCCATGAACTATCAATAGCATCTCCTTCATGGCATATCTTGTATGTACATTGGAGGTTGTACATCCTTGCATGATTATCTAGGTTCGAAAGAGGGTTTAAAACCCGCAAGTGAGGATCACAAGGGACGATGTGCACATTAACGGACATGTGAACGAAAAACGTGAAGAGATCTCGGGATGAGTGAGCATCAACTGAATGTACATGTAAATATTTGAAACATGGGCATAACCTAATTAATCCATAAAACTCTCCTCTATCTCATAGATCAAATGGGGTGTACATATAAGAGGTGTTGAGTAACCCCTAGTGCTACAATCATGACAACTCGAGTAGAGAGGGGGAGTTACATTCCCAGAATATAAGTGTAACTCCTAATGATGCATATGATGCACTGACATGCTGATGCACTAACATGTAAGAGAATCTCATAATGACCCCTAAATGACACATGGACCTATGATCTCACCTAAGTGAGATGACTCACCTGATGATGTGGAAAATAATACACACCAACACCCCCCCTTCATCGTAACTTAGGATGAGGTGGCAAGTCAGAAATGAGAAATGGGTCCCAACACAAGGCTTGATGAGGTACCCATGCACAAGAAAAAGGTCCCAAGCAATGAAGGAAAACCCAATGGGAAAAACATCCACCACAAGAGAACAAAACACTCTCTAATCTAAGAAAGATGCCAAATATGGGTCCCAGCTCTAGACGAGCCTGAAAAGGTACCCATGTATAAAGAGGCAATCTCTCATAAAGAAGAAGAAGAGAGAAGAAGAGGGAGATGAGAGGAATGCAGAAGATGCCATGGATGGATATGAACTCTGCAGCTCTAAGAAGTCTCCCAGAAGAATGTCGATGACGAGATCCTCTGCCTCTGGACTGAAGAAGAGCCACCCGCAACGAACTGTGTGCCTACCCTTAGGAAGGACAAAAATGACATGTTGGAAGTCCACCCACTCCACAAAGGAAACTGAAGGTAGCAACACGAAGAACTCTAAGTCTAGTGCACGAAAGTGTGACATAGGTCTAGCGAGTGAGTGCCAAGGAACCGAAGGTAATGCCACGTGTGTAGAACTATCAGAGTGAAAAAGAGGAACACCCAGAAAGGATGTCCAAGTGATGTGAAGGGAACAAAACATCCTCCACAATAGAAAAGGGATCCACAACTGAGGGTGGATCAATGAAGGTCTCCGAAAAAGTGGAAGTGGTAAGAGTCCCAGAATGGGCACTCCCAACAATGGAGATGATGAACTCCTCTGAAAAACCTATAGATGGATGAGGGACCTATAGTGCATCATGAGTAGAATCTACAAAAAGATGACTAAGGTCAGGTAGATACTTGTCCCAATGAGGGGGCTCAACAAATAGAAGAGTGATGTTAGATAGGTATGAGTCATCCAATGAAGGCAGAGGATTGGAAGGGGCCTCACACACTGGAAGTGGAAAGGAGGTGGGTGTGATGATGGTATGAGGTGAGTAGAATAATTCTCGATATCTCGATGAGATGTGGGGTGACAACACTCTGGGAATAGTGAGAGAAAGAGGAGAAGAGTCCTCTATAGTACTCTCGACATCAGAACTGGGTGCACAATCCTCGTCATCAGAAGTAGAACCAAATGAGTCTATGTCAATAGAACTGTCATCACATGAAGAAGAGGAGACAACTAAATCAAAGTAGCAACAACAATGGCGGCAGATATGAAGGGTCTCCATAGAGGGACCAAGAATGCTCCGGACATGGTGAGGTGGATCTGAGTGTGCCATGTGAAACCGAGAGAGAGAGAGACATGCATCATCATGTGACCAAATACATGGTTTTAAGTGTCAAGAAGTCCTCCGATGATGATAATCAGGTGGAGTGCAGGAAC
The DNA here is from genome assembly GCA_018340775.1 of Taxus wallichiana var. yunnanensis. Lineage (NCBI taxonomy): Eukaryota > Viridiplantae > Streptophyta > Pinopsida > Cupressales > Taxaceae > Taxus > Taxus wallichiana. Next base: position 480,224,637 of record CM031239.1, read on the forward strand.
TTGCCCAAGCAAGAAGGGAAAATGACCCTCATGGGTGAAGTAACGTTCCATGGAAGCATGCCAAATTGAATAGTTCCCTCTCCCGGTGAGAAGTAGCCAGAGGTTGTAAGGAAATCCTACAATGCTCAAGTCTAGAAAGAGCACTCTCCATGATGAAAAAATGCAAGATGCAAGGTGCATGAAAGCAAGACGTTGGACTCGGTTGATAATGCGTCTGCGTGCGAAAACCCAAGAGTACAATCAACCCCCCAAAATGCGGCACTTTATAAAAGTAGTGCATTTACAAAATTGATAATTCCATCATGTAGAATGTGAAAAAACATGCAACTTTGACTAAAGAAGTGCTCAGATCCAAGCAACGAGTCAAAAGTTATAGCACAAAACAATTCCCACAACTGATGAGAAAATGCAATAAATGTTGCAAACACATTAAAAAAGTTCCCGAAATGGGTGCAAAGGGTATCGTGTGGGTACCGTTGGAAACAACATGGAATTTTAGCTAGGGTTTGTTTTAACTGCAAGGGGGATTAGCCTCTTTCCAACCCCGGACCTCGCCCTCCATCTTCGACGCTCGTAGGAGGGTGAACAATACAAGCAAAAAACCCAAATTACAATGCCAATACTGAATGTTTTAATTTTTAACACCCTAAAACATTAAAAAAGAATGTAAGGGCCCATGTTTGAAGTGGCCAATGCCACATGGAGGAGCTGGAGGAGAGCCCATGTGGAGGTGCTATAGAAGGTTGTCAAAAACGTAGGTTGAAGGCTGGAAATGCCACGTGGAGTGAGGATTGTGTGTTACAGGTCTGGTTGACATTACCAGCCAGCAAAAAATAGTGACCAATACAACGGTTACATAAAATAATTTCCAACTATGTGTCAATGGTAATCAAGGTCCACGTGCCAAGGAAGAGGGTTGTGTGGAATGCCAAAAAGGAACGTGGCGAGTTGTTGGGAGGTGCGTAGGTCCGAAATGCCAAGGGCAGGAAGGATCTATGTGTGGCAATCACTAGAAAACCTGAATGATGAGCAAAAGACCATGGAATGGGTCTCGAGGGCAGCAATGAACCAGTCAAGCTAGTTAAGTAGCATAGTCACATTAGCAACAACGAACCAAAAGGTTAAGCAAACATGATTTTAAATGCAACTAGCCTTTTCAATGCACATCAGTAAGCGACAGAGGCGTGAGTAAGAGTTTCTAGCATGGAAGTTGATCTGAACGGTGCCAAGGTAACAATTTTCAACCTGCAAATGAAGCACGAGGAGAAAAAATCATATTACCAATGTGCAGGGTGAAACACGACGAGATCAATGCATGAACAATGTAGAGTTGAATGGAGATCCAATACAGATTCAAACCATCGAACCAATGCAAGATCCCAAAAATGGAGCTAGGGAGCAAGAACCGAATTAGGAGCCAATGAGCAATGCAGAGTATACATGAATGAAGTGAGTAGGTCGAGCATGCACCAGTCGTGGAATGTTTTTACATTGACTTGACATCAACCAATGCAAAGGAAAATGACCATGGAAAATAAAACCCAAGCAGAACCTTCATAAGAAAAACAACTTCAGGCTGACTGCAATCAGATAGCGAATAATCGAGCTCCTCCAATGAACACCTACAAACTAATTAAGTACCATCTTCCTAGAAGGCTACGAATACCCAAAAACATGAACAAAGAACCCCAACAAGAGATCTAAAAGCCCCAAAATCAATGCAATGAATGCACAGTAGGAATAACCATTACGACACACACACAATAACCTAAAGATCATGCCGAATTTGGGAAACGCATGAGAAATGCCGATGAGTGTACAAATCCACAAGATCCACTCTGAGACCATGAAAGAGGGTTTAAAACCCACAAGCAAGGATCACGAGGGACAATATGCACATCAATAGACATGTGAACGGTAGCATGAAGAGATCTCGGGAGGAGTGAGCATCAACTAAATGTGCATGCAAATATTTGAAACACGGGTAGAACTTGGTTAAGCCATAAAACTCTCCTCTATCTCATAGATCAAATGGGGTGTACATATAAGAGGTGTTGAGTAACCCCCAATGCTGCAATCATGACAAATTGAGTAGAGAGGGGGAGTTACATTCCCAAAATAGAAGTGTAACTCCCAATGACGCATATGACACACTGACACGTAAGAGAATCTCATAATGACCCCTAAATGACACATGGACCTATGATCTCACCTAAGTGAGATGACTCACCTAATGATGTGGAAAATAACACACACCAACATGTTATAATAGTGTGTAAGTTCATTTTTATTTCCTTTTCAATTAGAAAGTTCATTATAATTACATATTCAATCGGGTAGATTGCATGTATTGTCAAGATGTCTCTCTCAGTAAGTAATCTGAAGTAAAAAACATCAAACACATGTACTAGTGCGGACCTGTAATAATCTATTTAATTTTATAATTGATTAACCTACGAAGAGGAAAAGTGAAATTTGTGGTGAGTTTCTCAATCTTTCCCCAGCATATATCGACCCTTGATTATTGCCTACTAGATCTTGGTCTCCACCGCAACTCTTTACCTCACAAATCTTGGTGCATTGATCTTTATTCCATAGCATGCCAAGAACAGAGATCTCATGGTTTCAAAAGATAATATGGTATATATAAGTAACATGTGTCATTGTTTATGTCCCACATTTCAAAGAGTGTTTGCATGTATTTTGTCATGTCAATCATAGGTCTATGTCGGTCATGGAAAAAAATTATTTGTTAATATCCATTAGTTTTTGTTTTTGTTTTTGTTTTTGTTTTTGTTTTTGTTTTTGTTATTAAACTCCTTTACCATATTAATGTTGTGTCTAAAGTGACTAAGTCTTTAGGTGCTAAGTCTTGTCCTTAGTATTTCATAGCTTTAATAAATGGTGTGTGATTTAGTTAAAAGTGTCATAGTAAAAAGTAATATACAAATAGTCAAATTTGGCAATGTTTTTGTGTAAAAGCCTAAATAAGGCCTATTAGAGCATATAAGGGTCATATTGTGTAAATAAGGTAATTGATGCCATAAAAGGATGAAAGGATTGTTCTTATCCATACTCCCGTGGTTGGTTTAGGTGAGTTTTATTGATGTTTTAAGTATGGACTCTTGTTGAGTCACAGATAGGGGTTGTTGCTTGTTTGTAGGAAGGTGGTTTTCTTCATACTATAGTAAGAAGAACTCCATGAAATGATGTAGTACATGTATGGGAGGAAAAAAACATGATGTAATGGATGGAAGGAATAATGAATACAAGATATGATTGAAATATGCCGGATTCAAAGACTTAAATGTATGTTTTATTATTGTTTTTAAGCTCATTATATAGGACCCTATCTCATGAAGCAATGAAGGAGTTTGATAGTCAATCAGTATGAGATTATTTTTAAAAACTCAAGCATGGAGGATTTTCACAAAGGTATATGGAGTATCATCAATTTTTATAGCCGTTAAAGAAAAGTATAACTACCTTTAGATTGATATTTTGCCACTCAAGCCCTTAACTAGGGAAAGAAGTATATTGAATTCTAGCCATCAAATTTGGATGAAAATTTAGGAGCTCTGTCTAGATGAAACCTAGAATCCTGTCAAGTTTTATTTTATAACTCACACGTTTGGATTATTTTCACTACTTTTACCAGTCTTAGATGTACATAATAGTGGAAAGGGAGAAATTGAGTGCATGCAAGTCTTAGTGAAGGATTCAAGATTCCAAATTCAATAAGTATCATTTGGAAGGAATTTTAGAGGTGTTAATATCATCTTCCATGTATGATTAGCCCCACAAGCTTCACTGTTATAATCACAGGATCTCAAAAGACCTAAATAGGCCCAAACAAGCCCTAGGGACAGTCAAAGAAGTATTATTTCATATAAAGGATTAGGCTGTGTAAGTTGTACTTATGTTAGGGCTCCATAAATGGTTCTTGAATAAATCAAGAGAAATAGAGGTTATCTTAGGAATACTTTATATTCACTTGTCATTTGTATATAAGGAAGGCTACTTGGCAACAAGCTAGTTTGAAGGAGCCAAGTACAAATAGAAGGATTGGACTGAGTTTGAAGGTTTAGTTACATCATAGCAAGTCGACTAAGCATTTCATGGGTGTTGAGAATGGATCAAATCCCAAAGTACGATTTGGATTATTACGCACTTATAGCCTATTAGGCCATTCAAGAGAAGGGTGGTGATATGGAGAAGACAATAGATGAAATAAGGAAAAGGGGTAAGAATTAGCATTGACAACATAAGAATAGTGTTAGAAGGATGGTGGAGTGTTCAGAGTAGGGTATTAGCTTGATGGAGCTATGTTGGAGTTTGTATATAATGGATGAGAAGGAAAAGAGTGAGAGGTGAAGTTTTTTAAGTGGAGTGAATGTTAAAGAAGTACAACATGGACAATAGAGAGTGAGGAAAACTATAAGGTATAGGATAGGGAAGAAGTGTAATCATGTCATGATGAGATCATAAATAATCGAGATGTTAAGTGGAGGCCAAGACAGAGGTTAAATTGCTAGTGGAGGATTAAGGAAGAAGTGTAATGTTGTTAAAGTGGGAGGATGACAAGGTTTAGACAAATTACAGTGACATAAAGGTGATCAGTGAAACAGAAGGGTAGATTGGTCAATTCAAGTCAATGTATGAATTTCAGGTATTCTTTACATATGCAAGATTAAGACTCAAATATTGAAATGTGCCTATAATAGACCTTATATATACCAATAAAGCATGATCCTCATGCAAGGGTATTACATGATGGTGATTTAAAGAGACATGCATGTGACCTACAAGGTGGAACTAGTAGCATGAAGAATAGCCTTGCACCATCTCCTTATCCAAAAATAGACCTTATTTGAACTGTAAATCTTAATGTTTCAATCTTATCTTTAAAACCTTTCTTGGCCACCAATCCAAGTCTATATTTATATCCGCATCCTAAAATTGGCTAAGTGTTTGGTTTGTCTCTAGTACACATTCCTATCTCGACTTCAATGCACAAACCCTTTTCTCCTCACACGTGTGTCCTCATGCGCCTTTCTTCTATAACACCTCTTGTGTGTGTGCTAACCTCTGTTTACGAGGGACTTAGTCATTTTCCATGCTCAACACAATTTCATAGAATTGAAAAGTTTTCTTGGATTCACACACTTCTATTGTAGGTTCATTTTTTTATCACACATATCATGGAATCTTAGTTAGATAACATATGTAAAATACAAATTTGATTAGACTCATGTGCAACATCATACTTTTTAGGATCTAAAACATCTCTCATGTGTAACACTTGATCTCACAATGCCTATCATTTTGCATTCATTTAAATAGACACTTAGTACAAAACTTATGCAAAAAGTAAATTAAGTCACATACAATTCAGATAAATTTATTGACATGGTTTAAAGGAAGTCCTTAGGTATGAGAGAATTGTATTCCATTTTAAAAAAATTTAAGAAATTATGCCACTAAATCTTAGTAATGAATATATTCATTCATTCTTATTACAATCCTCTTATGTTTCTGAAGACATAATGGAAGTTGGACAATATGCACCATGTGAAGTAGATTATTTACGTATAAAAATTCCATCTCATAATAATTTACAAGAAGGGAGAGGACAATAATTTTGGAGACTACCTTTGTATTCCTTATATTCATGAGATAATAATCATAATAATAGATATGCATAGCCACATCTTTACATATTGGGTATCCCTCTCCTCAACTAATAAGAATGTCACAGACACCTATATTTCTATTTTAGAAGGTGAATAAGGTTATGATTTTTACTAGGATGAATATGTTTTCTAGATGTGTGTCTATCTCTATGTACCTAATGTTTCAAATTTTTAGAGACTCATTTGGGAGGTTCACTATGCCAAGACATCAAGCCACTTCAGAATTACAAAGACTAGATAGTCATATTGTAGAAACATTTCTACTAGATGTGAATAGGCATAGATGTGGAGTGTTTCCTTAAGCCTTACATTCCTCGTTTCATTGTAAATCCCATGACCAAGAAGCTAGGATTCTGACACCTATACTAGTTCCATCTATACCATCGAATCCATCAACATTGATTACTCAATTAGGTTACCTTGGATTAAGAGTTAAAATAATATAATATTTATTATAAAGGATAGATTTCTGAAGATGGTCATCATCATCATGGTTCCTTGAGAGAAATAAATGAGTATAATTGACATTAGACAAGTTTTATTTTTCATGTTTTAGTTCACTTTGGACTCATAATATCTATCGCATTTCTTTGGGATCCTCACTCTACATGTCATTTATGGAATCCATTTGTGGGAATCGATGGGTATGTAATCACTCGGGATTTTTTTAGTGGCAAATATTCATAATTTAGTGAATATTCCATTTTTGAAAAATTTGAAAAGGAAATTTTTTGAGTAGGTCGATGTCTTTAGATTCGCCTAAAATTTCTAGTATAAATTTTTTTAGGGGTCGGCTTTGCCTACCGTTGAAAACTACTCCTATATAAACCTAGGTAATTCACCTAGTAGTATACTAGTAACTTATTGAGGTACCATCCAAATTACTTGTAAATTACAAGCGTAACAAGTGTGGATCAAAGTCTCGGATCTGGTCAGTAGCATACTTGAATAGAAAGTGTCACTAACGTGTCACAAGGAATATTTTCATTTCAATATGGGTGACAATATAGTGTTACTGACGTGAAACAAGAGAAGGTGTTGATTTATGACAAGAGGGTTGTTGACACGTGAAAATGAAGGTTACATGTGGGCAAAAAAAGAGTGTTGTTGATGAGCGACAAGGGGGTTGCAGACGGTAGAAAAAATGAAGCATTTTTTTGGTGTCATGTGACAAAACGGTTTGTTGTCACATGACAACAAGCCTTTCTATCGTAAAATAACAAGCAAACCTTCTTGTTTCCAACACCAAAAAATGTTGAGTGCTCCCCCTTAAGAAAATGATAGGAAAAAAATTGACTCTGAAATCTAGGAAAATTTTCCTTTCCACCGAAATTGGTTCGAGGTATATTTTTTGGGGATTTTCCACCTCCAATTTATCAAATGCTTCTTAAAATGAACCCTGGAAATCAGATTGGTTAATGATGCTTTATACTTAGACATATGGAAAAATACAAGTGTTCAATAACAATCTAGTTCATATTCTACATATGTACAACTACGTGCATTCTTGCTCTTAGGATATGACTTGATTTACATCTAACATGCTTATAATAGAGCTATCTATTGTTTTATGCCTCCAACTAAGATACTCATAGGTCTATACACACTCTAAGAAGCATAGCCCATTCCAAACATGTTTTGGGTTCCAATTATCAACACCTCTAGATATCTCCTATTGCGTATTAGATTAGTGGCACTCATTCGTGCACATAGGAAAGGGAAGAAAATAAAGTGCATAAGTTTCTACAACACATTAAAATATTTTCATTAGTAGGTTCAATAAATATTTTTTTACTCCTAATAAAGTATGAAGAGTACCATAACATACACAACACATGTCATGCATTATAATTGGTGATGAATTATAGTTGCATCTTTAGCGAAATGCTTTATAAGTGTTCACATGCAATAATCAAGCATCTATGTTATGGTACCTAAACCAAAAGTATTTACATAATTAGTGATAATGTCTTTGTTCTTGATATTTCTCCATACTTTTGCATGCACCCAATATGCAATCTAAAACTCCTTCACAATTTCTCACCTCAACTTCTTGAGATAGTAGTGATACAACATCCTTCTGGTCCATATCCCAAAAATGTGCATCCCACAAATAAGGATTAGATTTTGCGGTGATGGACACGTGCACCCACCATGGTACACCTCAATTATTTTGAGTAGTCAAGGTTGGTATTATATTGATCAAGCTAAGTGGTATAACCTTTATCAACTTTAAGTTCAGTTCATACAACTCCACAAGAACACAATGGAGACATTTTTTTCTTCAAGAAAAAGTTAATGATCATCGCACAACCATGTACATTTCTCCCTTACGCATTTACACAATCTATGTACCTCTCTTTATAGACTTATATTTTATCTATGTTTGATAGATCATAGTTCCTACACAAGTCTCGTAGTATCTCAATACACCATTGTTGTACTTCACAAAATACTTGCACAACACTATTCTTTTGCACATGGCCTCTTAGAACCTTGTAACATCTCATGTCCCACATACAGCTTGCATTTCACATTAACCATGTGTCACCTTTAGGGAATAATTTCACACATGAAACACAAAGCACATAGCAATAGCTTTTGCACATCAACCATGTGTCATCCCTTATTCCATGACTTGCGATGTAGAACTTTAAATTTTTGTGGCATGTCAAAGATTCTCTCAAAATAACCACACGACATGAAGTCAAGTGCCACATCTAGAAAAATTCCAAATGTCACTTTACCTAGAAAATGAAATGAGATTCAATTGTTTCACTTTGTACCACCATCATTTGTAATTGTGTTATAGTAATATTGTGTGTGTGTGTGTGTGTATCATACTCAATTGTTGAATATTTATAATTAGATTCTAAGTTGAATATCTTAAATGATCAAAGAACTCTTAAAAGGGTACTCAAAACGGTTTGGATTTTGTCTTGATACAAGTATGAATATAAGAACTTATGGGGATCTCGAGGACCTGTCCTAGTCTATTTGGTCTCTTAAGAGAAAAATTGTAAAATTGATATAGGAAGAGTTGGGCTAAGAGTTGAGTCTTAAAAGTTTGCAAGCATGCTCGGATGGAAAAAATGAACTAAATAATCTTACGTGCACATATCCTATTCAACTCTGCATAGACATACCATGTCACTTTATTCAACTCTACATAGACATACCATGCACACACACAACCTCATAAGGTGAAATAAAATTTATGCAACTCTCGGTTCACGCCACTCCACAAGATTATCCCCGTGTATAATCCATCATCCCACTACTGTCCCCATGTAGAGTGTAAACTAGCATATTCTCCATTCAACTTGGTCTTTCCATTAGGCCTCCATAATGTAAAGAAACACCTCGATTTCCCTCACTAGTGTACCTTAGTACTTGGTTCCTCCCTAAGCACCTTACGAGCATGGCCTACTAACACGTGTAAAGACACTCTTCATTTCTCATCTAACCATCTTATAAGTCCCGTGTTCCCGCTTATCACAAGTAACATTTGTTGTATCAATCACAGATTATGAATCATCCCACTAAATCACTCCTTCCTTTGACAGCCCAACACCTCGGGATCCCCGATGGTGCGCACATAAAAAAAAATTGTCCTCTTCACTCAAAGGTTCTACATAAAACGCAACCTTTCCATATATCAAAGGGATGATTACACACTCCTCCTTATTTTCAAAGATGATATAACCTTTATTAAAGTGTAGATCAACGTTATTTTCATAACACCGGGGTTCCTATGTAATATTGGAAAACTATCTGCTTCTACGAGCGCTAAGACCTTAAAATCACCAATAAACTCAGCCCCCTAAATTTTCATAGTGGCATCTTTCAAAATCCAACACATATGGCTTTATTCTTGTTTGCCATGAATAGTACATTCGAAGATGGCTGCGATGGTGGTATCTCCATTTGTAGCCACATGTCCAAAATGAGTACATTTACTTCCATACCCGTATCAATCAAAATGTTACTTACAAGCCAACCATTGACATCTACATTCAACGTGATATCTTTATCATAATCAATACTATAAGGAGGCAAGTTAGCATGCCAATATCTATCTCATGCACTCTCACTCAACACATATTAATTTTTCTCTAGCCATTCCCCTAACAATAGAATGATTTTCTCTTGGCACAACAACTTACAAACATCCTTAAGGTCATCCACATCTATTTTGGGTAGAAAAGTTGCATTTGTCTACTCCAATTTCCATGACTTCTCCTTCAAGCATTGTATCTCACCTTGCAAATTTCCAATAACCTCTATCGATTCTGATACACTTTCTTCTTATGTATAGGGTTGAGATACTTTACATTGATAACATCCTTCTTTGTAATAGCAAGATTCTATTTAGGAACATCATGGACATGTGTATCTTCAACGTGAGTAGTAAAAACGATGGGTAGCATGTCAGGATTAGGTGCTAATGTGGGAATCCACCGATCTCCCGTCATGCATTGTACTTCTTATCTTTCTTGTGTTGCTTACACATATGCTCATATAATTCTAGGTACTCTTCATACGATTATTCTTTACGTACCATGATAAAACTGTGTTTTGGAGGCATCTGTACCTATATTGATCGGTTGATCCGTAATCAGTATCATGTTCCATGAGGAAAATCACTCCTTCCTCCACCACAACCATGACATCTTAATCCTTCACCGTATCCTCAACCCTGACCACCTCCATAAGAGAGCCCTTCATTATTATTTTTATTATATCCATGACTATAACCTTGCTCCTTGGAATTGTTTGCAACACTTGTTTATCACACACCCATATCAATTGCTTCATGAATTTGATCAATCAACCTATAGTTCTTTGTGTCATGAGTGTGTGATTTTTAAATATTACATTAATTGGACATGTTCTTTCTGATAAGACGTTGCGAAAGAAAGGACACCTAATTAAATCATGATTTAAATGACATATTTCACAATCCAATAGAATGGTGTGCACCAATATACGAGGTAAACTATCCTTAGTATGAACTTCTACTTTACAATTTATACACCACATTCCACTTTGCATCTCATGTGTTGAAATAGGTTATAATTTTTCTAACTCCTTAGCCATAAAAGCAATCTGCACCTCCAAGAAGGAGCTTACTCCAATGTCCACACTCCCAATGGCCACAATGCATATAGTTGCCTCAAAAGCCTCACGTAAATCAGAAAAGTTTTTTGTGAGAGTGCCCTCCTAAATGGAGTTATCAAACCACTAACAAACCATTGTGCATGCTGAATAGGATGGATATCATAGGATAACTTTGATAACAGAGTCTTAAAATGGGCATCATATTCCCTTACACTTTTAGCCATGCCCTACTTGATATCCTTCAAATGATAATGCTCTTCTGCTCAAATTTGGGAATATGGAATTCCATCAACAAGGCATCATGAAGTGCCTCCTAATTCAAAAAAATTATAATTTGGATCAAACTTCCCATACCAACTATGTGTGTGCTCCTATAATGTAGTTACAAACTAACTTGCTTTGCACTCTAGAGTTGTAATCCCCTTAGCACACTATAGTATTTCACACATATGAATGTTATCCACATAATCTTTAATGCCTCCATACTCTAGGAGATGAAGGGACATCTCATAATAAACCTGTTGGGGTTGGTGCTGACCTTGACCACCCGGTCTAGATCTTGTATTTCCTCTTGTGTTCGCTCGACCTCCATAACCACCAAATCTACTAGATCCCAAACCTCCTGATCCTCCTGATCCTCCTCCCATGGTGGGTATTGGACTAGAGTATGTATTGCCTTGTGTACCAACTATTGTGCTAAATTTAACTCCCATAGTCTATGAAGTTGTGCTACTTCTAGATGTGTTCCCAAGGTTCTACGTGCCCATACTCAGTCCTAATGATGCGCTAGAAATTATGCCTCAAATCTACCCTAACAAGGATGTTGTCTCCTGTGACACCATAAATGATTGTGTTGATTAACTTACTCATGTATTTAAAGGAAAATGATATCTAACTACTGGTACTCTATCACCATTGCTAACCTGATTATTAGTAAAATTTTCAAGGACTAGAGCACCAATCGCAAGGGAAAGGTTGTCGGTGGGATCATATGTACACCTATAGACCTTACTATTTTTTCTTCCGACATTCTCTCATCGAAGTCGATCAAGATTCTCTCCCGCTCTTGCCTAAATAGGGGAGTACCAACTACTCAAGTTCAATGTCCTCTACATGAACCTTGAATCATTCACACATCACCTACCTCCAAAACTCCATATATTCCTCAGTGTTGCACTTCTTCACTAATTCCCTCTTCCACGTTTCATTATACATAAGCTACATTTCTTCTCTTTCTTTTTCTACCATAGGATCCATCATCTTTCACCACACCTGCCCCTACCCCATGCATGGTGGTAGTTTAGCTAGCCATAGGTTTCTCTTCAAAATCCAGAGTTACCATCAAGATCTTAATTGCTAAAGGGATAACATGCAGAAAAGATCCTCTAGGCTCATGCAAAAACTAGAACTCAGCTACCTCTAGACAGGAATAAGTAGACACAACGTACTCCAATATATAGCTATTCAAGACACTACTCCATAGTGATCTACATCACATGTCCAAGTCAAATCAGCATCATGCAAATTATGATAATCTTCCTACGTCCAAACAAGATTTCTATACCTCCAATTCCTCTTTAATGCATATCCTACCAACCATTCATACAACTCTACGAGAAAACAGGAAAGAAGGTCTCATAAATTTCATGGTACATATTCTTCTCAACTCACAAGTGAGCATTAAATTCAGGCCTAGTTTTGTATCTTTGCATGAACTCATCCTTCAACTTATCTACCCAGCTTTCAACAATGTCCAAATTTATCTGATATTTTTCCATCATGCACCATCCTTACAGCAACTTCAAAAATAGGTCCCAAAACAACAAAAATGTAGTCTTATTTTACCCACAACGTGACCCAAAGTGCACTTTGGCACATCACCTAGGTATACTAGAGCACTCACCCGAAGTGCACAAGGGTACCAGGACCCTCTTTTATGTGAGATCTATCAAGGAGTTAGAATGATTGTACAAAGATTCTAGATCCTTAACAAACATGCAAGTATATTACAGAATATAAACTAGATCTAGATCTTAACTACTATGAATCAAGAATCAAACAAGAACTAGAATCAGATTTACCACATAAGATCCAATATTATAGATTTCTATAGCCAATATCCACTCACAAAGATCCATCATATTAATAATTGTAACACTCAAAAGTTAAATATATACATAATAATGTCACAATGAGTCATACGCACACATACTCCAGCAGCATAACTCTACTACAAAAAGCAAAGTGGGGACCTTTCCCTTCACTTGACCATGCATCCTCAAAATAGGTTGCATGCTAATAATAACCATGTGCCACTACAAGCTAACTACAAAATCATGAAATTTTTCCTAATAATAGATCTACTACATTTAACTCTTAGTTCAGATCCTATTATTAGCTAGAACTATGCATGTCGCTTGGTTGTCTCTGATGTATGTGCATCATTAAGTGGTCATATAGGTTTCATGTCTTGGAATGATGTCTAGATTGTTTAAGGAACAAGTGTTATCATTTTTCCTTCGAAGTTTAGTATTCAAATAGTCAAATTTGGTAATGGTGTGCATAAAATCCTAAATAAGGCCTATTAGAGCATATAAGGGTCAAATTGTGTAAATAAGGCCATATATGCCATAAAAGGATGAAAGGACTATTCTTATCCATACTCTTAGGTTGGTTTAGGTTATTTTTAGTTATGTTCTAAGTATGGACTCTTGTTGAGTCAAAGATAGGGGTTGTTGCTTGTTTGTAGGAAGGTGATTTTCTTCATACCATAGTAGAAGCACTTCATGAAATGTTGTAGTACATGTATGGGAGGAAAAACAACATGATGTAATGGACTAAAGGAAGAATGAATACAAGATGTGATTGAAATACACAGATCTAGAGACTTAAATGTATGTTTTATTATTATTTTCAAGCTCATTATAGATGACCATGTCCCATACATCAATGGAGGAGTTTGACATTCAAATGTAGGAGGTTATTTTTAAGACTATGAAGCATGGATTAGGTGCATAGACTAATATGGAGCATCATAAAAAAATTATAGCCCTTGTAGACAAGTATAACTACCTATAGAATGATATTTTACCTCTTGGGCCCTTAACTAGGACAAGAAGTATCTCGAATTCTAGCCATCAAATTTGGATGAAAATTTAGGAGGAGCTTTGTCTAGATGAAACCTAAAATCTTGTCAAGTTTCATTTTATAACTCACACATGTGGTTTATTTGCACTAATTTTACTAGTCCTAGTTATACATAATAGTGTAAAGGAGGAAATTGAGTACATGAAAGTGTCATTCAAGGATTCAAGCTTCCAAATTCAACAAGTATCATTTGTAAGGAATTTTAAAGGTGTTTGTATCATATTCTAAGTATGATTACCCCACAAGATTCACTCTCATACTCACAGGCTCTTAAAAAACCTAAATAGGCCCAAACAAGCCCTAGGATAGTTAAAGAAGTATTATTTTGTACAAAGGAGTAAGTTGTGTAAGTTGGAATTAGGTTAGTTATCCATAAATGGTAACTGAATCAATCATGAGAAAGAGAGGTTATCTCATAAATACTTGAGATTCACTATCATTTTTATATAAGGAAGGCTACGAGACAATAAGCTAGTTTAAAGGAACCAATTATAAATAGAAGGATTAAGCTGAGTTTGAAGGTTTAGACACATCATAACAAGTCAGACTAAGCATTTCATGGGTGTTGAGAATGGATCAAATCCCTAAGTACAATATTGGGCTTATTGAGTACTTATAGCCTATTAGGCCATTTAAGAGAAGGGTGGTGATATGGAGAAGACAACATATGAAATAAGGAACAGGGGTAAGAATTAGCATTGCAAACACAAGAATGGTGTTAGAAGGATGGAAGAGTGTTCATGAGTAGGGTATTAGATTGATGGAGCTATGTTGGTTTTTATGCAATGGATGAGATGGCAAAGAGTTATATGTGAAGTGTTTTTAAGTGGAGTGAATGCTACGAATATAACAGGACGATAGAGAGTGAGGACAACTATAAGGTATAGGAAAGGGAAGAAGTGTAATCATATCATGATGAGCTTATAACAAATCGAGTTTCTAAGTGGAGGCCAAGAAAAGAGGTTAAATTGTTAGTGGAGGATTAAGAAAGAATTGTAGTGTTGTTAGAGTGGGAGGAGGACAAGGTTTAGACATAGTATAGTGACATAAAGGTGACTGTGACACAACATGGTAGATTGGTCAATTCAAGTCAAGGTATGAATTTTAGGTATTCTTTAAATATTCAGGATTAAGACTCCAATATTTAAATACACCTATAATATACCTTATCTTTACCAAAAATCATGATCCTCAAGAAAGGGTATGACAGGATGGTGATGTAGAAGAGCCATGCATGTGACCTAAAAAGTGGAACTAGTAGCATGAAGAAGACCCTTGGACCATTTTGGTATCAGAGCCTAATTTAAAGGCTATAAAGGAAATTAGAGAACTATGATGGCACAACTGCACTCAAGGATGCAAACCAAGCAGAAATATTTCTTAGAGAGATGATGGGGCGCTTGAACAGATGAAGACATAAATGGAGGAGAGAATGGATGTATTTCAGCATTTTATTAGAGATAAAATGTCATTCTTAGAGTGCAGCAGCAAAGAAGAATCTACAAGCCATTCAAGGTAAGAATGCAAGTCTTCTGGACAAATTCAAGAAGGCGTGTTTGTAATTGGTAATGAGAATGTAAATAGAAATAGTTGTGTACATGTTATAAATGTAAATGCAAGTTGTAATGATGTACAATTCTCTCAAAGAACTAAAAATGGGTGGGTATTTAGACCATATTATTCATGTAGGATTAATAAGAGGATGAAGAGTGAATCTATTTTGATGAAGAGAGTCTTAGAATTCCAAGAGGAAAAAAGACAAATTTAAGAAGACAAGATATAGACATTAGTCAAAGAAGGAACTTGTTCATAACCATATGCAAGTATGGAGGCAAGGTATGTAAGGTCATCATAGATGGAGGAAGTATAGATAATGTGGTATCAGAATACATGGTGAAGAAGTTGGGATTGAGAATAATTCCACATCCAAATCCTTACTACATTTCATGGGTGCAGCAGAGTCATAATATCGTGGTAAGTGAGAAAAGCATTGTTGATTTTCAAATTAGATCATATAGAGATATAGTGTTATGTGATGTTCTACCTATAGATGTTTTTCATTTTCTCTTAGGTAGACCTTGGAAATTTGATAGGCAAGCCAAACATGATGGAAAAACAATTTTTTACAAATTCTACAAGGGTGGACTTGAGCATAGTCTTATACCATTGAAGGGTGAAGAAGGTGATGAAAGAGGAATTTTCATGTTAATGACCATGAGGCTATATTTGCATGAAACAATGCAACATGTTAAGGAGATAAAGGTAATAAATGAAGTATCTCCTTTTGATCAGTTGTGGATGAGAAGAGAAGCACCAAGAAAGGTTTTTAGTGACCAAGAAGCTGGTCACATGAAGAAGATGATATAAGAGAGAGATTTTGGAGAAGGAAACAAGATGGTGGATCAAAAGTACCACCTTGGGAGAGCATTAAATTTCTTGAATGAAGACAAAACAAGGAAAGAAGCCATGAGAAAAGTACGGATGAAATTCAAGAGACCATTGAGATTTCTAACTAAAAATATGTGGGCATGTTTGTATGCAAGTACAACTTATAAAATGCTGAGTTTTACTGAATATACAGTAAAATAAGTGATGAAGGTGATGTCATTGCAAGGCAAGAAGACCAACTTGGTCCTAGGTATGATGAAGAGGAAGGAGTGGATACTCTCATCTTGAGAGAATAGTTGCAAAAGCTGGAAGAGATGTTTGAGTCTATGAAATACCAACATGCAAGTGAAGGAAAGTCAAATGAACATGAAGAACTCATAAAGGAGATCTATGAGGGAGACCAAGCTAAAGAAGTGATGACCACTATACAAACCAAAGAGTCTAGGAAATACTATGGTCAAAGAAGAAAGGAAATTGAACAAGGCAAGAAAGAGATATCTTAAAAGGCATATGAGGAAAAGAAGTTCCTCCTCCGTAAGTCAAGAAAGCATGGAAGAAAGTAAAGTACATTCAAGACAACAAAGAAGTAAGAAGAAGATAAAACATTAAGGTAAGGTAAGGAATGCATGATAGAGAAGAGAGGTCAAGAAAATATGAAGGTTGAAGCAGCTCAAGAAGAAGAAAGTGGCCAAGAAGAAGAAAACAGAGTAGTGATAAATAAAGGTAATGAATAATCTTGTCTCAAGACATTAATCGGCGTGCATGGAGTAAAATAGGGTAAAACCATTTATATAGCCAACTAGTAGAGTTATTCTTTGAGGGAAAAGACCAAATTTTCAATGTATGCAAATTTCTAGTCGAAATAGAGATCGTTGTGAGTCCTAAGAGGACAGTTCAAATTTCTCAAGAGATATCAATTGTGTGCAAGTTATCACTCAAGGGTAGATACTTTCTTATGTTTTTATAATTCAAGGTGTTGTGGAAGGATAACATAGATATGGAAAGAAAAGAAATTCATAAGAAAATTACAAAGGATTGTATTTTGGCCGAATGAGTACTAGGCATGAAGATTTGAGTAAAAATAAACTTGTAAAGTATGTAAACAAACTAGGGTGAGACTTGTTGAAAACAGGAAGAGAAAGCAAAGTTAAGAGATGGAAGTTGAATATGATTCCAAGAAATGGCTGAAACATAGAGTGGAAGTTAGAATTCAAAGGGAGAGAGTACCATCCAATGAAGAACCATACTTCATACAATCCCTAATAGGATTCCAATTACAAATGAAGAGAGGAAAAGCTAAGGTAAAGAACAAATGTGGAGCTTAAGAGTACACTCACATGCATGAGTGGGTTATACAAGCATCTATTGGAGTTAGAAAGGCTAAGAAGGAAAAAAAGTTGAGTTGACATGAGAAGAATACAAAACACCAAAGAGGAAGAAAAATTAAGATGAAATAAGTTCAGTTTATAAACAAAACCTTACCAAGTACAGTCATGATAATCAATACAAAGAATAAATGAGAGATTAAATCATGCAAGCTTGATAAAGCAATCAGTCAAGTAAGAACCTATGTGACAAGATAACTATGAGAAATGAGACAAATACATACAAGGTGAATATATACAAGAGGAACCCAACCCTAAGCATGAATAGAAGGAGAATATGCAAGCTTTGAGAAGACATCTACAAATGGACAAGCAAGAAAGAAGCCAAATGAGGTGATCAACATGTATCATTTCAGATAGAAGCTCAATTTTCCTCTCATGGGTAGAATGATGCAAGTGCATCATTAAGTGGCCATATATGTGTCATGTATAGGGATGAGGTCTAGGTTGTTTAAGGAACATTTTTCATTGGTTTTCCTCTAAGTTTAGTATTCAAATAGTCAAATTTGGCAATGTTGTGTGTAAAAGCCTAAACAAGGCATATTAGAGCATATAAGGATCAAATTGTGTACATAAGGCCATATAGGCCATAAAAGGATGAAAGGATTATTCTTATCCATACTCCCGGGTTGGTTTAGGTGAGTTTTATTGATGTTTTAAGTATGGACTCTTGTTGAGTCAAAGATAGGGATTGTTTCTTATTTGTAGGAAGGTGATTTCCTTCATACTATAATAAGAATAAATCCATGAAATGATGTAGTAAATGTATGGGAGGCAAAAAAACCATGATGTAATGGATAGAAGGAAGAATGAATACAAGATATGATTGAAATATGCAGGATTCGATATACTTAAATGTATGTTTTATTATTGTTTTTAAGCTCATTATATAGGACCCTATCTCACGTGCAAAGAATGGACGAGTTTGACATTCAACTATAAGAGGTTATTTTAAAACTATGAAGCATGGACGACGTGTACATAGGTATATGGAGCATCATCAATTTTTATAGCCATTCAAGATAAATATAACTAAATGTAGACGAGATTTTGCCTCTTAGGCCCTTAACTAGGGAAAGAAGTATCTCGAACTATAGCCATCAAATTTGGATGAAAATTTAGGAGGAGCTCTATCTAGATGAAACCTAGAGTCTGTCTAGTTTCAGTTTATAACTCACACGTTTGGATGATTTTCACTACTTTTACTAGTCTTGGTTGTACATAATGGAAGGGGGAAATTGAGTGCATGCAAGTCCTATTCAAGGATTCAAGCTTCCAAATTCAATAAGTATCATTTGGAAGGCATTTTAGAGGTGTTAATATCATCTTCCAAATATGATTATCCCCACAAACTTCATTTTCATAATCATAGGCTCTCAAAAGACCTAAATAGGCACAAATAAGCCCTAGGACAGTTAGAGAAGTATTATTTCATACAAAGGAGTAAGTTTTTTAAGTTGGACTTATGTTAGGGCTTTATAAAGGGTTCTGAATAAATCATGAGAAATAGTGGTAATCTCAGAGATACTTGAGATTCATTATCATTTGTATTGGGCTACTTGGCAACAAGCTAGTTTGAAGGAACCAAGTGCAAATAGAAGGATTGGGCTGAGTTTGAAGGTTTAGACACATCATAGAAAGTTAGACTAAGCATTTCAAGGGTGTTTAGAATGGATTAAATCCCTAAGTACAGTATTTGGATTATTGAGCACTTATAACCTATTAGGACATTTAAGAGAAGGGTGGTGATATGGAGAATACAATATATGAAATAAGGAACATGGGTAAGAATTAGCATTGGCAACACAAGAATAGTGTTAGAAGGATGGTGCAGTTTTTAGGAGTAGTGTATTAGCTGTATGGAGATATTTTGGTGTTTGTATATAATGGATGAGAGGGAAAAGAGTGATAGGTGAAGTTTTTAATGTGGATTGAATGCTAAAGAGGTACAACATGGACAATAGAGAGCGAGGACAACTGTAAGGTATAGGACATGGAAGAAGTGTAATCATATCATGATGAGCTCATAGAAAATCAGATTTGATAAGTGGAGGCCAAGACAAGAGGTTAAATTGCTAGTTAAGGATTAAGGAAAAAAATTTAGTGGTGTTAGAGTTGGAGGAGGACAAGGTTTAGAAAAAGTATATGACATAAAGGTGACCCCGACACAAAGAGGGTAGATTGGTCGATTCAAGTCAAGGTATGAATTTCAGTATTCTTTACATATGCATTCTTAAGACTCTAATATTGAAATGTGTCTATAATATACCTTAACTATACACACAAATCATGATCCTCATACAAGGGTATTACAAGATGGTGATTTAGAAGATTCATGCATATGACTTACAAGGTGGAACTAGTAGCATGAAGAATACCCTTGCACCATCTCCTTATCCCAAAAGAGACCTTATTTGAACCGTAAATCTTCATGTTTCAATCTTATCTTTAAAACCTTGCTTGGTCACCAATCCAAGTCTATATTTAGATCCACATCCCAAAACTGTCTAAGTGTTCAGTTTGTCTCCAGCACACATTAATATCTGACTTCAACACACAAACCCTTTTCTCCTCACACGTGTGTTCTCATGCACATTTTTCTATAATTCCTCTTGTGCATGCGCTAACCTCTGTTCTCAGGGACTTAGTCATTTTCCATGCTCAAAACAATCTCATAGAATTGAAAGGTTATCTTGGATTTACACACTTTTATTGTCGGTTCATCTTTTTTTATCACACATATCATGGAATCTTAGTCATATAACATATGCAAAATCCAAATTTGATTAGATTCATTTGCAACATCATACTTTTGAGGATCTAAAACATCTCCCATGTGTAACACTTTATCTCACAATGCCTAGAATTTTGCATTCATTTAAATAGACAATTCATACAAAACTTATGCAAAAATAAAATTAAATCACATACCATTCGATAAATTTATTAACATGGTTTAAAGGTAGTCCATAGGTATGAGAGAATTCTATTCCATTTTTAAAAATTTTAAGAAATTGTGTCACTAAATCTTAGTAATGAATATATTCATTTATTATTATTACAAGCCCCTTATGTTTCTAAAGACATAATGGAAGTTGGACAATATGCACCATGTGAAGTAGATTATTTACCTATAACAATTCCATCTCATAATAATTTACAAGAAGGGAGAGGACAATAAGGATGGAGACTACCTTTATATTCCTTATATTCATGAGATAATAATCATAATAATAGATATGCATAGCCACAACTTTACATATTGCGTATCCGTCTCCTCAATTAATAAAAACGTCATAGACACCTATATTTATCTTTTACAAGGTGAATAAGGTTATGAGTTTTACTAGGAAGAAAAAAATTCTAGATGTGTGTCTATCTCTATGTACCTAATGTTTCACCTTTCTAGAGACTCATTCGGGAGGTACATTATGCCAAGACATCAAGCCACTTTAGAATTACAAAGACTAGATAGTCATATTCTAGAAACATTTCTACTAGATACAAATTGGCATAGATATGGAGTGTTTCCTTAAGCCTTACATTCCTCGTTTCATTGTAAATCACATGAACAAGAAGCTAGAATTCTTGACACCTATACTGGTTCCATCTATAACATCAGAATCCATCAACATGGATTACTCAATTAGGTTGCCTTGGATTAATAGTTAAATAATATAATATTTATTATAAATGATAGATTTCTGAAGATGGTCATCATCATCATGGTTCCTTGAGAGAAATCGATGAGTAAAATTAACATTAGAAAAGTTTTATTTTTCATTTTTTAGTTCACTTTGGACTCATAATATCTATCACATTTCTTGGCATCCTCACTCTACATGTCATTTATGGAATCCATTTCTAGGAATCGATGGGTATGCAATCAAATTTATTGATGATGGTTTATACTCAGACATATGGAAAAATACTAGTGTTCAACAACACTCTAGTTCATATTCTACATATGTACAACTATATGCATTCTTGCTCTTAGGATATGACTTGATTTACATATAACATGTTTATAATAGAGCTATTCATTATTTTATGCCTCCAACTAAGATACTCATAGGTATATGCACACTTTAAGAAGCATAGCCCATTCCAAACATGTTTTGGGTTCCAATCATCAACACCTCTAGATATCTCCTATTGCATATTAGTTGGCACCGATTCGTGCACATAGGAAAGGGAAGAAAACAAAGTGCATAAGTTTCTACAACACATTAAAATATGATCATTGGTAGGTTCAATAAATCTTGTTGTGCTCCCAATAGAAGTATGAAGAGTACCATAACACACCTCATACATTATAATTGGTGATGACTTCTACTTGCATCTTCAGCAAAATGCTTTATAAGTGTTCACATGCCATAATCAAGCCTCTATGTTATGGTCCCTAAACCAGTCTTTACATAATTAGTGAGAATGTCTTTGTTCTTGATATTTCTCCATACTTGTTCATGCACCCAATATTCAATCTACAACTCCTTAATCCTTTCTCACCTCAACTTCTTGAGCTAGTAGTGATACAACATCCTTCTGGTCCATATCCCAAAAATGTGCATCCCACAAATAAGGATTAGATTTTGTAGTGATGGACACATGCTCCCACCATGGTACACCTCAATTATTTTGAGTAGTCAAGGTTGGTTGTATATTGATCAAGCTAAGATGTACAACCTTTATCAACTTTAAGTTTAGTTCATACAACTCCACAAGAACACAATGGAGACATTTTTTTCTTCAAGAAAAAGTGAATGATCATTGCACAACCATATACATTTCTCCCTTGCACATTCACACAACCTATGTACCTCTCTTTATGGACTTATATTTTATCTATGTTGTGATAGCTCGTAGTGCCTACACAAGTCTCGTAGTATCTCAATACAGCATTGTTGTACTTCACAAAATACTACACAACACTTTTGTTTTACACATGGCCTTTTAGGACCTTGCAACATCACATGCCCCACACAAAACTTGCATTTCATGTTAACCATGTGTCACCTTTGGGAATAATTTCATACATGAAACACAAAGCACATAGCAATAGCTTTTGCACATCAACCACTTATCAACCCTTATTCCATGACTTGCCATGTGGAACTTTAAAGTTTTGTTGCATGTCAAAGATTCTCTCAAAATAACCGCATGACATGAAGTCAAGTGCCACATCTGGAAGAATTCCAAATGTCACTTTACCTAGAAAATGATACGAGTTTCAATTGTTTCGCTTTGTACCACCATCATTTGTAATTGTGTTCTAGTAATATTGTGTGTGTGTGTGTGCATGTTTATATATCATACTCAATTGTCTAGTGGTCAACAACATGTAGAGCCAAACACCAAATAGTAGTTCTATCACCATGTCATGAGTATCTATTGTTTTCATAATACATATGTATTAACATTTTTAGTCTAGAAAAATTAGAGGAATTATGTCTCTTTCTCGATCACAAGAACATGTATTCTTATCTTTATTATAACAATGTACAAAACTGTATTTTTTCCATTTTCTTTCATATTGAATAGAAGTTACATTTCTTGCTAAGTAATATTTCTTATTATGAATCATAACTTTGGGTAGGAGATAGGATCCATTTGACTATGTAGGAGGGAAAATGAATTACATAAACTTGATAAGGATTAAAATAATGATCCAATTCATAAAAATTCTCTAGCAAATACCATGAAGTGAATCAATAACTCCATAAAATAGGCCCTTTCAAGAGTCTACACCCTTTAAAATACAAGTGAGTTTTGATATCCCATTTTTAATGCCTTTCAAAATTGAATCACAAAATTAAATTGCATTGAAAATTAAGTCACAAAATTAAATAAAATTATATCAATAAAAAGAATACTACTAAATAAATTATTAATTGTGTCATGATAACATGATTTATTGACTCGAACATTTGACTTTTAATTGTAGCATGATAAACATGTTTCAGGTTAAATAAATACAAAGAGAACTCTCGTTTAACACCAAATCAATGGTTTTGATTGATGGATGTCGATGGTGAACATAAAAACATGCCTTCACCCATATCATGTATGTTAATATGTTCTCATTTTATTTAAATAAATAAAACTAGACCACACCTCATATTTGATAGTTTTATTAATTTTCAACCTAAATATATAGATCTGTCATATGTAGAATGTCTTCCATGCAATTCATTATTCGAGAAATTACGATGTGTAACCCAATACAAATGCATAGAAATATAACTGTCCCATGTCAGTCCTCGTCAATATTTCAGTATTTATGCATAGTAAATGGGAAAATTCCAAATCAAATTTAGCATATGGAGGCTTAATGAATGATAGCAGTCTCAGCTATGAACAGATGCACCACATTTCAGTAGGGAAAATTTCATGCAGAGGTCTATACATAGTTTGATATCATACCCTCACAGAATGAATAAGAAACTGACACTGCTGCAGCAACAGAAGAATAAGGAATTTAATAGTAACAGTCTCTGTTATGACAGATGGACAACATTTCAATGGGAAAATGCATGCAGAGCTCTATATAATGAGTCTAGTCCATATTCATATTACCCATGAGTCAGTGTATTTAGCAAGATGATAGTTGTGGCTGAGAAATTTCTGGTTAGCTTGACTGATAAAAAGTGAATGCACAATCGTGGGTGTTGGGACCGTGTCTTTAATTAGACCATCAGATTTTAATTGAATTTGGGCGTGGAGGAAAAATCTAACTCTGGTGGTCTAATTAAGACATGCTTTTACCATCTACATGTACAAGGAAAAGAAATAAAGAACTCTTCCCAATGCAGTAATGTAAAGTAAACTAGGTGATATGTAAGTATGTTTTCCCCCTCTGATACTACATTTTTAAAATTTGTGGTATGCAATTTGTACTGAAGATTAAATATTTTAGTTGATATTTTGTATGTTCATGGTAGACATTTATGGTGTTTTTCATTTTATTTTTGAGGATACAATAGTTTTGTTTATGGTGAATCAACTCATTTGGATGAATTCTTCCTTCACTATTTTTAAAAATCCTGAATACCTTTTTGGAAAAAACCTCTTTTTCTTCTATATTAATGTCCAGAATGTTTTAATCTTTTTAATATCTTCCATTTTACTCCTCTAAATTAGAGATGGGAGATCTTAAACCTTGGTTTTCTTATTGTTGGAAGAAAACCTCTCAGTCAGTTTAGGTTTTTTTTTATATAAATAAATATTTCTTTTTTTTGGATTTTCAATTTTATGTTGATTTCTTCAGGGATGAAATAAGGTGAGTGTTTCTTTCGTGATAGGGAGATAACAGAAAAAAAAAAACCTGCAAAACATATAGGGGTGGTTGACAAATCTTCATAGAGAAAAGGTTTTAAGCTTGCAAACAATATTATCTTTCCTACTCAAGTCAAGGATGTTTATCATCCGCACTGCCAATTTCGGTTAGATATCCCTATGATTACAATTCAATTATTAAATTATAGGATAAATGAGCATATTTAAATGGTTTAGTTATAATTACTACTATCAATAAGAGATATACAGTGTGTTTTTATATCTGTGCTATAAATTTAAGAATGGATTGTTAGGATTTTAGACATTAACATATGAGTATAGAGGAGAATGTCAATACATAAAAGAGGAGGGAAAATAAAAGTAAATAAATATGACTCACCATTGCAGATGCAGTCATTCGATAAACAATATCAAATCATTCAATAAATTAAGTGAACATACTTAAAGAAATATATTTTTAAATTATGTATATAATTTAATTATATATTAAAATATTACAATATAATATGAATTGTAAATAGTAAGTTCAATTAGAATTTTAGATCATCTTGAGATTTCTTTAAATAAAAAGGAAAAATACAATTTTAACATGCAATTCAAATTAGGTGGAGCTTATTTAGCAAGAATAAAATAGTAGGACTCATCTCTCCACCAATCACCTTTTCAATATATTTAACATTTTTGGTATAGATTTTGTGATTGGATGAGAGAGTGGGCCCTAGGATTATGTCCATCTGCCTAAACTCCATCTTTTTATAAAATATTTGTATTTAATTTTATAAAATAGAATAATCTTATATTGAGGTGCATAGAGCCATTGGATACATAACTATGAATCTCACATTTCCTTGACCATAAAAAGCATGAAGTACTTGAATTAATTTAATCAAAAACATAATAAGCTATTTAAACCATTTACATTTAATGAGTTTTCAACTTCCCTTGCATCTTATTCACTATTTCAATTGCTTTTACCTAGATTATGTGCACCAAGAATAAAGAGGAAAAATAATCTCCGTAAACATCCAAAAATATTATTGGCATTCTAATGATTATGGCTTTCATGGCACAATGAAATCATAATTGTAGTTTTTAAATAAATATATGCATTTAAAGGATATTATTATATATAAATAAATGAAATAAAATATAACATTATTCTCAAATATAATCATATATTTATTTTGTAATTGTCAATCTGTTTTTCAAAAACACATATAGATGTTGTTGTTGTTGTTTAAGTCATTTAAAGGGTGATTTTTATATTGTGTCAATTTTTGTGTAATTAAAAATATATTCTCTTAACTTATAATTTTGCAAAGAGGTATTTTACAGGTGGTGATGGATTATAATATATGTCATTGAGTTCACATTAAATTCATATTTTAAATTTGACACTTATTTCAGTTGTCACTAACAAGTTTTCTTTTTATTGAGAAATAAAAATGTCACTAAGAAGTTTTTCAGTTTTTAATGGAGAAGTCAATTTAAAATTTTATAATATCTTGGTCATGTGGTAGACTTTAAAGCCTTTTAATCTCCATTATAACCTTACACATATTGTAGTTAGACCGGTATTATGTGTGAAATATTATATGTAGAATATAATATTGTGGGGATGTATATGTGAGTATGATTGTGTGAAAGAGAAAGTTAATTTATTAAAACAACTCACTCATAATAGTATGAGTGGTTGTAATAATTTGTTAAACTCTCATATTTTCTAGGAGAGAACTATTATATATATACATAATGAGTTTTTACCATATAAAATAATACAGGGAGAAGATTATTGTTGAGTATTTAATTATGAAATTTAAACCAAAATTATCATTTGGTATGAGAGCAAGTAATTTTGATTATTATTAAAATAGTGTTTTGATATGTCTGCATCACCAATTTATCATTATAGAGTGCACTTATAAACAAAGATTTAGAGTGAGAGGAGAAATTCATATTTAAAACAACATAAAAATGAGTTGAATAAAATCTAGAGACCAAAAAAATTCTCTATAACGTGAAAGGTACGAAAGCATGAGAGAGAAATTAATTTCCATCCTTGGACAAATATACGTCAAAACTCACTCACAAGAAACTTTCAAATCGTGTAATTATGTATCCTAATTTTAATACCTATGCAAATTTCTCAAGACAAAATTTTTACGCATCCAATAGTTTACAAATTGATTTTTTGGTTCGATATCATGCTCATACATGTATATGACTAACCTTTTTATAATTTAAAATAATTTTTCTTTTAATATCATAGAAAAATTCATCAATTTGTAGAAATCTATGTAGAGTACCTTTATGTATTTCTTTAAATGTCTAAAAGTATTTAAGTTTAGGCATACGTTTATTTGAAAAAATATTTTCATGATAAAGTATTAGTTTTATATTCTTTAATGTATAAAATTTCTGTTAAAACAGATTTGAGAATATTTGGTTTTGAAGTGTGTTTTCGAGTGTAATGTCATTTTCATAAAGAAAAAGGAAAATATATGTAAATATTATTGATTATTTAAAGTCAAAAGTTGTCTTGTGTTATTGCTTTGTTGTGTTATCGAAAGTGTTGGGTGGGATAAAACAAATGTCATGGTATGTCTTAGTTAAAGGAAATAACATTATTGTCATGGGCGTGTCTCTTGGTAGTCATATATCTCACAAATTGTCCATATTTTGTATGGTTGTTTTTACATAATATTTTTTATTGTGTAAAATTATTGTTCTTTTTAATTTAGTTTGTAGAGTATAATGTCACGGTTTATTGTCTGATTCAAATTCAAAGTGTCTCAAGTTTTAAAAAACAATAATTGTCTCAATGTAAATGGATGTATTATTGAGTGAACTAGACATCTAAATAAATGTGTCGATCTTGTGGGTGGGGTGGGAGGGGGGATTTCTTCTCACAAGTGACATAAACATTATGAGCTACATGTTTATATATTTTTGTGTAAGAATATGGGTCAATTGGAGGATGGAAGTACCGGAAGTAGGAGGGTAATAAGCACCTCTAATTTGCTTCAAATGAAGGGGATACTAAGTCCAAGAGTATGTCACTTCCTATAATTTCATTATGTTTTGTTGCAAGATTAAGTTATGATATGTTTTGCTAATGATTAGTAAATTTGTACATGGTTGTAATAGTAGTATTTCAGTATTGAGACATAATTATGATTGTATGATGTTAACTTACTTTTTATATGTCGGTCATAGATCATGAAGCTTAAGAAGGCCTTCCTCACTCGCTTAACAAGGGTATGAAGTTCACAAGGTAAATGCACTTGTTTAATAAACATTATGAGCTACATGTTTATATATTTTTGTGTAAGAATATGGGTCAATTGGAGGATGGAAGTACCGGAAGTAGGAGGGTAATAAGCACCTCTAATTTGCTTCAAATGAAGGGGATACTAAGTCCAAGAGTATGTCACTTCCTATAATTTCATTATGTTTTGTTGCAAGATTAAGTTATGATATGTTTTGCTAATGATTAGTAAATTTGTACATGGTTGTAATAGTAGTATTTCAAAGATTGAGACATAATTATGATCAGTATGATGTTAACTTGCTTTTTATATGTCGGTCATAGATCATGAAGCTTAAGAAGGCCTTCCTCACCGCTTAACAAGGGTATGAAGTTCGCAAGGTAAATGCACTTGTTTAATAATCTTTCTAAGCGCTTATAAATAACATAAGTTATTATGTCAACTTGATCTTAATGTTTAGTCGGTGATTACAAGGCAATAGAATGGTAGGTTAATTTGTAAATTATCATGGCTTGTCGTTTACGGGTCATCGACCATGATCGGAATTGTTATTAGTCAGGTTGTTCGTCAAGGTAAATGCACTTATTTAATAATCTTTCTAAGAATTTGTAAATAACATAAGTTATTATGTCGACTTGATCTTAATGTTGAGTCGGTGATTACAAGGAAATAGAATGGTAGGTTAATTTGTAAATTATCATGGCTTGTCATTTACGGGTCATTGACCATGATCGAATTGTTATTATTTAGTTGTAACCATCTCCTCGATGATGGCATGTGATAGGGTATCGATGTTTTGACAATCATTGCTTGTCATGGACCATACAAAAATTTGTAGAGGTTAATGCTTTTGTTCATTGGCCTTCAACCATGCAAACTTATCAATGACTAAGGGTGTGTTATAGGTCTAAGACCTTATAACATATACATACATTTCTAAATATTGTTTTTATATGGTCATTAACCATTGAAAAGGTGCCTAAGTTAATGTTGTTTCTTTATGAGCTTCTCCATACTTTTGAGCTTTGGAAAGTGATGATAACTGACCTCATCATGCAAACTTTGTAAAAATTAAAGATTTTGGAATCGCTCATTGACCAACCCATGCAAGCAATGAGAATTTGTTTATTTGATGAAGTCTTCAACCGACTGATAAACTCCATGCATGAAGACGGGGATAAACTTGGGTAATTTTGAATGGTTAATTTTACAATGACTCTTCATCGCCATTTTGGAGGGAAGATGGGAAAAATTAAATAAGTCATTGCATGGCACTGAGAAAGAATTAATGCATGCAGGGTTTCTTGAATATTGCAAATCTTCTTGAGGAAACTACTGTGCATGTGATGGAGGTGTATTTTTGGCATTACTTTTTGTTAAACCCATTTTGGGTGAGTTGTTCATGGGAGGTATGGAGGTAGTCTATAGAGTGATCTTAAAATCCATTTACCTAAAAACAATTGATGTTATTTTGATTCAAAGGCATATAAAAGCTAGAGGTGTGAATAAGGATTATTTTTGTTAGAATATCCGGAGTTTAGATGGGTCGACTTGGTGAGAGATAGTGAAGATTTAGCAAAGAAATTAGTAAAAGGAAGTCATAGGATATATTGTAATCCATGCATGGTTATTGTATGAACCCAAAATTGTATGGTGCTACATTGATGTATACACAAGAAAAAATATCCTATAATGATAAATATCTTTTCCAGAAAAAATGATGAAGTCTAGATCCTCTCCTTTTTCTTTCAACATGCATATTTTTCTTTATTTATCCTTGTCTCCAAGTTTTCTATCTATTCAATCCATTTTCTTCTCTTTTCTAAGTTTTCATGACTTTAAGTCATACATCTATCGTGATGGTTATGCAACCACCACGAAGGTTATGTAATTATCAATCTACCTAGACTAGTAGTTTCGTAACCATCACGGAAGTTGCATAACTACCATTTTGTGCAAATCGGCGCTTTGTGCGCATTAATCTGAGATTCCAAATTGTGTGTTTTGAACACGTGTTGCAAGCTTTTGAGTGTCTTTCTCACATGTTTCTTGACCAATTCCCCTAATTTCAATATTGTTGGATATGTATTGAACTCTTCTCCTCTATTTACTATTATTAGAATGTTAATTTCCTCTCTTTTGGATGATCTGACAATTCTTGATTTTCAAGTGTGTTGGACTTCTTCCCTGTCATTTTTATATAAACCAATCTTTTTCCCATAACATTGGTTGGAGATTTTTTATTTTGATTGCATCGTTACTCTATTGAAATATTTCCAAGAAGTATACAAATAAATCAAATCATTTGTTTATTACTTCCTGCTTGAATTTTTTGACTAGTTTTCCTGCAACCAATCTACTCCAATGTCTTCTTGATTCTTGATTTCTTCTACAACTAACAATGTTCCCTAGGTCACTTGGACTCATCTCTGGAATGGAAGCTAAGGAGATAATAAAACCATCACCACACTTGGAAGTTGTCACATTTATGCAATAACCAGTTGAGATGTACTTCCATTTTCTTCAAAGATTTTTAATCTAGAATATTTTCGTTAAATCAAAAGAAACAATAAACATGTTTTAAAAACGAGAATTTACAACTTCTTTATTCACAAAGTAGAAGCTTCCACTAATATTTTGTTCTCGGATTATCCCCGTGGATTTTCGCAGAAATAATTTGGAGGAGGTTCCTATTCATGAATTTCTTCACTTCTTTTTTTTTTAGAGTATCTCAGATATTCCAATTTATTCGTTGTTAAATTTATGTGCATACAATAAAATTTTCATTGATAACTTCTTCCTTCCTTATCCATGTGGATCTACAAGGGAAAGAAGTTTGAGGAATCTTTTGTTTTTATTCTTTTTATCAGATTTATTCATTTTTATTTTCCTATTCAAACTTTTGTGTTACTCAAAGTCTCAGGAAAGAGGAAATTTCGGAAAGGAAGGATAAGAAGATTGTTCCAAGACACAATCTTAGATGATAATAGCTAGCACACCATATTAGATTTGCAAAACATAATAGCTAAAATACCATATATGGAAATCCATCATAATCCATAATGTTCAATACATTACAATACAATGACTTGAATTACTCAATAACAAATATGTACATATAAGAGGAGGGAAGTGCAACTACTACCTAAATCAGGTGGTGAAAAACTACCACTAATCGATACATCGTAGTTAAGTTAACTCCGTAAGACTAGTAAGTTAACTCCACATAACTAAGAAGCTAAGTCAAAACAACTAGTAAGATAACTCCACACAACTAGCACACCTAAGCAAGCTAACCCAACAAGTTAAGGGCTAACACAAGTGTAATACTTATCCTAATAAATAAATGAAAGGATAAATAATAACCTACACTAACACCCTCCCATAAGCATAGCTTAGGTGGGAGAAAAAATAAGGTGGGTCCCAACAACAAGGCCTGATGAGGTACCCACATACAATAACTGGGAAAATTAGACACCGCAAGGTACCCAAAACCAGTAATAACAAAGTAGAGAGAGAAAATCTCGCTGCAAGATATCCTCAGAAGCTCGACTCCAAAACTCATATAATGCTAAAGAAGTGTGGTGCGCACTGTGGTTTGAATCCACTGCTCGATCATAGAACTCAAAAACAACTGACATTGGGCTTCACCATAATAGCTCCATGCAAGGATACTGTCAATGGAGTGATGTCAAAAATGCAAAAATACCAAACATAATTTGATCAACTGCTACAAATAGGTGTGCCACGATACAAGAACAACCAAGGCAACAAGGCAAGGACACAAGATACAAATAAATAGGAGTGCCACGATCTAAGAAAATGCAAGGAAACAAGGAAAGGACACAAAATCCAAAGAAGTGAGATCAATCACACAAACAAACAGTGTGTCATGATCCAAGAATAATAACCAAGGAAACAAGGCAAGGACACGAGATCTAAATAAATATGAGTGCCACAATCCAAGAAAATCTAAGGTAACAAGGCAAGGACACAAACCTAAATAATCAGTATCAACACCACACCCTCCCATATTGCTAAATGAGTAGAGTGATACCACAGATCTATATGAGTTGCCAAAATCAACTACTTGAACACTGACAAACTAACACTGGGCTTCACCAGAATAGCTCCCCCACAAGAGAGACTGTCATCATGCCCAAAAAAACATCAAAAATATAGATCCAAAATATCTCAACAAATAAGAGATATATAAATGTATACACCCACAAATACAAGAATACAACACCCAAAAGTTTAGGATGTCGAGCTCAACCAAAATTGTGTCCACAAGTGATTACAACACCCTCCCAAATTTGGCACTTTATAATTGAGTGCATGTAAATATTATAATGAGTAAAATTACCTTTTACATTTGAAATATGTGTATAAAAATTTCACCAATGCGTATATCTCAAAAAATACACAATTTCAAAACAAATATCACCTTAATCCGAGCTACGGATCAAAAGTTATGAGCTCTAGAAGGTTTTGTTATTAAAATAATATTTTAATGTTGATATTTTTTTAAAAGGTACACGTGACACCCAAATTTCCAAAGGGTAAAAGAGTGCATCCACATGATACATGCTTGCGACCAAAGGATAAAATCCGCACCCAAAACCTAAATGTCCAGAGGGTAAATCATTGCATTTAGAGGGTACACGTCAATATCCAATGGATAAAAGAATGCACCCAGAGGGTATATATCTACGTCTAGTGGACAAAAGATTGCATCCAAAATAGAATTATCCATAGGGTAAATTAATGCATCTGGAAGGTACATGCTTATATCCAATGGATAAAAGAATGCAACCAAAGGGTACAGATCTGCAAGTCCGTGAGATAAAAGACTACATCCAAAACTCGAAATATCCATAGGGTAAAAGAATGCATCTGAAAGGTACATGTTTATATCTAATGGATAAAATAATGCACCAAGAGGGTACAAATTTGAGTCTAGTGGATAAAATACTGCATCCAAAATTAAAATATCTAAAGGGTAAAAGAATGCATTTGGAAGGTACACGTTTATATCCAATAGATAAAAGAATGTACCCAAGGTATAGATCTCGCATCCGCATTTGACTGTCTCAAAACATGGTCAATTTTATAGTCAATTCTAGGGTTTTGGCACCTTACAAATCAAATGGCACACTCTGCTTTTACATATAAATTCATGTTATAGAAAAGTGATAACAAATTCTGAATACATGAAAATAATAGTCCCTTACTTGCAAAGAAAAACTTACAGATGGATGTCTACATCATCTATAGCTCTGATACCATGAAAGGAACGATAAGAATATTGTTCAAATCCGTGATCTTAGATAATAATAGCACACCACATTAGATTTGAAAAATAGAAGAGCTAAAATATCATATATGGAAATCCATCATAATCCATAATGCTCAATACATTACAATACAATGACTTGTATTAATCAATAAGAAAGATGTCATATAGTAGGAGGGAAGTGCAACTACTACCTAAATCAGTGGTGAAGAACTACCACTAACTGATACTAGTAGTTAAGTTAACTCCAAAATACTAGTAAGTTAACTCCACATAACTGATAAGCTAACTCAACACAACTAGTAAGCTAACTCCACACAACCGGTACACCTAAGCAAGTTAACCCAATAAGTGTAGGGCTAACACAATTGTAAGAATTATCCTAATAAATAAATAAAAGGATAAATGATAACCTACACTAACAATTGCTTCTAAGAAGCTTTCTTCCTTCCCATGATTCTGAGGTGAAGCAATTAGAGGAAGTATATTTACACAATCATAAATTAGAGTACATCATTATTTAAAGTAGATTCAATATCCCTATCCCAGTAACAAAGGAATAACTACATTCAATTATTCCATGTTTGTTTTATTTTTTGCTAGAAGTAGATTGTTTCATTTAAATTAGTTATTTTTTCTCGTGTCTATAGAGTTATCTTATTTTAATAAATTTAGAGTAGATAAATATTAATGTTTGTTTAATTATTTTCTTTCAACTTATTTATTTTCAAACAAATAGATTAGATTGTTCATTTCATTTTGATAATTAATTTCAGAATGAATTTAGTTAATTAAAAGATTAAAGCACATTTGTCTTTTATTTAAGCTATATTTACTTTTCTTAATTATTTAAAATGAAACTTTCAATGTATTTTGACATTCAAATAAAACTAAACAATCAAAAAATAGGGAACTTACGCTACCCGTACATAGCCTCTAATTCCCCTTTCCCCAACTCAACTCATAGGAATTCACACTACCCGTTATTAGTCCTTTATTCTCATATAGCTAGCTTTTTTACATTCCCTCAATCCTACACATTTCATGTGTCCCGACACAACCTCGGGAGGTCATGTGTGTTAGGAATCACATGTTGATTCTCAAGCATACAAAATTGGTGAACTCGATGTGAAGGACTAGCTCATTCTTATTTCCTTCTCTTTTATTTTTATTATCTCACCTTTCCATTTTTTCCCCTATTTCGATGGGTATTTTATACCTCCTAAAATATATATGGTAGAGATTTTGGTGGGCCATTTGGCTTTGATAGATACTAAACCAACGTTTGTCCATAACAAACCCCT
The DNA here is from genome assembly GCA_018340775.1 of Taxus wallichiana var. yunnanensis. Classification (NCBI taxonomy): domain Eukaryota; kingdom Viridiplantae; phylum Streptophyta; class Pinopsida; order Cupressales; family Taxaceae; genus Taxus; species Taxus wallichiana. Next base: position 480,259,536 of record CM031239.1, read on the forward strand.
TCCCTTTCCGATGTGCCGACAATTACATAATCAACATGCAGCCTCCCCTAACTATGTCTCAAACTCCACTAGTCACATGAGAATAGAAGAGGTCAACCAATATTTAAACATGCATATGGTCAATCCAATTTAAACAACATGACCTTTATAAGTTAAATTGTACCTTACACTAGAGTCCTATCAAGACCTCACATTTCCATACACCTATAGAAGAACACATCTTTGTATGAATTTCTAATCCCCTACATACAATAGATGAGTCCTTAGCCGGGATGAAGATTCATAACTCTGAAATGTTCAACAATAATGTATCACCAAAAATCATGAGATTCATATTCTCAAAGAAAATAATAATGATAATGTCAAACAATTTATAAGGGGGCATCACGTGTGCTCTCAAAAAAACCCTACATAGCAGGGCACCCAAACAAGGAACTCAATCATCACCCCATAATGTTATTTCTACCTTAATAGGGAGGATTACGAGCTAGAGAGTTCCCAACCTTTGTAGTCAACTTATGCAAAGAGGAAAGAACATGGGGTATCCCATTGACAACAAAGGATACACCCCCACCGACGCAAACCTAATGCAACATCATGTATAACAATGTTATCCACTCTACTCCAATGCAGTGATCTTCTCACTGGGATATGACACACTAGGGATGGTTCCTCATCCTTTTCATGCTTATCTTATATAAGGGTTAGCCGTAAGTGTATTTTCAAATTTTATTCCCTCGAGCAATGTGGTGTTCCCTAGTTTCACGCCCACTATTCCATATCCTAGTGTTGTTCTACCTCATTTCCTTAAGTACTCAAATTCCCCCTAGATGGACACTTATACTTCCTCTACTCCTTATACACCATATCAAGAAGCTCCATACGTTTCATTCAATGCCTACACCGTAGCATATCTAACTCCTCCTCCACCGCCTCATCAAGGAGATTCAATGATGGAATCTTACGTAATGAGTATTGTACATCTAAGAATCAACACATGACTCTAGGACGCACTTGACCTCCCAAGGTCATGCTGGGATAGCCGATATGATATGGAAAGATGGTTGTTGGATGGATAAATAGGATGAATAAGTGGAATACGTGAAAATGGCTATAAGGTAGATCAAAGAAAAGGAATTTCTTCCATGTGCACAATGGGTATTTTCAAATTTAAGGTAATGAAATCCCGTCTAACCTTCTCGGGTGACATGGAGTGGTTGAGGATAATGGTTTTGCGAAGATTTCGGTTAATGTCAATGTCATCGAATATACCTCAAATGGGTTTTGGAATATGTGGGAACAATATTGCGTCTCTCGTGTAAAAGTTTCTAGAGAGGGTCATAGAAGTGTGATAAGATATGTGCGGCAAGGTAAAATTTGTGGTTGGCATAATCTAATCTTGACTAGGTTTAATTTTCTATAACTCGTTAGCGTTATCTTCTTCATCATCTAAGGCTATCAACTTTGAGATGAAATTGGATGGAACTGATGTGGTTTGGTAAATAAGTTGTCTAATACCCTAATCAATATTTATCAATTGTTCGCAATGTTGGGTTATGGCACTCTTGTATTGCACACCCTTTGCCTAGGTTTTATAGGGCCTTGATGGTCATGTGGATTTACAAATGATTAATCTAAGGAAATGACAAACACATAAAGAATCAGAGGAGGCAACGTTAATGTTTAGGTGACCTAAGCTAGTTAAGGATATGTAAGGTTTTGTATGAATTCCTTTCTAATTAAATCTATATTACTAAATAAATAAATAAAGTAAAAAGTTCTAAATTAAACCAAATTGATTAATCTCCTTGGATTTAATTAAACATACATGCAACTAATTAATTAAACAAAATGAAGTTAATTAATTGAAACTACAAAATAAATCTAGTCTATTTGTTTTTGTATTTTTAAGGATTTATAACAGAAAAGGAAATGAGACAAATAAAGTAATTTAACTAGATTAATTCAATGTTTAAAAAAAAATTTTCTGAAATTTAATAGAAGAAATCTACACAAACAATCTAACCTCTTATGATAAAATGAAAATTGCTTCTACTTTTAAAACAAACTAAACTAAAAAGTGAAATGACCAGATGTATTTATTTCCCCATTGCAAAATCAATTTAATCTGATCTAATTAAAATAAAGGTTTTCCTAATTTGTAATTGTGGATATTAATTCCTCTAGTTCTACCTCAGAATCACGGGAAGATTCAAAAGCTTCTCAAAAGCTTTTTTCCGCTGAAGCTTCCTTGCTAAAATGATCGGATCCAAGGAATATGTATAATATAATGAAACTAAAAACTAATCATAGACACAGAATATTATTCAAACTAACTTCTCGTGAAAATCCAAGGGGAAAGGAAAGAAATAAGCTTTCAACAAAATATTTTTCATATGCTAACAAGATGTGGATTATGAATACAATGAACTCTACATGTAAATTAATTGTGAAGAATTAATAAACTCTATGCACATGAACTTCCTCCAAATTCCTCCCAGGAAAATCCACATGGATGACCTGAGAAGAAGTGCTCAATGGAATCTTCTTATAGGAAAACAAAGCTATAGTAATTCTACTACCTTAAAACAAATGTATTCTAACACTATGAATATAAATCTATCCAAATGAATAAAGGAAGCTCTTAGGAATTTAATAAAACCTCCAATCTAGAAATGTATTATAGATATAAATCTAATGATGGTAATGTTTATCGGTTCCCTTAGCTTATTTTCCAATGAGATATCCAAACATGTCCAGGGAACTGTGTTGGTAGTGTGTAGAAGGAATGAAAGAGTGCTTTGAAGCTAGCTAGTTTAAAGGCGCTTTCGTAGTAATGCAAGCAAGAGAATAACAAGGCAAATGAATTGTGTTTACTTATGTACTTCTTGGCAGGATTTTGGTAGCATAATAGTGAAATTCTAAAACAATAAACTCTAACCCATGCTTCGGGAAAAAGCTTGTTTTTTATAGAAAATTGGCTTCAAAGTGGTCTAACCCACTTAGAAGCCAAGAAGTGCCACAACATTCATAGGAGTAGTAGTTAACTTACTAATAATAGTAAGCACAAAAGAATAAGTTTATATATGCAACTAACAAGATCAAGAACAACTGCTTTGGTCAATAAATGTGTGAGAAAAGTGAGTTTCAACAAGGAAACACACATCTAGAAAACATTGGAAAGTCTTGGCTAAATGCACATAGAACCGTTAGTCTTCCCTAAGTGGCGGTTATGCAACTGCCATGATGGTTGCAGTAACTACCACTTAGGGACAAGGAAAATTTTAAGGAACCCCCGAAAAATATTATAGAAATCCCGACGAATATCCCCAGTAACTTGTTTCATGGTTTCAGCAAATAGTTGGAAATCAAATGGAAAATATCCTCCCAAAATTGATAGCCTCGAATGTGTTTAATTGAAATTGATTACCTATTCATGTAAAGTGTTTCGCTAGAGATTTAATCGCCACCCTCATAGTTCAGAAATGTCTTATCAAATTTAATTCTTTGCCATGTCATTATTTCTAGCAGCATGAAGGAAACAAGATATTTAATAATTATGGAAAAGACTTTATTCATAAAAGTGACATAGAAAATTATAGTGATGAGCCAACGGTGGGTAGGATTTAATCATAGGACGTGATCATTCGAAAGGATCGTCCTCGACCTTTCCCTTGACTTTATACTTTTGTTCCTCTCCTCTCCAAAGACTAGGGTTTTTGTAGTTCTTGGGTCTCACATGACAATTCCTCTAGTACCACGATCTTTCTCCGCAGGGATTCAAGATAGATGGCCTTTTATGCCCCCATCACCTCTGTAGGTTGATTAAAATATTCTGGATTTGTTCTCGCTCCGTGGAGAATGTCGTAAAACAAATTCTTAAGGACGATTATAGTCAAGGCTATGGCCAATCTCGCATCATTTCGAAGTTTGATTATATTTTCATCACCCACCTACTACTCCTTGTAGGAAACAAGGATGAGGCTCTGATGATAGCTCGACATCTTATTCAAATTTAGGCACATAGTTGGTATCGAGGAAGCAAAGTGGAAATTTTTGTTTTCCTTCATCTTTGTTGTAATCTTCTATGGCGCTGATGGGGATTTGGTTGCTCGGGCCCATGTCCAGGAATTAAAAATGAGGTATAAGTCACTTTGGGAATTTGTTGTCTCTGTTCATCAGAAATGTCGAATGAAGGAGGAAGGGTCTCGCTAACTTAGCCCCCTCGACATAGAAACATTATCCACCCCAATTGGCCCTGTTCTGGCTCAAATTGTCAACATCAAGGAGAAAGGAAGGGATACATATTCCTTTCTGTTATGGGATACACAAGCTAGTTCTCAAGAGTGTCACCGATGTCTCGAATTACCCGAATAATTATGCTACTACTTATCGTACATATATAGTATAGTATTTTTTTGGTTTTTTTGTGATTTTCTCAGGGTAGCCATGCTTAGTCATTTTTCCTACTTTTGGGATACTCGCTTCTCAATATTGATGCAACATTTTGTAAGGGAGGGGACCCAAAACCCCACAATTCAAAGTTCCGTAAAAGTGTTTATCTATCAAAAAAATATTCCCATAGCTTTAAAGTGATGCATTTATTATTTAGATTTTTTATATTTCATCACATATATGAGGAGACACGTTTGAAAAAAAAATTAATCGATTACATATATAAAATATAATAAATGACATTTTAGAAATTTGGTAGTGACATATTTCACTTGTCTTGTATATTCAAAAGTTACTAAGCTTTATGATAAGGGGACTTACCTAAAAATATATCAAACGACCATCATTGCACTCATTGATCAAATTTAAAGGGCTCCTCATACTTTAATTTGACTGCTAGGTTAAGTTTTACCCTTCGTAAATGAGATATTAGAAAACACATTACCCTTCAACAAAAATAAATAAAAATTTAATTTTCTTTCAAGATATATCCAATAATTTGAATAAAATAAATATGAAAAATGTTAAAATTATGAAATATATAACATCTAAAATAATTTGAAATTTATTTAAATTTTAAAGATTCAAAAATTAATTATTAAAAACTAACATTCTCGCATATTAAAAATAACGTTCTCGTATATTAAAAAATATACTTCCTTTGTTGCAAAAATAAACACCAAAAATGGACCCGAAAAAAATTATCACATATATATAAATATATATTTATATAATATGATGGGGCTCATCATATATTCCATGACCAACAAATAAACCCGAACCTAAAATTTTAATTCATCCCACCTAAATCCGAGAGGTTCACATCCGTAGGGGCAAGAAAAAAATAAGTCCACGGAATTCTTCCATGTGGCATGGGACAAAGAGGGGGTTCAAAATATTTTCAATGGCCTACAAAACATTCAAAGGCTAAATCATTAAATTCTCACACCACAAACCCAAAACTTTATTGAATCAGTTCATTATGTGAGCTTAGAGTCCAAGGAATGCCTTTTCCTTGAGGAGGACCAGAATCCTGCCACGTGGCCGACCGATAAATAATCTACATCATTTGATATATTAAGATCAATGGCACAGACTCTATCCCGTGAAAAGTCCCGACACACTCACATTTCAAATGGAAGTTCCCGAAATATGCCTAACTAAGTGATAATTGTCGCCCACCTGAAATTCTCGAATAGAATTTGAAAAGAGACTAAATTTTTTTATTAGATAAAGTAAAAACAAGGATTGGGTCCCGATGCATTACATGAAATATTACAACGGTGTGTGAGCACAAAAAGATGAATAAAGGAGAAATAGGACCAAAGGGAGTTAAACAACATTAACTCCAAAGACAGAAGGTATAAAAAACTAGCCTAAGTGCAATCAAAATAGACAACCAAAAGAAATAGTGATAGTTTGCCAAAAGTCAGCCTAAAGTTCAGGCTCAGATACAACAACATTAATTTTTCTTTTAGGTTTTTTTGGGCCTGCCCGACATGGTGTCAGGATCCACATTTTTTTTCTCTTACTCCAACTCCTTTTGGGTTTTCTCCTCCACCTCCTCATCCTTAGAATCGGTCTCAATCTCATCCTCGTCCTCGTCCTCTGAGCTACTCGCACCGGAATGGTATTTCTTTTTTCAGTCCCTCTTCTACCACTTCCACTCTAGCCCTCATGTCACAAATAAATTCTCCCTTGATGTTCTTCTTGTAAATGCATACTTGCTTTGTAGCCTCAATGTTTTCAAGCATACCCTCACCGATGTCAAATTTTTCCTCCTCCATCACCTAAACAAAGCTAGCTCTAAATATTGCACCTTTTTCTTCAGTCCTCATAGCTCGTGTCCTCATCCACAATCATTTTACCTTTTCCTTCAAGGGCCCTTCATCCCGATAAGTCCTAGTAGCCACATTGTCCCCCTCCTCGCTCTATTGTGTGTATATTTACCCTCGTGCATCCCGGTGAGACATTCGGCCAAATTGATTTCATCATCCTCCTCAATAAGGGGCATGGGTTTAGGCGACACAGTTTTCCATTTTCAAACAAGAGGAGGAAAAGGCCTTCGTGGATGGGGTTTCCAACTCCCCTAAAATTCTCTCATAAAGGTAGTCAAAGACATATACGAAAAATGGGAATGGTCATCATGATTTAAAAGAGACTAAATTTGATGTCTACAAAGTACAAAGTGAAAGATGTAATTTTTATAGTGATGTGGTACTCGCTAGTGCTTGTAAGTCAGTAAGGTGATATTAAACGTCCATTAACAATTGAAATTTTTTTTTGGAAGCCATATTGCAATAGAAGTCGAATAGATTCATAGAAGTTGCAGACCATGTAAGACTCAAAATTTTCATATTTCCGAGTAAGCATTTGAATCTTGATTCTTTAAATGTTATCTATTTATAAGTAGCACTGTATAAGCCTTCGCTTTGAAATATTTCAATATAAGGGTTGATAAATTAGGGTTGAGAGTTTCTATAATCCAAAATTCCAAACATGTCTACTTCCATGGGACCCCAAAGTAAAAGTAAAACAAAAATCCCATACGCCAAACTACTTAAAACCCCTAGTTTTACTGATGAATATCATGATATTTATGATCATGTAATTGGAACAAGAACTTCACAACTTAGATACTCGTCTAAGAATAAGGATATTGAAATTAAATTTTTGGAACCATCATGTAAACATAAAGTTTTGGATAATATGGAGGCTAGATTAGGACGCATGATGCTCCACGAGGTTTTATCCCGCCCGAAATTACGATAGGAAAAAAAAGCAATTGTTGCAAATGGAAACAAAAATATATTTTTTCCATTACGGAGTTAAATCTTGGCTATGTGTTGGGGTTTGAAAGAAAATATTTAGGAACTATCAGCATAAACCTAGAAAAAATTTCTAGCGATTATCATGCTACCACTCAAAATACCAAAGATGAGTTTGTATGAAAATTGATAGTTGATGGAATGGTACTAAAAGGGAAGCCCCCACATGCAATCGACACATTTAAACTATGGGTCAAGGATACCATTTCTATGCTAGTATTTTTCCTTGGCTTCGATAGCGATAAGAAAGTGGATGAAACCCTCCTAGAAATGGTATATAATATCTGTTTCAATTTTCCACCTTCTACATATAGATTTTATGGGCACAATGTAGAATCTATGCATAAATAATTCTTAACAATCAAATAAGGCTCTGGCACTAAGACATTTAGGCTCACTATCTAATTGTGCTATTTAATTCTATGGTAGTTTGTTGAATGGTTTGTCAAAAACAAACTTAAAATTCATCCCTATAATGTTGAGGGCCACCAAAAGTGATGCATTTAATAACTAAGTGGAGCCCCAAGATAAGGATGTTTGATAATAAAAGGGATTACAGTCAATTTGTGGATTATTTTTGGGCTCCAATTTATCAAGAAATTTTAAAAGTACTTGCCTAGATTTTCTATGAACCGTAGATATTGCATTCAATTGGAATCATAAATACATTTAATAGACTGGTACTTCATGGAGTAATATATTGTGCTAAGGTTTTATGGATCAGGTGACAAACTTGAAAATTTCCAATACATGTGACAGAGAGAGTTTCTACCTTGAAATATATATGGTAGATGGAAAGTACATATAAACTCGATTATGTTACTCAAAAAAGAGGAGCATATTTCCTTCCTTACCATTTTCATGTGGAGGGTTCACATTTGAAAGAAAAAAATTCAATGTGGCACATGAAATATTACACATTTTTAAGTTTCATGTTGACTCTCCCTATGTGTATGACCCATGTGAGGTGATTAAAGCAAGGATAGTGGCGAACAATAATTCTACCACTAAAATTCAACATGAAAGCAAACCCTTGCTAGAAAAATTGAAAAACAAGAACTCTTGAATGAAGTAAAAATAGTAATGGATGACATTACTGATTGAGAAAGGAAATAGTTTTCAAGAGTTGTCAACACAAATTTTTGGATTTCCCAAGCTTCCACAAAAATAGGCAGAGGATTTGTAAAATGCCAAATTTTATGCAAAATCTTATAAAAATTCTTCTAAAAGCATTCCAAAGGAATGACATCATGAATTGTGAAATAAAAATTAGACAAGGTCAAAAATTACTACCTTTTGGTTTATGAGGCAGACTAGGCCATCCAAAATCTATTTCGAGTATGATTCTATTCCGAAGATGTAGATTTTAGAAAATTGTGGCATGAAGTGCATAATAGAGAGACAAGTAGTGATGATGACACTGAATCTAAGGAATTACAAACTTCCCCTAGTACATATAAACCAAGTCTCGATGAAGGCTTGAAATAAAGATATTCTACAAGAGCAATTATTGATGAAAAGATGGGTTTTAGTGGTGGTGGTGGTTTGGGTTCAACAGAAACAAGGCATTTGGATTCCACTAGAGGCATAGCATAGTAGAGTTTCGATAGGTCGGGCCTTAAAAAAATTTCTTCTGAGAAAGGACCACTACATACTAAAACATCTACAAGTGGTAATCTAATGCAATTTACTCCGGAGTCAAATCCTCAACAAACAATTTAACCACATGTTGAAAATCCTAGAGGAGAAGTTGGTCATGAATCTTTTAGTTTTTCTAATGTTTTTGGTTCTAGTGATGATGGTAGTATTCAACAGAGTGTTGTAGACTTAAATAGGCCAATACAGATAGTTGAAGTTCCTATGGTTATTGTCCAATAAGGAACCGAGAAGAGGAAAAAGATAGATGTAGACACAGGTATAATTACGCTTGCCTCAAGGCAACTAATTACAGAAGGTGGTGCCACTGTCGCCACTCAAAAAACTACCATTCCATAGGGAAATTTTCCCCAGACTTCAATTACTCCTTCTCCATTCAAGGTGAAATAGTTATTTCCTACAAACACCTCAAGTTTTTATTATTGAGCTGAGTTTTCCAATAAGTCAGAAAGAGATAAAAGAAACAAGAAGAAAATTCTACAAGCTACTGGAACTTCAGATCCAGCCATAATGAGGGTATTTCCTACATATAACCCAAATTACAGATACCATGGAATATATCTATAACCTGCCCCAAGTTCTAAAACTAGAGAATCAAATGGTTTCTAGTAACTACAATGTGACCTCCCTTCAAATGGATTTTAAGGCAATGAAACCTTCTAAAAAAATTAATGTATCAAAAAGGAAAAATGATGTGGTTTACACAACATTTCTAAAGGCAGAGAGGGAGAACAATAATTTGAATAATAAGATTCAAAAGTTAGAGGTAGACCTGAAAATGAGAAAGCAAAAGGAAAAGTGGCACTTAATAAGATATGTGAGTTGGAGAGGAAGATAAAATCATCTACCTCTATGATTGTAGTTTCTGCGAATGAACAGGCACAGGTAGAACTAGAAGAAGTGAAGAAAAGTTTAAAAAACAATGAGTAAGAATAATAGATTAGAAAAACATTGGGAACATTGAAAGAGTTTGTGAAGGAAGAGAAAGAAAAGGCCAAAAAATGGGAACAGAACCTAGATGAAAAGAGAAAACTCAGGGGAAAAATGCGAGAAGGAAGAGAAAAAACAATATGAAATATCAGCAACAGGAAGTGATAAAAACAAAAAAGGAAATATAGTCTTCCAACATCAAACTATCTTAATTTTATAAAAAGAAATTAATTAATATAACAAACAATGTTTGGGGGAAATAAACCAAAAAAATGATGATTTTATTAGATTGTTTGAATTCATGGATGATCTACAGAGAATCTATTATAAGCTCCATGAATACATAACAGGTAGAAGAAAAGTGGTGGTTTTAAGGGAGGATATAGAAAGGAAAATTTTGGAATCTATCTACAAATTCAGTGACACAAAACTGGCATCCAGAGGAATTCATAACCGGTTTGATGCCTCCATAAAGGTATCATCTATCATTTGGAAGTGTGTGATGTTAGGTGAAGCACAGAATTATCAATAAGTATCAAAGAATGTTACATGAGCTACATGGAAAGGTACAGAGTTCACAAAGCTTCGTTTGGTAATGCCTTTTGACAAAACACACCAATTCATGAAGAAGGATGCATTATAGAAGAACATGTAAGAGAAGAGTCGAATTCCTAGAAGCTAAATGAGACAAAAAAATTGACTTTTTTAAATGATTGATAACCTTGTCAATAAGTTTGCATACAACAATAATTAGCAATTATGCATCCATTGGTTACTCAAACATGCACCCATGTCTTGATCTCTAAAAAGGGTCGAGGTGTCTCAAAGGATAACATGAAGTAAACTACACTAAAAGGTGATAGCACTAGAAAAGAGGGGTGAACACTATCTGTTCTGAGTGAGAATGATAGGGAATGTGTGAAAGGAGGCTAGGCATGAGTAGCACAATGAAATACGCATTCACCAATCATTCTCATGGAACACAACCAAGTATGGAACTATAGGGGACTTGAAATAGCACAACAATACACAATGCAAGAGAAGAGGCAAGAAGAAGGAATGCAAACATGTTAGGATAGAGAATAGTCACAAAATGATGCTTCTATTACTTCCAAAAATGCACAAAATTATTACAATGATAAGGAGGCCGATATCCACATGCAAGAGCCAAACATGGAGGTCTGCAACTCAAAATATAGAAAATATGGAGTCCTTAGCAACATGCATAAGGATCCAGAGTGTCCAACCCTTTACAATGAGCCCCAACCCTTCCTTTATAGATTCAACATAGAGGGAAGAAGGAGAGAGAGAAAATGGGAATCCCGGAAACCATCGAGATGCATTAATTCAAAGCTCAACCACCATCAATCAATGCCTCCTAAAAATCCACCCCAAATATGTCATGTCTACATCAATTACTTGTTTTCAAGCCTCAAGGAGGAGGAATGGAATCGATCGATCAAATCTGATCTGGTTGTTGGGGAAAATAGATCCTATATTAATGGCACGAAGATGTTTCTTCATTTTTCCCCCACCTAACCTCTCCAAAATTAAAGTTTTAGATCTCCATGGCATAGACAGAGAGGCCGAGATCTTTCCAAAAGTCTTTTGTCACCCATTTTGAGCACCGAGTCAAAAGATATGCTCATTTGAAATTTGAATCAGTCCGTACAAAAAATTAAAACTACCAAAAAACGGGGCCCTTTTGAAACCATGACACATGGAGGGTCAGCACATGTCTAGGGATTCAGCCTTTGTATTTTTTTTTGAAAATGTGTCACCAGAATGATGCACATGGCTTCTTCCATGGCTCGGGCTTTTTTTCATGTTTTGGCTAAGTCTTTTTTTCAGGGGGTCATATATCCGACCGGGACACGTGGCAACTCACTTGTTTTTGGAAACCCTCCCCAATTTTTTCTCTTGAATTAGTGTCATGTCATGATGACACTTGGCATCCTCCACTGGCCTATCTCAATGCTTTGACTATTCAACCCCGACCTTGTCCTTTTATGAAACCAGACGCATGGAGGCTCCGCGCTCATTTAGAAACCCACTCAGATTTTTCCTTTGAAGGAGCATCAGTTGACATGGAATCTTCCACATGCACTTGTGAATTTTCAACGCCACTCTTTTTTTCGGGAAGAAAGACATGGAGGAAGAAAGAGAGGATTTTGCCTCCGAGATTTGATTTACCTTTGGAGATGCATAAGAAGGAAGGAAGAAAGAAGGTGAAAACAAGAGGAATGGCTCAAACTAAAGGGCATGCATGAGAAAGAAAGAGGCACATGAGAGAAAGTAGTAAGAGGTGAATGAAAAGATGTGAAAATGCATGGGAGTGAGAAGAAGAAGTGGAAAGGTAAGAAAAAGGGAAACAAAGGAAGGGTGGCAAGGGAGGAAGGAAGAAAAAGGGATGTGCGAAGGAACCGAGTGTCTATGTAAGTGCAAAGAGGAATGCCAAGGACTTAGCTGATTGAAGGTAAGTAGGAGAGAGGTGGCATGTAAGGAGTGCATGATGGGATAGGAGAGAAAGTGGGCATGCAAGAGGAAGGCACGCAAGGGGAAAATGGAAGGAGATAGAATAATGTAAAGGGGAGCAAGATGTGTATGTAAGTTATCCAAATCACTAGGAGAGCTATTTGGATAACAGTTTTGGTGACTTTTGGGGCCATCTTCCTACTAGATGAAAGAGATCAATAGCCTTAAAGCATCCATTGGGCATGGAGTCTACTTGTTCAATCATGAAAATGCCCCTGTAATCACTTGAAAATCATATCTACACTTTTTGAATCTCACAACTACTGAGAGAAGCTCTATTCTGAAGTAACAAAAGAGCATGCACAGGAAGCACGCAAGGGGAAAGAACTATGTACAAAAAACAATGTGCGTGCAAGCACACTTGAGGAATTGAAACTACTTTAATATATACAACATGATGTAAAAAAACCTAATGGAAGGGTTTGAGATAGATCCCATTTATTGGGATTTGCAGCGCTTCCATCCGGATGAGTTAACTCAAAAGAGTTAGCTTCTTTGCAGTAGACTTGATGATGTATGGGCCACTCCAAAGTGCATCAAACTTTGAATGGCACCTTGGTTTAGCTCTGTCAGCATCCCATTTTAGAACCAGTCCCCAACTTTGAAAGCTTGAGGCCTAGCCTTTCTGTCAAACCATTTCTTTGTTGCTTGTTGATGTTGTTCTAGCTTGATCATGGCAGAGTTTCTGAGCTCTTCAAGATGAACCAGCTCTACCATCCTGATTTCTCTCTGATCCACACCCTCAAATTCCAGCTATTGGGCAAGTGCCAATGAATTTAGTTCTAGTGTCAAAGGAAGGGCAACCTCCTTTCCATAGACAAGCTTGTAAGGTGAAGTTCCTATTGCCTTTTTTACTATGATTCTATCTACCCAGAGCACACACAAGACCTTCGTATGCCACTATCTTTGGCTGATGTTCATTGTGCACTTCATGATTCTGATCAGTTCTTGTTTGTTGATTCTTTCTAGACCATTTCCCTGAGGGTAATAGTTGGAAGAGGTTTTCAGTAAATGCCTAGACTTAGAGCCCAATCAAGTGATTTTAGCACCAAGGAAGGCCTTTGCATTATCAGAGATAATGGTTTGAGGAATGCCAAACCTTGTGACTAAACCTTCGAGAAAGTCAAGGATGACTACCTCGGTTGATTCCTTAAGCATGACAACTTTTGTCCATCTGGTGAAGTAATCTGTAGCTATCAACACCCATTTATGTCCAGCACTTGAAGGTGGATTGATCATGCCTATGAAGTCAAGACCCCATTGCACAAAAGGCTGATCCACTTGGATTGGTCGAGGGGAAGCACTGCCAATATTTTCTTTCCTACAAAGAAAGTGCACTCTTTGCATTTTTGACCCACCTATGTGCATCTAGCAAATAGGGTAGGCCAAAAGATACCTGCCATTATGATCTTCATTGTTGTAGTTTTGGCAGAGAAGTGTCCACCAGAGAATCCATCATGAAATTCTACTAACACTTTCTCAGTCTACGCATTGCCATTGATACATCTTAACAACACACCATCTAGATTTCTTTTGAAGAGAATTCCATCAATCAAAACATAAGGGATAGATTACAACCTCATATGCCTTCTCTTTTCTTTGTTCAAACCGGGAGGGTACACACCCTCGAAAAGGAATGTGATCATGTCCTTCATCCAAGTCACGTGTGCGTCGGGTCTATATTTTATTCATGTTCTACACGCAGGAGGTCTTCATCCATAAATAATGAAGCCTCAGTTCACTCTCACATCCTTCAAAGAATCTACTTGCAGAGTGCACTACCTCTTACCAGCTTTGTGGCCTTAATAGTCACATCATATTCCATGATTTTTGTCACCCATCACGCTCTCTTCTCACTGATTTCTACTCCCATGATGAAGTCTCTGATAGATGAGTGGGAGACTAACACCTTGATATGATTTGTGGTGAGCATGCTCTTGAATTTCTTGAGCATGCATGCATGATGGCGAAGACCTACTTCTCCATGTGACTAGTATTTCAATTCATAATCCTTCAGCATCTGGCTGAAGAAGGCCACTAGCTATTCCAACCCTTGTTCATTTTCCTATGTTAGGACAACAACAATGCTTGCATCAACACCATAAGCATAAAGGATGAAATCCTTTGAGTAATCTAGATTGATGAGTGTTGGCGCACAAGCAATCTCTTTCTTGATCTTGTTGAAGCTTTCTCTTCCTTCTGCTATCCATCTGAAGGCTATGTCCTTTTTGAGCATGAGGGTGATGGGCTGAACTAGTCCCACAAAGTTAGGGATAAAACACCTAACAAAGTTAATCTTGCCAAGGAAGGACTATAAGGCCTTTTTGTGCACTAACAGGGAAAGGGCTAGGATGGCTGAAACGCGTGCTCTCAGATCAATCACGATACCATCTTTCAAAACCACATGGCCCAAGAGCTTTCCCTGAGCCACCACAAAATTACACTTCTTGGGGTTAAGAGATACCCCAAATTCTCTACATCTCTCAAAGACCTTTTCCAGGTGTGCCATGTGATCCGCTCTTGCTTTGAGAAGATAGTTATATCATCCAGGTAAACCAAGATGAACTCATTGATGTAACCTTTGAAGGCAATATCCATGGCACACTAAAATGTTGCACCCACATTTGACAAACCAAAGGGCATTTTCTGGTATGCATATGTTCCCCACTTGGTTGTAAATGTTGTTTTGAATTGATCCTCTTCCTTGACCAGATCTAGTTGAAACCCGAATACCCATCTAGCATGGAGAACCTTTGCGCACCCACAAATAGTCAGAATCTGCTCTCCATCAAGGCAAAGGATAATGATCCTTTAGAGATGCCTTATTCAAATCTCTGAAATCAACACAAAGTCTGATTTCACCATTCTTCTTGCGTATACTGAACCAAATTTGTAACCCAGGTAGAGTATTTGATAGGAAAGATAATTTTTTCCTCAATGAGTTTTGATAGTTCCTTTCTCATGAGGGGCTCTATCTTTGGATTGACTAGCCGCTTTTTTCTGACAAGATTTATACTAGATCAAGGTCAATGGAGTGTTGAGAAACACTTGGATCAAAACCTTTGAGGTCTTCATACTCCCATGAGAAAATGTCACTGTATTTTTGACAGAGAGAGATGAAGGCCTATTTTTCTTCATGCGCACAAGTCCTACTGAGCAACAACTCTTTCCACACACAATAGTAATGGGAGAGCAATCCTCTTGTCACATGCACATGTATCTTTCTTCACCCTTGAACTCATCATCAAGGCTGAAATTTTCTCTAAGGTGACCAGCCCTTTAGGAAACTTATTTTTCTTCAGTTGTATTACTTGGTCACCATAGTTTTCATGCAAGTCAACTTGCATACTTGATGAAAATTCAGCTTCATTCTGGATAAACTGATGATCTGGCATCATCACTCTAAACACTTTCCATTTGGTGTTATTGTTCTAGAATGGATGGTCTGATTACCATCTTAATGTGTTGAGTGTTTCCTTTGACAAAGTCCTCAACAGAGAAAATTGTGAACCAAGCGCGGCCATTTGGTCAACTTCTTTGTTCATTCTGTGTGGGACTACCTATAGATTAAGGGCATCAAATCTCTCAAGTAGGTCCCAAACTCTATGTTTATAAGCTTTAAGAAGCTTATTCTTTTTCTGGAATTTGTTGGTGACCTAGTGGATGACCAATTCTATGTCCCCAAAGATCTGCAACACTTTAATTTTCTTCTTCTCAGCAATGAGCAAGCCATGCACTAACGCTTCATATTCTACCACATTGTTAGAGCATGCAAACTACAACCTATGCATGAAGAATAATTTCTCATCTTTAGGGGAAATGAGAACCACTCCTACTCCCACACCATTTTCTACTTCTAGATCCATCAAAATATAACTTCCATAGACCAGTTTGAACTTTTTCTCCCATGAGCACATGCATGGAAGCATAACGTCTTCTTCTAGAATGCAATAAGTACCAAGCCCAGTTTCATAGGCTTCCAGTTCTTCAGCATAGGGATCAAATTTGTGATGCCTTTCCACCCATTCATCAAGCACTAGGTCTGGAACAGAGGGTGGAAGAGACTACTCTTCAGGAACTAAAACTTGTTCTTCCTAGATAAGACAATTGGCTTGGAGAGGGGATGGGACATATGGCTCTACATGATAAGAAAATATAGGCTCATCTTGTATGGTAAACCGGGTACCATACCTTGTCTTGAGTAACATATGAGACCAATCAAGACAAGTAACCACCCACTTTAGTAGTAAATTCTCTTGATAGACATAGGGAAAACAAAGGAGGCAGGTCAATAATTGACACATCTTGAGTAATTATCAGGCTTGGACATGCATGGAGGGTTAACTCAAGATCCTTGATGACTCCTAAGGTGGTTACAATTGAGCCATCAAGTTGTAGGACTCCTTTAGACAAAGGGCTATATTTCAGACCTAAGACATCAACTATCTTCTTAGGCATAACAAAGTACTAGCACCTGAGTCAATCAAGCAATTATGCACTAGGTGTTTTCCTATAATCAAGGACATATAGAAGGGTGGGGTTTTAGCAAACTTTACTTACTTGTTTCTCCTCTTCTTGGCAGATTTTGACAAAAGCATGTGGCTTCTGCATAACCGGGTCAGCACGTGGAAGTTGTGCTAGAGCTTCATGCAATAGATCCCACTGAGATGGAATGGTCAGGGCATCCCACATTGTGATGTTTATGTTTGTTTTCTTCATCTGGTCAACAATGTTGAATGGAAGCCCCCCACCTTGTGCATTTGGGGAACAACATCCCTTCTTTTTGTTTTCAAAGCATGGAAGCCTAAATTTTAGCTGAGAGAGGCTTGGCCTACCAAAGGATGGGCACGTGCTGCTTTAAAAGGAGCTTTACGAGGGGACCTCCTGCATAGGGATTTGAATTTTTTCTAAGAGGTCTTGTCTGATTCTTTTTTCTTCTAAAGATCTACTTGTATTGCTGGGACTATGACTACGCACACCTGACTCTAATATTCTTTTCTTATATCTTGTGTTGTCCGTCTACTTGGGCGCATGGTCTGTTTGTATCTTCTATAGCTTGGTTGATTGCATAGAAAAGTCCTCCACACCAAAGAACATCAAATTGGTTTCTAGAGGAACTTCTAGGTCCTTTTAGGATTATCTACTTCATGGGTGCTTGTTGAGGGCTCACAGATGAAGCATTCTAGATCATGAAGGCTTGGGCACACAACATTAGCACAATGATATTGACTATGAGGCATTTTGCAAGGGAAGCACCATTCTGACTCTTGTGCCAAATTGTTCTAAACCGAACAAGTGCACTGCTCTCACACTGGGTGCTGGGAGAGAAGGCACGGAGGGACAACTTGTAAGGGTAGATGTGCATTAGGCTTCCACCTATCATTCTATTCTGGTTGGGCATGTATCTTTGATTTCCATATTGATTCCACCAAGGCTGATTCCCTTGGCCATGCGCCTAATTGAATTGCCTCTATAAGCTTGCACTTGCTTTTTTCTAATGATATGATTTTGTTTGATAAATTTCTAATCAAGGCCTTCATTTCTTCATTTTCCTTTTTGTGATGGAGAATAGGATGTTGAGGCAACTAGTTGCACGCTTTTCTTAGGAGTAGGAATAGAGGCTATAAAGGTTGGGGTGCTTGTGACATTTCTGGGAACAAGGGCATAGGTGGTCTAGGAGCCAACTTTCCCACCTAAATAAGACTATTTTCTACCCTTACTGCAATACTATAAGTAGCTGGTAAGGTCCTACCTCCCATAGATTGGATCATAACTGAAATATCATTGTTGAGCACCTTCAGATAATAAAGGAAAGCATGTTGGGCTGTAGGTCTTACCACAAGAGGGATTTTGTCCCAAGTCTTCTAAAATCTGATGTTGAAATCAGTCATCTACTCATTGGGTGCCCTCCTTGTTGTTGTTAGTTGCTCCACCAAAGATAGGTGATCTAACTTGTCTTCAAAATAATTACATAGAGTTGTTCCTAGCTCATCCCAAGTGCTAATAGATCCAAGTCTCAAGCCTCTATACCATGAAGTGCTTTACCTTTGAAAGAGGCTACAAGCAGCCTAACTACTACATCATTATGTGTGATCAGATAGAGTGAACACACATTTGCTACATCCTGGATATGCTCCTGAGGGGTGACTTGATTCTCACCAATAAAGTAAGGAATACTCTTGAGCACACCATTTGGCATATCATGTATGCACGGCCAGAGTAAGGGACTCCCTCCATCAAAGTTTGCAAAGCTTCTTAATGGAGGAGGTTGCTGATTCACCATTACAGGGCACACAAGTTGTGTGTTTTTTGAGGAGGAGTTGAATGGGCGTGGCAGCACTGGAGATAGAGATGCACACGCATGGGATTTCTAGAATGAACTCTTCTCGGGGATAGCTAGAGGTATTCAAAAGAATCTTCAGCTACACACTTCTTCTTGTGTGCACTCTTCTCATGAAAGGTGCACTCAGACTACCAAAAATAGAGATCTTAAAATGTTGGGAGTCACCATATGTGTTTGAAATGAGCCTCTTCAAAGGCTGAAACACTAAGTTCACACACCAAAACTTAGAGATATGAAATTTGAGCTTTCAATGCTTGTCCCACCGGGCATGCCAAAAACTATTGGTTTCTCAAACATGTACCCACGTCTCGATCTCAAAAGGGCCGAGGTGTTTGAGACCACAATGGAACCATCCCCAAGTTATGGGACCTTGCAGCTTGGGATGGATCTCTGGAGAAGGTTCCTCTATCTATCTATTTCTACTACTACTACTACTCCTAGTGCTGAAAGGGGAAACTAAGCTAAGAATGCCAAGGGACCAAGGAAAGAAGGATAACATGAAGTAAACTACACTAAAAGGTGATAGCACTAGAAAAGAGGGGTGAACACTATCTGTTCTGAGTGAGAATGATAGGGAATGCATGAAAGGAGGCTAGGCACGAGTAACGCACAACAAAATACGCATTCACCAGATCATTCTCATGGAACACAACCAAGTATGGAACTACAGGGGACTTGAAATAGCACAACAATACACAATGCAAGAGAAGAGGCAAGAAGAAGGAATGCAAACATGTTAGGACAAAGAATAGTCACAAAACGATGCTTCTATTACTTCCAAAAATGCACAGAACTATTACAATGATAAGGAGGCCAATATCCACATGCAAGAGCCAAACATGGAGGTCTGCAACTCAAAATACAAAAATATGGAGTCCTTAGCAACATGCGTAAGGATCAAGTGTCCAACCCTTTACAATGAGCCCCGACCTTTTTTATAGATTCAACACAGAGGGAAGAAGGAGAGAGAGAAGTGGGAAAACTAATTCAAAGCTCAACCACCATCATTAATGCCTCCTGTAAATCCACCCCAAATCTGTCATGTCTGCATCAATTACTTGTTCGGTGCCTCAAGAAGGAGGAGGAATGATGGATCAGATCAAATCCGATCTAGTTTTTGGGGAAATAGATCTCTATTTAATGGCCCAAAGATGTTTTCTTCATTTTTCCCCACCTAACCTCTCCAAAATTAAAGTTTCAGATCTCCATGGCATAGATGAGGCTCGAGATCTTTCCAACGGTGCCATATTTGTTCAAATTTTGAGCACTGAGTCAAAAGATATGCTCATTTGAAATTTGAATCAAGTCCGTATAAAAAGAGTTTATCGAACCAACTACCAAAACGGGCCCCCTTTTAAAACCGGACACATGGAGGGCTAGCACATGTCCGAGGGAACCTTTATATTTTGTTTTGAAGTTGCATCGAGCCGACATGTGGCTGGCTTCCGTGGCTCCTCAGGGCTTCTTCATGTTTTGGCTAAGTCTTTTGCTCAAAGGGGCCAAAATCATATATCTCGACCAGGGACACATGGGCAGCTCTAGCTTGTTTGGAAACCCTCCCCAAATTTTTCTCTTGAATTAGCGCCATGCTGACACTTGGCACCCTCCACTGGCCTCTGTCTCAATGCTTTGACTATTCAACCCCAACCCTATCCTTTTATGAAACCGACGCGTGGAGGCTCCGCACTCATTTAGAAACCCACTCAAGATTTTTCCTTTGAAGGAGCATTGGGTTGACACGTGGAATCTTCTACAGGCACTTAGAATTTTCAACGGCTGCAACCTTTTTGAGCCCTAAACATGTGGCAAGATGGCACTCATTATGGCCTCCACTTTTGGATTTACCTTTGGAGATGCACCGAGATGACTAGAAAGAAGGTGAATGCGCATAGTGTGGCTCAAAGGAGAAGGCACAAGGGCACGGTAAAGAAAGAGGATCATGGGAGGAAAGAAAAAAGAGGTGAATGAAAGCATGTGTGATGCATGGGAGTGAGAAGCAAGTGCATAAAAGGGAAACATAGGGGTGGTGCAACAAAGGAAGGAAGGAAGAAAGAAAAGAGGCACGAAGGAACTCAATCTATGTAAGTGTGCAAGAGGAATGTCAAGGACTTAGCTGATTGGAAGGTAAGTCTACAGAGGTGCACGTGCAAGGAGTGCATGATGGATAGGAGAGAAAGTGGGTGTGCAGGAGGAAGGCGCGCAAGGGAAAATGGAAGGAGATAGAAGAATGTAAGGGGAGCAGGATGTGTATGCAAGTTATCCAAATCGCTAGGAGAGCTATTTGGATAATATTTTTGTGACTTTCGGGGCCATCTTCCTACTAGATGAAAGAGATCAGTAGCTTGAAGCATCCATTGGGCATGGAGTTTGCTTGTTCAATCATAAAAATTCCCCTGTAATCACTTGAAAATTATATCTCACTCCATTTTGAATCTCATAATTGTTGAGAGAAGCTTCCATTCTAAAGTAATAAAAGAGCATGCAAGAAGAACACGTAAGGGGAAAGAACTATGTACAAACAAAAATGTGCACGGAGCACACTTGGAGGAATTGAAACTACTTTAATATATACAACATGATGCATTAATCCTAATGGAAGGGTTTGAGATAGATCTTGTTTACTGGGATTTACATCGCGCTTCCATCCGAATGAGTTAACTCGAAAGAGTTAGCTTCTTTATAGGACTTGATGATGTATGGGCCACTCCAAAGTGCATCAAACTTTGAATGGCACCCTATTTTAGCTCTATCAACATCCCATTTTAGAACCAAGTCCCCAACTTTGAAATTTTGGGGCCTAGCCTTTTTGTCAAACCATTTCTTTATTTCTTGTTGATGTTGTTCTAGCTTGATCATGGCAGAGTTTCGATCTCTTCAAGATGAACAAGCTCTTCCATCCTGATTTCTCTCTTATCCATCCTCAAATTCCATCTCTTGGGCAAGCGCCAATGAATTTAGTTCTAGTGTCAAAGGAAGGGTAGCCTCCTTACCATAGACAAGCTTGTAAGGTGAAGTTCCTATTTCCTTTTTTATTGTGATTCTATCTACCCAGTACGCACAAGACCTTTGTATGCCACTATCTTTGGATGATGTTCATTATGCGCTTCATGATTCTGATCAAGTTCTTGTTTGTTGATTTTACCAAACCATTGCCCTGAGGGTAATAGTTGGAAGAGGTTTTTAGGTAAATTCCCAAACTTAGAGCCCAATCAGTGATTTTAGCACTAAGGAAGGCCTTTACATTATCAGAGATAATGGTTTGAGAAACACCAAACCTTGTGACTAAACCTTCAAGAAATTCAAGGATGAATGCCTCAGTTGATTCCTTAAACATGATAACTTCTATCCATCTGGTGAAGTAATTTGTAGTTGTCAATGCCCACTTATGTCCCTTAAAGGTGGATTGATCATGCCTATGAAGTCAAGACCCCATTGCAAAAAAGTCTGATCCGCTTGGATTGGTCGGGGGGAAAGCATTTTTCAATATTTTCTTTCCTAAAAGAAAGCACATTCTTTGCATTTTTGACCCACCTATGTGCATCTGCAAATAGGGTAGGCCAAAAGATACATGTCATTATGATCTTCATTGCTGTAGTTTTGGAAGAGAAGTGTCCACCAGAGAATCCATCATGAAATTCTATTAACACTTGCTCAGTTTGCGCGCCATTGATACATCTTACCAGCATGCCATCTAGATTTCTTTTGAAGATAAGTCTATCAATATAAACATAAGGGATAGATTACACCCTCATATGCATTCTATTTGCTTTGTTCAAACCGGGAGGGTACACACCCTCGAAAGAAATGTGATCATGTCCTTCATCTAGTCATGCATGCACCAGGGTCTATATTTTGTTCTTGTTCTACACATGGGAGGTCTTCATCCAAAAATAATGAAGCCTCAAGTTCACTCTGTGCATCCTCAGCAATCTTCTTGCAAAGTTCACTACCTCTTACCAGCTTTGTGGCCTTAATAGTCACATCATATTCCATGCTTTTTGTCACCCATCACACTCTCTTCTCACTAATTTCTGCTCCCATGATGAAGTCTTTATAGATAAGTGGGAGACTAACACCTTCATGAGATTTTTGGTGAGCATGCTCTTGAATTTCTTGAGTGCACACATGATGGCAAAGACTTGCTTCTCCATGTGTCTGTATTTCAATTCATAATCCTTCAGCATCTAGCTGAAGAAGGCCACTAGTTGTTCTAGCCCTTGTTCATTTTCCTATGTTAGGACATTAGAAATGTTTGCATCAGCACCATAAGCATAAAGGATGAAATCATTTGAGTAATCTGGATTGATGAGTGTTGGCACACAAGCAATATCTTTTTTGATCTTGTTGAAGCTTTCTCTTTCGTTATCCATCCGAAGACTATGTCTTGGTACAATCGAATTCTTTCACATACGTTAATGCCTCTTTCACATACCACCAAGTACATGGAAAGGGCAAGCTTCTTCCACATACCGATAGGTATATAGAAAGGGCGCGTATATAGAAAGGTTTGGTATATCTAACTGACGGTATATAGATTAGGAGACCTTATACCTAGAGTGATAAGATCCTAAACCTATCATTGAATTCATAAAATGGGCACAAATGCCCCCAAATTATTTTTTCTAGATTCATAACTACTCAGAGGAAATAAGTATCCTTCCTGGAAGAATAAAATCAAGACACATCTTGAGTTTGAAGAAATCTATCCTATTGTGAATGGTACTCTGACGGATCAACTACTGATATAACACAACAATGACAGCTTTGATAGATCATATCGAAGGCCATGCTCATCATCATGTTTGGAGTGTACGACTATGTGAAACCCTACATTCAAGATTTCAAAACATCCAAATAATCATGGGATAATTTACGCATGGTATACGGGGCCAAAAACAAGAATGTCATTCCGAATTTTCAGAGTCAGTTACATACATTGAAGTTTAAGAAAAATGAGAAAATTGAAGATTTTGTTAGAAGAGTTGCATAGTTGAGGGCTTCAATTCTAGCCCTAAGAGATGAGGTCATTGATGATGCTCTCATTCCCATTGTTCTGAGATACCTCCCTTCTTCCTACCGTGTTTTTGTAACAACACTCAACTTGTCGATACAACACTAGTTTTGAACCTACCGCAATAAGAGGAAGCCATGTTTAATAAGGATGATGAAGAGGAGAAGGAACTTTCTTCTCATCAAAAATGGAAAGGAAAATGGAATGGAAAAACTAATTCCTATTAAAAACTCCAATATCAGAATCAGAATCAACAAGGGGATAAGCAATAGAAGAATAAATGTCCAATATGCAAAAGAGGACATGAATTGAAAGATTGTTGGTATAATACTTATAAGAAAGGTTCATCAAGTAACTCTAGACCTCAACACTAAAAATCTCACAAGGGACACTCTAACTACAATCAAGGGTAGAAAAAGGGGAACTAGAAAAGAAGACCCCATCAACAAGGCAATATTGCTGAGCAAGAAGAACATTCAAATACTGAAGACTACTTGTACATTGCTCGATCAAGTGAACCTTCCATGTCATCTAGTGATGTCTGGTATGTTTATTTGGGAGCCACTCGACACATGACCATCCATAGAGACTATTTTACTTCAATGAGGGACACACCTTCGAAAAACCATGTTTCGTTAGGTGATGATTCTTCATACATAGTAAAGGGATTGGGAACATTTCTCTACCCCTTGGTTCACGCAATTGTAGATTTTCAAATGTATTATATGTCCCTGGGTTGAATAAAAAAATTTGTTGTTCGTCAGTCAACTCCTAGATCATAACTCTAAAATTGACTTTGATATTCATTCGGTAAGAAAACATGTTTAATTCGAGACAAAACACGAGGCTTGAAAATAGTTATAAAATCCTCAAATGTGGGATGCATGTTCCACCTAATTTTTTCCACAGAGAGATGATCATGGACTTGTGGCTAATAACTCTACCTCTACACAGTTGTGGCATCGGAGACTTGGTCATATAAGTTTCAAGTATCTCGAGACACTTCGCTGGTGTAATATTGTAAATGGTTTACCATATCTTCAAAAGGATACAGATAAATGTCCTCACTACCTTGCAAGAAGACAACACAGAGTTTCATTCCGTAAGATTATTTATCAAGCTCATGGTAAGTTTGATCTTATTCATACTGATATTTTTGGTCTGATGCAACCAAGTCATTTGGGGTTCCAATACTTCATGCTTTGTGTTGATGATTATTCAAGAAAAATGTGGATATACGGTCTTCGCAAGAAAAGTGAAGCTTTTGAAACCTTCAAGTAATTCAAATGACTATTGAGAATGAAATTGGTCATCACATCAGAACTCTCCACTCAGATTGATGGGGAATTCACCAGTGATGAGTTAAAATCCTACCTTCAAGATCATGGAATTTGTCGACAAATGCCTCCTCCACACACAACGGAAGAATGGTGTCATTGAGAGAAGAAATCATAATATAATGGAAATGGTGCGATGCATGATTAATGATTCTAAACTAGCAAGAACATTATGGGTAGAAGAAACAAAGACAACAGTGTATTTGTTAAACAGAGTGCCCACAGTTTCTCTTGACGAAGTAACACCACAAGAAGCATGGTCAAAAGGAAGCCATTTGTTGCACACCTCAGATTATTTGGGTGCAAAGAAAGTATGCATATACCCAAGTAGAAAAGAAATAAATTGGATATGAAATCACAACAAATCATCTTCATTGGGTATAGTGAAGAAAATATTGGGTACGGATTGATCGATCGAAGACCGGAGAGTCTACACCAAAGAAAGATGTTGAGTTCTTTGAGAAGAAGGAAGTAGAGTCTCCTCCTCCAGACTCACCTGATGTAGATTCTTCACCAGTTGTAAAAACTGAAGCTGATGTTCCCACTGATGATGAAAATGATGATGGGGATGTTGGTGATGATCAGATAGAACCATGACCCATGGGAACAGTTCAATGTATGCCCAAGTGGTATACTAGCATGTTACGAGATACGAAAATGGATGCTCTATCGGATACATTCACCCCTGGACCACAGAATCACAATAAAACAAGAGAAGAAGTGAACTTTTCTTTGATGAGTAGATTTATTGAACTCGATGAGCCCTCTATAGTCCAGAAGCCCTATAGTCGAATATTGTAAAGATGGCATGGATGTTAAGTATAACTCAAGTAATGAAAAACAACACTTGGCAGCTTGTCGATCTTCCACCAAGGAAAAAACATATTAGATGTAGATGGATATTCAAAACAAATTACAAAGTAGATGGGACCATAGAAAATTACAAAGTGAGACTAGTAGTAAAGGGGTATGCACAAAATGAAGGCATTGACTATGAGGAGACATTTGCTCCCACAAGCTAAGATCAAAATGATCAGGATGATCTTTGCTTACTCTATCTACATAGTTTGGTTGTAAATTCCATCAAATGGACGTAAAAAGTGACTTTCCGAACAAATATTTACAAGAATAATTCTATATGACTCAACCCGAGGGATATGTTATGCCCAGTTAAGAAGAAAAGGTATGCGAGACTCGGAAAATCTTTGTATGGCCTCAAACAGGCACCCCGGGCATGGTACATCAAAATTTATGAGCATCTCCTATAACATGGATTTGTTATAAACCCATACGATTCCATTCTCTACCTCAAAAAGAAAT
Source organism: Taxus wallichiana var. yunnanensis (assembly GCA_018340775.1). Taxonomy (NCBI): domain Eukaryota; kingdom Viridiplantae; phylum Streptophyta; class Pinopsida; order Cupressales; family Taxaceae; genus Taxus; species Taxus wallichiana. Next base: position 480,285,951 of record CM031239.1, read on the forward strand.
GGGGAGATTTTGATTTTCTTTGGCAATGTCGATGATCTAGTCATCATTGGTAGTTCAAGTGAGGATGATCGATTCAATGAAGAAAGATCTTAATCGATCATTCTACATGACAGATATTTAGTTGATGCATCATTGTCTTAGATTGTAAGTATGGCATAAAGATAATCACATCTTTGTTTCTCGGTTGAAGTATACCAAGACAATGCTCAAGAAATTCCAGATGATGGATTGCACACCGATTTCTAACCTATGGAGAATAGACTACGCTTATATTATTCAGATCTATCTCATGCAATAAATGCCACTCTCTATTGGCATTTGATTGGGAGTCTCATTTACCTAACCTACACTAGGCCGGATATCGGCTTTGCAAGAATCTATCTATCTAGGTTCATGCAGAACCCAAATTTTGTCATTGGATAGCAGCAATACACATCTTGAGATATCTCAAGGGATCAGTGATCTTAGTCTAGAATACAAGAAGAATGACAACTTCTTATTATCAAGGTATTTAGATTCATATCATATAGGCAACATTGATGACAAAAATCCACTTCAAGGTTTGTGTTCTTTATGGGATTTGGACTAATATCATGGGGAAGAAAGAAACAAAACTTTGTTTCTCACTCTTCCATAGAAGTTGAGTATTGTTCTACAAGTGAAGCTATCTATGAAGTGATATGGCTACGTTGCATACTCGAAGGACTTGGAATACCATAGGACAAACTGACCACCTTGTATGTTGACAATGAAGGTGTTCTCAAACTTGTTCACAATCCAATTTTTCATGAAAGAAAAAAACACATTGAGGTACATGTACATTTCATACATGAGCATGTCTTGAAGCACAATATACAGCTTTATTTTTTTCCAACAACTGAACAACGAGCATATATATTCACAAAGTCACTTGCACGTGACAAGTTTGAGTTGTTCAGAGGGTTCCTCTCCTCATCCCTTAAGGCAATGAAAAATTAGGGGGGGAATGTTAGGTTAATTTATGCATTATATTACCTTAAGTAATTAATTATTTATTAAGGTAATTTGTTTATATATTGTTATATGGTTTTATAACAATATTTTTCATATTATTTCATAGGTTATATTGTTACGTAGTTGTAACAATTATCTGTTTGATTTATTCACTTCCCAGATGTTCTTTTGGAAGCTTATGTAATATGGTTTATTGTTGCACCTGTGCAACATCATTCTTTGTTTGTATATTGTTGTCCAATATGTATAAATATTGCATCACTACTATTGTAAAGTTGATTTTGATGATTAATAAAATATCACAGATTTCGTCCATGTTTTACACTCGATTATGAATTGCTAACAAAGTAACGTATCAGTCACTCAAATTTACAAAGAAATTGTAAATCTATCGATGAAGAGTGGAGCATGTTACAAAAGATGATATAATTAAGGGTAATTTAATTTTGAAAATTGTTCCATTTGTTGCAATATTAAATTTTTTCATACAAGGCATGTGTTAAGCAAGTTCAATGAGGAATAGTGTTATTTTTAAATTTTCATTTCAATAAGATTCAAGCAAATCCACTTATTCTATCTCAAAATTAAGCACCACAACTCTTATATGCCTTAAGTATATAATAATGCAAATTTATTTTGATTTAATAACCAACCAGAGCACGATGTATTATTTCTATAAAAGATATCAACAACATTGTATGTGAAATATATTAAATACTCATTAAGATATGACTTGTAATGTTTATGTAATCAAAATGGAAATAGAATCAATAGGATTATAGATTGGAGCTTATTGTTATGATTATAGATTGAATCAATATGAAATGTGTTGAGGAGGTGGTTAGATACTTTGTTTCAATGTTATGATCTATCTAGGATGACTCCCCCTCCTAAACAAAATAAGCTAATTTGTCATTTAAGTTTGGAGTTTCTTTTCAACAAATATTTCAAAAATTCATGTAGGTTTGTTTATTGTTTTCCTTGTTGATTTACCTTTAGGCACATGTAATTTTGGGGTGAGTGTTAATCCTTATTTTATAAATGTTAATCTTTTTTGAGCAAGTTATAGATTATAGTTTTGGCAGGGGATTAAAGTTGGGTTTTAATTTGTTCTTTAACTTATAAGGTGTTTTAAAGTGAGGTTTTTATTTCATTATTTAACTCCAAAGTTGGATGGATGCATGTTCATTTCAATACATACTACAACTAATCACCGCAAAATATTTCAAGTTTTATTCGAAAGACTACAAATCGACAAATTGTTTTTAAAAAATACAAATAAGGAAAAAGATATTACCAGAGATTCAAAACAATGTATTGAATATTTGAATAGATTAATTATTATATGAACATCTATATCATGGGATATCCACAAATGGAAGCTTCCAACTCGATGGACCTTGATCATCTCTATCACTTGATTCACCGGATCTTTGATATCGACTATCTCCTCGTTGACTGATACCAACTAATTCAATAGGGTTTTCTATTGTATTTGTGCCATTGTTTTTTTCCCCTCCCTTTCATTAATCAACTTCCATACTGTCACAAAGCCCTATCATAGGGAAAGTTATCCCCTTCGTATCAGTGATGTGTAAATTCTCAAAAAGAATTCCAAATTTTTTTCAAGCTTATTTCACAATTTTGACTTTATAAAGGCCAAGGTAATGAAAATTCTCTCATATTCAAAAGAACCCAAGATCATTATTTGAAGTAGATCAGCCAATGAGAAAAACTCGGACATGTTTCTTTGTAAAATAGTACTCAACCCAATGTTTTTCCATAGCTGGGTTATTGCTCCACACTCTAAGGGATTTTCCAAACCTTTGAATTTCTCAGCCATTGTAGAGGTGAATTCATGAAATTGATCAATAAAATTGTCCTTGCTTAAAATACCTGGAATATTCGTTCCATTGATAGCAATAGGATTACAAAATGTTGAATCAATGTAGTCAACTTCTTGAAGTAGTCTTCCTGCATATATCTTTCATTTTGGATAGGATTCAAAAAGGTGGGATTTACTACAGCCATTGCTTCAATTAAAACATCCCTTCTAAATTGATCCCTTATTTCTTCTAGGAGGGATAGTGTAATTTATCTTAACCTCACCCTTGTTGATGATACAATGTTATCAAATAGTGGCCCTGTGACATTTACCTTCTCAACCTTACCGAGAGACTACTTTAAACATGTACATTTGTATCTCATATCCATGTACATAAGCACATCTGTCCCTAAAACATTTTTGAACTTCAGAAATCTACTTGCATTTCCAATCTTTATCAAATCATTCCAACATCAAACTTTGGACCTTTAAAAGTAGTTTCATTGCAAAATCGTTTCCTCTAACTAGAAAAGTCAACAATATAGATAATTATTTCTTGTCCTTGATTAATTAAATGATGCATTTCTTCCAACATGGGAAGGAGACTACATAACATTAGCAATGAATCTAGATTAGTCAAATGATGTATCAAATATTGGGCCTTGTCCACTTCCATGTGATTCTACCACATCACTCCTAATAAGGTTTAATACTCAGTGTACACCCTACAAACCGGTTGGTACAATGAGATCCACCTAGTGTCAAAAGATTTTAATAGTTTACACCCATTTGATATTCCTTCTATAAATATTTATAATTTCATGAACCTTTTAGGACTACAACAGAAATAAGCATGCACATCTCGAACAAGGTCTTCAACTTTTTCTACAAGTTTAAATTTACCAACTATTTTTTAAGCTAGGTTAATTCTATGAGCTGTATAATGAATGGAAAGAATATACAGGAAATGAGATGTTTAGAGTCTTAAACATATGACATTATGATTACCTTGTATTATAGATGCCCCATCTCCCCCGACACATACTAGATTTGATGTAATTACAAATCATTCATGTCACCAATCTCCTTCAAACTTTTTATCACCAAATCACAAAGGTTTTCAACATTGGAGTTCTCTCTCATCTTGTGAATTTCAACTAAGTGAGGGTTCTCACATGATTCTAAATAGTATACATGTGCATACATACCCATCCAAAGATTATCTAGTGTTGTAACTTTTGGTTGTAAAATGTGCACTTGTGTCTTGGATCTAGAAGAATCAAGTTATTTGAGACAAAAATGGAACCATCTCCAAGTTGTGGGACCTTACATGCTTGAGATGGATCTTTGGAGAAGGTTGGTTCCTCTATCTATTTCTACTCATGTTACTCCTAATGTTGGAAGGGAAAACTAAGCTAACAATGCCAAGGGACTAGGTATAGAAGGATAACACAAAAAGGAAATTGCACTAAAATGTGATAGCACCAGAAAGAGAGGGATTAAAATCATCCATTCCGAGAGAAAATGAAAGGAAAGGCGTGAAATAAAGCTAGGAAAACGTAACACAAACTAAAACACATTTATTAGATCAGTTTCATGGAACACAACTAAAAATGAAGGCTGCGAGGGACGTAGAGTGACACAACAAGCATGTAATTCAAAAGAAAGGAAAGAAGAAGTAATAAAAACACGTTAGGACAAAGAATCGTCACAAAACAATGATTCCATTACTTCTAGAAATGCATAGAACTTTTACAATGGAAAAAGAGCTCGATATCCATATGCATGAGCCAAATCTAGAGGTCTTCGACTCGGGATACAAAAATATGAAGCCCTTAGAAAAATGTGTAAGAATCCACAATGTCCAACATTAATAATGATCTCAACTCTTACATTTATAGATGAATCAATGGAAGAAGAAGAAGAGAAGGAGGGAAAACTCAAATTTTTGATGAAAGGGGATCTTATATTATATTAAATACAACATGATACAAGAATATCTCAATAAAAAAGAGGGTGGTAGGAGAGCATGCCCCAAAGCCACAAAAACAAAAGGCCAAGCTGAAAAAAGCAACAAAACAAAACAACTAAAAGGGTGTTGTTATCACAATTTTCCCCTCGACAAAATTGATCAAACACGACCCTGCATAGAAAAATATAAGGGTCAGCATTATCATGCGAGCTACATTTTAAATCCGATGATTGATCCCAAATCTGAGGAGAAGGAAGACTTAAAATGGAGGAACAAAGTCGACGAAGGGGGAAAACCACGTCAAAGACACCGGAGGGTCACAGGAGGAGGAAACAGGAAGACTCAAAGCTTTTGGACTTAGTCACATATGAGTCGATCCGAGGCCGAACAGTAGACTATTGGAAGGTGCCATGTTTCAGCTCAATACAATTCCAAAAGGTGCATCAAAAAGGTAGGTTCCAAATCTGCACTAATTCTCCATGTGTCCAAATGGCGTAACTTCCAAAGGCGATGTCTTCCACGTGTCCCAAGTCCAAAAAGGAGACAATCGGCAATTGAAAATTCTCAAGGAAGTGGAAGCCCCACGTGTCTCCTTGACGTAACTTCAAAGGGAACATCCGAGGTAGAGCCCAAATGAGCACGGATCTTCCACATGTCCGAGGCCTAAAAATAAGAACTCAAGGGGAAAACCGGGTCATTGAAAATTCTAGGTAGAGAAGAGCCAAGGGACGGCACCACATGCCTCAACCAAGCACATTCAAAAGGCGTAACCCAAAGAAGGATCCTAAACTAGTGCCAATCCTCCATGTGGTCGAACCCAAAAGTTGAATCAACCCCAAATCGTCTAAGTATAAGAGAACCAATGGCGGAAGGTGCCAAGTGTTAGCTCGGCGTAACTTTAAAGGTAAATTTTGGAGGGACAAATCCCAAACAAACGTTGAGCCTTCACATGTCTTGACCACGCAAACTCAAACGTAAAACTCGGGGCGTTTCCAAGCAAGCGTGAAGCCTTCACGTGTCTTGGGTTAGACACAGTGTCTCCGCTAACAAGAACGATTCATAAAAAACACAAAGGAAACTGAGGATCCTGCAAAATCCACCACATGTCAATCCAGTGTGATTTCAAGAGCGAAAGGAAGGAGCTGAATCTTCAAGATGTACGAGGCTTCAACATGGACCTGTATGGAAAAACTCTTTTAAATATTGTGTGTCGTGACCTTAATCTTCAGATAGCCATATATTTTGACTGGAAACTCAGATTTGGGTGGGAGAGAACTTTTTGAAAATATCTCAAAGTTGTCGATTTCTCATCTACCTCATATAATGTTTTCAGCCCACCATTTACGAGGTTTCCAAGTCTCTCACCTTCCACCATGATGAAGAATGGGCCTCTTTCTTGTTCAATAAGGGACAGGGATGGAAGCATGGGTGTTGCAGTGAGACTCTTCATTGTGGTAGGTGGATTTAATGCATTTGCATGGGTGGTTGGAACAAAGTTCAAATTTTCCCTCTCTTTCTCTCTCATTCTTCCTATATATTGTAAAGGAGGGGCATATTCAAATGGTTGGTCATTGTTTCTTCTCGTCCCCCCCTCTCTTTCTTCCTTAGGGTAGGATGTGGAGTCTAAGCCTTCTCTCATGGCTCTGTAATGGCATTTCCTTACCTCTTTCCAACTGATGATGTACTGTGTAAATTTTTGGAGCAATAGAATCTGTTTCATGATGCATCTATCCATCCTTGGATCATTTTATTGTCTCTTCTTACCTCTCGTCATTGCAGGGTATACTGTGCATACTTTGATGTCTGATGCAGGTTCTGGGAGTGTGTTTAATGGGTTTTGAAGTGGTATCCCATGTGATATTCATCTTTGGTATTTGGTGCACCTTTTCCACCCTCTCCTCTACTCACCTCTCTCCACTTCGAGGCGATGGATCTATGATCATCCACTTCCTTTTCTCGTGTATCACCGCTAATGTAGGCTTTCTTTCACCCTCTCTCTCTCTCCTTGTCCACTTGGAACGGTTAGATTAGGATTAGTTAGGTTATTCCTGCACTGGAGTAGCTCGTGGCAGGTAGATTAAGAAGCAAGAACCAACCTTCTCTAGAGGTCCATCTCAAGTTTTTCAAGTTCCATAACTTGAGAGATGGTCCAATGTTGTGCAATCACATCGAATGCCCCATTTGCACTCGGGGCATTTGAGGGTGCTTTGATTTTTCACTAACAGTTTTGGCATGCCCAGTGGGACACTAAGGTTAGATCTTCTCATCTTTCCAAGGTGTCTCATTATCGACAACAAATCTTAAGCCAGCATGTGACCACACTAATAGTTTTGGCACACCTGGTGGGACACCGAGGTCTAAAGCACCTCACCACTTCATCTTAGCAGGTTGGTGTGTTCCTATTGAGATTCAACCTTTTGAGGCACATGCAAAGCACATCCCGTGAATCCATCTCGGTCAATGATTGATTCTCTGAGTTACGAGAACTTCCCATCCATTTCCACCCATTTTCACTCATTTTTCTTTCCACATCTTTCATTTTCTACCATTCATGAAGTTGTGTAATCATGACTTCATTCCCTTATGGAATTCACACCTACAATAATGTAGTCCACCTCCAATGTATTTCACGACTCCTCTGGATCAGCATTATGATCAAATCCAAGACCATTATGCCTACCCATATGAGCAAGGTAAAACCATTTTGGCCATGAATTTTATCAAGAACAAGGGTATACATATGATGATAACAAATAAATGGAAAATGTTGATATGCTTTGGAGAAGATTCAAGAGATGGAGGCACGAATGGTGCATTAAAGGGCTACACTCGATGAAAGCATTCGAGAATCGGTATATGGCACATTTTCCATGGGCCGGCCCTATGCCAAGACATTATAGCCCTTGGGAGAAGGTTGACTTCATGACCCAAATTCTACCTCAACTTGTATAGTGCATTGATGATATTGAGGCTTATGAGTTGGACACAAGACAACCTTGTCAATGGGTAAGTCCACCACCTCCTAGCTTTTCTTTTCCTCTTTCTCAATCTTTATCATTTCAGCTATTTCAAGATTCAATCCCCTTAATTGCTACCCCCAAGTGTTGATTTCCCTTCCCCATCTCCTAGTCTTCCATCTCATCTTGATTCTTCTTCCCTTTTCCCTTCCAAGAAGTCATCCCCTCCAAACAAACAAGAAGTTCCACTTCCCTCTCCACCACAAACAATAGCAAAACTAGTTGAAACCCCATCCACTCCTCCTCTTGCTTTCCCAAGTCCATGTTGGGAAGATACTCAAGAAACCAGTCAAGGAGAACAAAAAGAAGAGGAACCCAATAGAGAAGAAATGATAAAAAATATGAAGAATTGGGCTGCCAGATTCTACATTACAAAGATCCCCTTGATGGTTAAACCAATAGAGGAGGTCAAGGTTGAATATTCAGTGGTGGCTAAGGTTGAGTTTGCAGCAGAAGAAGAATAAGAACAAGAAGGAGAAGATTAGCCATCTATTTTCTCTAAATGCAGTGTCCATAATAGCACTTTGTCTAAGGAAAATGTTGATCCAATCCAAGCTACACAAATGGGCTTAGACAAAGGGAGATCAACCAGCTCCAAGTCCCATTGAAGAGGAGCAACTGGAAGAGATCAAATCGAGTTGGATCCACTTGAGGAAGGAAACATTATTGAAGATTTTTTTTTCTTTCATTTGAAGGGCTGATTTGATTGATGAATCCATAAAGGAGGAAGAAAAATAAGTCCAGCTTAAAGAGGAGCATATGGAGGTGACCAAGACAAATTCAAAGGCATTGAATCATGAGTCGGTTGCATAAGAGATTACAGATCTCTCTCCCATTCAACCTCTCCAAAATTCTGATTTTTTGGAAGATTTTGAACTCACTAGCTTCATGTTTAAATATGAAGCTTCATATGGTGAAAATAATGAAGATTTTAAGATCACCATGCAAGAGGGAGAAACCTTGCTACAGCAGGATAGTAAAGAGTTTGATTTCCTATCAGACTCAAATGAATGTTTTGATGAGGAGGAGCTAGTTGAAATTGTAATCTTTTCTCCCCCATCATTCATCCTTCAACCACAAGAACCTGCTACCATGGAAGAGAACATGCAAGCACAACCTACAGTTTGCAACATGCCTCTTGAATCAAAGTTGGAAGATTTTGATCTTCCAAAAGCCACACCTGCTACAGAGGAAGGAAAAGAGTATGAGGCTATCATCCCTCTCACATCATCCATCCAGGAAGATCAGCAAGAAGACTCCATTTTTGAGTTAAATATCATAGCAGTGGGAAAATACAAAGGACCAGACCTTGGCCAATCAGATACTTGGCTTCATTAGAGCCAAGGGAGAAACCAAAACTAGTAATGTTTGCTTCAGGGCATGAGGATGAGCTCCAAAGTACTAAAGGTCACCATCAACACCTTCAAGAGTCTAATGCCAATCAGCTTAAGGAGGTATTTTTGGTTGATGTTGATACCTTGATGATTTGGGTGGAAGACCGGCTTATTGTCAGTTTTTCACTCATACAAGCAACCATATTCAGTGTCAAATCATTTTCACGGCTGCCCCTTTTGACAAAAGGAAGCTACTTCTCCCTACCAGTTGTAGGATTTGTTTGAGTCCCTGTTCTCTCTGGATTAGTATAGGAGTAGGAGTAGATTTTGTTTTTAGTAAAAGAAGTGTTTTTTCACACTCTTCATGTCTCATTTGAGGCATGTATGATTTAATGTTTGTATTTAAGTTTTTTTCATATTGCTCAAGATGCAGAGGTCGGGCCCTTTAATATTCATGGCAAAGAGACCCGTAGCTTCCTGTAATAGTTGCTATTTCCAAAACAAAACAAATATAGAGCAACTAAAATCAGGGTTTCGAGGTAGTCCATTTCAAAGCAGATTCGGGTCGCCAACCAAGCAAATCGGGCTCATGATTTCGGGGACAAGATCAGATTTGTGTATAATAGGTAGAATCCATGCCCAATGGATGCTTCAAGGCTATTGGTCTCTTCATCTAGTAGGCAGATGTCCCCGTGAGTCACCAAATTGTTATCTCAATTTTTCCCCCGAAAAATTGATCAAACAAGACCCTACACCAGAAAAGGCTATGGGTTGGCTCTATCATGTGAGCTACATTTCAAATCCGACGATTGATCCCAAATGTAAGGAGCAGGAAGACTCAAAATGAATGAGTAGAGTCGACGAAGGGGTACCAACAGCGTCAAAACAAACCGAGAGGGTCACAGGAGGAAAATGGAAAATACTCAAAGCTTTCGAGTTAGCCACATACGAGTCGACCCAAGGCGGAATAACAAACTCGTGGAAGGCATCATGTGTCAGCTCAGTGCAATTCCAAAAGGCACATCAAAAGGTAGGTCCTAAATGTGTGTTGAGCCTCCATGCATCCAAATGTCGCAACTTCGAAGTGAGAGCCAAAGGCGGTCTCCAAAATGAGCACAAAGCTTCCATGTGTCCCAAGTCCAAAAAGGAGACAATCGACAATTGAAAAGTCTCGGGAAGTGGAATCCCCATGTGTCTCCTCAAAGACAACTTTAAAGGGAAAATTTCGGAGGCGAGCCAAAATGAGTGCAAAGCTTCCACGTGTCCCGTGCCCAAAAAGAACAAGTGAAGGGGCAGAATCGGCCATTGTTGAAAATTCTAGGCGAGTAGAGTTAGTAGATGTGCCACATGCCTCAAAGATGCAAATTCAAAAGGCATAGCCCAAAGAAGGAACTAGAACTAGCACCAATCTGCCACATGCTCAAAACCTGAAATTTGAACCAACCCCAAATCGGTTAAGAATAAGAGAACTGGCGGAAGGTTCCAAGTGTCAGCTCGGCATAACTTCAAAGATAAAATCTAGAGGGACAGTCTCAAACAAGAATTCAGCCTCCATGTGTCTCGACCACGTAACTTCAAAAAGGTAAAACATGGGGGTTGTTTCTAAGCAAGTGTGAAGCCTCCACGTGTCTCGAGTCAAACACAGTGTCTCCACCAATGAGAAGGACTCAGGAAAAACACAAAGGAAATTGAGGAGCCCGCGGAAGCCGCCACATGTCAGTCTAGGGTGATTTCAAGAGCGAAAGGAAGGAGTCAAATCTTCAAGATGCACGAGGCTGCCACATGGACCCTGTATGGATAAAATCTTTTAAATATTGTGCATCATGACCCTGATCTTCAGACATCCATATCTTTCGAATGGAAACTCATATTTGGGTGGGAGAGGAATTTTTGGAAATATTTGGGTGCCAATTTCTCACCTGCCTCCATTAATGTTTTCATCTTGCCATTTTCAAGGATATTAAGTCTCTCATGTGCCAGCATGATGAAGAATGGGCCTCTTTCTTGTCCAGTAAGGGACAGCGACGGAAGCATAGGTGTTACAGTGAGACTCTTCATTGTAGTAGTTGGATTCAATGCATTTATAGGGGTGGTTGGAACAGAGTTTGAATTTTCCCGCTCTCTTTCTCTCTCATTCTTCCTATATATTGTAAAGGAGGGGCATATTCAAATAGTTGGTCATTGTTTCTCCTCTTTGCCCCCTCTCTCTTTCTTCCTTAGGGTAGGATGTGGAGTCTAAGCCTTCTCTCATGGCTTTGTAATGGCATTTCCTTGCCCCTTTCCCACTGATGATGTACCGTGTAACTTTTGGAGCAATAAAATATGTTTCATGATGCATTTTTCCATCCTTGGCTCATTTTATTGTCTCTTCTTACCTCTCATCATTGCAGGGTATAATGTTCATACTCGATGTCTGATGTAGGTTCTGGGAGTTGTGTTTAATGGGTTTTGAAGTGGTGTTCTGTGTGACATTCATCTTTGGTCTGTGGTGCATCTTGTCCACCCTCTCCTCTACTCACCTCTCTCCACTTCAGGAAGTCGGATATGTGATCATCCACTTCCTTTTCTAGTGTATCACCACTTAGTGTAGGCTCTCTTTCACCCTCTCTCTCTCCCTATCCCCTTGGAATGGTTAGATTAGGATTAGTTAGGTTCTACTTTCACTAGAGTAACTTATGGCAGGTAGATTAGGAAGCAGGAACCAACCTTTCTGAGGTCCATCTCAAGTTTTGTAAGTCCCATAGCTTGAGATATGGTCCAATGTTGTGCAATAACACCAAATGCCCCATTTTAGACTCAAGCCATTCGAGGATGTTGTGATTCTGCACTAATAGGTTCCTAAGGAACACCAAAACAAACGTACTTAGGTCTAAAGGAGAACAAGAAACACGAGGCTCAAAATGCCTTTTTCTCTTTTTAACATCTAACTATGGTCCATGGCACCTTATGGGGTGCCATATCAAGTGGAGGATCGAGGCACAAACTATCTTGAGTGGGGTTAGATTTAGAAGAGTTAGATACATGCATCCACTTGGCACCACCTCTAGCATGGGGAATCTCGATTGTCATGTCACCGATTGATCTTTGACTTCGGTTGGGTTATGACTTCGACATAGATAATGGTTGCCAACCCTTAGGTTGTTGAGAATACCCTTTGTTCTTTTTTTTATTCTTAGTGGGTGAGAGCGGAAAGCCTCATGAAGGTGCCCAGTTTGATGGCACAACCTTCATCTAAAGGTCATGTTCTCATAGTCAAGGACTTGAGTCCACTTGAAGCCATCATGGATAAATTCCAATTTGTCTGGAAGAACTTTGTTGAAATCCACCTCAATATAGATATGAACATAAGTGAATAATCCATGTTTAGACCACTCATCATCCAACTTGATGAAATGACCAATAGAATCACCAATAGCTGCATAGACCTGAGGATGCCAAAAGGGAAGAGGAAGATTGGGTAGATGAACCCACACCGGCATTTTTGAAACCACCATAGAAGAGGGATCAAAGTCAAAAAACCATGGCATAAAAAAAAGGTCATCCCTACCCCAAAACCAAGGGCCCTCACTAAAAACTTGTTGATAATCTATAAGAGAAGAGAACTGAACAATAAAAAACCCCTTGGCACATAATTGGATCTCACAATCACAAGACCAAGTAGAATAAATCTAGTAATGTAACTCTTCACTCTGAGGCCAAAATTTTTTAAATCTATAAAAAATGGCCAATTTTTTTAGGGCACAAATTGAATCGATTACCTCACGAGTGAAAGGGTAAGAATAGGGGTGTCTGCTACATTTTCCACAATGAATGGTTCATTTGGAGCCCTTGAAGAAACTTGTGTACACATTCCAGTGGTAGTCACTAAGAAATTTTTGGAGAATCCAATGGAGGGTCATGAGGGGAATGAAACCAATGTTGTACCTAGCCAAGGACCCACTACCTCCACTAGTACCATCTTTCCCGGCATTATCATATGTGTGACCTCCATCTACAATAGTCATTGGACCTCATCGGCGTGTTAGGATTAGGATGAATAGGTGCATCCATGCGGCCAAGGTTCCACACATATCCACTACCAAAACTCCATTGCACTCGTGCACATCCCCATTTCTCAATCTGCTTAGGTGGTGATGGCGGCGAAGTAGCATTGCTAGGGTCTTATGAGCCATAGTAATTCCTTGATTCTTAGAGAGTATTCTTCAAATACAACCACCAACAATAAGCATTGAATACCTACAAATCTATCAAATATGTTTCCGTAAGTCCTGTTTGGCATGTTGGAGAAGGAAGGAAGGTAGATCAAATCAAATCGAGTGGTTAGAGCAATCAAATCTGCTCATCAATGCCCGTGAAATATGTTTTCCCATTTCTCACCTACCAAATCTACTAAGAATTTTAAATTGAATATCTAGCACTATAGCCGACGCCAGGTATCGAATGAGACAAGGCACGCAAGGATCTAAGCACTTACGTAAAATTTATGACTATCAAAATTTTATTGAGCCACCTAGGCACATTAATCATGTGGTGCACGTGGATTAGCTGAAAGGATGGCCAATGTATAGATATTCTTTTTGTTTATGCCATGTGTCACTCATTTATTTATCAGTAAGGATTCAAAGTGCCATGTTAGCATGTTTTGAATGGTTACATGTGGCACACTAAATCATGTTTGAGGATGGCATAAAGGTATGCACATGAAAGAATGAGGCGCGGGAGGATGACATAAGGACTTCACCCACAATCGCAACACACTCGGAGGAAATGGGGAAAATAGGTGAGAGGGAAATGTATAGAAGAGGTGCAATCATTTAAAAATTATGTGCAAGGGCATGAGGAAAGGGCATGTAGGGATGTCAAGGACTTAGCCAATTTATGAAATTAAGGTTGAGGCACGCGTGAGGGGTGAATGCAAAGTGTTGAGAAAAAGGTGAATGCGTAGAATATGCACACGATGAGAAGATGGAACAAAGAGGAAATGGAAAAGGAAAAGGAAAAGAAGGGTAGAAGGCATGAAAAATAAGGGATGCACGTAGGGCACGCAGGAATCTGCAACCATGGAAATGTGCCAAATGAAGACAACTAGAGTATGAGCAACTCTGCAATGTGAAACCATGGAGCTAGAATAGAGACATGAGTTATCCAAATAACTAGGAGGCTTAATGTGGATAATAGTTTGACAACTTTCAAGGCCATCTTCCTACTAGATGAAGGATATCAGTATCCTAGAGCATCCATTAGCCATGGAGTCTATTATGTAATTATGAAAACCTAATTTGTACCTTTTAAGAACTACCCTTGAAGTCATTTTAAAACATATTCTAAACTCTACTATGAACCTACAAAACTGTTGAAAATTCTAGAAGGATGCTTTGACATCTTGGAAGCAACAAAAGAGCACGTGCAAGAAGCACACGAGGAGAAATAACTATAAACAAACAAACAATGTGCACGCATTGCACTTGGAGGAATTAAAACTACTCTAATATTTACAAAATAATGTAGTAAACTCAATGGAAGGGTTTAAGACATATCACATTCACCAAGATTGGTAGCGTGACTCCATCAAGATGAGATAACTCGAAAGAGTTAGCCTCCTTGCATGAATTGATAATATACGGACCACTCTAAAGTGCATCAAAATTTGCATGACACCCTGGTTTAGCTCTTTCACCATCCCATTTTAATACTAAATCCCCAACTTTAAAATATTGAGGCCTAGCCTTTCTATCAAATCACTTATTTGTTGTTTGGTTATGTTGTTCTAGCTTGATCATGGCATATTTCCTTGATTCTTCAAGAATAACCAGCTCTGTCATTCTAACTTCTTTATGTTATGTTCCTTCAAATTTTAGTTGCTCGGAAAGCACCAAAGAGTTCAACTCTAGTGTCAAAGGAAGTGTAGCCTCCTTTCCATAGACAAGCTTGTAAGGTGAAGTTCCTATTGCTTTCTTTACTTTAATTTTGTCTACCCAGAGTGCATGCGAAACCTTTGTGTGCCACTCGTATTTGGCTAATGTTCATTTTGAACTTAATGATCTTGATTAGGTTTTTATTTTTCAACTTTTCCAAACCATTTCCCTAAGGGTAATAGCTAGAAGAGGTCTTCATATATATTCCAAGGCTAAGAGATCAATCAATGATTTTAGTACCAAGGAAGACTTTTGCATTATCTCGAAATAATTATTCGAGGAACACCAAATCTTGTTAATGTACCCTCAATAAATTCAAGGATGACTGATCATGTGAACGTTTTCTTTCCTACAAAGAAAGAACATTCTATGCACTTGGTGACCCATTTGTGTGCATTTGAAAACAAGGTAGGCTACAAGATATGTGTCTTTGTTATGATCTTCATCACCGTAGTCTTGGCGTAAAAGTGTCCACTCGAGAGAATCCATCATGAAATTTGAATAACACATTTTTAATCTGCATACCATCGATACATCTTAACAAAGATGCCATTAATATTCTTATTTAAGAGAAGGTCATCAATCAAAACATAATGAATAGATTGTAATCTCATATGTCTTCTCTTTTCCTTGTTTAAACCGAGACAAGATATGTCATCGGAAAGGAATGTAATAATTTCCTTCATCCATTCATGTGTGTCAAGACTCACATTCTGCTCAAGTTCTCAGGCATGGGAAATCTTCATCTAGAAATAATGAAGTCTTAGGTTCATTATGTGTATCCTCAAAGAATCTACTTACAGATCACACTACCTCTTACCAGCTTGGTGGGTTTGATAGTCACATCATGCTCCATGATTTTGGTCACCCATCATGGTATTTTTTCACAGATTTATGCTCCCATGATGAAGTCTTTAACGTTGGAGTGACAAACTAACACCTTGATGTGATTTTTGGTGAGCATACTCTTGAAATTATTGAGCACGCGCATGATGGTGAAGACCTACTTCTCTGTGTGACTTTATCTCAACTCATAATCCTTCAAAGATCATCGACTTAAGAAATCCATTGGTTATTCTAGTCCTTGTTCATTTTCTTTGGTTAGGACAACAAAGAACATTTGCATTAGTGCCATAAACATAAAGGATCAAATGCTTGGAGTAATCCAGGTTGATGAGTGTTGGCGTGTAAGCAATCTATTGCTTGATCTTGTTAAATATCTCTCTTCCTTATGTTATCCATCTCAAGGCTATGTCCTTCTTTAGGATAAGGGTGATGGGCCTTACCAAATCTCGTAAAGTTAGGAGGAAAGCACCTAATGAAATTGATCTTGCCAAGGAAAGACTGTAAGGATTTATTTTGTGCCGCGGGGGGAAAGAGCTAGGATAGCAAAGATGTTCTCGGGATAAATTGTAATGCCATCCTTAGAAACTACATGGCCCAAAATCTTGCCATATGCAACTACAAAATTACATTTCTTGGGGTTAAGAGATACCCCATACTTTCTGCACCTCTCAAAGACTTTCTCCAGTGTGCCATGTGATCCGCACTTTTCTTTGAGAAGATTGTAATGTCATCAAGGTAAACCAAGATGAACTCATTGATGTAACCTTTAAAGGAAATATCCATGATGCACTAGACCATTGTGCCTATGTTTCATAGACTAAATGACATCTTCTCGATATGTGTATGTTCCCCATTTGGTTGTAAACATTGTCTTAAATTGATCCTCTTCTTTGACCATGATCTGATTGAAGCCTGAGTACCCATCTAGCATGGAGAATTTCGTGCACCAGCCATTGTCTCGTAGAATATACTCCATATAAGGGAAATTATAATGATCCTTGAGGGATGCCTTATTCAAATATCTGAAATGAACAAACAGTCTTATTTCACCATTCTTTTTACACGCTGAACTAGATTTGTGACCCGTAGAGTACTTGACTAGAAAAATAATATTTGCCTCTATGAGTTTAGACAACTCTTTTCTCATGAGGGAATATATCCTTGGATTGACTGACCTTTGTTTTTCTTTAATGGGCTTAATATTAGGATCAAGGTCAATGGAGTGTTGAGCAACACTTGGATCAAAACCTTTGAGGTCTTCATACTCCCATGAAAATGTGTCATTGTATTTTTGATAGAGAGAGATGAAGGCATGTTTTTCATCATGTGTGTAAGTTTTACTGAGCAAAGATCTCCTTTCCATGCACAATTATGACTTAGACATAGTCTTCTTATACCTCATGCATATACCTTTGTTTACCCTTGAACTCATCATCAAGGATAAGCATTTTCTCTAAGGTGACCAACATTTGGGAAAATTATTTATCTTCAATGAATTACTTGGTCACTATAACTCACATGCAAGTCAATTTGCATGCTTGATGAGAAATCTACCTCATTTTTAATGAATTGGATGATTTTCACATCACTATCAAACACTTGCAAGCTGGTGTTATTTTCTAGAATGGATGGTCTGATTACCATCTTGACATGTCAGTGTTCCCTTTGATGAAGTCCTCGGTAGGAGAGAACTATGAACCCAATGAATCCATCTAATCAGCTTTCTTTTTTCAATTTATGTGGCACCACCTATAGATTCAGAGCTTCAAAGCTCTCAAGGAGTTCCCAAAATCTGTGTTTGTAAGCTTTAAGAAGCTTATTCTTTTCCGCACACTTATTGGTGACCTGGTGGATAACTAACTCTATATCCTCAATATCTCAGGTGCCTTAATCCCTTTCTTCTCAATAATGAGAAGGCCATGCACCAATGCCTCATACTCTGCTACATTGTTAGAGTATTAAAATTGTAACCTATGCATGAAGAAGAACTTCTCATCCTTAGGAGAAATGATAATGTACTCATGTGCCTCGTGTCGCTTTTGCTTCTAGAACCATCAAATTATAACTTCCATAGGCCAGTTCTTCTTGGTCTTTCTTGAGTGCGCACGACAACATAGCTTCTTCTTCAAGGATGAAATAAGTTCCAATCCCGGTTTCAAAATATTCTAGCTCTTTATCATATGGATCAAATTTGTGGTGCCTTTCTACCCATTCATCTAGCACAAGGTTAGGTAGAGGAGGAGGAAGAAGCTACTCTTCAGGAACTTGGTTTTGACACTCTTGGATTAGGAAGTTAGCTTGGAGAGGAGATAAATCATATGACTCTACATGATAGGAAAATATAGGCTTAGCTTGTATGGTGAATCGGGTACCATACCTTGTCTTGAGTAACATATGAGACCAATCAAGAGATAAGTAACCACCCACTTTAGCAATAAATTATCTTGATAAGCATAAGGCAAACAAAGGAGGTAGGTCAATGATTAACACATCTTGAGTTATGGTGAGGCTTGGATATGCATGGAGGGTTAACTCAAGATCCTTGATGACTCCTAAGGTAGTGACAGTTGAGCCATCAAGTTGCAAGACTCCTTTAGACAAGGGGTTATACTTAAGACCTAGGATATCAATAATTTTCTTGGGCATAATAGAAGTACTAGTGCCCAATTCTATCATGCAATTATGCACTAGGTGTTTGCCTATGATCAAAGACATATAAAAGGGTGGGGTTTTAGAAAAATTACTTACTTGATTCTCTTCTTCTTGACAAATATTGACAGAAGCGCGTGGTTTGTGAATAGCTATATCGGGAGCGGAAGTTGGGCCATAGCTTCATACAACAAGTCGCACTAAGATGGAATGATCATAGAATCCCACATTGTGACATTTATTTTTGTCTTCTTTATCCGGTCCACAATAATCGAATGGAAGACCTAGTGACTTGTGCATTTTAGGAATGGAAAAAAATTTTTTTTTTTTTTCTTAGGCACGAAGGCGTAGCCTTAGCTTAAGTTGAGCCATGACCTACCAAAGGAGGGGTGCATGCCACTTCAAGAGGATCTTTTGTGAAGCCTCGCATGTAATATCTTGAGCACTTTAACTCTTGGATGTCTTGGCTTGCATCTTTCTTATTTTGAGGATTTTTTTGTGTTGCTAGAATTGTGACCTGCATGCCAGACTCTAGAATTCTCTTTTTATACCTTGTGTTGTCCACAACTTGGGTGTGCGGCCTTCTTATGTCATCTATAGCTTGGTTGATTACACAAAAGTCCTTGGCGCTAAAGAATATTAAGTTGGATTTAGGAGGGACTACTAGCTTTTCTTGGTTCTCAGGCTTACTTGTACTGATGGAAGGCTCATAGTTGGCATCATTCTCGATAATATAGGCCTGCGCACATACAGCATTAACACAATGATTTTGACTGTGAGGCATGTTGCAGGGAAAACACCATTCTGACTCCTATGCCATATTTTTTGGATAGGGACAAGTGCTTGACTTGTGTTGGGCATTGGAAGAGGTTGTGCAAGAGGAATAACTTGCAAGGGAAAGTATGCATTAGCATACCATCTATCATTTTTCTAGTTTTATGCATACCTATGATTTCCATACTAATATCGCCGAGGTTGATTTCTTTGGAAATGCACCCGATTAGAATTTATTCTATAGGCTTGCACCTGTTGTTTCTCCAATGATATGACCTTGTTGGACAAGTTTCTAATCAGGGTCTTCAATTCTTCATCTTCTTTCTTGTGCGCTTGAGAGTAGGAAGTGGATGTAGCAGATTGCGCGCTTTTCTTAGGAACAAAAACAAGAGCAATAGAAGGTTGAGGAACTTGTGACATTTCTAGAAATAAGGGCATAGGTGGTCTAGAGCTAACTTTCCCACCTGAATAAGACTATTTTTAACCCTTACTTGTAATATTATAGGAAACTAGTAAAGTCCCGCCTCCCATTGATTGAGTCATGACCGAGATGTCACTATTCATCACCTTTAGATAATACAAAAATCATGTTGGGTCAGAGGCCTTACCACAAGAGTTATTATGTCCCGTGTTTTCTAGAATCTGATATTAAAATCAGTCATATGCTCGCTTGGGTGCCCTCCTTTTTGTTGTTAGTTGCTTCACCAAAGACAAGTGATCCGACTTATCTTTGAAATAATTACAAAGACTTGTTCCCAGCTCATCCCGTGGTGATAGATGCAATGTTCAAGCCTTGGTACCATTGGAGTGCTTTACTTTTGAAAGAGGATGCAAGTATCTTGACTACTACGTAATCATGTGTGATCGTAGAGTGAACACACATTTGTTATATCCTGGATATGCTTCGAGGGGTGACATGATTTTTACCAAGAAAGTATGGAATACTCTTGAGCACCCACATTTGGCATATCATGTTGCATGGCTAGAACAATAGGACTTACACCAAAGTGAAGTTAGTAAAATTCCTCGTAGGGGAGGTGGTCGGTGTGCCATTATAGGGCACATAGGTTATATGTTGTTCAAAGGAGTTGAATGGGTGCGGCATGCTAGAGATGGAGATGCGCGCATGGTTCTTCTACTACAAACTCTCCTAGGATATAGTTAGAGGTATTAGAAAGAATCTTTAGTCTGTTGTGCTTTTCCTTGTATGGAATCTTCTCATGAAATGCACTCAGATCTGCTATAACAAAGATCTTCAAATGTTGGGAGTCGCTAGATGTGTTGAAATGAGCCTCCAAAACTCGGAAATACTAATTTCACAACTTAACTTAGTAATATCTGAAATTTAAGCTTTTAATGCTTGTCCCACCAAGCGTGCGTAAACCGTTGGTTTTCAAATGTGCACTTGTTTCTTAGATCTCGAATAACCTAGTTGTTTGAGACAACAATGGAACCATCTCCAAGTTGTGAAACCTTGCGCTTGAGATGGATCTCTCAAGAAGTATGGTTCCTCTATTTATTTCTACTATTATTGTTACCGCTACTCCTAATGTTAGAAGGGAAAACTAAGCTAAAAATTCCAAGGGACCAAGGATACAAGAATAACATGAAAAGGAAACTACACTAAAAGGCAATAGCACCAGAAAAAGGGGGATGAACACCATCCGTTCTGAGTGAAAATGAAAGGAAATTCATCAAAGAAGGCTAAGCACGCATAGCACAAACTAAAATGCGTTTACCATATCACTTTCATGGAACACAACTAAAAAATGAAGCTGAAAGTGACGTAGAGTGACACTGTAAACACGCAATGCAAAAGAAAGGAAAGAAGAAGGAATACAAACATGTTAGGATAGAGAATAGTCACAAAACAATGCTTCCATTACTTCCATAAATGCACAAAATGGTTACAATGGCAAAAGAGGCTAATATCCACAAGCATGAGCCGATCTAGAGGTCTGCGACTCGTAATACATAAATATGAATCCCATAGAAAAATGTGTAAGGATCTAAAATATCCAATATTAATAATGATCTCAGCTCTTACATTTATAGATGAATTGATGGAAGAAGAAGAAGAAGAAGAGAATGAGGGAAAACCTGAATTTGAAATACAACCACCAACAAGAAGCATTGAATCTCTACAAATCCACCAGTAAATCTATCAAATTTTCTTCCCCAAGTTTGTTTGGCATGTTGGAGAAGGAAGTAAGGCACATTGAATCAAATTGAGTGGTTGGAGTAGTAAGGTCTTCTCATCAATTCCCAGAAATATGTTTACCCATTTCTCACCTATTAGATCTACCAAGAATTCGAATTTGAATATATAGCATTATAGCCTATGTTAAGAATATCGAATGATAAAAGGCATGCAAAGATCTCGAGCAATCAAACAAAATTTATGACTATTATAAGTTTTTCGAGATGCATGGGACACAAAACACTTGGCATGCAAGGATTGGATGAAAGGACAACCAACTATATAGATGTTCTTGTCATTTTTGTCACGTGTCACCCTTTGATTTGTTTCCGGGATTTGGAACCTTTTGACATATTTTGATTGGTTTCCTATGGCACACTCAAGGGTGTTAGAGAATGACATGGCAAAAATGGTGCAAAGGAGGGTGCAAAGGTATGCACGTGGAAGAATGAGGCATGGGAGGATGATAGAAGGAAGGTGCTCACAATTGCAACATGCGCAGAGGAAATGGGGAAATCATGTGAGAGGGAAACGTATGGAAGAGGCAAAATAATTTCAAAATGATGTGTGAGGGAGCGAGGAAAGGGCACATAGGGATTTCAAGGACTTAACTAATTTATGGAAGCAATACCGAGGCACGCGTGAGGGGTGAATGCAATGTTGAGAAGAAGGTGAATGCGTAGAAGATGCGTGTGAGGGGAAGATGGAACAAAGAGGAAAAAGAAAAGGAAAAATAAGGGGAGAAGACATAAAAAGGAAGAGATGTGCACAAGGTGCACATGGAATCAGAACCATGGAAATGTGCCAAATGAAGACAACTAGAGTGCAAGAAACCCCGCAATGATATTGTTGTATTAAATTTGTCCACCTTTGTCATTTGGTATCGAGTGACATTCATCCTGAGCATGATGGTTGTTTGAGAATTAAAAAGGAGCAATGACATGAAATTTGAATTTCTTGAAGTGATAAAGGATTATAGTTCGAAAGAAAAGGCGTCTGGATGCTCATGAAGTTGTAGAAGCAAACACATTGGATTCTATCAGCTAATATCAAAGTGAATAGATTGTTCAGTCAAATCATAGTTGTGGTCGAAGAATCTAAGAGCACACTCGTCATTGGACTACTCCATGAACTATCAATAGCATCTCCTTCGTGGCATATCGTGTATGAATATTGAGGTCAGATAAATCTTGCATGATTATCTAGGTTCTAATATTGTGCAAGTTCATTTTCATTTCCTTTTTCCATCGTGAAATTTCATTGCAATTACATATTGAATCAGGAAGATTGCGTGTATTGTCAAGACACCTCTCTCAGCAAGTAATCCAAAGTAAAACAACATCAAACATTTATAATAATATGTTTAATTTTACAAGTGGTCAACTGTGGAGATGAAAAGTGAAATTTTTGGTGAGTTTATCGATCTTTCCCACATTTATAAGTAACGTGTGTTATTTTTTATGTCCCACATTTTGAAGAGTGTTCGCATGTATGTTTTCGTGTCAATCATAGGTCTATGTCGGTCATGGAAAATTTTTAATTTGTTGATATCCATTAGTTTTTGTTTTTGTTAGTAAACTCCTTTACCATATTAATGTTGTGTCTAAAGTGACTAATTCTTTGGGTGCTAAGTCTTGTCCTTGGTATTTCATAGCTTTAATAAAGCAAAGTGTGATTTATTTAAAAGTGTCATAAGTAAAAGTAATATTTGATTACTTTTTAAATATTTGAATATTATTATCATTAATCATTTATTTGTATGTTAAAGAAACAAAAATATCATTATTTGTTATTATCATCAAAATTTGTAGTTGTCTAGTCGTAATAGTCAAAATATTGAGTCATTACGAAAGTGTCATCCAAGTAATATGTTTCAAAATAATAGTCAAACATCAAAAGTCATGTGTCAATAAGTAAATATTTGTAAGTTTTCATATTAAAATTTTCAAAGTGTATGTTGTATCAAGAGTCAAAAAGAGGTGATTGTAAAATTCTATAAAATAAAATAAAAATTGCCTCACTTTTCAATAATTGGACACATTTTCGCTTGTACGCGACGTCCATCTTGTGGGGATAAATTGTACAATGAAGCTCCATGATCGAATTCGGCTGAACTAGCACTATGACACTAGAGGGCGAGGCATCGAGGCTAGAGGTCAACCAGCAACCTCTTGTCAATCACCAATGATGGGGCTGCATGAAGCTATGGTGGCATTTTGTGTGCGTGTGAGTTTGTTTTCTTTTCAGATTTGTAGTTGATTTCAATTGTATGCAATGTGATTATGTTTCAATGTTCTTGTTTTCAAGAAGTGGAAATTTCACATTGAGGGGGAAATTGATCCAATATTCCATTTCCAATATTTAGTTTATGTGTATGAGCAACAGGATTCAACAGATTTTCCTATGTTATTCCCTAAAGTGAGATAGTGATGAGAGCTAATGATACTACTGCAGCATCATGATATTGTGGTTGTTAGTAATACACTTTGGAAAAAACTATCTAAAGGTTGTTGGTTTTGTCCTAAAAACCATCTGTTGTGTGGTTATTAGTAATCCATTGGAAAAACTATCTAGAGGTTGTTGGTATTGTCCTAAAAAACCATCCATTGTGTGGTTGTTGGTTAACCACTTGGAAAACCATCCAGAGGTTGTTGGTATTGTCCTTGAAACCATCTAGATCATGAGAAGGCTACGTAGCGGCACATTGTAGTACAAGGAAGGTTTTCCCCATGTTTGCACTAAGGGGGAATGTTAGGAATCATTTTATTTAGTGCTCACTTATTCATATTAATTTGTAAAGTGATTTATAATCACTTAGGAATATTTGTGAGTAAGTTATAACAAATCACGGTATAGTAAACTAGTAAGATATTTAGTTGGGTTGGTTTCCTATATTCTAGGGAAACTCTAGCCTATATATTATGCTATTGTATTGTGTGAAATATATGCCGAATAGAAATATAATATTGTTTTGTTAAAAAATTTCACCTCTATCAATATATTTTTCCTACATGTTTCTCATAGTATCCAACTTAAGTTGCATTGTCTTGTACCTACCCAATTTCCAGCTACATATTGTACATTTGCATTCTTTGGGAGGTTCATATTTATTCTCATTTTCAATAGGTTATATAAATGGAAACTAGAAACCCACTCTAACCTAAAACTCTTTCCCAAGTCCCATTTTATTTCCTTTCTCTTTCTTCCAGAAATAGGTATCTCATGATTATTTTTCTTGCTTTGGAATTTAAATTTCGTTGACTTCCATAAGTTTTGCCTCCAATATTCACTTGGGTAGGTGATATAGTGTCATCTTCATTCAATTGGGAAGGTGGTAGAGCATCAAACTCAACATCATTCAATGGAATGTTTTCAAGGGGAGGCATTTCATCATTATCGCTATTGAAACATCAGAAAATAAAAATGAACAAATTCTCATTTTGAGTTTCATTTTGAATGTAATCATTATCCCTTGATTATGATGGTTTTGTTGAAGTATGGGTTTCCTTAGATGGTTTCTTAAAATAAGATGTTATTTTTTGGATGTTAGTACCACTACCAAGAGGGGTTGGAATAGTTTTTTCATAAGGCCGAGCTTCCTTTTTAGTTGCCATTTTTTTTGAATTGGTGAATCTTGTAGAATCAAGAAAAAGAATCAACATTGCATATAACAATAAATACAAAAAACAAAATAATAATTTAAAAGAAGAGTCATCATAGAAACTTGGAATAATTTTAGATGTAAAATTAAGAAATTTAAGGAGAAAAAATGTAACTAATCCCAATGGAATTCTTCAAAGAGATTTGAATTATTTTCAAGTGATTTTTGACATGGTCTATATAATATTGTGTCACTTAACATGTACTATGTTTTTCAAGAGTGCTACATTAGTATAAGAATAAATTATAAAAAAATTCCAAAATTTTGCATGGTTGCTTGATTGACATGTTACATCAAATTGGATAAGGATTTCCTACCATTTATTCAGCCAAGCACGTGATTTGTATTGGTCTGATCTACATGTTTTAGTACAAAAATCACAAGGTTTGACTCTTTTGAAAGAAAAATTTGATATAAAACAAATTGAAAGGATGAGGTAATATTTTTTAGCTCTCTCTCATATAACTTAGTAGGAAGTAATAATAATATTACTACAGTCATAATTAGAGCATACATCAATCAAACTGAATATGTATCAAAGGTTTGAGAAGAGAACAAAAAAATTAGATGATTTGTTGAGTAGCCAAAGACACTCTAATGATAAGACACTCGGATGTTAAGAAGTCTTTGTTGTATCTAATCAAACATGAAATAGGTGATCTTATGGTTTGTGCTCAGTTTTAAATCAAATTATAGTATGTATATGCTAATGAAGGACTCTAATTTCATTGACTCATCCAAGGTATGATTTGTCTTTAGTTGATTAATGAAGGAGTCTTGATGACTGAGATTTGTCATAATGTATAGAGGTTTGTCATGATGTATAGAGGTTCTAAATTTTGTCATCAATCCAAATAATTTGTGCATCTGCTCATGAAGATATTATTAATTCATCATAGGTGTGAGGTTTTTCATAAGAAGATCCAATTACCAAGAGTGTTCGTCATTTCAAAGGATCTGATACATAATATATGGTCTTCCATCTATGATTCATTGTGGTATGAGACTCGTGAATTCAAGGTTGAGAATGTATGCAGGGGTTCTTTGGCTTGATAATGAAATGGCAATGTGTCAAATCTAGTTAAAGTATCATTATTCTTGAGATAAGATTGATGATTTGATATTATGTTTCACGTATTATATAATCATGATAAGGGTATTCTTTGTATATTGTTGTGTTCCTACTGGAGAATGTGTTCAAGAAACTTGAAGGATATTATCATAAAGTAACTATGATAGTAACAAGTTCAAGTTGATTGGGCACACCAAACTTACATTCAAGAAGCATATCATGTAGTTAGTAATAAAATTTACAAGGTTTACTCTAGTATCATAATGACAGTTCAAGGTTTGATCACCATCTAGGAAATAACACAATGTTTAGAGACATGTTGATGAATATCTACAGAAAGTATCTGCAATATGAAGGCATGATCGAATACTAACAACAAAGGATAGATTTTCGTGGGTTTTAAGGATATTTAGTCACTATCATGAAACTTTTTTTTAGATCAGGCCATGATCAAGGTCTGTGAGGATCTTAAGAAACAAAGAAAAGTAATGTATCATTGCAAGAAAGTTTTCATGAAAACCTAGTCACGAGTGACAAGATAAGAGGTGTAGTATGATTATTTTATAAGTCTATCACTAGTTCCTCAAAAGTACTCGTAGATAAAGGAACAAATTAATCATCTCAATATTACTATCATTTACTTATAAACACTATGAAAATGTTATGAAAGGAAAAAGAATTTCATTTAACATTGAACAAAATGATAAGTAAGTGATATTGAAGTCCTTAAGAAGAGAAATAGTGTCATCTACTTATTACAAATTTCATTGTATGAATTTTTATTTTGTGTAATAAATATGAAATACTTTGACTAATATTAAATAATTATTGATTTTTCATATTATCTTATTTATATTGCACATTTTGAATCTTGATGATTTTTAAATGCTTCTCTTCTTATCATATAATGTCATCTCTATCATTAGCACTATTTACATAAACACTTATTTTTGAGTTGGATTATCAAAATGACGCCGCTTATGTTCTTCTCAGAATCACAAACATCTATGCAAAAGGGGGTATGTGGGAAAAATTTCACATGATGAGGAGATCGATGAAAGATGTAGGAATTAAAAATATCCCCGGATCTTGATGTTTTTAATATCTAACTTCATTCCATTTATATTTAGTCTCACATTACATCATGTTTTTCCTTTATATTAAATATTATATACATTTTTTCTGTACTACAACAAGGAAAAGAAAAGATGTCAAAGAGAAGTCCCACTTCTGCAATCTTCATGGAGGAAAAGAGGTGGTGTAAACCCCTATATTCTTTTTTTGTCAAATTCTTGTTGTGGAGAGAAAAATTCAACTTTTCCTCAACATTAATAAAAGATAATTAGTATTACTATACAGCTTTCGATGGATTTATAACACAATTATTTTCACAATTAGAAGTGAATGTGAAGATAAACAAAGCATTTTTTCCTCATCAGATTTTTGAAGGAAATCCATGCTTGGAGTACATTCAATACATTATGTTTCCATGGTTTAAAAAGTTTGAAGTACATCACAGTGAGTAAAATGGTGTAACAAGTAAGCATGCTTGTGATAAGATGTTTGTACTTTTCCCACAACTACTATTTTTGTATTTTGTTTTTCCAAATGCTAATTATCTGGTTTTTGGTTCATTTTTGTAACTTGTTTCCCTTTTGCACTTCTTAAATTTTTCATTTTGGACATCTCTCGTATGGTATCTATTTCTTACATTATTGTTTGTCAAAGATTTTGTTAACCTCTTATTCACAACCAAATCCTCCCAACGGACGTGAACCCCACGGAATGAGCCACAGTTGATAAGTTTTAGGTTTGGAGCGGGTCCTAGCTCTCGGGAGGTCTATGCCACATGTCGCCATTCCATCAGTCTCCCAAGGAAATTCCCCTAGTGAACGTGAAACTTGTGGAATGTACCACATTTTATATATCCTTCAGGTCCGTTGTGGGACGAGGAAGTGTTAGCAGACGGTGATCAACGGTCTAAGGCAGTACACATGGCAACATTCTACCAAACTTCACAAAGAATGGACTCGGAAGATGTCATGGTCATGGAATAAATGGAAAGTGAAACTGTGGTATAACTATATATACTCGTAGAAGAGAGAACATTAACAAAAATATTCAAGAATATATGTTGATAAAGTAAGGACTATATAGAGCAACAACTCATGGAGATATCTGAGGTGATTTTAAATATAAAATATATATATATTTATTTTACATAGATGTATCTAAGATAGGAAAAATAGTTATGATTCTCTGCAAGCAAAGGAATATTCTAGATGACATAAAAATGATAGTGGTTATGAGGATTAGGATGTTCAAGCTTTGTAATAACTTACAAAGGAAGAATCGTAGATAAAGCAATGCAACATGAAAGAAAATATGTCTCAAATAGACTGAGGAACCACCTGTAGTAAGTGCTTCTATGATGTAAACTACAATGTAGTAGTTGGGCCCCGACAAGACCTAAATTTATTTGAATTTTTGTAAGCGAATTGCAATATGTCGATTCGCTAAATCCCTTTCTACTACTTTATAAATTCACAAATTGGAAAATTACAGGAAAACATCACCTATATGTATATATATGGATAATTCGATCCAATTCCTACAAAAGAAATCCCATACATGTCAGTGAATGAGACCAAAGAACCAATAAGGTTTCATATGTTTCTTGGCGAAACAATAATGTTTTCAAATCCTGATGTGTCGATCACACAACGATTTTATGTAAAAATATACATTGGGATTGTAAATTCCTTGGTGATTCAGATGGGAAAATTATTTTTTGTGGAATTTTTGGGTGAAACCTAGGTACTATTGTTGTTTTATATTTCACCAAAATCAAATTCCCAAAATTTTACTATTCACCAAACTATGAATATTCACTACTAAAAGTTTTCTTGCTCATGGAAGATCGGTAGTTACGTAACCATTGATGCAGTTGTGTAACCATCGGCATGGTTCCGTAACTAAAGGCCAAAAGGCTAAGGAAAAGTTGTAAAATGGATAAGGGAAGTAATAAAAGCTAGGAAAAGGACAATGAGGCTATAATAAGCTATAATAAAATATTGCAAACAAGAAATTGACTTGGATATCATCGAACTAATAATTAATCATCATTAAATATTTGAAGTGTTCCGACAATGTCAGCATCATGCAAATTTTGGCGTGTACATATTTCCCCCTGAGAAGCATTTCAGCCATGAAGAGGTGTAAAATTTAAAGTATGAGTATGGCACTCCAAAACAGAAGGTTAGATATTATACTTAATATGCTCGTGTGTTGAAGTTACGCCAATCCAAGCTTCCCGCTACCCTTAAGAATAAAATGGAGATCAAGTGCGAGATAAAACATGATTGATAAAATATACTAAAAATAAAATGATGAGAGGACTCACCATATCTCGTGAGGATAGAGATATATTTGTGTCATCACTCCTTCCCCGCAAAGCACACACTCAAGACAATGTTAAAACATGATATATATATCTCAAAATTGCTATTTTTAGAAATCATTTGCACTTACCCACCTAGTGAAATTTGAGCTCTAGATTACTGTTAAAGTTTTGCATGAGAATACAGTCAAAACACAAGAGTGCTCCACTGATGGAACCCCAACCAATGGGAGGAGCAATGGGTCATAAATAGGTGAGTTATTTGCATTTGTTTATTTTTACCCTAAAACATAAAAAAATTGAAAATTTTAATGTAGGGGGGTTATTTTTAATAATTTTATAGTCAAAATGTTCACAAGGGGGCTCCATGTAAGATTTGTAGTTTTTTTAATCTAAAAAGGTCCATGTTTTGTCTTTTTTTCATTTTTAGGACCCGAGGAACGGTCCACTTTTACAGAGATATAATCATTGTAGTGATTACGCAAACACCACTCTTCACAGAGAGGCGGTTATGTAACCACCGCATCATTTACGTAGCTACAACATAGTCAATAAAATTATCTCAGCTATTAAGCAATTAATGGTCTACGTAGAGAGCAATTACACAACCATTGTTGTGCATAAAGCGGCAAATGCATAATTTCTAGGGTAATTCTCAAATTTGACTAAGTATAGGAAAGTTTTTGGTTTTTAATTATTTTGATGAGCTTATTATGTATTATTATGATTTTATCTTACTCTTTTTATGTTTATGGATGCATGGATAGTATATTAGATGGAGCAGAGCTTGAGAGTGTGATTGGTTTCCCCTAACCTTAGATGGACTAACCCAAGATAAGAGGGACTTATGGTTGAGATATTCAAGATATCTCGCATACGCTTAGTTATACTACCATCCACTTGATATGTGACTTATTGAATTATCGGGACACAGATCGACACTTTCTCGGATGCCCGATTTAGAGGGGAGTGGATGATTACCTTAAAGGACATCTACCATATTTTGGGTGTTTGTGTCACCGGCAGAAGCTGGTTCCGTGAGCGTAGGTTCAATAGTACAATCCCATAGTTGGGCTGCATATATGGGGGACACATCGATGCCTAACATTTGTACCAAGTAGGGTGTGAGATTTTTATCCATTTCCTTCTCTCCTATCCTCACCTTGCGCAAGGCCATTGTTGGTATCTTGGCTTTGCGTTTGGTTGGGGACAATAGTGGAGACAAACTAGTCTATTATGGGGCACCTATTATCCAGAGCATTGAGTAGCATGGCTGCACATGTGCATGGAATGTGTACATCCTAGGTACCACTAACCATGATTTATACAAATTTGTTTCACTTAAGGGTAAGGCCCTTAGTCATCATATATTAGTCATAAACTAGGTTTATCATGATCCCCTACAAAAGGGGCATTGGGATATCAAATCTCGGGCAATCAAAGAAGTTAGATAGATAGATAGATATGGCCCCGCTAGAGGGTGAAATCAATTAGTTGCCACACTTACTACCGAAAACATGATTACACGTCCATACTAGGACATGGATGGACTATGGGGTGATGAGTGGATTATTATGACCACATACAAATCCATGACACCATTAGTGGATCGACTAGCAAGGTAACGACCCATCCAAACAACATGGTACCACAACAGCTTGGATTGTTGTATGTTGATGCCCTCCCGGTAGTCTCGACAGATGCATAAGGATCGGAGAGGATAGAGTTGGCCTAATGGGAAATCTTGGGTGGATATTCGTCATACCTTGGGTTCCAATCGGTACTTCACATGTTTTACAGACCCCGTTAGACCGAGACCAATCTTTCAAATTGAAGTAACACTCACACATGTCGAGGAGGAGAAGAAGGCCACCACGAGATGGAGGTGGAGGTAGAGGTGGAGATAGAGGTGGGGATAGAGGAGAAGAGTGATACAGAGTGCATAGCTACTAGAGAGGATTCTACAACAACTAGGGTTGAGGCAGAGACATTACACTTAGAGGATCCTCTTCCACTTATAAGAGGAGGGGACGAGGAGTCATTTTATGAGAAATAGATGGGCATAGGAGAGACAAGTAGGAGGGATATTAGAGTAGAGGAGATGTCTCACATGCCTCCCGTACCACCACTAGCACATGTTGATCCATCCTGGATACCCAAATATTTGAGTGAGTAAAATACTCTTCTCTCACCTTTCCTTTCTAAACTAGACTTGTTAGTGAACTACCTAAAAGTGTAGATACTACTATATATATTTGGAATTTTTCTAACTCACCCTCATTTTAATTGTATTTTGTAGCTACCGCAGATGGATGGTGAGATTTTATTTGGTGGATCCTCATGGATACCTTTGCACTCCCGACAGGAAGACGTAGGATTAGGTACTTATAGATGATAGGAAACCAGCAATAAATGGACACCACACGATGTGTTCACGCCGACATGGCAAATTTTTGTGGTCCCGACCCGGATGAGAGTCGAGCTTACTAGATACCAACCGGATAAGAGGAGACAACGACGAGGTCATTCTTGCAGTGAGGCTACTACTACTAGCAGATCACCTACCCCATATCTTGGTCACTCTCACTGATCACCACATGGATTCTCTCATTCCTGCTATAGGATTCGCAATAGAGCCCTCATCTCGTACTCATAGGGATCCCGTAGAGAGGGATAGGCTATACGATGTTATTTCTTAGAGATCATTTTGGGATAAATATATTGATTTTTTAGATTTTCGACTCATAGATGAGCACTTTTACCACACTCATAAGAGTGTGATGGTTTTGTATACCAACTTAACTATATTCTATATATACATATATACATCTCTTTTTGGTTCGGTTAATCATGTAAGAGTTGACTCATTCATGATTTGTCTCATCTTTTTACTCTTAGATATTTAAAATTTATGACTTTGTTCATATGCTTTTATGGATGTATTCCATGGATAATGATTATGGAAATGTGTAAACTGAATGATTTATTTTTATGATACACATGAGAAAAAAATTTAACTAGGTACTTTGGGTTTCAAGCATATATAGCACTTTTATTTTATTGGAAAAATGTGATGAATCCGATATGATAAAAATATGAACTCACTCCATTCCTAACTCCACTCAACTAGTAAGATGTGAGGGCTCATCACTCACCGAGATCTAAGAAGAATGTGAGTTAAATGGTTTTGATGAATGAAGATGATAATAGGAAGAAAATATTTTAACAAATATCAAATTAGGAACCTACAACTCAACCCTAAGCAAGGTCAACTAACCAGTTATGAATGTGATTTTATTACAATTTTATCTAGACTTAGATCCATTGATGGCCTCTTGTTTGACAAAATCTGGTTTTAGGGATTGACTCTCTTGTGACATACATATCTAACTACATTCTTTTGGATTTTTAGGATTTCAAAGCACTTTTTATTTATTGACTTACTTACAATGTATTGACTTGTTTGACGGGACCCTCTACACCTTGCCGTGCTACTAATAAGAAGCATGGGCCATCACCAAAGATCGGTAGGGCAAAGAAGAGTATTATTATTTGAAAAATAAATAATTTTGTATTTATTGTTAATTTATTTATTTTTTAACTTTGACTTGTGCTTTTGGGAGGGAAAACTTTCCCCTAGCCTCAACCCCACACAACTTATAGGATGTGAGGGCTCAGCACCAAAGGTTGAGATAAGCAAACAAGAGCTCCAGGTAAAATGTTTAGATTGCTTGTGTTAGTAGATATATTTTTAGGGAAATATGTGACATCAAGAAGCTTAGATAGAACAGATTATGGTCAAAGACACCTAAAGTAGAAGAAACAGTGAATAGAACTAAGTGTGTAAGTCTTAGTAGGACCAATGTCAAAATTATGTCTTGATTGTTGAAATGATAAAGAGATTAGGATAATTTGATGATCATGTGATGGGTACTTGAAGATGTATGATTAAATATTCTTTACAACATTTGAAATTTTGAAATTTTCTTAAAAAGTAAGTTTCTTGATTTACAATTTCACAATATGATAATGCAGAGGATATACATGGTACATGCAATAATGTACAACTGGAGATGCAAATTAAATATGGATAAAATTGTGAGGTGAAGTGAATTAACCAATTTTATGAATTATTCACCTTCTGAGTACACAAGTACACACCATTTGGGTCTAAAATTTCTTCCTTCTCTGATATTTTTGTCAATTTGGCTATTGATTCTCAAAACTAGTTCTCCTACATGTATTTCTTGTTCATACACTTTCTTATTATACTAACAATACATCCCATCAGCATAAACATGGTGATGTTGTTCAACTCTAAGTCGAGCTTCATCAAGAGTTTCCAACTTGACTATTTGTGCTTCTCGGATGCATCTTTGTCCAAAATTCCTTATAATGATATATGAAGACTAGGTAACTCTACTTATAATGGTAATATTGCTTCAAATCTAAAGACTAAATAATAAGGGGTTGCCCCATGGGTGTCCTTACTGATGTCCTATAGGCCCACAAGGCTGGAAATAGCTTCAAATTCCAATCTTTTTTGTTCTCCCTAACAGTCTTAAGGAGGATGAAATTTAAGGTTTGTTTTTAGCCTCATCCTGTACATTAGCTTGATGATAGTACAAAGAGGATGTGTGATGGAATATTTTGTATTGCACACATAATTCTCACACCTCTTCATTTTTGAAAGGCATGCCATTATCAAATAATTACTTGTTGGACTCCATACCTATAGATGTTCTAGTTTAGAATAAACTTGGTAATTATATATTCGTGCACGGTAGTGAGATGCATGGCCTCAACCCATTTTGTGAAATACTCGGTGGTTTTGATAATGAAGTTATGGCCATATGATAATGAGGGAGATAACTTCCTATCAAATCCGGACCCCAAGTTAAGAGGGTCAGGTGTCACTATGGGTTGTGAATATATATCTCGTGTGAAAATTTTTGGCATTTTTGATAATTGCATACATCTCTACAGTGTCATGTTCTAAAGTGGGCCAGAAATAGCCTATGTGATGAATCTTACGAACAATCACGTGCCCTCCGAAGTGACCACCATAGACTCCATTATGGGCTTCGAAGAGGATTTTCTCCAACTCTTCTTCATCAACGCATCTTAACATCATACCGTCAAAGGCTCTGTAATAGAGAACTTCTTCCACAATTACGTACTTGGGGGCTATGACACGTAGCCATCATCTTTTTGTGAGGTTTCTCCTCAAGATACGATCATCCCACAATGTAATCAACAATATCATTGTACCATGGACACAAATAAATGAGAGGATTTGTTTCTATGTAGAACACACATTCATCCAAAAATATAGATCTACTAGTTCCCCACAATCTATAGGATTGTCTACTAACTAATAAATGATAATTTGTCCCTTCTCAAACTTCGGTTTAAAAAGGTGAGCTCAAACTCACCATTAACATAATGAAATGGTCATGCTTCTTGGATAAGGCAGCCTGAATTAAAAAGGTTCAAAACTATTTGAATTTAAATATCACTCGTGTCTCTTGGTTAATAATGTAGTTCCTTAACCTATTTGTTTCAAAAACTATATCCAAGCACTCCTTTGCTTGCATGTATCATGTTTTTTAATCGATAAGGGTATGAATAATCAAATAAATGGCCCATTCATGATGATCATCATCCTCTTGTGCTAACATGCATGTGATCAAGACATCAGTGGCTCAAGAGTATAAAATTATAGGATAATTAGTTTTGGTGGTATGAGCATAGGTGGCGACATAAGGAAGCACTTTTCCTCAACTTCGTGGATCTAAAAATCTTCCGATGAGGAAGAGTTTGTCATTTGATCCCCAAAGTATGACAAAGGATGAAT
The DNA here is from genome assembly GCA_018340775.1 of Taxus wallichiana var. yunnanensis. Classification (NCBI taxonomy): domain Eukaryota; kingdom Viridiplantae; phylum Streptophyta; class Pinopsida; order Cupressales; family Taxaceae; genus Taxus; species Taxus wallichiana. The sequence continues at coordinate 480,321,466 of CM031239.1, forward strand.
TATTAAGGAAAATCCCCTCTTATGGTGCATGGGATGGAGGTCATTATAGGAATTTAGGTATCTTAATATTTCCTTGTCATTTTCCTTGAAATCCAAAGTGACTAGTTTTTTTTCAGCCTCAACGTATGCCAAAATAGCATTAGAACGGCATCCTTTGAACCAAAGGTTTGGTTTGGACTAAAATTGTGAGCTCGGTTTGTTTTAAATCCTCATTTGGACAAAAACATGAAGAGGAAGTAGCCATAGAATCATCCAAAATGTTTTTCTCTCGTGGGATAGCTTCTATGGAGATAAATTCAAAACCTTTGCAAAGCTCGATAATGGCGGACTTGCATAGTTGTAGGTACTCTTCTCAAGTCTCATAGACTTCCAAGATTTTATTTGCAACAAAATATGAGTCACCCAAGAATCTGAAATTGTTCACACCCATTCTCTTGGCCATAATAAGACCAAGAATTAAAGCTTCGTACTAAACTCTTTTTTCATACACTCACAATTTAGGTTGAAATAAAAATGCATAACCCTCCCCTCATGGGAGGTGAGAATCACCCTCGCCCCAACACCAAAGCAACACTTTGTGATGTCAGAGTTGAATTCCAACATTCGTCAAGGAAGATATAAGTTTGATCATTTTTGGAATCTTCTTCCTTAATTGTTGATACCTCAACCATACAAACCTCATCAAAAACACTATATGGGAGAGAAACAATTCCAAGAGCATGACCTATTCCCAAGGAATCAAAAGGGATAATAAAGTCAGATCATTCTCCAATATTTTAAGTGTTGGTTTTCATTGACAGGTTTCACCACAGCATTTGTTTTCACTAACATCAACCCAGAAATTTCCTTAGGGACTTCCAACTCACCATAAGGACAAGCTTAGATGTAGGCTTAAACCCCTGTGGCTTATTTAATTGATTAGACAAAATTTTAACTCGGTATGAACCCCAATTTTCTTCTTTAGATTGGCCAAATGAATATAAAAAGGCTTCGGCTCACCTTGAGCAATGAAGACCTTCCCTAGATGCAAGAATCTGACTTCTTGGAATAGTGTAGAAGGAATTACCTTCATTCTATGAATCCAGGGTTAACCAAGAATCATATTATAGTTAGTTTCCCAATCTATAATATAAAATTCATTCAACACGGTCTTAGGTCCAAGAGTGAATGGAAGAACTATGGTTCTAATCGAGGTTGCTTTAAGGCTATCATAGCCTCTCAGCGTGTTTCGTGTCAAGGAACAATTTTTTTCTTCATAGCCTAACTTTTGAAGAAACAAAAAAGGGACTATATTAACAACATCCCCATCATCATCCATTGCATGTTTAACGTAGTTGTTGTAAATCCAAACCTACATATATAACTCTAGATCACCCCTTCATGCCAACTCATCGTCGGTGGGCATCTTACTAATATCGAACACAAATCTAGCATCTATCTCAAGCTACCCCAAGGGATAGACTTCAAATTCTATATGTTTGATTTGGGCCTCTCGAAAGAGGGGTGAAGTGGATTAGATTACCAATACCTAATGCTTATAATAAAGCAGATTGATGCACATGGGAATTCTTCAACACATCGAGGAAGGAAATGTGGGCGGTTGAAGTACATTCGGTATTTGTGGTGCCCATACCGTGGAATATTCCTTGCAAAGAATATTTTACTTGATTGATACTCTTCGCCCACAATGGAGGAAGATGGATGCAACTTTGTGAATAAATGTCGCTTTCCAAAAACACGATAATTTCATTCATGCACACCATCCCAAGCCTTACAACCTATTACTTCACCTTGGCATTTTTCAAAATGGGTACTTGATTTAATTGGAAAAATAAAGCCCACATCTTTCGATGGCCACACTTTTATTATAACCGCCACTGATTATTTCACCAAGTGGATTGAGGTTATGCCTCTTAGTAATATTATTGGGTGTAATATTTCTAAATTCATCTTTAACCATATTATTTGTCATTTTTTCATCCCCACTGTTATTGTCACTGACAATGGTGGTTCTTTCAAAAATAAGGATCTCAAAGCCCTAGCTAAGAAATATAATATCCACCTAAAATGGGCTACACCCTATTATCCACAATGCAATGGACAATACGAAGCATAAAACAAGACTATCAAGTCTATTCTGGAAAATATTATCAATAAACACGGACGTAATTGGCATACACAATTATATCCTACCCTCTGGGCCTACCGCACTTCCTTCTGTACACCTATAGGAGCTACTCCTTTTCCTTAGTATATGGCTCAAATCCATATTACCTATCGAAGTTGAGTTTCCTTCAATTCATGTCTCCCTCCAACATCTCATTCATGAAGAGGATTACTGTGTTGCATGCCTTGCAGAGAGAAGGAATTATTGGATGAGATATGGCTTCGCACCTTAGACCATATACATGTATATCAAAATAGACTGCACCGTAATTATAATCTCAAGATAAAACCTCAACAATTTGAAATTGGTGATTTGGTTCTAAAGGAAAATCAAAAGAACATAACTAAACCACGTGAAAAATAGGGAAATTTGAGCCTAATTGGTTGGGTCCTTATGTTATAATTGCTAAATTTGGATCTAGCGCATACAAATTATCTACTGAGGATGGAAAAGAGTTGAAGGAGCCTATGAATTTCATTCATCTGAAGAAGTTATACTCCTGAGTCTCCAAAGAGTAACCCTTGTATTGGGGGCATATCAGTGCATCCACTTGTTTCATCATTTCACTTTGTTTCCCACTTGTAACTTTTCACCTCGCCGTGTGTCACATGTTCTCCTTGGCAGGTTGTCATGCCCATTGTCTACCACCATTGTTCACCTTCCATTTAGCATGTCGGTTTTGACTTGGGAATTTCCTTTCCCTCTTCTTTGGCATGTGGTTCAAAATTCCAAAAAAACCAAAAACATCTCAAAAAAAAACTACAAAAACAATATAAAATTGTTCAAAATCCCAAAAACAATATAAATTTTTTCAGAAAATACAAAAACACATGCAAAATATTTCAAAACTCTTTCCAAAAAAAAATCACAAATGTGTAATTTTGTTTGCCATTTTCTTCATCTGATTGTTCCCAATCATCTTTTCCAATCAATCAAGCCACTCTTTGCAATGTAACTTTGCATAGGGACATCACTTGGCTTTGGCTTTCTCTTGGGGACAACTTGACATCTGTATATATTCACTTCTTTATTATAATTTTTATATTATTGTGTTTTTCTTCACTACCTTTTTTGCTTGTTTAACATTTATACATACGGAATTTTGTATTTTATATTCTTAGCTTAGTTTCTTATGTTTGATAGTTTGAATAACCAGTACTCTGTGTATCTCGAATGTGCTCATGGACCAATTGCAGAAATTTATTCACGTCCTAGTTCACATATAACTTTGGTGTGGTTATTTCTTGTTCATATTGGGTTTCTTTCTATTACTTCTTTTGTATCTTTTTTTCATTTGCACATCTTGGGTTTTCCTCCGGCCTATTTAAGCCATCAAATGTCTTCGCATGTATTTCAAAACTTGCAAAAATCCACAAAAAAATCAAATATTTCAAAAATCAAAAAAACTTTCGAACAAATATTCACTTATCATAGAAATCATACAATTGGAAAACACTTAAAGTGAATCATTCAACATCTCAATACAATCTTGATAAATTTCATACTTTTATCTATTACCCTAGTGATTGTGCCAATCTTACAACTATCACTTTCTTCCCTTTGCATGATATGCTAACTCTGCTTGGGGCAAGTCACACAAATTATTTTTCCTTCGTGATATAACTTCACCTGGGGAAATTTCAACTTTGATCATTTGCACAATGGATTCAACAAGAGTTTCATAAGGATTCGCTTTAACTCTGCTCTTCCAGTCTGATCATATTCCCATTTGGGAGCATTTTTATCTACTTAATCATCATTGTGGCACGCATTAGGGGCATAGTTGATTGTCTTCTTTTTCAACTTTGTGTTACTTTGTTGATGTTTACTCTTTTGGACCACTTACAAGTAGTGTGATCACATCTTGGTTCCTTTATAACCCTGATGTTGGCACCTACTTTGTATATTGGGTTTTTTTCCTTTTATATTTTCTTTGTTGTGTGTGTTTGTTTACGCGCATCTAGGTTAACCATCTTGATTCTTTCATAATCATGGTGAAAACTCTATTGTGCAACAACAAAAATCAGGTTGCTCTAAAAATTACTCTCCAAATAACACTCATGCTACGAACACAGTCCTTTCCCATCCTTGTTTTAATCCCTTTCTTTTTCCTATCAAATGGTTGACCTCCACCTTATTGTGTCATCCATCCCATTGAGGGGCATTCCTCTCTGCTTTGTTTGTTCTTTGGGGCATCCCAATGCTTCACAATTTTCCGCTCACCGATCTGCATGCGTCTACTATATTTAAAACACTATTACTCTGCAATAGCACTTTAAAGAGGGGGAAAATGTAGACACCCCAAACTTACATTCATGTTTCCACTTATTCTTAGTATTATGTTAGTATACCCTCCGTTATTCACCCATTTAAAATTAATTCATTAAATTAATTAATTAATACATATTGTACCCCTTTATATTAATTAAATTAATCCCATGTACCTTTTTTACCCCTTTGGATAAATTAATTGTTATTAATTAATTAATTAATTAATTAAGTGTGTGCACATCCTAGTCATTTTCCACTTGATCTAACTCCACTTAAACTCCACTTGGACTCCCTATCTTTACCCTAGTTAACTGCACTTCTAGAATCCTAGAAAGGTGGGGGCAATTAAAATTCACGTACAACCACCTTTCTAGATGCATCTTTTTGTAATTAATTCATTTACTACCCCGACACTTTTGCAACGCCCACAATGTTATTTTTAGCATACTCATTTATCTGTGTGTAACCGATTCCAACTACCTTCTACTTCTATAAATTATAGGCTTACCTTCCTTTCAAATCCTCTTGAATTTGACATACAAAAACTTTGTTGAACTATGACTTAGTAGCATTTACCTTCAAATTTTGGAGAGCACTCAAGAGAACCCACAAATCATCTATGAAATTCACTTTCACGGTTTCATAGACAAGGTCTTCACAACCCCTATTGAGGTTTACATTAAAGAAATTACATGGAAGGTTTGTATTTTTAATTTGTTCATTTTTCATTACTCTGTAGATTTTCATTGCATACAGGAGACACCTAATTTTCCATATCGATAAATTTTCTCACCAACATTTTCCTTAGTAAAATATGAAAGGGGAATTCCCATGACATATCACTTTGAACTAGATCCAAATCCTTTGTAGCCCTCCAATATTTTCCTTTTTTATTTCTATTTGGGATGTTTTCCAATGATGTAACCCTCACAAAGACCCATAGATAAATGAGTCCTAGGAAACCCTCCGACCATATCACTTTTACTTATTTCTTTAAGGTAACATTAGTTAAGGTGGATGAATCACTCATGCTATAATTTTCTAAATCCATCTTAATGAGAAAGCAATGTGGTAGAAGAAACATCGGGTATAAAATGAGAAAAGATGTATATCCTAGCTTGGTGATATTTTGTTCTCATTGTCATTGTAGCGTCATTGTGCATCTCTCGATCTCAAGGGAATATGGAGAAAAATGAACTCTAATGCCTTTTCATGTGTGATTAATCCAATACATTGATAAGAGATTAGTTGAAAGTGAAGGAAAACTTACAAAATTTGTGAATTTTCTACCTTCAACTTCAACAGACCCTCTACCTGAAAATATTGTTGGAGTATCGCACCAAAAGTGATGGAATACATGCTACAAGGATCTAAGAAATAAGACTCAACTTGTGAAGAGACCTTATGGTGTGAAGCACCTGAATCAATAACCGAGATGGAGTATATGAGGATGCAAATCGCTACTAGAGTTTTTCACTTGGATTTATCTTTTCCTTTATCTTTTTCCTTGGAATATTGTTGGGTAGATAAATATTGTTTGATAGAATTGGGAACCCATATGTTGTTCTTCTCAAGAAGATCAGTAAGGTGGCCTATCTTCTTATTCATGCACTTCAGTTCATCATGCCCACTCTTATTACAATAGGAAAACTTTAAAAAATTATTATTAGGTTTACCATTGGAAGTAGAGGCTTTGATGATATATTTTGAAGTGCTTATTTTTCTATGTAATCTTATTTTTTGGATCCTTGTTTTTCTATTTCTTCTCCTTGTTACTATAAACCTTCTGCAACCCATACCAAGAAATAAGGGCTTGAGGTTTAGAGGACTTCAAATTTCCTATTTGGATCAACTTGTCTTGCTCCCTAGTCAAGTTGGAAATAAATTCATCTAAATTGGGCATCTTCTATGTGGCTCTATGAGCCCTTTTTGTGGCATGGAAGGTAGATACCAAAACAAATTAGTCAGGACCAATTTTAGAAAAAAAATAAAAGAATAAGTTATTGATACTCTTTATTTATCCCACATTCATTTAGTTGCAATATTAAGGACTAAAACTTGGTAAATAATTGCAAGGTATAAATTTTCTAGGACTTAAGCTTATAAGATTGATCTCTAGCTCATGCCCCCTCATTGTATCAAATTTCCTAAAAGTTTTCAAAGGTTTTCCAAACTTCATTAACATACTTACTTGAATCTACATGAAATAGGAGCTCATGTGACACTAAAAGATAAAGTATACCAAAATCTTCCTCATAATGATTAAACCACTTGACCTTATCTATATCTATACTAGGATTTGTTTCTAACCCCATTGTGATGTGATGCAATCCTTTACTCCTTGTATTGGAGAAATAATTTTTTGATAGAAAAATTGGTGGATTTCCACCAATTCTTTAGAACTAGGTCCCTCTTCTTGAATGGGTAGTTTCATTATTGTATGTGAACAAAATATAAATATGTTGTTGGCTCGGAGGCCAAGGATCCAATAGGTGCACTCCACTATAGCTGCGGTAAATGCTTGTAATTTCATGCAAGGGAGGAGCTTTCTAGGAAGGTGAGAATATGGGAGTGAGAAATTAGGAGGGGGATTAATGTGTCAAGTAGGAAATTTTCATATTCTTGCAAGGATTAACTAGATATATCAGCACACTCAATGAGGAAAGAAAAACAACATTGCTAGTTACATCAAGAAAATATGAAACCATGAACATAAAACTCCATTTATTCACTCATCCATAAAAGTTGCAACTCCTTTATTTATTGAAATATTTACAAAGTTGTGCAATAGGAGAGATGGAAGAAAACATAAGCAATGTAAATAGAAGAAATCTTGATCACTTATTTCTAAAGAGATTATGGGAGCTAATAAACTAGGTTAACTATCCCCTGAAATGAGGAGGTTCTCTCAATTTACAACTTTAAATTCATCTCTTCATCTACCCCCACATGAATTTTCATATTCCCATTACAAGTTACTTTTAAAGTGATCTTAGGAAACATAAAATAAGTCCCATTTTTATAATTGTAAAAGGGAATTTTACATTACACAAGTATTTCATACGTACTTTAATGAATAAGAAAAAGTCATGATGTTTTACAACAAATAATTAGAAAGGAGTTAGAATGAGGAGAGAAGAGAAGGAATAATACAAACCATGGATCTCAAAGAATATCATCTCCGATGGTGAAGAACTTGTTGATGATGATCATAGTATCCTATTTTTCCCGATGCACGGACACTCTCGACCACTTTGGTTGAGTGTTTAGAAACACTATTTCAAGACCTCCCAAATTGATCTTGAGATGAACACAAACCTTACCCATGAGGATGTGTTCCTAATATCACAATTAGAGTGAGAATTACTCTCTTATTCCTTACGATTTCATGATTTTTGTTCATGATGCTCAAACCTCATGATACTTACATCCCTATTTTGCATATTGTGTTGCAAGATTTAAAACTTTTCCTTTACTACTCTGAGAGATGTGAGATCTTTCCTATCTCAATTCTAGCTCATGTTTTCGACTAGCACAATCAACTCAACCATTTCAAACCACCTACTTTATCGGCTCACCCAGTTTACCCAACTCAAATCACTCAGCTTGTTGAGCTCACTCCAAATAGATCACAAAAAGATGATGATGGATATAAATTGACCAATGAGCTATGTTGACCTCTTATCTGATGAATCAATTTATTTCTCAACATCGTTTGAATCTCTTATGAGCACACAATGCATTGGATTTTACCTGCTACACCTTGTGATGCTTTGCCTTGCTTCAACACAATTGAGCTCAAGATGTTGTTTCCAAGACCCATATGGAGGTTTCATTTCTCTATTTGAGCTCTGATATCATCACATATCCCCGTGAAGAGTCCGAAAAGTTGAAATCTGAGTGAAAATGGAGCAATCTGCAACTTTTACACTCAAAACAAAGATTTTCTATTTTTAGCAAGTAAGACCATGACCTACTATTTTGGGACATATCACCTATTTTTCTCAAACCTTGCCTTTTGAACATTCTATCACATTCCAATTTCCCTTTGTTGGTGATTCATTATTATTTTTAGCCACTTTCTATTTTTTTCAGGTGTTTTTTCCATACCTGTTATTTTGGGAAAATTGGCAATTTTACCCTGCTTACCATTCTACACTATTTCTAATTGTTTTGGGTGATAAAATATTATAAATTAATGGAATTACTATTTTTAGCATTTGAAGGGGCATGACATACATTATTTTTAGTAAGTGCACTTGTGGGTTTTGGATTGCGCAAAAATTGTCTTGAAATTGGGTTTTATTCCAGATTCCCGCTCTAAATCTTGGGTGATTTGCCCTTTAAAATCTTTGGAAATTTTAGATTTTATTTGAAGAGGGAAAATTTTTGATGAAAAACACATCCTTCCATATCCCTAAAATATAGGGGCTTCATGGAATGAAAACTAGCTTACGCGAAACTAGATTTTTCGGTGATTGTTTCCTCCAAATTTCACATGATTCCGCCCACTAGAACCTCGGGAAGTGAAGATGATGCTCGATTCCCTTTCCATGTTATGTCATGGAATACGTTATAGAGTCACTAAGCTTCATATATCATAGACATGCTTACAACAATAAAAATTATCTCAAGCCCTTGGTACGATCATTTTCTCGGGTTCACTGGTAGTGAGAAAAAAATTGCATTCAAGGATGCCTTGGAATAATTTTAGCAACATGGTGGTGTTGGTATGAAAAAATTATAGGTTTATCGAGCTTTGAGGTTTCTCCAATTGATTTTATTTTGACCTATTGAAATAATGAAGAGGAAAAGACTTGGGAAGCTCTTAAAAAGGAAAAAACATGTTTATTTTTTAGTTTAAAAAGCATGCTTTAAAACTTATTTTTGAAGGAAAAGGTGGGGGCTCACTTTTACATCCTAGGTGTCCCAACTATCCCCACTTTCTTGGAAAGTTGGGATAGTTGGAAAAGATGGAGTGAAAAACTTGTCACCCATCCAAACTGGAAAAATGACTAACTGTTGGGATGATGAAACCAACTTTCTCGAGTTGTAGACACTATTTTTGGAAAAAAATTATATGATTTTGACTCCCAAGACCATTTTGAGATCAATGGGATGGTTTGAAAGACTTGATTCTTCCTCCAAAAACTTCTTCTTTTTTAGTTTTGACCACAGGGTGTGTTTGTTGAAATTGGTATACACAGAGAATCTCTTGGGTCTTGTGGAGAATGTGAAAACTCCATCATGTTGAGGATCTTATAATATTTCTAACGGTATATTTTCTTCATCTTAAATCATCCCGGAATCTTCGATGAAGTTCGGTGATTTTTTACACTGCAACCTCCGCAAGCCTCCAAAACTCACTTTCACTATTTTGACTCCAAAACCCTTAAAACTTTCCAAAACTTCCCTAAACATGTTCCATTGCATTTTAGAATCTTCCATGACATATCCATATGACCTTATGTTCCTTAATCACCTTTGTAGGATGCACATCGAGTGTCGGAAAGGCTAGGGAAATATCCTTTCTAAATCTAGGAAATATTTCAACTCTTAATGAAACTTCACTCAATGGACTAGATGACCTTATGACCGTGTTTGCATCACTTAGGAAGGTTTTTTATCACATTATAAGGCTTTTAAATGGTGGTAATGGTATGACACATAAGATAGGATGATCGGAGTATGACTCGGGAGGGGATTTGGGAAAAAATTGACACTTGGGTAAACTTTTCATATTTTTGCTTGGAATTTTGACCTTGCAAAAACACACAACCGTTAGCTCTCACATGTGGAGTTATTCTGGATCAAGTGAAGTGAGGATAGGATAAGAATGAACTCTATAATCTCAATACGCCATGAACTAGTGCCTTATCCATTGGGCTTTACATATTCTTTACAAGCAATAAATAGAATGAAAGAAAGGAAACACATGACAAAAAGGGAAACACACCACACCAGAAAGGTAAAAAACACACAACAAGGAAATGGAAACACATACCTAAATCACCTATGGTACAAATCAAGGGACAAAATACTTTCATTGTCTCTCTTCTTTTTGTTCATAAGTTACCTCTAAATGAGTAACATTAAGTCATGATATTCTACAAACCATTGATCGCTTTGCTTGAGAAAATAGCTTCCTTTCCTTAACTACTTATGAAAGTCAGTGCTTTCGTGAATACTGCATGATTTGGAGGAGTAACCCTACATGATATTTTTGATACTCGAGATATTTTTCAAAATTTATATCCATTTTATATCACAAATCATCTTTTGTGTTCATCCACATCGTTGATTCCTTATTTTGAGTTTCACCACTTCCCCAAGGCTGATTTTTATCAAATTTCTTGAATTTTCCAAGTGTCTCTCTTTTCCATGTTCATGTTTATTGACGAATTCTTCATAAGATTCCTTGAATTCATATTTTTGTTCTATTTCATTATGAGGTGTTTGGACATTTACTTTGGAGAATCGAAATAACGTCATGCCTATCTTGTATGGCCATAACATGAGTCAAGAGTTCAAGACCTTGTCATGGTCTTCTCTTCCTTCTGTAATTCTCATTATTTCTTTCATAGAGTCTTCTTTCAAATATTTTAAAATCTCGTGATAAGTTAGATCTTATTCTTCTTGGATGACATGAATAAGAGAATCTTCATCTTCAAATGGGAATGAGAACACCTTCTCTTCATGGATAAACACATTAGTTGATTTCTTAGCTTGGAACCCGTCAAGAAGGAGGATGAATCCTACCTCAGGAAATTAAGCATTGATGAAGAATATTTTTGCATTATTATCATAGGAAAAATATTAAAAGGGTATCCTCTTGAGCAACCTATTATAACGGGCTATAAAATCCCTCATAGTCTCATTGGGCCCCTTTTTCATTTGAACCAACTGCACTAGGAGGTCTTGACAATCTTCAATGGATTTGAACCTTTCTTCAAAATTGGTTTTGATGTCATCCCAACTAGTGATGGATCTAGCCGGTAGGAGATAGAACCACTCCACTGCCTTATCTTACAAATATTCTACAAACAATCTTACTAACACATCTTCATGTTCTACTCCCAACACTCCACATGTTGTGATGAATGTTGCTACATTCTCTTCTTTGGGAATTATGTTTCGTCTCCTCTAAATTTAGGAAAAATATTACAAGATCCCCTTGGAAATTCATGGATAGGTTGAGGGAGGGAATTGAACCTGTGTTTCTACCCCATGGCACAATTCACATAGGTCTTTCTCTTTCTTCATATACCATTATTGCTTCTGCTTCTGATTTTGTAAATTATTATCCCAATTATTCTTCTGGTTCTTGTTCTTATTAACCATGGAATTAAATGTTCTATGGTGGTTGAAAGGTGAGAGAATCAAAATGATTTTTAGGAGGAGTATCAACAGGAGTTTGAATAGGATTTCCAGGTGTACCACTTGAAGAATCGGATGGAGATGAGGCTTGAGAGAAGAAATATGGATTATCTCTAATTTTTTCTTGTGGATTTTGTAAAGCCTCAAAAGTGGGATCAACAATTCCTCTCAACCTATTCATCTTGGTATATCTTCTTTTAACCAATTTTGGGAAAATATTGCAATGAGAATATGAAAGGACACTGTGGAATACAAAGGGTCACTTATAGGAATCAACAATGGGTTTTTCAGTGATGAACTTCCATTTTTATTTTTTATGGTTTTTTGAATATGTATGTATGTATGTATGTATGTATGTATGTATGTATGTATGTATGTATGTATGTATGTATGTATGTATGTATGTATGTATGTATGTATATGTATGTATGTATGTATGTATGTATGTATGTATATATATATATATATATATATATGGATTTTATTCGTATATTGGGTGTAGAATGTGCTAAATCTTCCCCACGGTGGGTGTTAAAAACTACTTTTGGAAAAATAATTTTTCGATAGAAAAGTTAGTGGATTTCTGCCAATGCTCTAGTACTAGGTCCTTCTACTTGAATGGGAAGCTTTATTATTGTATGTGAATTTAAAAGTAAATATTTTGTTGGCCCAAAGGCCAAGGATCCAACAGGAACACTCCACTGCACGTATAGAAAATGCTTGCAATTTCATACAAGGAAGGAATTTGTTAGGAAGGTGGGAGTGTGGGAGTGAGAAGTTAGGAGGGGGATTAATGTTGCAGTAGAAAAGTCGAGATTTTTGCAAGAATTATCCGGATATATCAACACACACAATGAGGAAAGAACAGCAACCTTGTTGATTACATCAAGAAAATATGAAACCATAAACATAAAATTCCATTTATTCACTCATCCGAAAAGATGCAACTCCTTTATTTATTTACATATTTACAAATTTGTGCAATAAGAGAGATGGAAGAAAACATAAGCAAGGGAAATAGAATAAATCTTGATCACTCATTTTTAGAGAGAGTATGTGAGCTAGTAATCAAGATTAACCATCCCTAGAAATGAGGAGGATCTCTTAATTTATATATTTACATTTATCTCTTCAACTACCCCCACATGACTTTTTATATTCCCATTACAAGTGAATTTTCATGTGACCTTAGGAAACACAAAATAAGTCCCTTTTTATAATTACAAAAGGGACTTTTACATTGCACAAGTATTTCATAGTCACTTTAATGAATAAGAAAAAAATTCATGATTGTTTACAATGAAGAATTAGAAAGGAGGTGGAGAAGAGGAGAGAAGGGAAGGAATGCTTCAAATCATGAATCTCAATGAAGATCAACTCGATGGTGAAGAACTTGTTGATGATGATCATAGTTTCCTCCTTCTTCCCGATGCCTGAGACACCCTCAATTGTTAGATGGGTGTTTAAAAATAATGTTTAAAGACCTCCCAAATTTACCTTGATATGAATACAAACATTACCCATGATGGTGCATTTATTGATCTCACAATGAGAGTGAGGATCAATCTATTGTTTCTTAGGCTTTCATAATTGTCATTCATGATGCTCAAACCTCTTGATAGTTGCATCTCTGTTTTATACGTTGTGTTGCGAGATTGTAAACTTTTCGCTTTACTTCTATGATATATGTGAGCCCTTTCCTAGATAATTCCTATCTCACTTGTCTTGGCTAGCTCAATCAACTCATCCATTTCAAACCACCTACTTTATTGGCTCACCCGATTCACCAAGCTCAAATCACTCGACTTGTTGGGCTCACTCCAACTAGCTCATTAAGAGATGATGATGGATCCAACATGAACAATAAGTTGTGGTGACCTCTTATCTGATGAATCAATTGAGTTTTGATGTCTTTCGTGTCTCTTCTAACTGCATAATGTCTTTGATTTTACTTGTTACGCCCGTGATGCTCTGCCTTACTTTTGGACACAATTGAGCTCAAGATGTTGTTTCCAAGACCCATATAGAGGTTTCATTTCTCTATTTGAGCTATGAGATCATCCTATAACCCTGTGAAGAGTTTAAAAAGTGGAAAGATGAGTGAAAATGGAGCCATCTACAACTTTTTGCACTCAAAATGAAGACTTTCTATTTTTAGTAGGTAAGACCAAGACCTGTTATTTTGGGACATATCACTGTTTTTCTCAAACCTGACCTCTTGAACCTTTTTAATATTCCAAATTCCCTTTTTATTGATCCATTGTTATTTTTTTCCACTTTTTATTTTTGGCATGTGTTTTTTCCAGACCTATTATTTTGGGAAAACTGGCAATTTTACCTCGCTTTGCCATTTTGCACTATTTCTAAATTTTCTGCGTGATCAAAGCTTACAAATTGAGGGAATTAATATTTTTAGAATGTTAATTGGAATGGCATATGATATTTTTAGTAAGTGCACTACAGGTGTCGATTGCAACAAAAATGTCTTGAAATTCTAGGTTTATTCTAGGATTCCCGCTCTAAATCTTGGGTGATTTCACCTTCTGAATCTTCAAGAAATTGATATTTTATTTAAATAGGGAAGAATTTTGATGAAAAACACATCCCTCTATATCTCTAAAAATAGGGGCTTCATGACACAAAATCTAGCTTACGTGAAACTAGATTTTTCAGTGATCATTTCCTGTGTGATTCTACCCACTGGAACATCGAGAAGTGAAGATGATGTTAACTACCCTATCACTGCTATATCATGGAATCCATTAATGGATTCATTGATTTTCATGTATCATAGAAATGGTTGCAACAAGAAAAAATTTCTCAAGCCCTTGGTACAAGTGTTTTTCGGTCCATTAAAGAATGAGAAAAATATTTTTTTGCATTTAAGGATACCTTGGAACAATTTTAGCAGCAAGGTGTTGTTTCTCTTAACAAATTATAGGTTCATCATAGATGTGAGGTGTCTCCAATGTATTCCTAGGTCAAACTATTGAAATAATGAAGAGGAAAATACTTGGGAACTTTTAAAAAGGCAAAAACAAGTATATTTTTAGTTTAAAAGCTTTCTTTAGAAATTATTTTTGAAGGAAAAGGTGGGGGGTGAAACTTTGTGTCCCATGTGTCCCAAATGTCCCCACTATCCTATATATTTGGGACAGTTGAGACAGTCAGAATGAAAAACCCCGCCACCCATCTAAACTGAAAAAATGACTAATTGTTGGAATGATGAAACCAACTTTCTCAGAGTTGCAGACACTCTTTTTTGGAAAAAAAATTATATTATGTTGACTCCCAAGGCCATTTTGAGATCATATGAATGGTTTGAAATAATTTATTCTTCCTCCAAAAAAATGTTGCTTTTTCATTCTAGACTACAGGGTAAGTCTGTTGAAATTGGTTTGCATAGAGAATCTCTTGGGCCTTGTGCAAAATGTGAAAACTCCATCATGTATAGGATCTTCTAATATTTATGACAGTATATTTTTTCCTCTTAACCCATCCTAGAGCTCCAGAATCTTCATTTTAAGTTCATGTGCTTTTTTACACTACAAGCTCCTCAAGCCTCTAAAACTCACTTTCACCATTCGACTCCAAAACCCTTGAAACTTTCCAAATATTCCCTAAAACTATTCCATTGCATTTTATACTCTTCCATGACACCTCCAAATGACCTTCGTATCCTTGATAAGTTCCGTAGGATGCACACTAGTACCGAAAAATCTATGGAATAGCCTTTATAGGTCTAGGAAAGATTTAAAATATTGACAACACTTCATTGAATGAACTAGATGGCCCTATGACCATGTTTCCAACACTTGGGAAGGTTTTTATCACATTATGAGGCTTTTAAATTATGGTAATGGTATGACATAGGAGGTAGGTTGACCCATAGGATGATTAGTAGAGGCTTTAGGAAAATTTGTAGACACCTAGGTAAAGTTTAGTTTTCCCTTGGAATTTTGACCTTACAAAAACACACAACACCTTGATCAATGTTTATTTTAGATTTCCATTCATGGGAATTTAAGGGCATAATAGGATTAATCAAACGTGGATCCATTTGTGTAGAAAAAATGTTGTAGTAGTTGTGTTGTTGTATCAAAAATGAACGAAATTAAAAAGTATGGAAGGGAAATATGAAGTGCGAGAATACACAACATACATGAAAACTCCCTAAATCAAATATTATCAAAATCCCCATATTTTGGTGCTTTATATTTTTAGTTTGTTTTATAATAAAAATGGGACCAATATATTGAGAATGGAAAAATATACAATTTTGAAGAAGATGGCACTTGATTTTGAGTTACTTGATCAAAAGATATTAAAGAAATTGTTTCGCATCATTAATAGCCAATTTAACTAGCCCAACATTAAAAACTAAAAATACAATAGAGGATAAAAGAAAAGGTAGCCTTATAGCTAGGCGTTAGAATTTTCAAGGAGATATGTTTGTTAGGAAACTTTGGTTTAGTGCCTAACATATAGTATTCATATTTACCATATGGTCAAATGTAAAAGTGGATGTAAAATGTTAGTGGGTAAATATGGTTAGTAAGTTGGTTAGTATGTTATACCCGTAAATTAATTAAATGGGTTATAGTTGTTATTTGTTATTGTCACTTCCTAATTTCTAGGAAGTTTTTTTCCTATTATCATGGCTATATAATAGCCAAATGTAATGTATGAAGAACCGAGATAAATATAATATTATTTTTGAGTTTTACAAATCTGCTCATACCATTTTAACATCCTCAATCACAATGCTACGTTTTGACTAGTCTGCCTATTCACCTTTATTTACAATTAATTTAAGAAAAAAATTCCTTTAAAGGTAAAACAAAATTTAAAAAGCAAGCTATTTTTCAAAACAAACAAAAAAAACATGCTTGTTTTGAATCTTTTTAGGGTAGAATATGAATTGTTTTATCTTTGGAAAGAAGGTATGGCTTCCACTTTTCACATGTCAATCTGATTTTTCTACTTTGAAGGGCCTCCTTATTCTCATACAATCCTGTAAGGGTTTTAAAAACCTTTGATTCAATGCCCAACAAGGAAAAAATGTATTCCATGTCTAGTTTTAGTAGAAAAGTGGCATTCAGGAAACATAATGGCACCCAAGTCTACAAATAAATGAATGATAATAAAAATGGAACCCACCAAAGATGAACATGGTGTTACAGGGAAGATATGGCACCCCAATGAATATTTAAAATTGTACTTTAAGATCAACAATGTTGCTCACAATTGTAATGGCATCCATGGCTGATATAGGGTGTCCCACAAGTGTTTCAAGTCTACAATAATGGCCCACGCATAGAAAATAGAACCCGGGTGGACCAAAAATGTAGATTTTAGAAGAAACAACATATTCATATGCCCTTGTAGCAACCTGAAGCTTGATCTTGTGTGTTAATCGTCATCACAAGAGAAAAAATAGAAAACTACCAATAGTATCCTCCATTGAACCAAAATTTTCTAGCAATAGAGTGATTTGACATCGATATACTTTTGTAAATATTAGAAAACTCAATATCTCATAATAAATCAAACAACAATAACTAGACATTTGGTTTACTGCAGACCTTCCACTTTGATACCATATCAAAGTATCCTCCAAGACCAATTAGATCAATGAATGCACTTTGGTTTCATAAGTGTAGCGAGACACAAATTGCATGAGGAAAACTGAGAAAGGAGATACTCTATAATGCATAAAGTTATAAAAATAACATGGTAATAATATTGTATTCAACAAAGTTAAAATGATTTAGGTGAGGTACATATATAGGAAGAAAGGAGGCATAGAGACTTCTAGAAAGGTGACACATAAGTGTCACATAACTACTAGAAAATTGGTGCATTCAATCTAAAAATAGAATACAAGACCAACTCATATCTATTCTAACTACCTCAAAACAACCTCATCATTACACCTAAGAAAGTGAAAACATAAGTGACTCCTGTGTGGTTGTAGAATAATCCTAATAAATTAGTAAAAATAAAATAATATCCTATGCTAACAAAGAGACATGAGGGGGCACCCATATGGGGTTGGCTTAGATCATACTCACACTTACACTAGAACCTAGGAGAACTAAGTACCACCACACACATGATTTCTTCTTTTGGATTGTTAATTATTTGATGAATGGTGTTGTAGGTATTTAGGGTTTCTACTTTTTGTAGGTGATTACAAGTCATCCCAAAGCTGTGCAAGCAAGATTGATAAATAGTAGATGGATTTTTAGGAAATTAAAGAACACATGAAGTTTTAGATCCCAACTATAAAAGGTTTAAATATTGTGCACTTCCAATCAAGACCGTACAAATCTTGGTATGGACCATACAACCTTTGCATTTTGCTTCCCCTTCTCGGTTTCAGTTCCCAACATTAATATTGAAGTATATCTAATTTATAATCTTCCTTTTCCACATGTTTGCACATTTTTATCTTCTTTTTTAACTTGTATAGATAAGACTTCATCTCCTCTTTTGTACTAGAGATATTTTATCATTTATCAATCATTACAAGTATTAATGCATTATTTTGGTTATGAATGGTTAATTAAAAATTGATTATATCATAATAATCCCTTGTTACAAACCCTTACATCATCTTTATTTTTGTGCACTTCCATAACATAAATTTAATTTGGGTTTAATCATTTTCTTAAAATTTCTCTAAAATATTCACTACTGCAACAACTAGAGAAATTGCTTTGGCTTAGTTGTGTATTGGGAGCTAGTATCCCTATGCTCTTATGTAATTGAAATAGTTTTCATTAAAAACATTTAAATTTTATATGAACCTTAAAAATTTATCAAAATGTATTCTTAATATAGATCATGTTTCTTATTCTAAATTATTTTCTATTTTCATTTTGTTTATAGTTTTTTGTTCATTAATTCAATTTTGTTATTAAACCACATAATAGTGTGATTTTAGTAATCATAAAAATTACAAATCCATTAAAACAAGGATTTTTAGATTGGCATCTCTATTAAACAAATATAATACTCAATAATCATTTGTATCAATTATTAATATCTATGTTTGTAATGGCATGGTTATAATATAGTTTTAATATAAATATTAGTGTTTGTGTGAGACTAAGAAAGGCCGATTGGAATAGAATTCAAGTAGACTTGAAGTGTTAAAAGGGAAATAAATAAATGAGTTTTTCATAGTTCATTATAGTATTGGTGGATTTGATGGAAGAGGAGGGATTTGAGCTAGTGGGATATTTCAATTGGTTTGACCGTTTTCACTTGCATAATATGCAAGAACTCCCTTGAAGTTAACTTTTTCCATAAGGAGAGACTCCGTTGGGAATATAATCTAAGGTGCTAACATGGTTCCCTAATCTTGTTGTATTTTTATGTACCACAAGAATATGACCAAAAACAATTAATGACAATTTGGATGAACATTTATTTCCCAAAAATGTCACCATAAAATTAGATTTCCCACACTCAAATAAAATATCCATGAAATTTCAAATCCCTTATCAAAAATTGCTCCAAACAATTTCAAGTCTCATTTTTAAAGAGCATATAATTTCCGCAAAATGTGTTATACTCTTTTTGGGTTGGATATTATCAATCCTTACGCTTATATTTGGTTAGGATATCTAATCATATGGGTTGGATTGTCTATTCCATGTCTAAATCTTTCTTTTGCAAAAAAACCATAACAATCTTATGTGTGCCTTGATTTATCATGTGATATAAGAAAATATTCCCAAAAAACATGACTACGACGTCAAGTTATGTCTTAGGTTTGTGTCGATGTATTTCTTTCTAAAATCTAAATAGTTTAATGTTTTCATCCTTAATTTATTTTAGTAGTGTCTTCATTTTTTTCTAAAACACGTGTATCATGTTTTTTCATAATTTATGATCCACTCATCCAAATTTATAAAACAACAACACAATCTACACTTCACTGTACACAAATTTTAAAAAAATGATTTTCAATTATTTTTCTCAAAACTAGGTGTGTACACACGGATATTTCATTTTTGGGATGTGTTCACTTTCAAGTAAGAAAAATATATTCATCCCAAAAATAGGAATAATTAGCGGGACCTAATACATGATCTTAGTTAGCTTTCTATCGAATCCTAATTAGAACAATTGTTTATGGAACTCAAATATGGGGGGGACACACACCATGCTATGTTATATTTTGGACACAAAAATAGGCACACTTTTTGTGTGTACCACATTTGACCCTCTTTATCTCCATCATTTTCAAACAAACTTGGTAGTCTAAAAACTACCTTCTGAGCACTACAATTCTTATTATTATTGAATTGTCAAATTTTGAGCATACACGTGTCAAATTACTAGTTTAAGTTCGTATTTGTTGATTTCGGGAAAAAGTGGCATTGATGCATATACCCCTATGATATTATTAATTGTACTTTTAGAGTGGTATTCAATATTAGTTTTACATACCTCAACTTTGTTTTACATTTACAAACATGTGTGTGTAATATAATATAATTATTTCATATTTGAAATAATTATATTGCATTAATTTTTAATTTTTTTGGAAGGGACTTTGTATCACATTTTCATCGCCCACATGTGATAGTGGCCAAGTTACGTTGTGAAAAGCGGCACAAATGCGTCACAAAAGTAGTGTAAATGCGTCAAAAAGTGGCACTAATGTGATGCAACTAAAATCATCTAGTTAGATCATTTTTGTGTCACATTTGTGCTACAATATTTTATGTAGTTTCTTGAAAGGAACATGCCATAAATTGACCAAAAATGTCAATTTCGTGCAAAAAGAGCCGGACTATGGCATTATTTACAAATTATGTAGAAGTGTTTGGTATTACAAAGACTCTTATTGTTGGAAGAATAATGGACGTAGAGGGGGATGAATTAGTCCTATAAAAATTTCATTTCATTTACCATCCATTATCCATTATCATTCATTCAACCATTTATTCAACCATGAACCATATGTGTGTTTACTTAAGCATATAAACAACCATACACAAGAGCAAGAGCAAGAGAGTACACAAGAACACCAAATATATGTGGAAACCCTCAAGGGGAAGAAAAACCATTGAAACTTTGTTGATATTAAACACACAAAAAAATAGTGAAGCAACAACTTCACAAGGAGCACCAACCCCTAGTTTAGTAGAACACCAACCCTACAAAGAGCACCAACCCCTAATTTAGTGAAGCACCCACTCCACAAGGAGGCTACAACCCCTAGGATGAATAAGCACCGACTATTCCTCCTGAAGATGTTTGATCTTTGATTTTTCTTCTTCCATAACTGATGGAGATCACATATTCATCTCACAAACCCTAGCTCATACCCTAGGTTTTTAAACTTGTTATTTCTTATTTTTTCTCTAATTCTCATGGCTCTAAACTCTTTTTCTCATTTCTTTAATCATTATTCAACCTTTCATTCTCTTCCTTATCCTTCAAATCATGCACACATACCTACAAAACACTTTACATGGGTTGCACTTTTACCTCTCGAGCACTCTCTCTCAACTAGTCCAAAAATGACCCAAAACACAACTTTTATATGTTTTTTTCTTATAACCCAAAGGAGGTAGTTAATACACCTTTATTATGACCAATGCATCATTAAAAATTACAATATCTTTTTCATAATAGCTACAAGTGACCCATATGGGTCAGCCTAGCAAAAACCCTTCTTCCATGCACCAAAATCACCAAAACCCATGCATTGGAATGCCAAAAATCTCCTAACACCAAAAATATTTTTATTCCTTCCTTAAAATTCATCACACATTTTTAAAATAACATTTAAACATCATACATGGTCACAATTTTCATCAACCAATTAGATTATTTTATTTAATGGGACTATTTCTTCTTATACATCTCAAAACACCTATTTTCAACACCCTTCAGACCGTATTATGAATTTGGGCCTTAAGATCTCACCAAATCAACTAAAATATGGCAAGTGACCACTTGATGTAAATTTCAAGATCTGTAGAAAACTTCTAAGTAAATTATAAGTCTTTAAATAGCCACTAGTTCAAAGTGTTATCCAATTTTTGCACCCCTTGCAAAATTGGCTAACTTGTCAAATATGGACTTATGCAGTTTTATGGGCGCTTGATGAAAAGACTATAAAAAGTGCCCAAAAATAAAGAATGTAGTTGGGTGACTAAGAGAAAGCATTCGGGTAGCTGCAGTTGGATGCAATCAAGTGGCTATGGTCAGGTGACATAGGACCTACAGTCATGCGACTACATGACGTAGCCGGGTGGCTACAGTTGGGTCTCGATCAGTGACACAACGAGAGGAATCGGTGGTTGTAAATATACATCTCGGCAGCTATAATCAGTTGTAGTTTAGCAAGCAATTTAACCGGGGACATATGGCTGCGGTGAGTACGACTCCAACCAGTGACAAATGAGATGCAACCACCTAATAATAAAGACACAAATGTGTGGTAAGAAGCGAATTGAATGATAATACTAAGCATAATGCAACCGCACAGTGTAGGATGAAACCACCTAGTATGCTACAATTGGTCAACACAAGTTGAACTTACACCACCCAACAATAAGAACATCGATTACGGCCGAGCATTAAATTTTGTAGCTACATAGTACCTCAACTACTGTGTTTATGAGGTATGGCACCCATGACTACCCATGAAAACAAAGTACTAATTTGTATGGCTCATCATACCTCTTTAATGAAGGCTTTCATTTGGTGAATAAATTCCAAGGTTCCTTCTCTATATATTGTAAAATTCACCTCACTTGATAGGGAGACATTCTTTAATGTAAAAGAACTCTGTCAAAAATTGTTCCAGAGTCATTGTGAGTTGCAGTCCTTGAATTTGGGCATTTTGTAAAGGATTCTTGCCTTGTGCTTATATTGTAATGGAATATACATTTTTAAACAATAAAATTGGTGTTTTTGTCTTTTCTCACCCTAACTTGAGTTATATTGCATCTTTTACCTCCCATTATGTTTGCGGGTATATTGTGCATATTTATATTTCTTTGCAGGACCTTTAATTTGTTGTGCTTTATGAATATAGGGAATTGAATATTGTTTCATATTGTGGCACTTCTATCTACTAGCTCTCACTTTTTTACTCCTTATTTTCATTCACTCATAGTATCTCACTACCTTTATTGGTGCATCACCTTCACTTGGAGTAGTTTTACCTTTTGTGCATCCATCTATCCATGTCTCCTTGGAAAGCATTGGGGTAGGATTAGATTAGTTGTTATTCTCTACACTTTGGAGAAGTTGGCACTAGGATAGGTAAAGGAACCAGCCTTTTATGGAGGTTTTTCTCAAATCACAAAGGTCCCACACCTTTAGACAATCCCATGTTAGTCAAAAGTAGGGTTTTGTATTGTGCGGGAGACCCGGGTGTTACTTTTTGACATAAAAATTTTGGCATGCCTAGTGGGACCAGAGGTCAATGTTTCCAAGTTTATCAAGATCAGATGTGCATCTTGTTGAATTTTCAACCTTTGGAGGCTTTGTGACAGGATATCTGGTGACTCCCGGGGTTAGATTTCGACTGGTTTTAGCAGTATTACTAGCCCAAGTATATGATAAGCATCCAAGCATAGTCCAAAGCAAGAGAAGAAGGTACATTCGAGTACTTGAAGTTATCTCCACACACCATACACCAAAAATTACCAAAACCCATGCTTTGGAATGCCAAAAATCTCCTAACACCAGAACTATTTTTATTCCTGCCTTAAAATTCATCGCACATGTTTAAAATAACATTTAAACATCATACATGGTCACAATTTTCATCAACCAATCAGATTATTTCATTTAATGGGACCATTTCTTATACATCTCAAAACACCTATTTTCAACATCCTTAAAGACCACGATTATGAATTTGGGCCTTAAGATCTCACCAAATCAACTAAAATATGGCATGTGACCACTTGATGTAAATTATAAGTCTTTAAACAACCACTATTTCAAAGTGTTATCCAATTTTTGCACCCCTTGCAAAATTGGCTAACTTTCCAAATATGGACTTATGCGGTTTTATGGGTGCTTGATGAAAATACTTGGAGAAAGTGCCCAAAAATAAAGAATGTAGATGGGCAACTACAAGAATGTAGTCGATAGCTGCGGTGGATGTAACCAAGTGGCTATGGTTAGGCAACACAAGACCTACGGTCAAAGGCGATTGCATGGCGTAGCCGTGTAGCTACTGATTGGGTCCTAGTCCGGTGACACAACGAGAGGCATCAAAGGCAGATTGTACATATGCAATCGGAAGCTATAATTAGTTGTAGTTGAGTAATAATCTAACCAGGGAACATGTGGCTGCATGGTATGACTCCAACCAGTGACAATGAAGATCTGCAAACTAACATAAAGACACAAATGTGTGGTAAGAAGCATCAATCAATGACAACACTAAGCATAATGCAACCGTGTGAGTGCATGATGAAACCACCTAATGTACGCTACAATTGGTCAACACAAGCTGAACATACAGCCACCCAATAATATGAACATCAAATTATGGATCGAGCATTAAATTTTATAGGTACATAGTACCTCAACTACCAGTTTTATGAGGTATGGCACCCATGACTACCCGTGCAAGCAAAGTACCAATTTGTATGGCTCCCATACCTCTTTAATGAAGGCTTTCGGTTGGTGAATAAATTCCAAGGTTCCTTCTCTATATATTGTAAAATTCACCTCATTTGAGAGGGAGACATTCTGTAATGTAAAGGAACTCTATCAAAATTGTTCCAGAGTCATTTGTGAGTTGTAGGCCTCAAATTTGGGCATTTTGTAAAGTATTCTTGCACGGTACTTATATTAAGAATGGAATATACATTTTTTAAGCAATAAAATTGGTTTTTCGTGTCTTTTCTTTCCCTAACTCGAGTTATATTGCATCTTTTACCTACCATTATGTTTTGCGGGTATATTATGCATATTTATATCTCTTTACAGGACCTTTAATTTGTTGTGCTTCATGAATATAGGGAATTGAATAATGTTTGAGTGTGGCACTTCTATCTACCATCTCTCACTTTGTTTACTCCTTATTTTTCACTCACTCATAGTATCTCACTACCTTTATTGGTGCATCACCTTCACTTAGAGTAGTTTTACCTTTTGTGCATCCCTTTATCCTGTCTCCTTAGAAAGCATTGGGGTAGGATTAGATTAGTTGTCATTCTCTACACTTTGGAGAAGTTGGCACTAAGATAGTTAAAGGAACCAACCTTCTATGGAGGTTTTCTCAAATCACAAAGGTCACACACCTTTAGACAATCCCATGTTAGTCAAAAGTAGGGTTTTGTCTTGTGCAAATCCCAAGGTGTTACTTTTTGACATAAACATTTTGGCATGCTAGGTGGTACCAGAGGTCAATTTTTCTAGGTTTATCAATATCGAATGTGCATCTTGGTGAATTTTGGTGAATTTTCAGCCTTTAGAGGCTTTGTTACAGACATCCGGTGACTCTTGGGGTCGATTTTACCGTTTCGTAGAGTATTAATGGCCCAAGTATATGAGAAGGATCCAAAATTAGTCCGGAGCAAGCGAAGAAGGTACATTTGAGTACTTGAAGTTATCTCCACACGAGAAAAGGAGAGGAAGAAGAGTACAAAGATCTCCATCTTCACCAAATAGAGCCTTATCAACACCTCCACCAAGTAGACCCTTCCTTCAATCAACTCGAATTCTCGGGCCAATCAGGATGACATATCTTTAGTCACCATAAGGACCACCAAATCCCTATGTCAACTTCAGGGAAGTAGTCCACTTTCCTCAAAGGCCCAAAACCCTATTCTGGTTGTAGCATTAAAAAACATTCCCTGCTTGGAGGGGAAAACCATAAAACTCCTATTGATCACATCCAAGACATTTTTAATGCCTGTGTAAGCCACGAGATCAATGAAATGGATGTTTTAGTCAAGTTGTTAGCTTTCTCTCATCAGGGTAAGGCTTTGTCTTGGTTTAGAGCCTCATGATAGGGTCCGTTACAAACTCAAGTCAAATATGCATAGCCCTCTATAATCGATTTGGGAAGGAGGGGATAATTTGTCCTTGTTGGAAAAATTAACCACAATCAAAAGGCCCCGAATAAGCGAGATGGTTGATTTCAACTTCAGATTTCGAGTGGACGTGGGATAAAATTCTAATGGTCGTGAGACTAACGCCCATGGTTCATTCCTCTACTTCTTGAAGACTCTAAATTCAGACATAAACATGATGATTTATTCTATGGGAGGGACAACACTACAAGGGGCCTATGACATAGACATCAGGGTAGAGAACTATTTGATTCAAGCAGGTAAGCTTGCACCAAGGCCACGTATGCCTCTATATCCAAAAATGGGAACTCCCACAACTATTCAAACACCTGAGTTAAATCCCATTCCAACCCATAGGAATCATATAAGTAGTGAGGCCTCCACTTCTTCAAGTACTTGAGATAGCTTCGGGAGGTTATGAAGTAGCTACATAACTTATGGAATGAGCTAGTAACTATTAAGAGGCATCAAGCTTAAAGCTCCATGCCATACCAGCCCCGAGCTCAAGCGAATAGGCCTCCATATCATCCTAAGAGGCCTCCAAACTCAAGCTACAAACATAAATCGAGTCTAGGGCAATCTCAAATGGCAGAGCCATTTTAGCCTTATAATCGAAATATAGTTTCAACATCCAGGGCTCTAGTTCCAACTCGAACAAGATTGCATAGGAGTGTGAATGGTGATTTCATGTAATAAGTCTCATAGCCAAGAAATGTGTTTCAATGGTGCACTAAATCAAGCTTTAATGGTGCAGACCATCGGTGTGTCCCAAAATCCAAGTGAGGAAGAGAATCAACAAGCATTTCAGCAATAGGCTCCTCCAAATGAAACCATGCTAGTTAATTGGAAAATGGAGGACTTTTGTGGAGTTAATTGACCCCCTTTCCAAGGTGTAGTAGTTAATACATGGTCCAAGAAGAGTAACATTGAGGAGGGACATCCATTTAGTCTAATTATTTCTCAACCCACTCTCACCCCACAAGCGCTACCAATGCAAAGGCAGCCCCGAATGTGTAAAATCAGCCCAAGATACTAGTTGTAGTAGCTCATAGACCCGTCCATATGATGGAAATGATAATTACAAGCAAGGGATGAAAAAAGGAAAACATGTATCCTTTCAATATCATCGATCAAATGAATAAAACCCATGTCATCATTTCCATGTGGGAGTCACTAGTAATCCCGGACAATGGGAATTTTTGCAAGCAAAGAATGGCCAATTGGTATGCCTCAAATGGGTCATCCAAAGATCAAGAGAAAGTTCTTATAAATACAATGCATTAGGAGGTAGGTCAACCAAGAAAAAATTCAAAGCCCCCACCATTCTATGTCTCATTGATTTTTGGGGATAGCACTGGTACACAATTGCATGATCAATTCGGAGCAAGTACTTTTGTGATGTTTGAAGAAAATTACAGAGATAAGTTGGGCTGAACTATGAACCCGGTCTTAAAAGGAGAGGTACAATTGGATGGAACAATAATGGGAATAATGGGAGTCATCAAAGATTTGAACCTAAAGTTACACGCATATCCCAATGTCACAATCTTGCAGGATGTGACAGATTATTAACTTGCCACCACTCTTCTCCTTGTGCTTTTCAAAGGATTTCACGGCCAAAATTGGTGGGTACCTATCGATGATTGGTATCACATTCTTTTAGAACAAGATACGGTGCTAAATCTACCATTAGATTAGAGCCAATTGCCAATTTTCATTTTGAGCCTCATGTTCCAAGCCCAACCAATTTAAATTTTACCATATTTGATCGGGAGGAGTGCTTTCGGACTCGGAGGTAGACACTAAGGTTGGAAACATTCCAAATTTAACACTTTATGATTGGGCTCATAAGAGACATGCCTCCGATCCATACAAAGAGATGGAAGAAGTTGAACTAGGTGTTTATTGCTTGCATGAAGAAAATCCACCACTCCCTAGCATCACCAAACCAGAGGACAAGGATGATAATGTAGTATGGTAGTTTTTCTTCGATGGATCAAGGAGTAGATAGGGTATTTGAGGAGGAGAAATGCTTTTGTCATCTCAAGGTATAAAGTATTATTAAGATTTTTGTTTTCAGTTTGTTTGTTCAAAAACACAACCGAGTATGAGGCATTGGTTCACGATTGCATTTGGCAAGAAAGAGGGGTATTAAAAACTTACTAGTGTTCGGGAATAGTGAGTTGATTATGAACTAGTTTAGGGGATCCCATGCAGCCAAAAATGATCTCGCTCAAAACCTACAAGCCTCAAGTATGGGATCAAATCTAATAACTTGAAGCATTCAACATTCGGCCATATAGAGGAAGAAAAATGAGGCTATGGAAAAACTTGCAGCAATTGGAGAATCATTTAACATCGTCAAAAGTATCAAGAGAGATCAAGCTTAGCCCCATATCAAAGTGGTTGTAAGGTTAGTTGTTCCGAGAAAACAACACGAGCTTACAAGTGTTTGATAATGATTATCAGATCATCAATTTCCTTTAAGAAGAAGTTGAGTTCTCATTTAGGAATCAGTAGAGGTTAGAATGGTAGTGTGGGGATCAAGTAGTACAGCTGTGGATGAACAAATTTCCTAAGGGGCTAGTGACTATAGAGTCAATTTTCCACCCAAATGACCAATTCAGAAAACAAAAGGTGAACATTCAGGTCAAAAGAGAAGATTCGAAGCCTATTTTAGTTAGAGAGGGTAAAATTCTCCAAATTGGTGAGGTGAGCACTAATCAAGAAAAATCTGAATTCATACAACTTTTCCAAGAATTACTGGATGTCTTTGCTTGGAGCTATGAGGAATTGAGGGATTTAATCCAAATTTGGCACAACACATAATCAAATTGGACCTAGAAGCTAAGCCTATTAGGTAAAAACAAATACCAGGGAACCCTCATATTGAGCCTCTCATGAAGAAAGAGTTGAATAAATTGATAGAGGCCAATATCATATTTTCGATCAAGCACTCAAGTTGGGTTGCAAATCTAGTGTCGGACAGAAAAGGAATGGGAAATCAAGTTATGTGTGGACTTCGATATTTGAATAGGGAATCTCTCAAATACCACTATCTGTTTCCTTCTATATAAACATGATGTAATCAAATTTATTTACTTAACAAGATATACACAATTACGATTAAGAGTAACATTCATCAAATAGTAAAAATTAAAACTATGTATGAAATGGTACATTTTCCCAATATGCAACACTATCATATACATCATGGAAATAATGAAAATAATACATTTTAGTCAAAACAAGATTATCATTGAAATATTCAAAACAATTACATTTCCTTCGAAAAACATGCTAATAAAAGAAAAAAATCATTTTACTACTCCTATTCTTCTGTACTGCAACCACCGCAGGGTCATTCCTAGAACTGGTATGGAAATCCCCTACATTCAAGCATAAATCCACACATTCATCATTTCTAAAAGTTTAAATTAAAATTACCAATGGGGTTTGGGTGGATCGGTTAAGATGGATGGTTGTGTCCGGATCCACACAGGTTCAAATCATGTTAGGCACGATCCCCTTTGGGGTGGTTTATTGGTGGTGGCAAGAGTTGCATCACCGGTAGGTTGCGGAAGTTATCAATGGTGGTGGGATTTGCATTACCCATGGATGCGGAATATGGTTTCAAGTGGTGGTTATCGAGGGTTGCGGTATTTGCATTTTTGGCATTGGTTGCATCTGGTGTCTCTAAAAATGGTAGTAGCAGATAAAAAATTGCATCGTCAATGCCAGCTTCTTCATCGTTGCTTGTGTTGGTTTAATTGTAATATCTAGTTTGAAGGACATTGTTGTAAGGTGGGGCCCCACCAACCCTTTGATTTATAGCTCCGATCAAAAGTATTTATCAATCAAAAAAATTAAATTAAATAGTAGAGAGGGATAAATATGGAGAGATAAGAAGAAATATTTCGTTTCTCACACATTCACACTTTCACATTCATTTGTACTTGGCATTTTGGTACAAGAGAGAGAGAGAGAGAGAGAAATAAAGGATGGGAGAGGATGTTAAGAGACATTTTATTTTCCATTCACAATTTTATAACCATTTGTACTTCATGTCCATTTTATTTCATTTCAAACCAATTTACATTTCCAAATTCATTTACATTTTCAAATCAACCTAAGTATCATAGTCGTTTCTTGAGAGACAAGAGGGTGGAGAGAGAAAAACACCATACATTTCAAAATCCATTCATACAAGATAAAAGATCAAATAATATTATACATAGCATTATGACAGGTATTACGAGGTCACACGCATGGCTAGAAGTCAAATGAGACTCTCAGAAGGAGATTCTAGCTAAAGTAGCAAGTTGAGAAAATTGACCAAAACAACAAAAGTGCTTACAAATTGGGTCTTAAAAACACTTGTTTTAAGTTCGATCACAATTTTTATGATTCCTACTTACTCCCCATATATAGATAATTCATTATGTCTAATGGAAGTTGATTTCAACGAGAAAATATCAAGTTATAAGGGCAACTCTAAGGTCGGTTATCATAATTACGTCAACGAACTCTTGTCACACAACGACTAGTGGGCCCCAAAACCCACTTGAAAAACTAATATCCAAAGGTTTTTGATTGAGATTAAGGTTGATTACAATTCTCTTATTGGCAATATAGAGGTAGGTGGTAGTGGTTTTCGCCACTCAAACTAAGTGGAAACAATAAGCTAAAATAGATCATGTTTTATTAAAATGAGAACGTCACTACCAGTGACTAATAAGCTAAGTGGCTCAAAAAATTTGACTTGAAATGGCGTTAAAAATTTCAAACAACTTGATTAAGGTTCTCCATGGTGTCCCACATTACCAAGGATCGTGTAAGGAATTTCATATTTTTAGTACATTTGGGTGTGGTGCTCCATGTGCATGGCTTTCGAGATCAGATTTTTATGTTTTAACAGTTCGCATCAAGGAATTTTTTTTTGAATTATGTTCCTATCATTCATTCAACATTTAATTTCAAAAATATGGAAATGATGAAGTGAAATTTAGTGCAAGTGAAAAGGGGAAAACCATACCCGTATTCAACATTTGTTGGAGGAAAACAACATGGGGCTTTTCATCCTAGATTTATGCCAGTGAATTTCATTCACTTGCAAGTTCCCAATGCCCTTTCTATGAATCCATTTATGCATATCCAGCTAGCATGGAATTCCATGAAACCATTTTTTCCGCATTATGAAAAACACTTCACGTGTTTTTCCTATGTTTCCACATCTTGCATACATGTCTTACAATTCACCAGAAAACAAAGAATCTTCTTCCAAATTTTGTACACATCTTCCTAGGCATTCAAATCTACAAAAAAATTGACTAACTTGCCAAAGAAGAGTTTCTGTAATAATAATAGTGGCTCAAAAATTCTTTTGTGCTCTCCAATCATTAAGTAAACACATCCACAAAATCATCTTATGCATATGATGTAATCGTTACAGTCCAAAAGGCCACATTTCCATGAGGCACTGCCAAAGTTTTCACCAATCATGTGTCTGTGATCCTTTCTTATAAACAAAAACATATAGTGGCCATGTCATACACTACCCAACTCCAAACCCGAGCACTAGCGATCGGCCAAGAAAGACATTGGTAAACTGTTTGGGTGAGAAAGGATAAACATAGGGTTTTATGTAGAGGAACAATGAAAGATTCAAATCTTGCATAGACGTAAGTGGGATGGTAGGAAGGGAACTCTTAATGACTTAACCAAAATAGAAATAAATCAAAATATAAGATAAGGAGCGGGGAAAAAATGAAGTGATAAGTATCTCCTACCTTGATAATAGTGTTGGAAGGGTTACATAACACGTAGCACAAAGTCGAAGCGTGAAGAAGCCAAATCAATATAGCTGGACTTTATACCCAATGAAGTTCCTCCTTAGCCTCAATCTTCTTCTTCCTCTACATACAACAAATAAACCAATGGAAATTATTATTTCCCTCTCGAGACATTTCAACACCCCTTAGATGTAGATACAAATCCGTATCAATCAATTTGTGCATAGCAAAATGAGGATACATTAGGGATATAGATTTATCTCCACGTGTAGGGATGATTGAACCCATTTTGGGACTGATTTAGGATGGATATTAGCAGAGCTCCCTTTAGCATAGTTTGAGATTATGCTGGAAAAGAGGTTGATCACGTTTGGACACTTATTTGTTTCCTTTGGTGAAACGGTCGCAATGCTTTAAGGGGATGTCCATGCTCCACTCCAAAACCCCCATTCTTGTATGATTTGGGAGGATGCCAAAAAGTATGAGAAGTTTCATTGTACACCTATATAAAAATTGATTGAATGTTTCTAAGTCCCCCGAGCCAATAAATGGAGTTTCCAAGCAATACAAGCACATGAAGGTGTACACCGACACCCTACAAAAACACTTTATCTCTAATACCTCGACCACCCTAGCCCTACAATTTTAGAGGAGGGATTTTTGCCTAATCAAGAGGAATACATCATTATCCAAAACCATATTTCAGACTTACAATTGCCCAAATCAGAATATTCCTTAGGTTGTTCCATTTGTTACGTTTATACTTCATTATCATTTTTAATTATTTTATAATTTATCACTATATTGCCAAAATGAGCTCCAATTCAAAACACCTACATATTTTAAGTTAGAAATCAATTTCATCCAAATTAGGGAAAATAATACTAATATCTCATCCAAATTACATGTATGTAACACGTACATCAAATAACCCTAATAAGTTCACCATTTACCATTAGTTTCCAATGACAAGTCACCAAGTAATATATAGATTTTTGAACGTTGGCGAGTCAAACACCTTACCATAATACAAGTTCCAACCAAGTTGACAACATCTAACCCACAATAATGGGTTGGTATTAGGAACTATGTCTTCCCCCTTATAAAATAATCGTCCTTGATGCAACACACTACAAGGTAAGAAGAGGAACTTCGTAAGTCTAGGACAACCCAACAATTATTTTCAATTCTGATACATGGGTCTTTTTAGTACAACTTGAACTCAAAGAACAACCATATCGAGTAATATTCTCTAATTATTTATAGTGTGTGAAGATTGGTAGTTTTCTAATTTATTTCTCAATTCATCTTTCCCTTAATACTTTTTCTTAGTTTCAAAACTCATAATATTTCATTACTCAACAATCCAAATCCATAATGAATTCAAATCCAATTTTTGTTTATAATCATTTTATAACACATTCACTTGTTTTTTCTAATAAGTGCTTTCATTTATTAGTTTTTTGTTTCTCGTTTGCACTATTTATCCATTCAATGTTCATAATGTTGACACTTGTTAATAATTTTAATTTTCAAATATCCATCAAGGTTGCCCAAAATACTTGACATCACAATGTCACACAAGGTCCAAAGTATAACACTTGTAACCCACAAAACACCCTTTTAACACATTTTCACGACTATACAACAATAAGACTGCCATCCCAACCAAAGTGGGAAGAATATAATGACACACCCAACATAGAACTCAACACACATGCCCCAAGCATACTATTTATCTATTCAATGTTCATAATGTTGACACTTGTTAATAATTTTAATTTTCAAATATCCATCAGTTGCCCAAAATACTTGACATCGCAATGTCACACAAGGTCCAAAGTATAACATTTGTAACCCCCAAAACACCCTTTTAACACATTTTCACAACTATACAACAATAAGATCGCCATCCCAACCAAAGTGGGAAGAATATAATGACACACCCAACATAGAACTCAACACACATGCCCCAAGCATAGATCCAATATACACAACACATGTCTTTCATATAATAAGTCATCATGAAATATGTATCCAACTAGTTTTAGATTACTCAAAACCATGATTATAACCACACAATAACAAGATAAGATCTAATAACACATGTCAATAAGGAGGAGCATCAAGCCTCAAACATCACAATACATAACATGAATAACATGAGTAACTCGTGAATCATACATATCATCTCCAAATACCTCCCAAATATCCATAATCCTCCCAAAACATCTCCATATGCCTCCCAATAGAGAAAAGAATCATAGTGTCAAAATCAGGTCAATTCACTTGAATATAAGAGCCATAGTGCCAAAACTAGGCTTGGTCACTCACCAAAGAGCCTCGTCAACTAAATGCAAGAATCATAGTGTCAAATCTAGGCCAATTCACTCACCAAATATCCTCGTCACCTGAATATAAGAACCAAAATACCAAATCAAAGTCGAGTCACTCACTAAGATCCCCATCACCTTATCTCCCCTTTCAATGATGCCAAGTCACCCTATGGCCCTAGGCACATATAGCCCCATCACCTCCACCCGATAGTAACTTGTAGCTCTAAAGCTATACAACACCATGACACCCTTGGGCGTACCCCCATACAACGATGCAGGTCCATAGGTCCCACCACTCCATGGTGGATCCCATGATCATGTTCCATCACATCACAACAATAGAACCAATATAACAAATAATTTTAATTTCCAAGTGACGTCTAATCTCAAGCCTTGGGCTAGGCTAGAAAACTATTAAACTAAAAAAGTAATTTTTCAAATTAAGCAAAGTAATGGCTAAATAGCCGCAGAATGTCAGGCATCCGTAAGCATAAATCAAATTATATGCCCAAAATTTAAGAATACATCAATCAAGAAAATTGATGGTTCTTTCAAGAAAACAGAAAATGACCAATTTATAAATAAAATACGAACACAAAAAAATCACATTATGATCGCTACACATCCCCATGACCCCCTTGGGGCGTACCCTCATACAACAAAGTGGTTCCATAGGTCCTACCACTCCATAGTGAATCACATGATTGTGTTCCATCACATCACAACTATAGAACCAACATAACAAAGAATTTTAATTACCAAGTGACATCTAATCTCAAGCCTTGGGCTAGGCTAGAAAAATATTAAACTGAAAAAAGTAGTTTTTCAAAATAAGAAAAATAAATGGCTAAATAGCCACATAATGCAAAGGCCTCGGTAAGCACAAATCAAATTATATGCCCAAAATTTAAGAATACATCAATCAAGAAAATTGTTGGTTCTTACAAGAAAAGATAAAATGATCAATTTACAAATAAAATACGAACATAGAAAAATCACATTACGATCACTATGTGGCCCTTCTATAGCCACCAAAGGGGTACTCATTAAGTTGTTAGCACTTGGATATCGAGCCTCATCCCACAAAAATACATATGAGTGTATCTCCATATATCTCCCAATCACATATACAAGGATCCACATAGTCAAAATCACATAGGATTGTTCGATGGACAACCCACATAGGAAAGAGCCGGGAACTCATGTTTTCATAAGTTGAGCTTAAGGTGGTACAAATCCACAATATATTGAGAATGCTTGAAGTATACCAAGCAGATAGAAGTGGATTTTCAATCTACATGAGACTCCACTTTCTAACTCGTACTCAACTCAAGGTTATGGAAACTGGTTCACACCTCCTCTCTCCACACATACACTTTTACCAATTGCTTCCTTTAGGGTCGATTAGTGTAAGGTACAAAACATAGCACATAACTACATTACTAACACAATGATGTATACAAATAATAACCATAGCATTTTATTTCTGGTCAAATTATGGGTATAACATAATAATGTTCCACAGCTTTTCACACCTCACGTTCCCACATAATGCACCAAAAGTGTGAGCACAACACATTAAGGGTCATAAAATCTCCATATGTTCCCAATTCACATTCTAAACTTATTACATATCGTATGAATACATATATACAATGAACACATCAATTTAGCATCATGACGTACCTAAAAATATGACACAACATGACTACATACCACAATAGTATAACACAACACAAAGTAGAAATAACATGATAAGACATAATTCACTATGAAGCACTTTTTGGTGTGCATCATACTAGTACACATATCCAATATCACATGATGATGACAAGCTACAACACTTTCATAATTCACATTAACATTTTTTTCACCCAACAAGGTGGTAACACACACATAATACATGTTTAATCCATGAGAGAGAGATAGAGATAACTCTCATCACCATACACATTGACAACATAGATAGTGCACACCAAGTGGAAAACACAACAGATGCATTCACATGATCACAATTACAAGTTGTCACATCACAACATAATATCACATTACTCTTCCCATCTCCTCCACCACCATGCATAACCATTACACACCAACTGTCCTAGAGGTTCAAGAGTATGAACTTATATCGATACCATCCAGTAATTCCCACATTTTAAACACCAAAATACAACAGTAAAATTATCCGAATAATTATTTTTCTTTAAATGTTCATTACAAAACACCACATGGGATCTAATAGAGAAACTTAACATCATATAAGACAGTTACACAAAACATCGACCCATATAGACAACATGATAACACCATATACACGCGTGATGCCAAACTTCCGCTAATGAAAAATACTAGCAATGAACCAACCACAAAAGGGACCCAAGGATTGAAAAATCCACAACACATCATTATCATGGTTACATCTTAGTTACTGATTAAAATTCCAAGAGCATTTATTGTGCAAGGATAAATTCTCCTTTTCCACCTACATATTCTTAATTTCATTTAACATTCAACTTACAATACGAACACTTAATTTGGCTCTTTCTCCCTTACAATAATCTCCATAACTAAATAATTATTTTCCACATTTCAAAACACATACAAAATTCCTAATGCTCTCATTCTTATGTTAAGGTTATGCTTCTCAAAACGTTTATTCAATGTTTAATTTTTACCCTATTACACAAGGGGAACTAACGTGAATTCAAGGAAGAAATATTAGGATTTAAAGGAGATTTAGATTCAAGATACCTCTTCCCATAAACATCCTTCCATTACGGTACCTTTATTTTCCTGTTATAGTTGATATAGTTCAATAACTTGTTTGATTCAATTCAACATTTTCACTTCATGAAATTTTATTTAGATATATATATTTAAGAGCTTATGTTTTCTCATAAGTTTGATCTCACCAAGATAAATTCATATTCTTTTGTTAACAACATGAGAATTCCTAATTATGTTATAAGGACTTCAAGTATGACATTATTCCTAACCAAAATCTCATTAACTCTTATACTCTTTACACTTACGTCATACTTTGGTCTCACTATTGACATTGTTTTAGAACAATTATAATTAAAATGACACATAATTTACACTTAGGGATTCATGACTACAGGAATTGGTGACCCTGCACACAAAAAAAATCCTTTCATTTCTCTTAGACACTTAAGTATTAAATGCATATTACATGTCAGGTATCAAATACAATTATATGCATTTCATATTCCTTCTAAGGAACTATTTAAATCATTGGGTGAATATGCATTAGTGTTTCTTTCACCAATAACCTTAAGAGAGGATCCATGATCTATTAACTTCAAAAGCATTCATGGATGGGGGGAAACTACACCCTACGAGTAGCACATGGTAATCCGCTACTACACACCAAGGGACACATTTATCTAAGAGGGACAAAAGGGGTTCAAATGCAAAAGTTATAAAATTTTACGCATTCAAAATCCTTCTAAAGCAATATTTACAATCATTGGTAACCATACATCATATGTCCTTTGTCCATTAACATCATGAGAGGTCACTCAATCTACTACATTCATTAGTACTCAAGGGTCTCTACACCCTACCACAAGAAAAAATTAGAGTAATCAAATGTCCCTGTCTTGTAAAGCCTTTGTGCCACTTGAGGTATTCCAAGACTACATTTTCTCACTTTCGTTTAACACTTAGCTTATAAGGGTTCCATTAGGTTTGGTTCATTTATTTGACTTCCAATAAAAATATATCACTCGATTGTTAATTTGAATTATCTTAACATGTACACATTTTAAGTTTTGATTCTCAAATGAGAAACTATGTTTTCTCAATCACTTGTTCTCATGTGGATCAATTCACATCCAATTTCACATCATAAGAAAGATTTATTAAGTTGTGAGTAATCTCCATGAAACTTAAAATTATTAGGCCGACATCACAAGGGTATGCGTTCTCAAACAAGGCCAAGTTGTAAATTTTCCTTTACAATTAAAAAACTTAATAGTGCATTAATGCATAACCTAATTGTCCTGTGGTCCCAATCA
This sequence comes from Taxus wallichiana var. yunnanensis, assembly GCA_018340775.1. Classification (NCBI taxonomy): domain Eukaryota; kingdom Viridiplantae; phylum Streptophyta; class Pinopsida; order Cupressales; family Taxaceae; genus Taxus; species Taxus wallichiana. Next base: position 480,359,521 of record CM031239.1, read on the forward strand.
TTTTTCATTATATTCCATTTCTAATGTTGATTAGTCTCTAAAATAACCAGGAGATTTCCATCTCAGCTTGTCATCTCGTATGTCACTAAACCAACGTTATGCCTTGCACTAAGGCATCTTACAAACTTTCATACCCATGTGAATGCTCTCAACTAGGTTCCAAGGAAGGAACACAAAAAAATATGGTACCTCTAAGTCTCTAGGACTACAAAAGATTTTTGGATCCAACTGTTATCCCAAATTTACCCCCTCGGGTTAATTTGGATAAATCATCATAAATGGACTTAGCCATTCATAATTCTTGGATGTGCGGACAACCGTCAAAGTTCAACCCCTTCAGAAAAGACAATTTCATCTTTATTCACGGCAAGCTGGCAAGCCGTGATGAATCTCATGGTTAGACGGCTCCACCTGGTTGGTCGGTACGGCTAGGTGTGTCAGTTCATGGTTGGTCAGCAAGGTTGCTCAGGTCAATAGGTTAGACGGTATGGCCAGGTGTATCAGGTCATGGTTGGTCCGCAGGGTTAGTCGGGTCAACAGGTTAGACAGTACGGCCAAGTGTGTCAGGTCATGGTTAGATGGCTAGGGGTTGGACACCTAAAGGTTGGATGGCTACAAGTTAGACTTTTGGTGGTTTGAGGGTTGCAGATTGGACGGGTCACATGGTTGGGCAACTCATAAGTCCCAAGCCAGACAAGGGTAGGTGGGTGAAAGATAGCTCAACAATTGGATTTAATGTGGTATGGCACCCATGTCTTCATCTGATAGAAGTACCCTCGGGAAGTGAATTTGTATGGGTGCCCATACCTCTTTAATGAGGGTGGGTGAAAATTTCTATAAAAATAACTCGAACCCCTCATTTTTAAAGGAGACATTCTGGGAGCTGGGAAAACTCTTGCAAATTTTTCCTCAACTCCATTTGAGTTGTGAGCCTTCTCTTGGGCCTAACAATGTATTTATGCCTCTAAGCATCAATGTAATGGTCTGTGCATACTTTGAAGCAATAAAATTGTGTTTTGTGGTGTTTCTTCAACCCTAGCTCATTTTTATTGTATTTTCTTGCCTCTCCATTTCGTGTTTGTTTTTTGTGCATGTTCTTTCACTTGCAGGTTCATGATGTTGTGTTTCATGGAGTTTTGATGGCGGATTAGGATCTGGGTCTGTGTCACATCTGTTTGACCTCCCTTAGCCCCTTTTTCCTTATTTCATCCTCCCTCAACAAAGTATCTCGCCCCTTTTCTTGGTGTTATCACCTTGTTAGTGTAGGATTTCCCTTTTCATGCACTTTATCTCTCCTGTCTCCTTGGAATTATTAGGATAGGTGTAGTTAGGCATCTTTTCTACATTAGGATTAGTTTAGCATTAGGATTAGGTAGAGGAAGTCGGCCTTCTCTCGGAGGACCATCTCAAGTTTTCAAGTCCCACAACTTGAGAGATGGTCCCATGTTATGCAGATTACATCGGATGCCCCATTCAAAATCAGGCCATTCGGGGGGTGCTATAATTTTGACATAACAGTTTTTGCATGCTCGGTGGGATAGGTTGGAAGCACCTTACCAGTTCATTTCATCGGGTTGATGTGTTATTGGTGATATTCAGCCTTTGAATGCACATTTAAATCACATCTGGTGACTCCATCTGGTCAACAACCCATTCTCTAAGTTGGAGACTTTGCTTCCATCCATTTCCACCCATTCTTCTTTCCATGTCTTTCATCTTCTGCCATTCATGAAGTTTTGCATTCATGGCATCATTCCCATCTTCAAATTCACACTTTCACCAGCAACAATGTAGTCCACCTCCAATGTATTTCTCAACTCCTCCATATCAGCATTTTGAAAAAATTCATAACCATTATGCCTACCCATATGACTAATGTCAAAATCAGTTTGGCTATGGAGCTTATAAGGAACAAGGGTATGCATACAATGACAACCATCAAATGGAGAATGCTGATCTTTTGGAGAAGATTCAAAGGATAGAGGTTGGCATGGTTCATTCAAGGGCTATAGCACAAATGAGGGCATTCAAAATTGGTTGTAGGGCATCTTGTCCATGGAAGGCCCTTTTCTAAGACATTATAGCCTGCAAGAGAAGCTTGACTTCATGGTTGAAATTTTGCCTTAACTTGCACAGCGGTGGAGCGAGGGGATAGAGGCCTATAAACTTGGTGTCAGATAACCTTATCAATGGGTAAATCCTACACCATATTATAGTAATTTTCTCACCATTCCCAAGCAGACCATCTCAACTCAAGCTTCAATTTCCAAGCTTCCCATCCACCGTTGTCCCAATTATGGAATCCATTTCTCCATCTTATAATATTTCATCCCACCTCATTTTTTCTACCCTTTTCCATTCCAAATCCAAGTCCCCTTTACTAGAGCATAAAGCAATACCTTCCCCTCCACCACAAATAAATAAAAACTAGTGGAGACCCCACCCACTACTCCTCCTACTTTCCCGAGTCCATGTCGGGAAGAGACTCAAAAATCCATTCAAGGAGAGCAAGAAGAAGAGCCAAGAAAAGAAGAAATGATTAGAATCTTGGTGAGCTTGGCTCTTAGATTTGGAATTGAAAAGATTCCCTTGTTGGTTAAGCCTACGGAGGAGGTCAAAGTTGAAGAGCTAGTGGTGGCTAAGGCTGATTTTGTAGTAGCAGTGGAACAAGAAGATCAGCAGTCTGTATGCTCTAAATGCAATGTCCATGATGGCACTTTATTTGAAGAGAATGTTGATCTAATTCAAGATACACAATCAGTCCAAGCAAGGGAAGAAGCAGCTACTCCAAATCCAAAAGAGGAGTGCATTCTAGCTATGGAGGAGGACCATACAATTCCAGAGGCTTCAAGTGCGAGAGTAGGCCACGAATAACCTTCAGTTCTTCCTCCCACTTCATTCCCTTCAAGATATAATGTCGAAGAAGAGTTTGATCTTTCAAACTCCATGTTTGAAGATGAGTGGAACCATGAAGAGAAAATTGCAGATCCGGAGGACACCATGGAGGAGGTCGAGCACACGCATGAGGGACAACGAGGAGGCATATTATCTGGTCTCGACTTGGAGGATTTCTCTGATGGAGAGGATCCTGTGGAGATCACATCATTTGCTCCTCCATCATCCACCTTCCAAGAACATGATCCTGTTGTCACGAAGGAGGGCATTCAATTACAACAGACTACACTTCATAACAGCCCTATGGAACCAATGTTGGAAGATCCAAATCTTCCATGTTATTCATAGGAGGAGGAAGGAAACAAGTGATGACACCATTTCCACACTGGTCATCAAGGTAGAGGATCGTTACTTATAGAAGCACTACAAAGCAAAAATCAGCATTAAGGTAGCCTACACTTCATAATGACCTATGGAACCAAGGTTGGAAGATCTAAATCTTCCATGTTCTTCACAGGAGGAAGGAAATAGTGATGACACCATTTCCACACCAGTCATCAAGGCAGAGGATCAATTGCTTGCAGAAGCACTACAAAGCAAAAATTAGCTTGCAATCACCTCTTTTTTTTAGTAAGGTCCACAGGAAGACTCCATTTTTGGAGTTGAATTTCAAAGCAACGGGTGCATCCATCGGATCAGACCATGCCCAATCGTCCAGTACTTGGCTTCACCGGAGCTAAGGGAGAAACCAATACCGGTCATGTCCATTTCAGGCACGAGGATGAGAGTCAAAGCACCAAGGGTCACCATCAACACCTCTAGGATCCCAATGCCAATCATCTTGAGGAGGTATTTCGATTGATGTTGATACTTTGGTTATTTGGGTGGAGGATCGGCCTCTTGTCGAGTTTTCACTCATAATAACAGCCATGTTAAGTTCCAAATCACATACATGGCTTCCTATTTTGAGAAAGGGAAGCTACTTCTCCCTTCCAGTTGTAGGATTTGTTTGAGTTCCCTTTTCCTTTGGTTAGCGTAGAGTAGGTAGGTTTGCTTTCAGCAGAAGAAGTGCTTGTGCACACTCTACATGCTCCACTTGGGGTATGTATGATTTTTAGTTTTGTACATAGCGTGTGTTGTGGTGTGTGGTTGCTCTTGCACTATCCATTCTTCGGAAGCAATGGTGTTCATGGAAGAAATCAAATTTTGGGGTGGTTTTCAAAGTAAATATTTTAGCCCCAATAGATCAGTTACAAGTCTAGAATCCTCCATGCCCTTACCTTGGTAAAATTTCAATTTTTGGGATAGTTATAGGATTTATCCAAAATCCCAAAATCAGCATCCGAGCAGCACCAAGGCAATTTCAGCTGAGTGCTAAGTTCATACGAGGACTAGGGACAATTCAAAAGGATCAGTTTTCAAGATTAGGCTTGACTCCATGCCCAATGGATACTTTAAGGCAACTGGTCACACATCTAGCAAGCAGATGTTCTTGAGAGGTCGCCATTATTATCCCAAATTTACCCCCAGGGTTATTTGGATAAATCATCATAAATGGACTTAACCATTCATAATTCTTGGACGTGCGGATGACCATCAAAGTTTAACCCCTTTAGAAAAGAAAGGAAGCATGTGTTTTGGCTCAGCCGATTTGGTCTTTACTCGTGGCAAGCCAGCGATCCACGAAAAATCTCATGGTTGGATGGGTTAACTCGGTTGGTCGGTATGACCAGTGTGTATTGGGTCATGGTTGGTCACTCATGGTTAGTCGGCGGGGTTGGTTAGGTCAAGGTTGGTCGGTCATAGGTTGGGCGATCATGACGGCCAGGTGTGTCAAGTCATGGTTGGTTGGCTCATGGTTGGTTGGCGGGGGTTAGTCGGGTCGGCAGGTTAGATGGTACGACCAGGTGTGTCAGGCTCATGGTTGGACGGTCGGGGGTTGGATGCCTGAGACGTTGATGGCCGCAGTTGGACAGTTGGTGTTTGGATGGCTACATGTTAGATGGTTGGGCGGTTGGGCGGGTTTGGCAGGTAGGTCGAGGCTCGCAGGTTAGGCCTAGAGGTTGGACGTATGCAAGTTGGATGGCTACGAGGTTGGATGGGTCACATGGTTGCACGGCTCACAAGTCTCAAGCCGAGACGAGGGTAGGTGGGTGAAAGACGATCAACAACTAGATTTAATGCGGTATGGCACCCATGTCTTCATCTGATAGAAGTACCCTCAGGAAGTGAATTTGTATGGGTGCCCATACCTCTTTAATGAGGGTGGGTGAAAATTTTCTATAAAAATAACTCGAACCCCTCATTATTAAGGAGACATTCTGGGAGCTGGGAAAACTCTTGCAAATTTTTGCTCAACTCCATTTGAGCTCAAGCCTTCTCTTGGGCTCCTGACAATGTATTTATGCCTCTAAGCATCAATGTAATGGTTTGTGCATATTGTGAAGCAATAAAATTGTGTTTTGTGGTGTTTATTCAACCCTAGATCATTTTTATTGTATTTCCTTGCCTCTCTGTTTCGTGTTTGTTTTTTGTGCATGTTCTTTCACTTGCAAGTTCATGATGTTGTGTTCTATGGATTTTTGATGGCGGAGTTAGGATCTGGGTCTGTGTCCATCAATCGACCTCCTCACCCCCTTTTCCATGTTTCATCCTCCCTCAACAGATTATCTCACCCCTTTTCTTGGTGTTATCACCTCGTTAGTGTAGGATTTTCCCTTGTCGTGTAATTTCTCTCTCCCCGTCTCCTTGGCATTGTTATGATATGATAAAGTGTAGTTAGGCATTTTTCTGCATTAGGAGTAGTTTAGCATTAGCATTAGGTAGAGGAATCTGGCCTTCTTCGGAGGACCATCTCAAGTTTGCAAGTGCCACAGCTTGAGAGATGGTCCCATGTTATGTAGATTGCATCAAATGCCCGATTCAAAATCAGGCCATTCGGGGTCTTTGTAATTTTGACATAACACCAACATAACTCAAAGCTTACCATAGAGGATCATTCCATTCAACAAAGGTATATATTTGTTTTTTCACTTCCCACTCAAAATAAAAAACACAAATGTAAGTTTGATATTTGTCTTTGAAGATTAAGTGATTTCCTAGGTCAATGCAACACTAGAAGATAGGTAAAAACACAACATTTTAAATAATTACAAATAAATTTACTTGCACAATCATATTTAAAATTTTAATGGCACTAAAAATTTTAAATGATTCGGCTCCAATTTCATCCTCTTATATTTACTTTGACACTAAAATAAAGGATTCTTTGACATTGTTTTCCAAAGCATCATGATACAATCAACTTCATTTACTTAACAGGATATACACACTTACGATCACGAGGCTACGCCCATCTGCATTAAATGGTGCATCTCCCATTATTGAATGTAACTAATCCTAATCTTATCTAAATGTTGTGGGTCACCGTTGGTCGAGGATCACACAGGACACTCCATCGAACTTATGGCCAAAGTGTTTGACGCGTGGGTACAAGGGAGGAAATTACATCGTTCAAGAGAAATGGGGTAAATTAGTCAAGGAAAATTACTGTTGTGAGTAGATTGTAGAGCTTCACACCCAGTAATCGAAGTAGTTCAACATCCAATATAGAAGAAAGCAACAATGAAGCGGTTAGTGAGACAAACAAAACCCACATAAACACAAAGTTTTATGAGGCTCATTCATCAAAGATTCAAATCTCTCTTTGATCACCATGCTTACAAAGTGCATACAAGAGGGAAATAGAGGAAAAACAAGAAATGGAAAATAGAATAAGTGTAGCTTTTATTTCATGTGAAGTGATGAATACAAAGCTTCAACCAAGCTATCACAATTCACAATGCTACAAAGTAAAAGTTCTTCAAAATTTAGAATCCTTTGGAATGGAGAAGCCATCCCAATTTATACACTTTGAACTTGACCCTTCACCTCCCTCATATGACTCTTCGTGTTTCATATTCCACTTGTGACTTTTTATTTTCCATCAATTAAGTATTTCTCTTATAATTTGAGAAAATACTTTTACAATATTAAAATAAGTCACTTAAGTGAATAAGACAAAAAGACAATGATGAGGCCCAATGAATAATTAGAATGGAGAGAGAAAGAAGAGAGGGAAAGAGAGGAGGAGGGAAGGGATGAAGGGAAATCAATCCTCATGATGAACTACTTGAATGCCTTGATGCAGTCATGAACTTTGAGCGAAGATTTCTGACATTGGTGATCCTCCACACTGATGAAGATTGCTCCCTTGAATAACTTTGAATAATTTTCCCCATCTAGTGATGACCGTAAACTCTATGATGTATAGATCCCTTGAAGCCTCAGATAAGTGTTTAAAAACACTATTTGAGACTTTCCCAAAGTGAGTTCAAGATGACCCATGACCATACTTGTGATGATTCTCTATGACATTATTATGTTCCACTTGCCTCTAGAATGATACATTTTTTTGTTACTCCTTGTGATGATTGTCTCTTATGATAGATATGGATGTTTTGTTTTGTAATATGAGAACAACTTGTGCACTTGAAATCCTTGTTTCCTCGACACTTACCATAATTGAAAAGGGCAACTTACTATCTTTGGTAAGTGTCGTAGTTTGCCTCTCTGGACTCCAAATGGTGATATTGACTTGAATGATTATCCCCATGCATCTCATTTTGTGAAATGTTCCCATTGAATGTGACTTACTATTATTAGCAAGTTCCTAGATGGGAGACTTACTATTTTTAGTAAGTGGTTATTTTCACTATTTTCTTCTCTGAAAAATCATTCTGACCTCATGATCATTTTCGGTGCACATTGTATTCATCGCCACTGCTTCTGATGATGACTAACCAAAATTAGCAAACTTGTGTAGGAAAGCTTACTATTATTTAAAAGTGGGTATGTGGTTCTCGTCTCATGACGGAACACATTTTCATCGTGATATTGTCCTCCGAATTTCATATGATTTTTCCCACGAAAATGCTTGGAAATAAAAAAATTCACTTGCGGTGGCTTAGCACAGTTGCCATGGCGGCCATTAATGGAGCTCAAAATTTGTAGGTCTATTTTTATCTCCAATTGTGATGAAATAAAATCCATTGTGATAGGTTTTTCATTTAGAATCAGTAATGTGCAATTTTTAGCTCGATCTGACTGTCGATTGTCGAGAAATATAGCAAACGTGAGCTAGGGCACGAAATGGGGTTTTTATGAAACAAATGATTTAGGGAATTATTTGACCTCCCATTTGTTGCATCTTGATCATATTGAAAAATGATGAATTCTGCAAAAGACGGAATCTTAATCATTGGACCCGGATCAAGATATGAATGAATCTTCGTCTGGTGACTTTGGGGGTTTTTTTCGAAAACAAATTGTTTCTTCACCATTTGGATCCATTCTTTTTGAAAAAAAATCATATTTAATCATCATGCTATCATGTAAATATGGTAGCAATGGGGCTAATCTTCTTATTCTTCTTAAAACTTTTTCAAACATGACATTCTTCCTCGAGAGCACTGAGTATTCCCACTCAAAATGAACTTACCTAGGAAGCATGAAGTGTTTTTGGAAAAAAAATGAATATTCTATAATGTAAATGATATTCTCATCTTTCCGACAAGTATTTATTTTCCTCCTAACTCCTTACAGAGCTCCCGCAATCGTCTGATGAAAATCAAGTACCTATTTTGACTACCTTCTCCTCACAGGGGCTGAGACTTGGTCATATGAGAAACCACGTGGAAATTATGGGGGAGGGCGTAATTTTGTGTCTCTTTCATCCTTTTTCAAAAATTATTAAGGGGACATAAGTTTCCACTTCACGCCTCATCGTGTCACTTGGCGATCATCTGTATAGTGAGAGAAAAGGCTCCAACTAGCTCCCGGGGGCTAAACAAGCAATCCATGAGGTCACATTGGTGTTTTGGGGGATAAAAAGGGTTGGGTGAAATTTTGTATCCCATTTTTCAATTTTAAAAATAAACATAAGGGACATGAAAATGTGCCTTAACCACAGTTGCTACACTGTCCCATCAAAAATTTGACCAAGTGTCGAAGAGTGAACCTTGAGAGCCAACTTGTGAAGGCCATATCTTAAGCTCCCAGATACACTTTTGGGAACTTATTTATAAGATTTTGACTTTAAAATTCCTTTTAAGAAGAATGGTGGTGTTCCAAAGGCTCAATTATGACTAAAATGCCTCCAAATGGCTTCTTTTGTCTTAGGATCTCCACTTTGTGCCCACAAGAATGAGCTGCCTAGAAAAACGTATGGGGTTTCAAGGAGTGCCGTTTTTACATCATGAAAATAATTTCCATAAGTACTTTTTTGGCTTCCAAATCACTATGGATCTCCCAAAATATTTCTTTGAAGTTCAGGTCCCTTTTCACAAAGGTGCATGCTCGTTCAGCCCAAAACCCTTTATTTGAATTGGCTCCAAAACCCCAAAACTTCCCTAAATATTCCAAAATCAACTCCAAAAAAAATTTAGCACTTGAATACTCCTATGTGGTGAGTTTTTCTTCTTAATTCCGCCTAATGGGGGTGCACTAGTCCTAGGAAGGCCAGTGGTAGCCCTTCCCAAAATTGCCCAAAACTTGGTATTCTTCACAAATTCCTAAAATCACCTAGGGGGAATGAATTTTATTTCCTTAATCACCTAGGGAGAATTGGTTGGACATCTAATTGATGACCATTACACACTGTTGAGTAAGGCTTGGTGTTAAGGACATCTAGACCTAGGGTGTCTTAGAAAGGTAAAATTGAAAATATTGACACAGGGGTATCATTGTCATGCTTAAAAATTGGAAATTTTCTTGTTGCACATTTTCATGACAACAATGGCTCTAGCTTGGGGACATGTTTTGGATCGAGTCGTAGCGAGGACATAACATGAGAATCCCATAATCTTAATTTTTCTTCATGGACCAGTGCCTTATCCGTTGGGCTTTATGGAGTCACTAGAAAGATAGGCTACACAACTTTTTTATTGAACACACACATAAACATGAACACAACAAGGGAAACACAAAAAGGGAAAGGAAACACACAATAGAAAAAGAGAAAAAACATAAATCACCTATGTACATGCGGGGGACAACCTGCTTTCATTGAAGTGTAAATTTGAATTGAGTGCTTACCCATAAACGAGTGTCACTAAATGTCGTTCTTCTGCAAATCCATTGACAGTTCACTAAAGTATGAACCTCTTCTCAACTTCTTGAGAAATCTATCTTGATTGCTAGCATGCTTGTACATTCCACCTTCTTCATTACTTTGACACCTTCTTTTCAACTTCTCCTTGTATTTCAAGTTCTTTTCATTTGCTGATTTTTTTGCCATTTGTCATGAAGACATACCTTGATTGTTCTTGACTTGCCATTTTCATTTTTACTACAAGAAATTTTTTCTTCATTATGCATTTGCTTCATGACCACCGCTTTCATGGGTTGATTCTTAGCAGATGTCTCATGAATTTTGGCATCATGTCCCTCTTCTTAATTTTCTCTACTTTTTAATTGTTCCATGAAGTGACCTTTCTCATGCTCCAAATATTTTTTCATGTGCTTCCCTATACAGTGTGTTACTTTCATTACATTACCCTCTTGGAAAGAGAATGAGTTCAAAATCGGGTCTCTAACCTGAAAATTTTCATCTTCCTTTCCTTTTCCATTTTGGGCTTCATCCTCCATCTTTGTGTCAAGGGCATCCATCTCTTGATCAAGGCAAGCAATTGAAAGGTTGAAATCTATTGAGAAGGTTTCCATTTTGAGTAAAATCAACTTTAGGATCAAACAACAATCCATTTCTCCATTTTTCATTGAGAATGTTTCCATCCTCATGAAAAGGAAATGAGCACAACATTGGAGCTAAAATTTCATCATCTTCATCTTCCCGTTCTTGATCACCGAACATTGAGAGGTCCATTTTCATAGTGAAATCATCATTTTCTTGGGTATGCTCCATTTCAAGTTTGAGAGGTGAAGGTACGCTACCATTCTTGCATTCCCCATCATCTTCTTCTAATGAGAAAGAGAAGCCTTCAAGTTCATTGGAACATTCATCACATGAAGACTCATGTTGATCCTTAGGAGAATCATTGAAAATGTTGAAGTTGTCTATTAAGAAGGTGTTGAGCATCATTCCTTCTTCTTGGTTTGCATCTCTCATCACTTCAAGATTTATTTGTTGCAAGTCAAGGTTCTCATTACCAACCTCGGCATCCACTATGCGAAAACTTTTTCTACACCTTCATCCCATGAAAAGTACACCCTTTCAAACTCGACTTTCATCAACTCTTCGTTGTGTTCTTTGAATGGCTCTATGATGCTTGGACATTCCTCCACCAACAAGGGCAGCTCAAGATCCTCCTTGAAGGTCATGAAGAATTTTCTAGGTTTGGAATTGTGGCACGGTATGTCTCATTGTTGGGTCATTTGGCCATTGAATAATATACTTCATTTTTATGATGGGAAGTAGCTTCTTTGTTTTACTGTTGACCGGGATGGTGGTGTGTGACCAATTCAATTACATATCTCCTCCAACATCTTGGCAGAAGCTTCGGCCCAATAACATGTCATATGAGGAAGGCATTTACTACAAGGATTCTCATTGTGATTTTCTTATCAGGGAAGTCCACCAATGTTACCTCAACATCTTTGAATTGTCCAATGAGAGGCACTTGTTTCATCTCCATGGAGAGACATTTACCAGAGGTAGGGAAAGGGAGAGACCAAGAGCTTTAATAACTTTCGTAGGCATGACATTTTCTGAGGCACCGATTCAATGATACAATTATTTATCTTATACCCATTGACCAACAAGGCTATGTAGAAAGGATCAACCTTCTTAGAGGTAGAGGGTGTGGAAGCAAGGCAATTTAGAGATGGAGTGGATTGGGATGCATGTGGTGGTTATTTGGTGGAGGCATATTTAGGAATAGGGCTACTACCTTTGACATGTTGAATGAGTCTCTCCAATTGTTTAGGATGAGTTCTTAAGTATTCAAATGTAGACATTTGGATCTTGGATTTTTTGAAATGGTCAACAATGTCTAAGGATGAAGAGGTGGTGGGAGAATCATGGGTTATGGCAGCATTAACATAGATATTTTTAGAAATTGATTTTCCAAGAGAAGTAGAAGAGGACTTACTTGAAGAGGCAGAAGGATTCTTGGTCGGGGTGGCTTCATGCTTCTTCTTAGTTGTCCTTGTTGAAGCAGGATTTGATGATCCTCCTTTCGTTGTTATTTTCTCAGAGTCACCATTGGAGGATTCAATTTCTTAGTTTGGGCAGTGGAAGAGGAGCCTTTTTTCTCCTTTTGGGATTGGGTGAATACTACATATGAGTAACTATCAGTGGGTTCCTCATCATCAAGCATGCATTCACAAAACCCAATCCTAGCATATTCATTTTCTCCTTCCTCTTCATATTCAAAACTTTCTTCTTCTTCATCCTCATAGCTCCTGTACATTGCATTAACTAGTGGGGCTTCCAAGGTGAGCCTTTGAGGTGCTCCTATGATCTGAGAGAGTTGTTTCTTCATGGAAAACATATCATTAGCCATTTTTTTAATCATGGGATTAGTGGGTATTGAACTTGAACTTTGACCTTTTTGTTTACCATGGGGATTATTTACCTTACTAGACAAGATTAGATCATCATCTATTTCAATAGCATAATCTTGTGCTTCTTTCAAATCTCTAGGTTGAGATCTTCTCAGGAAGAACCCAACTTCTGGTTGCATAACACTGATAAAGAATATTTTTAGATTATTTTCATAAGGCACAACATCTTCAGGAATCCTTCTAATTGTCTAGTTATACCTGGCTATGAAGTCTCTCATAGATTCTGTAGATTCCTTCTTCATTTGTAGCAGTTGAACTAAGAGATCATGGCAGTCTTCTATAGTTTTATATCTGGCTTCAAATTTGGTTCTTATATCGTTCCAACAAGTGATAGACCTTACTAGTAAGAAATAGAACCATTCGGCTGCCTTTTCTTACAAATATTCCACGAACAATCTAACAGATACATCTTCGTGTTTGATGCCCAACACACCACATGCGGTGATGAAAGTTGTTACATGCTCTTCAGGAAGTTGTGTGTCGTCACCTTTGAATTTTGGAAGGTTCTTGCGGGAACACGTTGGAAGATCATGAAGAGGAGGTGCAAGAGAAAGTGGACCTATATTCCTTCCCCATGGAACAATGGGTTGGGGTCTTTCTCTTTCTTCATCCACCATGATTTTTCCACTTCAGCTACTTCTTCTTTAACTCTTGAAAAGTGCAGATTTCTCAGTTAGGATTGCAAAGAGGCTTTTGATCATCCAAGTATTTCTTCCCTTTTTTGATTTTTTTATTTTTTTGAATATATATGTTTTTGTATTTTTGATTTTTGGGCAGAGATCCTATTTGGGTGCACTTGGGAAAATCTATCCCCAGGAGAGTTGCCTCTGTTTGTTCTCCCCAAAAAGCAGCTCCCCTGAAAAAATCCTTATCAACGGGCTTCATTCTGCAAAATGAAGCCACATATGATGGAGAATTTTTAGACTCAAAAACCATCATATCAAAGCATAAAGCTTTGACAGAGGAGGAAGAGGATAAGCTTGAGTGTTTATCAGATTTGGGGGAGTGGCTCGATGAAGAAGGGCTCGTGGAAATAAACATTCACCGCTTCATCGACTCCGCAACAAAGGCATCCTTCCGCTCACAACAGCTCCCCTTGGACTGATCCTAGGACTCTAGAAGAAAGTATTATTGAGATATTTTTCTTTCAATCGAAGAGCCTAGATTCACCGGTGAAGCTGCTAAAAGTAGAGAAGGAGAAGATAGGGATGACACCCATCAGAGAAGCCTGCAAGGAAGTCCTATTCCAAAAATATGATCCAGAACCACGGGAAGGAACAGAGAATCAGACCAACTCCCACCGAAGAATGGTCCTCCTCAAGACCAAGGAAAAATTTTGTACCTATCATGCTCACTACAGGGCATGAGGATGATTTTCAAGACCCCGAGGGTCACTACAGCACACCTCTAACCAAAAGATGAACAAGAGGAGGTATGCATAATGTTCGTTGATACCAAGGGTGGAAGAGTGAAGGTTAATTTTTCACTCTTACTATAGGCCATGTCACTAGCCAAATTGATTGCATGGCCATGTTTTATAAGAAAAGGAAGTTATTTTTCCTTTCCTATTTCAGGTTTCGTTTAGCATGTATTAAGCCAGTTAGACTAGGAGTAGGAGTAGATTTTCTTTTAGTAGAATAAGTGCTTACGCACACTCTACATGACTCATTTGAGACATGAATATTTTTATTTTTGGTATAGGTATACACTTATCTCACTCTATTAGGAAGGCACCAGATCTTATGAAGACTCTGGCTCGATTAAGAATCAACAGTTAGCTGAGGCGGTTGCAAGCTTCACTTCAAGCAAATACAGAGCAACTAAAATCAGCCAAAGGATTCCATTGGCCATCTTTTCAATTTTCTACTCTCAAAAAAATAAAACTTACTGAGTTTCATTATGAGAGTAGGAAGGAGCAAGAGTCAAGTGGCAATTATGAATGCTCCATAGAAAGTTGAAAGGGCCACAGGCTCCGATTCGGAGTAGCTTCAAAACACAATACCATCAAATTGATAGTGGGAGATCGTGGGTTCTTTTCATTTAGTAGGCTAATGGTCCTAGTGAGTCACCAAAATGTTATTTTAAAATCCACAAACAGAATATTTCTGCATTTTCGAAGCCTATTCAAATTTGAATCTTCACCAAGCAAAAGGGACTTAATCAAAACACAAAGAAAGATGAGAAGCTTGCATGACGCCGCCAAGTGTCAAGTAAGCGCAACTTCATAATTCAAAGGAGGTGAAGAAGTCTCAAACTCCCACAAGGCTGACACGTGGATTCAACAAAGGAGTAGGATAGCAATCCCACGGATGGTGCCAAGTGTCAACCCACCAGTTTCCCAGGAGCCCTAAAGAAAATCAGAGTCATAAGGATGCATGGGCCTTCCATGTGGATCTTACAACAAATGGACTCCATTTTCAAAGTAGGCCATAAAAATATGACAAGCCATCCGCCACGTATAAGTGATTTAGGGTCTTATCTGTAAGATTTAATGCTCAAACATTTTCAAAAGATCAGAGGTGAAGGGTCATTTCATTACAAAAATATGCGTCGTTTAAATTGAGAGGTTGGGAACCAATGCATAAAGGGTCAAAATATCTGGTTATGTAATAAATAGTTAAAGAGTTTCTTCTCAAAAGGCGAGTCCATCTCAAGGGAGTCGGTTGCAGGATAATTAAGATGCATTAAATAGGCATGGCTCTCACTTTTCCAAAGGGGCAAAATTGTGAGAAAGATTTGAGGAAATATGTTTCTATCGTCACTTCATATCATTTATCATAATTGAGGGCGGTTGGGAAGGAGTTTGAAATTTCTCTCTTACCTCCTCCTCCCCTATAAATTGTAATCAAAGTTCAATGAAAAAGAGATATGGATTTTTAGTTAGGTACTAGGAGAGTTAATCTTTTCTTCTTTGTCACAAGTCTCTCTTTTGTAAAGGCAAAGATCTTGGAACTCTAGCCTTCTGCCTGGGTTTTGTAATAGCAATCTTGCCTCTTTTCTAAATGTAATACTGTGCAAAACTATTGGAGTGATATATATGTCTTGTGGTGTTTTTGTTCATCATTCGCATAGCTTTATTGTCTTTGATCGCCTTTATTTTCACATAGAAATTGTGCATCTCTCAATGTTGTTACTATCCTCGAAGTTGTGCTTAAGTAGTTTGAGGTAGTGTTTTGTGTGACCTTTTCGACACCTGTGGTGTATTTCGTCCACCCTTCTTCAGTTATTCACCATTTCCCTTCTTAGGCAATTGCGGTCTCGATTAAATCTCCTAGCAGGCTTGTTCGGCGCATCGCCTTAGCTTGTTTTATATTTTTGTTTAATTCTTCTCACCCCTATCTCCTTGCGAGGAAGAGCCAACTTCTTTAAAATCTGGAGGTCTCCTTAGGCGCATGTCCCACAAACCTAAGGATTCACATGACTCTAACATGCTTTATCTCGCCAAGGATGGTCGTCAATAGGTACCAATGCTTAATTCAAACTGAAACACCTCCAAATGGCTCCTTTTGTCTCGGGACCTCCGTTTACGCCAAGAATGAGCTACCTAGAAAAATGTATGGGGTTTCGAGGAGTCCCATTTTTTCCATCATGTAAATCATTGAAAATAATTTCATAGATACTTTTTTGGCTTCCAAATCACTATGGAGCTCCCAAAATATTGCTTTGAAGTTCAGGTCCCTTTTCACGGTGCATGCTCGTTCAGGCCTAAAAACCCGCTTTCACTGAATCGGCTCCAAAACCTCCAAAACTTCCCTAAATATTCCAAAATCAACTCCAAAAAATTTTAGCACTTGAATACTCCTCTGTGGTAAGTTTTTCTCCTTCGTTCTGCGGGTGCCCTAGTCTTGGGAAGGCCAAGTGGTAGCCCTTCCCAAAACTTGGTATTCTTCACAAATTCCTAAAATCACCTAGGGGGGATTGACTTTGCTTTCCTAAATCACCAAGGGTAATTGGATGCACATCCATTGAGGACCGTTACGAGTGAGTAATGCTTGGTGCTAAGGAAGGGTAGACTGGGGTGTCTGGGAAGGTAAAATTTGAAAAAATTGACACATTTGTCATGTATCGTTGTCATGCTTGGAAATTGGAAATTTTATTATTGCACATTTGCATGACAATAAGTAACATTCGTCAAACAAGAAAAAGTACAACTACGTATGAAATGGTACATTTTCCCAATACACAACACTATCATATACATCATGGAAATAATGAAAATAATACATTCTATTCATAACAATATCATTGAAATATTCTAAACAATTACATTTCCTTCAGAAAACATGCTAATAAAATACACAAGTGTCATTTTACTACTCCTATTCTTTGGGTACCTGTAACCACCATAGGGTCAATCCTAGAGATGGTATGGAAATCCCCAATGTTCAAGCATAAATCCACAAATTCATCATTTCGAACAATTTAAATTAAATAGTAGAGAGAGGGAGAGATAGGGAGAGAGAAGAAGACAAAGTTCGTTTCTCACGCATTCACACTTTCACATTCATTTGCACTTAACATTTTGGTACTAGAGATAGAGAGAAAGGATGAGAGAGAAAGTTAACAGATATTTTATTTTCCATTCACAATGTCATAACCATTTGCATTTCATGTCCATTTTCATTTCATTTCAAACCAATTTACATTTCCCAATTCATTTACGTTTTCAAATCAACCAAAGTATCATAGTTGTTTCTAGAGAGAGAAGAGGGTGGAGAGAGAAAAACACCATACATTTCAAAATCCATTCATACAAGATAAAATATTGAATAGTGTTCTACGTATAATTATGATGGTATTACAAGGTCACACATGTGGCTAGAAGTCAAATGAGACTCTCAGAAGGAGATTCTAGCTAAAGTAGCAAGTTGAGAAAACTAACCAAAATAGAAAAAGGTGCTTACAAACCGGGTCTTAAACACACTCATTTTAATTTTGATCATGAAGTTTGATGATTCCTACTTACTCCCAATATATAGAGAATTCATTGTGTCGATGGAAGTTGATTTCAATGAGAAGAGTTGAAGTTATAAGGGAAACTCCGCGGTTGGTTATCGTAATTGTGTCAAAGAACTTTTGTCACACTGAACTAGTGGGCTGAAAAACTAACTTGCAAAACTAATCTCCGAAGGTGTTTTAATTAAGATGAATGTTGGTTACAATTCTCTTGTTAGCGGTAAAGAGATAGGTGGCGGTGGTTTTTCAATTTTTCTCAAACTAAACAGAAATTGTAAGTTTGAAACCGATCACGTTTTATTAAAACGAGCGAGTCACTACCACTAAGTGCTTAAAAATTTTGACTTACAAGCGCATTAAAAATTTGAAACAACTTGGTTAAGGTTCCCCATGGTGTTCCACGTTACTGGGCATCATGCAAGAATTTAGGTGTGGCACTCCATGCGCATGAATTTTGAGATCTTTTTTTTTTTTAAACAGGTTTGCGTAAAGAAAAGATTTTTTCATTTTGGGAATCATGTTCTCTATCAATCAACATTTACTTTCGAAAATCTGGAAATGATGAAGTGAAATTTAGTACAATGAAAAGCATAAAACCATACTGTATTCAACATTTTCTAGAGGAAAACAACATGGGGCTTTTCATCCTAGCTTTAGGTCGGTGACTTTCATTCATTTGCAAGTTCCCAATACCCTTTCTATGAATCCATTTGTGCATATCTAGCTAGCATGGCATTCCATGAAACCATTTTTTTCCACATTATGACAAACACTTCATGTTCTTTGCTTATGTTTCCACATCTTGCATACGTGTCTTACAGTGCACCAGAAAACAAAGCATCTTCTTCCAAATTTTGTACACATCTTTCTAGGAATTCAAATCTACAAACAAATTGATTAACTCACCAAAGAAGAGTTTCTGTAATAATAATAGTGGCTCAAAAATTCTTTTGTTCTCTCCAAGCACTAAGAAAACACATCCACAAAACTATCTTGTGTACATCATGTAATCGTTACTGATCAAAAGGCCACATTCCCATGAGGCAGCTGCAAAACTTTTCACCAATCAAGCACATGTGCTCCTTTTTGTAAACAAAAACATTTAGTGGCCTTGCCATACACTTCCCAACTCCAAACCTAAGCACTAGCAATTGTCCCAGCAAGACATAGTAAACCGTTTGGACTCGAGAAACGACATACGAAGGTTTCATGTAGAGGAAGAGTGAAAGATTCAGATCTTGTAGAGAATGTAAGTGGGATAGCATGAAGGGAATGCTCAATGAATTAACCAGAATAACAACAAATTTAAATATAAGATAAGGAGAAGGAAAAAATGAAGTGGTAGTTGTCACCTACCCCGAGAAACGGTGTTGGAAGGGTTATAGAGCACGCAAAGATAGGTGCGTAGAAGAATCTCAAACAATATAGCTTGAATTTACACCCAATGAAGCATCTCTTTAGCTTCAATCTTCTTCTTCCTCTCGTATACAACAAATAAACCAACGACAAGCATTATTTCCCTCTCATGACATTTGAACATGCCTTAGATGCAAATACAAATCCGAATGATCAATTTGTACATAGAAAAATGAGGAGACATTAGGGATACATATTTATCTCCACGTGTAGAGCTGATTTAACCCATTATAAGAATGATTTTAAGATGGCTATTAGCATAGTTGGGTAAGTGCACAAAGTTGGGGGGGCCTAAAAAAGGACGAAAACCTGAAAAAAAAACAAAACGCATACGCATTTTATTATAATGCAATCGCATTTTAAATTCTTAGGTTTGGGTAACGCATACGCATTATGTCTACTATAAATAAAAAAAGAGGCCCGAGCCTCTATCATTTTATCTCCCTCAAACGTGAGTTTTAGAGCTTAATCATGCCCTCGCGTTTTTTCATTCAGTTGGATCTCAAGCTCAAAGGATCATTTCTGGATCACCGGGAAGATCTAAATCGACGATGGCACCACGGAGAAGAGGTAGGCACAATTCTTTTCTCAAAATTGCATTGAAATATGATAATTATAGATTAAAATTTGAATTGAATACATTTTTTTATTATTACAGTTGGAGGTCAAGGGAATCAACCACAACCAAACCTTGTTATTCTTGTCATCCCTCCCAACACTCCCACAATTGCTCAACATCCCCCGAGTAGTCAAGAAGATTTAGTAGCCCACATAGTTGAAAACAAAATTGAAATTGAGGATTTAATCAAAAGAATGAGGGATTCACAATCTACAAACCCCCATCACGCCTCTCTTGCAAACACATTGAGGCATTACTTTCTCAAGTTGACACGGCAACGGGTAAATTGATCATTAGACAACTTATAGAGAGGGTTGTATGGTTTATTATTCCAACAAATTGTCATATGTGGATGTAAATAAAAAATAAATTACAAAATACCTCATATGCGCCTTATTCATGGCCTCAAAGACTAATTTAAATGTTTTATTTTCATGTAAACGGTTTCCCATCCATTGGTGTAATAATAATTTGATTAAAAATAATTTTTGGGACTAATGGTGGATGGTGTTTTATTTTCCACCTTGTAATAACAATGAGGTGCCACTATACTTTCTGAGGAAACTCTATTGCGAGTTTATCCTCAACAAGATCCCAAATTATTTTGATTTCGAGATTTCCAAGGCCAAGGAAAAGGATCTCATGCAAGATCAACCAAGTGTACAACTTGCACCTATTCAAAGCAGGTAGATTCCCGCACAAAAGCCCCCTCACCCCGAGATTGCCCCAAGAAATGAAGAAGACAGGATAGATTGATACACTCCACGCGTTGTAGGGGCTATCTGCGACCCTTGTTCGACATATGAGGGATATTTCTAAGCCAGATGCTCACGGAGGTACACAGAGTATTCCCTCAGGGAGTACTAGCATGAGGCCACATCTTTGCTCATCATGTGGTAGCATATGTTTGGGGCCCGAGGAGGATGATACTTTCATGCATACTTGATTTTGGTGGAGTTGGTGCTAGGGGTGCACATGATAATGTCACTATGTCAAATGTCCTTTTGAGTGATAAATTTGGATTACAGTCATTGGCGTCACCTTTGAAGCATTTGTTATGTTTTATTATGTGTTTTACAAAAATATTGGAGTACTTGATTTACTTATATATGTTAAATTTTTGAAATAATTGTATTTGTACATGTACATGCATTGATATTACAGTACAAGAAGGCACATCTTCATCCCGACCACAGGTGGTGAGCACCATGCATACACATACATTCACAGAGTTAATTTAGAATGTTAATTATGTAAAATTTTCACATACATGCAAATATATATATATATATTAGTTTTGAAGTCAAATATATGTATGTTCTTGTATGTCCATCTAACTCACGTGATACATGTTTGATAAAGATGTTGACTTCACTAGACACCCCACCATCTCTACAACAAGTAGAGAAAGGTGTTTCCGTTGCAATTTCATCTGTGCAATAACTCACTAAGGTATTCAAACAACATGTAAATTTTGTTAAATTTCTCGTGTAATTCATATTATGTTAAATTACATGTTAGTAATGTCTTTCATTGTAGAATTATTAAATTATGTTAATAATGTCCTTCATTATGTATATGCAGGGAGTTACTGCGACATGTAGTAAAGAGCCCTATTCATTTGATTCAAAGATGTGGCGGGTAAAAACAATAGTTCTATATTGCTAAAATTAGTTAAAATATTGGCATTATACATACATGTACTTAGTTCTATTTTTGCTAATTTTGATGTTAGATTTTCTAATCTTATGTGTATGTAGGGAACTTCAACCCCCTCCATTTTGACTTCGAGGACATGGAATCCTCCATCTCGTCATCTTCGTACCCCGTTTGTACTCCAAGAGCTCCCGATGACTCATCTGAGCATGAGATGTAAATTCGGCATGATCAAAACTTGCGGTAAGTTTTTGTATTTATGTAAATACTTTCATTCTAGCATGGTCTTAAATACATGTTGAAAACATATATAAATTAATTTTTGACAAAAAAACATTGTTTTCATCTACAGTGAGTATTCGGTGGAATAGGACTCGTAGCATGGGCTCGGACGATCCAAAGTCATCTCATAGATCTCCATCTTCATCTAAGGGAGGGCCTTCTTTGAGCAAGGCCAAGAGAGGGATAGATTTTGATGATTAGGAAATATATATGTCTTACATGACATTTTTTTGTATGCCTATGTGCATGGAATTGTATGTACACCTATATGGCATTTGAACTTGATGGTATATGACCTATTTGGGCATTTTTATATTTATTATGCACATTAAAATACTATTTGGAACTTGATATTTTTGTATGAGACCTTACATTTCTGATATTATTTTTACATGAAACTAATATGATGTGCACTTGACAATATTTAAGACATTATGGATTATTTTTTCATTTATTGGTGATGTACATGTACTAGCATTTTCAATGTATAATATGCATCAAACTTTGGAAATCAATATTTATATAAAGAGTTACCTAATCTAAGTAATTATTCATTCAATTTATCAATGTGTATATGTGTATTTACCTTACTTGCGCTTCTTCTTGCTCATGGTCTCTTTGTACTAGTTATTATCATATCATACACTTACTACATTCTTTTATGCTTCTTAGTCTTCTCCTGTTAAAACACATAAGAGTCTTCTATACATTACTCCAATGCTTGAGAATGTCTCCGGATGCAATGACATTCGATTCTAACACTCAATGATTCTTGATTGTCTAATCCTGTCTAATTCATGATATTACCTTTAAATTTGTAGGCATTTCAAGTTATTTAGAAATCACATCACACCCTTCACTAGGCTTGATGACTACCCTTATAATTTTGAAGGCGCTTTTGAAAGCATCCATTGGTTTATCATAGCATAAATTATCAATGAATGGAAGGTCACTAATCCGTAGGCTAGATGACTCCCATTTAGAACTAAACAAGAAAGATTTACTAGGTGATTGATAACTCCCGTGTGTTCTTAGACATTCCCTATCAAATTCATTCTTAAGCCAATCTAGTCATTCAGGGCTCTTAAGGGACTACGCCCGGACGAGGCAGCCCGAAAGTATGGGGAGTGTAGGGAACCAAAACAAAGCCTCCCCTAGTATTTACCTGGCCACCCCAACGTGTTGGCATAGTTGGTTTGGCGCCAAGAGCTTCCATTTACAAAGTATTGCGTCCCTGCAACCTTACACCGACTCGACTACTACACTATTTCGTGCATTTGCAAACAAGATGACAGTGAGAGAACCGAATGGAGATGGAAAAAACCACGTGATAATTTCGTAGAGGGATTCGACATGGAGGTTTTGGATCTGACGAGACATCTCTAGGTGCCACAGATTCCGAGGAATCACCCGTCGAAGATATAGAGTGTTTTGGTCTCAAGGCTCTTAAGGGACTATGCCCAGACAAGGTAGCCCAAAAGCATGGGGAGCATAGGGAACCAAAACAAAGCCTCCACTAGCATTTACCAGAAATACGAATGTGTTGGCCTAGATGGTTCAGTCCCACGAGCTACCATTTACAAAACATAGCATCTGGCAACCTTACACTAACTCAGACTACACTATTTTACACGTTTACAAACAATAGGACAGTGAGAGAACCGAATGGATATGGATAAAACCGTGATAGGATTTCATAGAGGGCCCCAACATGGAGGTTTCAGATTTGATGAAACATCTCTAGGTGCCACGAGTCCAAGAAATCACCCGTTGAAGATATAGCGTTTTTGGTCTCAGGGCTCTTAAGGGACTACGCTCGGACGAGGTAGCCCAAAAGTATGGGGAGTGTAGGGAACCAAAACAAAGCCTCCCCTAGTGTTTATCTGCCACCCCAATGGTTTGCAAAGTATTGCATCCGCATCCTTATACTAACTCAAGCTACAGTATTTTGCGTGTTTGTCAACAATAAGACAACGAGAGAACCGAATAGAGATGGACAAAACCATGAGAGGATTTTGTAGAGGGCTTCGATGTGGAGGTTTTGGATTTGACAAGACATCTCTAGGTTCCACGAGTCCGAGAAATCACTCATCGAAGATATAGTGTGTTTTCTTCTCAGGGCTCTTAAGGGACTACGCTCGAATGAGGTAGCCCAAAAGCACAGGGAGCATAGGGAAAAAAACAAAGCCTCCACTAGTGTTCACTAGGCAATCTGGACGTGTCGACCCGGATGGTTTGGTCCCACGAGCTACTTGTTGTATATATCTTCCACAAAGGAAATATGTCGGAGAGGTCAAAAAACCCGACACAAAAGAAAATATGTCGAAGAGGTCAAAAAACCCGACACAAAGGAAAATATGTCGAGAGAGGTCAAAAAACCCGACACAAGGAATTTCGGGTTTCGGGTTTCAGGAAACATGAGACATGAAGCATGCAGATCGCAAAGGATGTCCCGATGCTTGAGAGTTCCACAACCCGAAACACTACCTAGGCAAATCGGGTCTTGGAGTCGGGGAAACAAGTCGGGAAAGCATGGGGCGAAAACATGTCGAGCCATCCTCCAAACCCGATGCACATGCAAGTCCATTTTCCGACCCCGAAACAAAGGAAATCTTGGAAATACCGGTGGAAGTGGGTTTTGGGAAAACACAAGCATCAAACACATGTCGAGGCATCCTCCAAACCCGATGCAAATGTAGAGGAGAACCCCGAACCCGACAGGAAGAAGACCCTGACGCGGGAAATATTCAAATGGCCATAACTTTTCACAGGGAGCTCGGATTCACACAAGGTTGGAATTTTTGGAAAGCTTACAAGGTCCTTTGTCCAACTACGATTGGATATCTTTAATTGGATGAGAAAAATTTCTTCAAAAATACAAAATACAATTTGCCATTTTTGGGTTTGTTAGGGTTCTCACCTCTTTGCCATAATGAGATGAGTTAAGTACATCTGGAGGTGGTTGGGGCAGATTTCAATTCCTCTCTTCTCCCTCTCTTTTTCTCCCTATAAATTGTAAGGAGGGGCTTCTTTCTAAAGGTTGGACATTCTTGTTTTGCCCCTCCCTTCTTCTCTTTGGCAGGTAAATTTGTGGAGTTCAAACCTCCCATTAAAACTGTAATGCAACTTTGCCTCTTGGCATTTTGTAGTGTATTGTGTCAATCCTTGGAGCAAATAATACATGTCTGTGGATGATTATCAACCCTCTCTGTGTTCATTTGCATCCCCCTGATCTTTCACTGTGAATTTGGTTATCTGTGCATGATCTTGCATTGCATTTTAATGGTTTGTGTTTATTGGCAAGACAAGTGTTCATCATTCCTTGGTGCATCACCTTTGTAGTTTAGGTTTTATTTTATGCATCTTCTTACCCTATCCCCTCGGCAAGCTAGATTAGGTTTTTGAGTAAACCCTCTATATTTTTACGTGTGCATCTGAACAGAGGAATAGGAACCGGCCTTCATCCGGAGAGCTTTTCCGATTTCGCAAGGTCCCACACTTGGGAAAAGCTCCATGTTATGCAATCGCACTGAGAGTCTCAACCCATCAGTTGCAAACATCCAGGGGTGTTGTGATTCACCATCAACAGCTACCATTTGCAAATTATAGCATCTGGCAGCCTTACACTGACTCAGACTACACTATTTCACACATTTGTAAACAATAGGACAACGAGATAATCGAATGGATATGGATAAAACCGTCATAGGATTTTGTAGAGGGACCTAATGTGGAGGTTTTGGATCTGATGAGACATCTCTATGTGCCATGGAGTCCATGAAATCACTCATCGAAGATATAGTGTGTTTTGGTCTACGAACTCTTAAGGGACTACGCCCAGACAGGTAGCCCGAAAGCATGGGGAGTGTAGGGAACCAAAACAAAGCCTCCCCTAGAATTTACCTAGCCACCCCGATGTGTTGGCATAGTTGGTTTAGCGCCAAGAGCTTCCGTTTGCAAAGTATTACGTATGGCGGTCTTACACTGACTCAGACTACACTATTCAGCGCGTTTGTAAATAATAGGACAATGAGAGAATTGAATGGAGATGGAAAAAACCATGAGAATATTTTTTAGAGGGATTTGACATAGAGGTTTTAGATCTATCAAGATGTCTCTAGGTTCCACGAGTCTCGAGAAATCACCTATCGAAGATATAACATGTTTTGATCTCGGGGCTCTTAAAAGACTACTCCCAGAACGAGGTAGCCCAAAAGCACGGGAGTGTAGGGAAATAAAACAAAGTCTCCACTAGCATTCACTGTGCCATCTGGATGTGTTGGCCTAAGCTTTTCATCCCACGAGCTACCGTTTGCAAAATATAGCTTCTAGCAGCCTTACACTGACTGCATTGCATTATTCTGCGTGTTTACAAACAATATGACAACGAGATGGATAAAACAACGAGAGGATTTCATAGAGGGACTCAACGTGGAGGTTTCGGATCTGACGAGATTTCTCTAGGTGTCATGGAGTCCGAGAAATCACCTGTCGAAGATATAGCATTTTTTGGTCTCAGGGCTCTTAAAGGACTACGCCTAGACGAGGTAGCCCAAAAGCACGGGGAGCGTAGGGAACCAAAACAAAGCCTCCACTAGCATTCAATTCTTGGTCATCTCTTTATGTAAATGCCTTGTCATCATGTAGTTTCTGGCAGCTACCCAGTGTGGAACTGCATTGTAACTCATCATCCAAAGATAAGAGGTTTTATCATGTTGATCGTAAGATGTTGAGGGGGCTAGATGCAATCAGTTTGGGATTAGATCATAGTAATCAACAAAATATGGACTTCTAAACATATTTATCAACCATAAAATCAATGATAAGCCCTAGCTTCTTGTGCTTTCCAAATTTATCTTTAGACTCCTTCATTTTTGTGTAAGGTTTTGAGCATGAAATGGTTTATTTCATGTTGTGTCTGTTTCTTTTCTTTACAGTTACATTATTGTTTCTAATATGTCAATGACCTAGACTACAATGCTCAATGCTTTAGAAGTTGAAATAGATATGCAAAATAAAGCACTAACAACTCATGAATATAAGTCTATATAAGGTGCATAGAACATGAGCATCAATCTCTAAATTGCTTTGAAGCGGTATGTTATGCTAATATTAATAGCAAGAGAATGCTTGGCTGACTCTTCTTCAATCGGAATGCAATCCAATTCCACCTACACTACCTATAGCCAATCAATACAGTTTTTCCATGTTAGTATTGAAGAGCTTCAAACTTTTGACCCCTGCATTACAACATTCTCATCTCTTCTTTCAAGGACACATAATTATTGCATCTTATTGGATGTTTGAGATCATTTCTTGTGTATGTAATCATCTCATGATTCATTATATGAGCAAATATGAATAATTAAAGTTTCAATCCTCCATATCACACCAAAATGCTCAGTCACATTGCAAGGAATCAAAGTTACCAAGTTAATATAAATCCCATAAAAAGATGTCATATGTGGCCACCTACATCAAGCCAACAATTTCCTGTCATGACCACAACAACCAACAATTCATCCTCCCTATACTTTTCTACTTCTACAACTATCAAATACATAAATATACTTAGTATTACATGCATACCATAGTCACAAGTATGATTCCAAGCAACATGTATCGAAGCCTTTTTTTTAAATTGAGCTAGTGAGGCTCATAGCTGAATCACACACATCATGTTTTTTGCATTTGTCCAAGTTACTACTCTAAGCTACCATCACATTTTGTGATCCTTGATGTGTTTTTATGTATTTTTTTAAGGATAAAGGAGTATTTCCTTTCATCTCCCATTTCTATGATAGATATCAAGATAACTCTATAATTTATACAATCTCAATTGCTCATGTTATTCATATTTGCAACAACTTTCATTGAACGACTATAGAAATCTAACCTAAATAGTCAAAGTAGATTGATTAACAGGTGTTGGCCCTATGGCAGCATGAATCTTGTGGAGTTTGATATGCATATTTGTGATGCAAACACTACATGTAAAAGTTACCACTATCAGTTGATGCCATTTTCCCGCCTATACCAAAAGTAACTCATTCCTCTGATAAAGATCCAATGCAAAACTTGGCAAGATTTTTGACTTGGCCATATACATGGTATGCAAAAACATTAGGCTTCTCTATAAAAACTTTCAGCTAATGACATTTTGATGTTGTCATCTACATTGTGTTCAAAAACACTAGCCCTCTCTTCAAAAAACCAATAGATATTTAACTACAAAATAGATAAACCAAAAGCACCTCTCTGGAGATGGCATGTTTACTGCCTTACAATTCCTTAACCACTGCATATAAAACAAGTGGAACTAACATCATCTATTTAGGAGACCACTCATTGGATATCACAATGGCAGTGACTATTGTATTTATTGTTAGTTAGAGTAATAGACTAAATCAGCATTCTATTTCTCACATATCAAATGAATTTATTCCTTCAAAAAATGAACTATGGGTGAATGCTCAATCAAAAAATAAAGTACAATTCTAAACGAGTTTCAGGCTCAATTATCAATACTTCATCGCAGTTTTTCTTGCCAGTTTGCTACTTTTGGAACTACCTAGTTTGATTTGTGAAGTTGAAGCAAAGAAATTCAATCCAATGAACCATAAGGATCAACTCTACTTTTAACAATGAGCAAGAATTGCTTCATGATCTGATTCACGAACCTTCCACAAATTCTTGTTTAATGGTCGACCTCGATATTTGATCAATTTAAATTTTGTTGCAAGGACCAAATGTGAATAGTGAAGTATCTTTCGATGTACTTCATATTCTTCAAACAACCAAATGTTTGATTTTTTAATAGGATGTCGTCGATTCCAAGTTCCAGTGACTACCACTGCCCTAGTGGGATACTCAAGGTCTTCACCATCAATGACTGTGGAAGTCAAAAAAATTCCCCTCTACACAATAAGACAAGAAGTAGTATGTTCCCTCTTCATTAAATTATGTCGCAATGACTACAAAAATGTGCCCTACATCACAAAGTAAAATTATAAGTCAAATTTAAAATACACTAAGAGTTGACCATTTAATAATTTAAAAATCTAAAACATGGCATGTAAATATGTATACACTTTGTTACACTAAATCAGAGACTTGGTAAAAGTTAGGTGATGTTGTCATTTGATCTGAAGACACTGCAAGTTGTAATGCTCATGGAACTTGATGTGTGTCGAGTGGAATTAGAGGACTATGAGTCCATTCATCCACCCACCGTTGTGACTCACATTCATTTCACGTAAAATCAATGCATGATATTAAAAAATACTATGCACCTAGTAAAAATAGTCTAAGCATTTGTTTCGAACTACGAAATGAGTGCATATCACTTGATCCTACAATTGTCATACAATCTTCAAATTTTTTCAGATGTTGTCCTTATCAACCAAAAATATCTATGAACCGTTGATCTCTCTTGAGATTCATGGCCCATATTTTTGACACACCAATCAACAATATTTTTGCATATGTAAATTTATCACCATCCTTGAACTTTAACTCTTCTCTTGCAGTGCTCTTTTCACACATGCTCTGCACCATCATGTTCTCATTTTCCATGCCTTGCCTCAGTAAAACTCTAGATATGTTGTACATTTATTTCTTTGTGCATCCTTCTTAGCCAATAAAACATCTGTGCATTCTTGAATTTTGATGTGCAGTTGTCTGACCAAATGTAATGTTGATCGAAACTAATGTTCCTCTCATTCAAGTTCGCATAAAACACCTAGAAACACCCTTACACATATTCTGTAGAATGTGTCCGATCATCACTGATGTAGAAATGATACTCTCTTAATATTTTTCGATCTTGCTCAGTTCTTTCTAGAGAGTGCATGAATGTTATATGCACGAAAATAGCAACTTGCACTGAGTTATAATATTGAGACTGAACCTCCATTTGTGGTCAGTAATGTGTAATTATCTGCGAATTCAACTACTTCAAACAATACTACCAAGTGGGATTTTGTCCTTTCTTAACTTGAATTATTCATCTAACCATCGAGCTCTATGTGTGTGCCTTGCATACTCATAAAAATATTTATCTCTGAATTTGACCATATATTCTCATACATGTAATTGTTTTGTAACAAGCTCACACCTCTTAGATTCTTTTCCATATTTTAATTGATATTCCACCGATTTATATTTAGTGAAATCAACCAATTCTTTCCCTATTGAATTTGTATTCTCCTCATGGGTACAAATTTTCAGATTTGGAAAGCCACCACATACATTGCACGTTCCATCCAAACATGCTTTGTTATAAAAAATTGTCTAGTTGATTTTTCACAAAATATTGTTAGAATAAATTCTCTTGAAGATTTTGGTGGGGCATTTAATCCACACTCCTGCAATACGATGTCAGTATGTAAAACACGATGTATTTGACAAAAAAACATCATAATGCATTGAAAATTCAACATGATGCCTATAACAAGTGGTACGTGAGTGATTGATTTTCACATAAAAGGGTTTGCTCATTTCAAAGAATCTTTGGATAATGTTAATTTGTGGATTTTCATTCTTAAACTTAGAAAAAAAAAAATGAGTCATATCTAAGAAATGTTTTACACACGATTCACGATTACGAGAACATATTCTTTTTTTACTTGTATCTCTTCTATTTGGTGACACCCTTGTATTCTCATTCCAAAATTTTATAATTAATTCTTGTAGAATATCGAGATGTATTCTTGTTTTTTCGTGCAACTCTACTAGAGAGAAATCCCAATAGTCGGTGTTATTAACTCGACTCAAGATGTTTACGTCTCTTTATTGATTTCATTAGTGTTTTTCTGTTTAGCTTCAAAGCATTGTTTGTTTTTCTAATTAAGCATTTATTAAATGTTTTATCACTTACTATACAATTAGTAAGTGCACGCCACGTAGCATTACTATCTTTGGTGCGTCTTTTTCCACCTGCAGATTTGGTATGCTTTATGTATGTTTTTAACAATTGATGCATTTTGATCAACAACATTAGATGTTTTTAACCCCGGGGTCTTCATTATAGGTCTCATCTTAATTAGTTTCATCAATTTAAAAATAATTGACATCTTTACTCGTGTCATTTAAATTCTCAAATTAATTATCCCAAATTTCACTAGCTTTTTTCTCTCGCATTTCTTTCATACATTTTGTTAGGCATTGGTTTAATAATGTTTTCATCAATTTCAATTAAGTGAATTGGTTTTCTTCCCAAAATGGAAGGAGGTGTTCTTAGAGATGATTATTCGTGTACAAGGTTACTTTCTTCATTCGGTGTTTTCATACAAATTTTGGGGTTAACATTTGAATTCTCATGTAAGGGTTCAACAATTGGATTCATATTAATATCTTCATCCATACCAACATTATCATTCAATTTAAAATCATTATTCATTGCAAAATCATTATTCTCTACATTTTCATTATGTATTCCATCCCCATTTTATAATAAATCAGCTACATTTGATATAGCGATGTACCTTTCCCTGCATGAAGTTTTTACATTCTCTTGATTTCCTTATTTTCATCTCTTCCAATTACTCTGGTGTCTTGTTCTTGACTTTCCTCTTGTCCTTAGCTCGACTTTATCATCCATGATTATAAAAATCAACTACTTTGGGGTAGGAGACAAAATGAACTACTAAAAACCGCAAGAATGTAGAGAAAATTATAGAACAAACAGAATGTATGCGAAATTTCGTGAAAGAGATGAAAGGGATGTTGGGGACCAAAATATATAAAAAAGCATAACGTGTACGTGTTATAACGTGTACATGTTATAACACGTGCGCGTTATACTTTTTACCTTTTTTTAGCACATGCCTCAAGGCTTGAAATCCGGTTTGGATCCCCAACCTTGAGGCATGGACCTACACAAACACAAAGAAACATCGTGTTTTTGTAGAAAAATGTTAAAAATCTAATTCCTCTATGATAAATCAAAATAAAACAATTGATCCATTTTTTAAAAATTATACCACGATGTAGAGCGAGTTTGTTCTTTCTAAAATATAATTTTTCAAATTTTCACTAATATAAGGTTTCCATTTTTTTTTTTAACAATGCCTTTTATAGCTATTTTTTTAAGTTTAAATATGTTTATTTTTCATCATGTATATTTTGTTTGGGTCATCGAAATTGAAAAAAAAATATACTAGCACAAACTAGGCATAATTTATATATATTCAAAAAATAAAATCTAATTTTCAATATTTTTTGAGGTAGTTAGGGGGCATGGTCGAGCTCTATTATTTTTCAAAACATAAAATTTATGTACTAGAAAAATCATAAATAAAAAAATACTCATTAAAAAAATCTAAAAAAATTCTAACACAAACTAGATGCTCCTAGCTATCTTTCTACCAAAGGGTTTTCAAAAATACTCAATGGTGCTCAAAAAATGGTGGGGGGCACGAAAGTCACTCTATTATGTTTTTTAACAAAAACAGGAGCACCTGTTGGTATTTTAGTTGTTTGACCCACTTAAACTTATCTGTTTTCAATAAAATTTAGTAGCTTAGAAACTAGATTCAAAATGATACGATTCATATTTCTATAACATCTTCCAATTTTGAGTGTAACTATTTCGAAAAAATCGTACAAATTAAAAAAATTATTTTTCATAAAAATGCATCCACTTAAGACCCCCTTTGGCCCCCAACTTGGTGCACTTACCCAGCCTCCCTTTAGCACAGTCTAATATTATGCCGGCAAAGAGGATGATCACATTTGGACACCTGTTTGTTGCCTTTGGTGAAATGGTGATAATTCTATACGGGGACATCCATGCCCAACTCCAAAACTCTCGGTCTCACATGATTTGGGAGGATGTTGACAAAGGATGAGAAACTTCAATTTACAAGTGTAAAAGGTTTGATTGATTGTTTCTAAGTCCCCGAGCTGATTCTTGGAGTTTCCAGAAAACTACATGAATGCGTACATTGACACCCCCGCAAAACAAACTTTATCTTTAATACCTCTTACCACCCCAACCCTATAATTTCATAGGGTGAGGGGATTTGGGCCGAATCAAGAGGAATACATCATTATCCAAAAATGCATATTTTAGACTTACAACCGCCCAAATTAGAAGATTCCTGGGTTATTCATGTTAGGATTGAAATACGGATGAGCAATAAAAATGAGATTAAAACGAAATAAATAAAAGAATCATGCAATCATAAGATAAACTCATGGTTTAACATGGTTCATCCAATTTGGGCTACATCCACTAGAAACAATCAGCCTTCTCCTTTATTATGTCTTGAGAAATACAATACAATTCTCTCTTTCTCATACATCAAAGAGTAAATCTATGCACATATATATAACTTTTGCTCCTCTTTGTAAAAGTTTGCTTCAACTCCAGTCTATTAATAAGATAATTCTATTTTTATCCATGGCCATGATTTCCTCCCAAAAATAAAAAAATGAAAAACAAACTGCCACTTTACCTTGCAATCAAGCTCCACAACTTCAACAATCTCCCACTAGGAGACTGACTACTACAACCAACTATTACACTCATCTTCGACTTTTCTTTGACTTGTTTCTCTTCTTCAAGAGCAATCTTGAAGACCTACCGAATCCAAAAACCTTTCACTTCTCTTTTTTCACCACCTTTATCAATATATCGGTAGGATTTTGATTGTTATGGATCTTCTCCAACTTCAGATTGTCCATCCTCCAAAACTTCATCTAATAAAGTGATACCTGAGTTGTATATGTTTGGTTCTCAAATGGAATTTTGAGTTCTTTTCAAGATGAGTTGATCTCTGCTATCACCGAATAACCTATAATTATTCTTCTTCTTTCCCAACTCTTCCATGAACCGTTGCATCTATATCATCTCCTTGTTTGCTTCTGCGTAGTACCAACATACTCTACCTCTAAAGTAGACAAGGCAACAACATTCTACATTTTAGAAATCTAACTAGGTCATGTGCCACCAACAAAGTGAATACATAACCTATGGTGCTCCTCCTACCATATACTCTAACCATATCTCGCATCAACATATCTATGTAAGAAAACCTTTGACCCTCCATAGCACAATTGTCTACTACTGGTCCCTCTCAAGTATCTGAGAATCCACTGGAATGCATTCCAGTGCTCCTTCCTAGATTACTCATGTATCTTATGACAACTCCCACTACATGAGCAATGTCTATTTTTGTGCATACCATAGCATACATCAAACTTCCAAAGGCTGAAGCATATGGAAATTTGGACATATATTTAATCTCTTCATGTGCTTTAGGACATTGTTTCTTACTCAACTTGAAGTTCCCTACCAATGGTGTACTCATTGGTTTCTCATCATGCATCCTAAAAATGTCCAACACCTTCTTCACATACTCTTCTTGAGATGAGGTCAATATTTTACTTGTTTGTCTCTATTGATTCTCATGCCAAGAATTTTCTTTGTTGCACCTAAATCCTTCATGAAAAATATATTGGCTAATTATCTCTTTATCTTATTTATATCCTACATGTTTGACCTTGCCACAAGCATGTCATCCACATACAACAAAAAAATAATATAGGTGTCATTATCTAGTCTCTTAAAATAAACATAGTGATCGAATGACATCTAGAGTAACCTTGTTCTATCATGAACTCACAAATCTCAAATACCATTGTCTTGGAACTTACTTAAGGTCATACAAACTCTTCTTCAATAGCACACCAATTTCTCCTTCCCCGACTTCATATCCCTTTGGCTAATCCATATATATTTATTCCTCAAAATAACCATGAAGAAAAGTAATTTTACATTGAATTGTTCAAGATGCAAATCTTCCACAGCTACTTGTTCTGCAATGCTCTCTTTCCTACAGAAACTCGAACCAAATCTCAATTTTAGTTGTGCTTCAAGGAGTCCATCTCCATATCCATGTCATGCTCCCACTTTTTCCATGTTTCTACCTGCATTGTTTCTTCAAAAAAATTTGTTTGTCCAACATCTATTAATAAACAATAGTAAATTTGATATGAAGATAATCTTGCGGGGTCTACTTACTCTAGTAGAACGTCTCACAAGATTTTCTGGAGTTTGAGGCTCTTGTTGTTCTTGTTGATTTTGATCTACAAAATCAACACCGATTGTGTCAGGATTGATGCCAACTTTGTGTATTTTTTGTACTTGTTGATTTTCCAACCCTTTGAGCACTTCTTTATCTTTTATCTCATCAAGTGCTACATACTCAGACTTTTTCAGCTTCTTGTCTTGTAGTTGTTCCCTGTACATAACCCTTTCACTGAAAATAACATTCCTACTCTTGATGACTTTCTTCTCATCCAAACTCCACAACAAACATCCAAAATCATTAGTGTCATACCAAATGAAAGTACATTTCTTTGACTCGGCTTATAGCTTGGTCTTATTTTTTTATCAATGTGAGCAAAAGCTTCACAACCAAAAACTTTCAAAAAGAATAGTTTACCTTCTTACCGGTCCAAGCCTCCTCTAGTACTCCACCTTCCAAAGCACTTGAAGGTCCTTTGTTTATCAAGTAAACAACAATATCTACAACATCCACCCAAAACTGTAAGGGAAATCCAACATGCAATCTCATGCTCCTTGCATGCTCCATGATAGTCTTGTTCATCCTTTCTAACACACCATTCTATTGTGGTGTTCTAGGAATTGTCTTCACCCTATGGATTCCATTTTGTGAACAATAGTCATTAAATTCATTGTTGTAGTACTCTCCACCATTATCTGATATGAGACACTTCAACTTCAAACTTGTTTCATTCTCAACCAAAGCTTTCCACTTCTTGAAAGTATCAAATACATCATATTTCTTCTTTATACAATAAACTCAAACCTTCCTAGTAGCATCATCAATAAAAGTAACATAATATTGTGAACCACCAAGAGAAGATACCTGAGCCGGCCCCCACACATCTATATGAACAAGCTCTAACTTTTTCTCCTTCTTGGTTGATCCAACCCTGAGAAATCTCACACGCTTTTGTTTCCCATACACACAATGCTCACAAAAGTCCATGTCTATGTTTTTCAAATCGACAACTTTCCTGTGAATGTAAAATCTTCATCCCCTTCTCACTCATATGGCCAAGTCTGTGATGCCATAGAGTTGTGTCTATACATGTAGTAGCTAAAATAGAAGAGGGATCAAGTACTAACAGTGGATAAATACAAATTACCTACTTTCTTACCTCTTGCAACCACAAGAGCACCCTTGGTAACTTTCCAAGAATCTATTGTAAATGTAACCATACAACCCTCATCTCCTAATTGCCCTATAGAAATTAGATTCCTCCTTAGGCTAGGAACATGTCTGACATTCTTCAACACCCAAGTGTTACCATTTTACAATTTAACTTGAACATTGCCTTTTCCAACAATGTTACATGGCTCATCATCACCAAGATATACCTGCCCAAAATTCCCTTGAACATAATCTTGAAAATATTGTCTATGAGGAGTTGCATGAAATGAAGCACTAGAATCTAAAACCCAAGATTATAATTTACTATCCAAAGAAATAATAAGAGCATCTTGTAACACATCACCTGCTACGTTTTCCTCTTTGTTCCCTTCTTGTTTATCTTTCCCTGATTTTAAAGACCAACAATATTTCTTTGCATGTCCTGCTTTTCCACAATTCCAGCATACCATCCTACTTCTAGATTTAGATCTGCCCTTCTTATACCTTCCACGTGTCCAAGACTCTTTGCTTTTTCCTTTTGTCTTCCCATGTTCTCTACACTCAAAGCATTACCAAATAACTCACATGTGCTTTTTATTCTCATCTCTTCACTAAGAATCACACCAATAACATCATCAAACTTTAAAGTGTTTGAACCAAAAACAAAATTACTCACAACCATAACCAAAGTATTCCAACTTTCAGGCAATGAGCACAAAATCAAAAGAGCCCTAACTTCATCATCAAAACTTACTCCTACAGAGCTTAATTGACTAGTAACCGTGTTGAATTCATTTAAATGATCATTTACTGACTCACCTTCTGACATCTTCATATTAAAAAAACATTTCACGAGAAATACCTTGTTGGAGGCTAAGGGGTTTTCATACAATTTATCCAATGTTTTCATCGGATCGACCATTGTCTTTTCCTTAGAAATATTGAAAGTTATTGTTGCTTCCATGCACAATCATATGGTTCTCATTGCCTTCCGATCAAGAACATCCACTTGCATCTTCCATAGCTTAAAGTTCGCCGTTAAAAGTCTCAACCTTGAACTTGCTATCTTCGCCATTGCTCCCACTCAAACAAGAAACCTCCTATAAGATTTTTCTACCAAAACAAAATCCTGCTCTGATACCAGTTGTTAGGATCAAAACACAGATGAGTAATAAAAATGAAATTAAAACATAAATAAAAGAAGCATGCAATCACAAGATAAACCCAAGATTTAATGTGGCTCGCCCAATTTGGGCTACATCCATCAAAAACAATCAGCCTTCTCCTTTATTCAATCCTGAGGAATACAATACAATTCTCTCTTTCTCATACATCAAAGAGTAAATCCATGCACATATATATAACTTGTGCACCTCTTTGTAAAAGCTTGCTTCAACCACAAGCAACCTAAATATCACATGCTTATTAATAAAATAAACATAAAAATAACAACTCCAATCTATTAATAAGACAATGCTATTTTTATCCATGGCCATGATTTCCTCCCAAAAAATAGAAAAAAGAAAAACAAACTACCACTTTAACTTGCAATCAGGCTCCACAACTTCAACAGCAGTTCCATCACACCTAAGGACAAAACAAAACCCAAGGACCACCTTCCCAAATCTACCGTTTAAAAAGGAGATTTTCAATTATTTAATATATATTATAATTTATCATACATGTACACACACACACACACACACACACACACACACACACACACATAGATAGATATATATACTCTTTTGTTTTCTTACGTCTAAATTTTATGATTATTATTTTTAATTATTTTCGAATTTATCACTATATTGCTAAAACTAGCTCTAATTCAAAACAATTACATATGTTAAGTCAGCAATCGAGTTCATCCAACCTAGGGCCAAGAAGACCAAGATCTCATCCAAATTATGCATATGCAACATGTAAATCAAATAACCCTAGTAAGTGCACCATTTACCACGAGTTTCCAATGACAAGTCACCAAGTACAATGCGGATTTCCAAATGTTGGCGAGTCAAACACCTTACCATAATGCAAGTGCCAATCTAACTCATCAACGATGCGTTGACATGGGGCACTACAAGGTTGTATTGGATAGATTTTTTAAGATGATCATCATGGTTCCTTACGAGAAATGCATCAATACATCCGGAAATAAAAAAATTGTTCACTTTGGACTCACAATATCTATTGTATCTAATTGTGATCCTTGCTTTACATGTACTTTTTGGGAAAAATATATATGAGAATTGATGGGTACATAGTTGGATTGGTTGATGATCCTTCATCCTCAGCCAGATGGAAAAATAAGAGTTTTTAACCAAATGGTAGTTCATATTCTACGTATGTACAAATGTGTGCATGTTTGCTCTTGGCATTATAATTTGTTTTACATCAAACATGTTTATAATATATTTATTTACAAATCTACACATCCAACTAAGATAAGTTCATAGGTATATGTACATTCTATGGGGTATAGTCCATTCCAAACATGTTTTGGGTTCCTATCATCAACACCTATAGATATATCTTATCGCATACCAGCTAGCACCGAGTCACGCACATAGGAAACGTAAGCAAACACAAGATACAAAATTTTATGCAACACATTAAATATGTTCATTAATATGTTCAATAAATCCTATCATGCTCCCAATAGAAGTAAAAGAGAACCAAAACATGCATAGCACACCTCATGCATTTTAAGTGGTGATAAAGTCTAGTTGTGTCTTTAGCTGGAACAATTTAAGGGTCCACACTAAAAGGTCAAGCCTCTATGTTATGATTCCTAAACCATTCTCTGTGCACCTAGTGAGAATTTCTTTTCTCTTGATATTTCTCCAAACTTGTGCATGTACCCAATTTTCAATGTGTCACTCCTTAATCCTATCTTACCTTTTCTTTTAAGCCAGCCGTGAGAATCCTTATGGCATAGATCCCAAAAACTTACATCCCACTAATAAGTATTAGATTATGTAGTGACAAACTCACGCACCCACTAGGGCACACATGAATTATTTTGAGTGGTCAAGGATGGTAGTATGTTGATCAGGTTAAGTGACCTGCAACCTTCAACAAATTTAAGCTTAGTTCCAGCAGCTCCATAAGAACACAATAGAGAAATATTTTATCTTCAAAAAAGGGAATGATTTGTGCATAGTTACGCACAATTATCCCTTATGCATCTGCATAGCCTATGCACCTCTCTATACAAATTTAGAGTTCATTTATGTTTTGATATCTTTCAATGCATGCACAAGTCTTGTAGTATCTCAACACACCATTGGAGCACATCACAAAATATTGCATAACACTCTTCTTCTACACATATCATATTGATCCTTGTAGGACCTTGTAGCATCTCATGCCACGCACAGAACTTGCCTTTCTGATCAACCTCATGTCACCTTTGGGGAAGACTCCTACACAAGAAGTGCATAGCATGCAGCAACTTTCACATATCAACCATGTGTTAGCCTTTATTGTGTGACTTACTAAGTGGAAATTTTTCGGTTCTGCAACATGTCAAAGAATGTATCATAATAACTACATGATAAGAAGCTCAACTGCCACACCTAGAAAAAGTTTAAGTGCCATTTTGCCTAGAAAATGAAACGACTTTCAATAATTTCACTTTTTATGATTGTCAATTGTAAGTAGATTATTATAAAATTGGTGTATAAATACATTACATACTCAATCGTCTAGCATTCAAC
This sequence comes from Taxus wallichiana var. yunnanensis, assembly GCA_018340775.1. Taxonomy (NCBI): domain Eukaryota; kingdom Viridiplantae; phylum Streptophyta; class Pinopsida; order Cupressales; family Taxaceae; genus Taxus; species Taxus wallichiana. The sequence continues at coordinate 480,398,874 of CM031239.1, forward strand.
AATAGGAAGAGCCAAACACCAAATAGTAGTGATTGTTACCATGTCTAAAGTATTTATTGTTTCCCAAATATTTCTGTATTTACATATTCAATATACAAAAAAAATTAGAGGAATTGTCTCCCCTTATGATCACGGGAACATGTAATCCTACCCTTACTATAACTTTGTAAAACATGTATTTTTTCCCATTCTTATATTAAATATAAGTTACATTTCTTATAAATAATACTTCTTATTATATCATAAGTTTGAGTTGCAGACAAGATCCATTTGATAATGTGAGAGGGAAAACTTAATAAAATTTGAAATAATAATCCAATTCGCATAAGTTTTCTAGCAAATACCAAGAAGTTCATCAATAACTCACAAAGGAAACCCTTTCGAAGGTGCGCACCCTTTATGGTACAAGACAATTTTGACATCCCATTTTTTTAAGGTAAAATAGAAGGCAATGCCATAGGGATACCTTTGAAAATTGGATCACAAAATTACATAAGATTATATTAATTAAAAGACGTACTTCTAAACTATTAATCACCATAAACATGATTAGCAACTATTTCAAAGTATATTCCTTTATATCTCTTCTTTATTATCTAGGAGATTGACTTTTAATTGTAACATTATAAACATATTTTAGGGCAAATATTTCTCCTAAATCCTCCAATTTTAAAAAAATGGGTAGGATAAAATATATAGAAAAAAACATCTCAAGGAAAATAGAATACACAGTCAAACACCAAATGAATATGTTTTCGTGTTATTTTAAAATAGAAAACCATGCATACACCCCTTAAATTCTTAACCTACATATAGCTGAATAAAAATATAACTGTCCCACGTCAATCTTTCATTATCTATACATAGCAAATGGGCAGGTCCAAATTAAATTTAGGATACAGTGGCAGATCGATTGAACTACTGCAGGAATTCAATAATAGCAGTCTCAGCAATGAACAGATGGACAACATTTCAGTAGGAAAATTACATGCAGAGCTCTATATATAGTTTGATATCATACCCTCCCAGAATGAATAAGAAACTGAAACTGCTGCAGCAACAGAAGAATAAGGAATTTAAAAGTAACAGTCTCTGTTATGACAGATGGACAACATTTCAATAGGAAAGTTGCATGCAGAGCTCTATATAATGAGTCGGTGTATTGCTCGAGATGATAGATATGGCTGAGACATTTCTGATATGCTTGATTGGTAGAAGGTGAACACAGAACTGTGGGTGTTGGAATCGTGTCTTTAATTAGACCATCAGAATTTAATTGAATTTGGGCATGGAGGACAAATTTGATTCTGGTGGTCTAGTTAAGACATGCTTTTACCATCTACATGTACAAGGGAAAAAAAAAGAAATAAGAAACTCTAACAAAGGAGAAATGAAGACTATAGACAAAGAAAACAAGCCAGGTGATTTGAATGTATGTGTTTTATTTTTATCTTTAATTTTATCCCCTCGCTTAGTAGTGCACAAGGAGTTTACGTGCAGGCAAGATCATTATTAAAACTTTTTGGTATTGTACAGTGACGAGGGATGTGAACGCTCTAATGTCAGGCTCCTCAATGACAAAATTCAGCCCACTTTATTTTAACACGTCTACTATTAAAATTATAATTCTATGATCATTAGAATGTTTTTCATGTTCCAACCTATGTTTTTTATATTATTGTATCCAACAAGGCAATTTAGTAGCGAATAATTGAATGCATGATTGTGGTAGAAATAGTTTGATTGACAATATATTTTCGAATTTGTATGATTATTGTAATAACAGTCATGCAATCAATCGCATAATGGGAAATGCTTTGGAAATGTGTATTTATTTGAAATGAGACAACGTAATTTGAAACAAGGGAAGAGAGTCTTGAATAGATGCAACTATAAATGACCTTGATTAAGCCAGGATATCCTTTCCCACCCTCTCTACAGCCGCTTAGTGGCCTCCATTTCCGCTGTTCCATTGCCTTATTCTCCTTGTCACTACCTTGTTTTTGGCTACTCATTTTTAGCATTTTACATATTATTTGAATTGATTTAATGGTGAAAAATTGGTGAAAAATTGGTGTTCTTGAAGGAGAGGTTATACATCAAATCTTACAGGAATAAGATATATGTCTTGTATTTGAAATATGATTATATACGTTTTATATATTAAAAATATAAAATGATTTTATATACATAAATCACTTTCCAACCCAAAAGATGTCTCAAGATCTATCATTTTGAGGTACACATTAAATTTGTGACATAAATAAAATATTTATCTTAAAAATGTCTTTTACATACATTTATCTTATATACCTATACTAGTTTCTTAAACCTCATATATTTCTTATCATTCTCAATACACTTCAGGGAAATTGGAATGATGGAAAATAGCGTTAAATCTCCTCCGTGTTTATTCCAAAAATTGTAATGATGTGGGTGGATATAACTAAATATTTAGAGGGCTAGTTGTGTTTGAGGGACTGTAAGATGAACATCGGCAATGTTGATGGTTTGTCCACATTCCTCCCACTATGGAAGCCCTCATTACTCTCTTTGGTAGCCGATTCAGAATAATCCCACCCTATCATATCACACATCAGATAACATTGGTTTTTATTTAATGGCATTTCAATCTTGCCCATAGTAAATGCAAAAGCAAAGCTCATTACCTCAGTCATGAAATTAAGTTTTACAGATTGGCTGGCACTCGCATTGCAGACCCTTCAATCTACAAGTGCCATGCCCCTCCCTCATTAGCACTCATTTTCCTACCATTCAATTTTGAGGTTACAATCGTTGTTATTATGTTCATGTTTTCCAACCACTAAATTTTAGAATTATTAAAATAATATATTTTATATGATTTTTTTATTTTTATTAATTTTTGGATAGGATAGTCACATAAAATTTGCAAGTTTAAGTAAGAAGATTTCATTCCATCAAATTCACCTAGAATACAATCCCTTATTTATTTATAGGTATTTTTGAGATTGAAACCTTGGTAGATGTAGGCTAGGCAACACCTTTTACACTATCATATATACTATTAAGCCACAGCCCATTCCACAAATATATTAATTTTCTGACAAAATATAAGAAAAAAATTAAATTTTACAATAAAATCAACTAATATAATTGTTATTTTATGTTCATCTTATATTAACTTATAAACCAAATTAATTTACTCAACAAAAAAAAACTTTCTAATATCTCCTATTTTATTTTATTTTATAATGAATTGTTGGAGATGGAAGATCTTAATCCAAGTAGTTTCCTTACCATTAGAACAAAATCTTTCAATTATTTTAGTACAATTCAGAATTGCAAAACTTTAATAGAATGTGAGTGGCGTATTTCAATTTATGGTGCTGCATACAACTACCCCACTTCACACGTTACGAGTAATTTTGAAAATGAATCTATGACCTACCGATCACCAATACAACAACTTATTATTGTAGCACAATCATAA